>CM062233.1:15346988-16546988 GCA_031216185.1 Syzygium aqueum
GTACAAAAATAGTAAAATGTACAGTTTCAGTTCGGTTACCGCAAAAAAAAAACAACTTACTCTTGCTGCAAATCTGAAAATCGATTTCAGATACCAAATGAACTCTTATCAGGGATATCTTTAGCATTTTAAAAACAGATTTGAGTGCTTTACAAACTTCGTTAAGGACTCTAAGCCAGAAAATGTCGATTTCAAACTCAAACGAAGATGTTTGAGCAAGTTCATTTTGGGTTCCAGTATAGGCAGACAAGACCTAGGGTTGAATTAAGGAATTTTCACCTATTGAATGAACTCCTAAAAATCTGAGAAATAAGTATGTCATGATTGAGATCCTGATGAATGATTTTCATGAAGGAAAGATCGCCAAAATCAACTCACAAAAACGGCATAAAATCAGCAAAACAATCAGACATTCAATAACAGATTTAAGCTTTAACAGAAACATAATGCAGAATAGAGAGCCGAGATTTCGAAGGGATTTTGAGGTAGTAAATGAACTTCAGTTTGGACGCATAATATGTGGAATCGAAACTTAGGAAGTATAGATCAAATGTCTAGAAGGACTCGAAGCGTGATTTCAACATTTAAGACCTCGTTTCAGCTCTAATAGAATCTGTGTTTAGAGAGCAACGAAATTAACAGAACACGCAATCATCATTCAATCAGCTAACTCCGAGCCTCCGATCACACAATCAACTCATCATCCTCCATATATACATTAGCAACACCCCTTAGCATCTATCCATGGCAAGCCTAAGGCGAGTTTTAGCCCCAGACACGTAATGCATCCTCGCTTCATCAAACTCAAGTTATAGGAGTATACCTTTGTGTGTTTAAGCCTTGATTTCATCAAAACCGAACTCCATAGCCTCCAATGGATGATTATAGAATGCTTAAAGACCTAAAATCACAAAAAAAAAATTGCCAAAACGAACCTAAACAGGTTCGGTTAAGCTGCAAGAGCAGAATCAGGTTTGGTTTGGACCCGGTCTGTACACCTGTGGAAAAAGAAACGCCAGAACTCCTCCGATGGTTGTCCGGTCATGTCTCAACCTCCTAGTGGTTGGGGACATGTCGAGGAAAGGCTTGAGAGTGATCAGACCACTTGGAACAGCTGCAAATCAGCAGCGGCAAATAGAATCCGTCTGATTCGCCGGTCTTGAGCTCGATCGATGAGGGAGCTGGACGGGAAGATCAGAGGCTCCTCCGGCGGTGCTCCAACCAGCGAGACGTCAAGGAGAGGGAGGCAGATGTCGGAGGAGGTGACCGGAGGGGCGGCAACGCCAGCGTGTGGCCATGGGAAGAGAAGAAAGCAGCAGTTCGGCGGCGATTAGGGAGGAGGAAGAGAGAACGCGAGAAAGAGAGAGACGAGGGAGAAAGAACGTGGGAGAGAGGAGGAGAGAGCACCAGAGAAAGAAAAAACCAGAGAGTTCTAGATTTTTTTCTAAAAAATGAGACCCCCATTTTAGTTTTGGAGGGAAAATGGGTTATATACCCTCCTCAAGACTCAATCTCGAACGTTGGTGTGATCTGACGGTCAAGATTTATGCTTATCTTTTACTTAGAGGTGAAGCAAAACCTCTTTTAACATGTGCTAATTTGAATGGTCATGATTTAATCTCGACAATAGTGTTCATTAATTTTGCAATTAAGGACCTAATTAGGGGCATTTTTATAATTTTACAAAACCCATGGACTTTTTTGCAAAAATCTAAAAATTGGAGAGTTCTCAAGTGAATTTTTGCAAAATTGACTTCGAATGTGTCAAATGATATCAACCGTTCGCGAATCATGAACGATTGATTCAAACTCCTAATTAGGGCTAAAATTGGGGGTTTTCATTTTAAAGTAAAAGATACATCGGTTCGTTTGCATTTACCTGTCCTTGACCAGGGTTCCCATCATTTACATTGTTCCCATGATTTCCATTATTCCCATTGGCTCTGTTGGCGGTGGCAACAACGACCTCAGCAGCAGCATCGACAGTAGCATTCCGCTTTTCAGTCTATCTACCCATTAAAATCTCGACTTCTTATAGTACTCTTAGAATTCCACCAACCTGGGGATCCTCTGCAACTCTAGCTTATGGGGCCACGCGACCTCGATCTCTACCTCGACTGCTCATTCTCATTGGATCTCACAACCGCCTACCTGCTATAATTCTACTCAAGAATTATAGTGGGTAAATCTCAAAAATTCGCATGACACGTTAGATATCGTATCGTTCTTAGGTACCAAAAGGGTGTTAGGGATCTCGATTCGGGATCAATAACGTAACCAAGTCCCCGTACTCAAAATTTTTGGTTCGTAGAATCGTGGTATTTCTCCCATACCTCAAGTAGATTTCTAGTCTATCTACCAATAATGACTAGTGGCAACTCCAAAATTACAAATCTAGACTAAATAAGAAATCACCTTCCACTGTCACGTGAAGTATGGTCTGGGAGATATCCTTACATGGAAATACCTCCTTAGCATGCAAATCTCAAAAGCCCAAAAAAAAAAACGCGGCCCGATAGCAATAAAATACTGCAAGATCACGTAAAGATATAGACCAAGAAAAAATACAAAAAACTTGTTTAGATTTCAGGTTCCAGGTTCCAAGTTCCACCTATCTAGAATATAGAACCTAAAATCTACCCATCGAAACAGGTTCCCTAATTTTTGGAACCCAGAACCTACCTTGCATACCTTAGAACCCGGAACCTACAGTTTCCTACTAGTCAAGTTCTCAAGTTCCAAGTCTACCCCGGAACCATGCTCACCCCCGAGTACTTATTCCTCAAAAAGGTTTGACTTCGAGGCACACACTTCCTCTTCGGGCAAATAAAGCCCTAATCCAGTAACTCTTGCATCTGACCTTTCAATTCCTTCAATTTTGACAACGACATCTTATAGGGCACTTTCGAGATCGATTTCATATTGTGGGCCAACTCAACCACAAACTCTACTTCTCTATCAGGTGACAATTCTGGCAATTCCTGAGGAAAGACATCAGGGAAATTGCACACCACGTCTATGTCTTCTAGTCTCGGCTCTCCAGCCGTCGAATCAACTACAGTCGCTAGAAATCCTGGGCACCCTTCGTCTAATAGCTTAGTCACCTCAAGTGACAAGATATAAGGGATCGAGGATCCTTCTCGGTTTCCCATAAACTCGAATCTAGGATGTCTAACCGGATTAAATTGGATTACCCTATTACTACAGTCCATTACAGCTTTCTGTTTAACTAACCAGTCCATACCAACAATCACATCAAAGTCATACATAGTTAGAACCGTCAAATCTATCATTTCTTCCCTATCTCCAATCACGATGTTATAATCAAGGCATCCAAACGCAATCAGCACTTTATCATTGAACGGAGTAGTCACACACAGCATAACTTCAAGCGGTTTTGGCTCAACTCCAAACAATTTAACAAACTGCTCAAATATAAACAAATGCGACACCCCCGGATCAAATAAAGCATATATAACATGATCACAGAGAGAGACTGTACCTATGACCATGCCAGACGCATTCTCGGCTTCCCTCCTCGCCATTGCATATACTCGTCCTTGGGCCGACGGTCTATTCTGATTGGCCAGCTGGATAGCTCCAAATTGATTTCTATTCCGAAGCGACGGTAGCAGTAGTGCAGGTGACCTAACCTGCCTGTTATTGGGGTAGTCCCTCATCTAATGGCCCCTTCCACCGCATTTAAAACACACTCTGCCCCTATTTGGGCAAGGTCCATTCCCATGTTTCCCTTCACATAATCAACACGGGGCATTTTGAAAGCAATTCGGCTTCTCGATACTTCTTTGAACAGGAGGGACAAAACGATTATTTCCCGTCATAGGTCTCTTCCCAAAACAACGATTGTCCCAAGTCGAGGCCTATTGCGATCCATCAAATCACGCTTGATTGCCTAAGTCCGGTCATAAATCTCATAATAGCCCCTCAGGTTCAATGAGATCATCTGACTGTGGAGGTCCGGTTTCAATCCATCTCGGAACCTCCTGGCTTTGTCCACTGGGTCCTCTATCATTCTTGGGGCAAACTTGGACAGCCTTGCAAACTCAGCCTCATATTGGTCTACCGACATCTGACCCTGGCAAAGTCACATGAATTCTACCAACTTCTGCTCTCGAGCACTTTTCGAGAAATACTTGCCATTAAAAGTCTCAGTAAAATGGTCCAAGTCAGAGCAATACCAGTAGGGAACACTTGGCCTCTTGTAGCTCTCCACTAATCGCTCGCATTTCCTTGAAGCCGGTATACTCCCAGGGTTACCTTTTCCTCGTCAGTGCATCCCAGCACTTCGAAAGCTTTTTCTAGCTCTTCCACCCATTGAGGTGCAGTCTCAATATCACCTCTACCATCGAATCTCGGAGGCTTCAGCTTCAAAAACTGTTCAACCATCTTAAACATCAGCCTATTTGCATTTACTTGGCTTGGAGCGGGATACCCACCATTCCCGTTGTTCCCATTATTTTCATTGTTTCCATTGGCCACATTAGCGGCGGCTACAACGGCTTCGGCGGCAGCAGTCGTAGTGGCATCTCTATCTCGAGTCTGTCTGCCCATTAAAATTACAACCTCTCGTAGTGCCGTTAGGATTCTATCTACCCGAGGATCCTCTACAACTCCAGCTTGCGGGGCCACGTGACCTCAACTCGACCTCGACAACTCATTCTCACAAGATCCCACACTTGCCTACCTACTATAATTCCACTCAAGAATTAGAGACCTAGGTCGACTATACCAATCTAAAGTCCTAGGCAGTGAATCATAACAATAATTCACCAAGCAGGCAGCCAATCACATACAGCGCTCAATCGCAGCTAACATAATTTGTGCGCTTACCTCAAGTCCTAATGCACCTGCATTTCACACATTATTGCATAAGATCACTTAGCAATCACAATCATACAGTCTGGGGTACGCATGACACACGAGCTTCCCTAACTAAATACCCCAAAGTCATCGCTTCTGATCACTTCAAGCTTCGACCAACTTAGACCGAGCTGACCTTGCTCTCATACCAAATCAACGAAGATGTCACACCCCGGACCGTAACAGACTCGCGACACCTCTACGGCGGTCGTATTGAACGCAACGTCCCAAGACGCATTACCGACCCAAACGAAATACCCACATAAATACACTAGCGAAAGTGAAATATAACAACTCAGACAATAGACAATGATAGAGGGATAACAACATAAAATAATAATTTCATAGCAATGAAAAACAGTCACATACAACATTCAATCAAACCATCAGACATTAGGCTCCTAGGGTTAACATCCACCATTATCATCAAAAAGGAACATATGATAAGGTAGACTAGTTAGCTATACAAAATGGGCTCTACCAAAAGCTTCTAAGCCCAGTACCCAAACACTCCTGTAGTGCCCAATCTGAATCAGACCCTGAAGACTCCGACTCCATGTCAGAGTTGATCTCAATTGGCTCTTCCTCGTTACCCGGCTCCTCTTAGGGCTCGGACTCCATAGGCTATAGCATAGGCTCGGGCTCTTCTTTAGGTTCGAACTCCTCAAATTCCTCTTCGAGCTCGAGATCCGCAGACGCTATAGGTTCTAGTACGGGCTCGGGTACGGGACCAGGGTTCTTCAGAGGATCTTCAGAGTCTAGAATCTCACCATCATGAGCATACACGTCCCTAGGCTCCTAACACATGGCATTCTCGTTGCTGTGTTGTTGTCCCTTAAAACCCCGGATTAGGCCAACTAACTCTAACCCATCACGATAAAACCAGGCCAAGTAAGTGTGACGCTACAAATCGATTAGGCCTACGTCTACCCAAACCGTAGTGAGGTGCCTAATATAAGTCTGATGTGGGCCAACTGGATACTCGATCTCCTCATGCACCATATGCATAGAAACCCCAAAACATCGAGGTGGCGGCATGATCAAGGTCGGGGTCGAGGATCTAAAATGGTTTGCATTATAGCAATGAAAATAAATCTCAATAAACAGGCGACCTAAACCCCACCTAGGCCAATGCACACCCAAACGAGTCCCAACATGCAATCTAGTGATCGACATAAAAGAATTCCCATGCACACTTACCTCGCCTCAAATCACACGACAACTCCACACATTAGTCAAATCACAATAATGCAATAATAGCTCAAGAACATAACATAAACACTCGAGCGTCATAACCACGTATAATTAGCCAATTCAACCAAACACATTTCACATGCATGTCCAACCAACTAACTACGACCCACGTCAACACGCCTTAAGTCCATCCCTCCAATCAATCCTGGCTTAGTCCCACATAACCACGCTTCAGGACATTTTTCGCGGCCCGCGTAACTACGCCTTATGTCATTTCTTGCCTTTCTAGCCACACCCGCGTAACCACGCTTCAAGTTGGCAGCCCTCCGATCAATTCGGGCTCAATCCCGCGTAACCACGCCTCAGGACATTTCTCTCGACCCGCGTAACCACACCTCAAGTCACTTCTTGCCTTTCTAGCCACACCCGCATAACCACGCCTTAGGTTAGCAGCCCTCCGATCAATCCGGACTTAGTCCCACGTAACCACGCCTTAGGACATTCGTTATGCATATACGCCACAACACGATTTGCCAATACCAATTTAACACATCATACTATTCAAATTCAAGTTATGCTCACCACATTAGCTCTCCAACCCGACCTTCAAGTCAACCACATTCAAACATCGATTTCCCCCATAAACGCCATGACCACCCGGTCATTGAACCCATCTCAATCAATCACTAATTTAGCCACAAAAATCACCATCACATAATCCATAAATCAATCACATTCAATTAACTAATCCATACCTAGCTTAGTCACTAAACCAACACTCATCAACCCCTAAACATGTCTAATAATACCCAAAGTACTAAGTAGGGATTAGGAGGTCACTTACCTAGGTTTGGCCCAAGGAAAATTGGCAAGGGGCCAAAATGGCTCGATGGAATAGCGGTGGCTCGGTGTGAGCGAGGGCGTAGAGGCCAACCAACGGGCAAGATGGCCGATCAGGCTCGGCACAACCCTCGGCACAGTCCTCGACCATAGGCAAGGTGCTTAGCCAGGGCAGGGCACTCGGCCAGCCGACGGGCGAGCGACCGGGCAAGCGACCGGGCACCAGCTAGGACGGCTCGGCCATGGCACGGGGTGGCGGCCAGGCCAGCTCAGCCACGGCCTAGGCAGCGGGCTAGGGGACACCGCCAGGCAAGCGGCAATGGCAACAGGCGATGGCGGCGGTGACAGTGGTGGCGATGGGGCTTGGCCAAGCGAGCCACGAGCTGGCAAACGGCGAGCTGGCACGTGACGGCAATGGCGTGCGATGGTTGGGCAACAGCGACAGTGGTGGTGACAGGCTCGACCAAGCAAGCCACGAGCGGGTGGGCGACGAGCTGGCGAGCAACGGCGATGGCGAGCCGTGGCTGGGCGGCAAGACGCGTGGCGATGGGCGTCGCAAGGCGAACGGCTGGCGAGTTGCGACTGGGTGCACGGCGGTCGAGCAAAAGGAGAGCAGGAGCAACGGCGAAGGGAAAGGAGGAAGAAGAAGAAGAAGAAGAAAGAAGAAAAAAGAAGAAGAAGAAAGAAAAGAAAAGAAAAGGAGGAGAGAGAGAGAGATAGAGAGAGTCAACTCACTCGAGTGCGATCCAACGACCCACGTTCAAACTCGAAGTCGATCCGACAGTCCACGAAAAACCCTAATTTATAAATTAGGAAAAAGCCAAAAACACTAGCTAAAATACACTAAAAGGGAGGTCTACTAGTCAAAATCCGCGTCAATTCCAAATTTCACTTTTCATCAATTCTGGGCAATATCGACACTGGTCACAATAATATTGACACAGTCCAATTAATTTCTTCACGAAACTTCAAGAAATTCGACACCAAAGTTTGGGCTCTAAATGACTGCCAAATTTGATCGAATGCAATTTTAGCAAAATCTCAAATTTAAAAATAATCCGAGAGTGTCGCGACCTAAAATAAAAATCGAGCGTTTCGATCTTAGGCTAATGGATTACTAGGTCAATTAAATTAACTAACCTAGCTCGAGTTCTCCCAAACTCTACCAAATCGCAACTTAGGTCCAATTGTGAACATGGAAATATTTTCAATAGGAGTCGCCACTAATCATTTAAGGTAGGTTGATTAGAAACCTAAATAAAATAGCGGGAGTACTATTTTATTCCTACGAACCAGAAATTATGAATTCGGGACTTGGTTACGTTAAATTCCTTAACGCCCTTTCGGTACCAATTTCAGGAAAAATGCTCAATTTGACAATTTTGAAAAAATTCTGATTTAAAGTTCAATGGTGCAGAAATTTCTTTTTGGGTTTTCATTTATTTAAATGCAAACTAACCTATATGTAATGACGTGCAAAAATTAACATGCGATTAATGCAACCTAACATGCAAACTATATGTCATGCGACGACGTGACCTATTTCTAATGACGTGCATATTTTTTGTATTTTTTTTATGAAATTCGGAATTAAAAAAAATGCAAATTATCTAAACATGCAATTCTAAACTAACCTATTCTAACGCAACCTTTTTTTGTATTTTTTTTGATGAAATTCGAAATTAAAAAAAACACATAAAAAATAAAACCGCTAAATTTTTCGAATTAAGTTTCGATCTGAAGCCTGACAGATCGACGCTAAAATTCGAAATTCCCGCTATGGAAATAATTCTATCTAAAGCCTGATAGATAGATTTATTTCCACGTGCGCGGTTGCGGATTAGGAAATTTTCCTAATCGATCACATCTTGAAAGATTTAGATATCTCAAATATATCGGATATATTCAAAATATTTTGAAAATTCTGAAATCTATCCAAATTAAGCAAGTAGATATCCAAAGTTTCAAAAGAGGAAATAAAATCCTAATTGGAATATATCTATTGTTCAAATATGCAAAACTAGATATCCATAAACACAAATTAGGCAACGAAATATTCAAATTGAATCGGAATGAGAATAATTACCTAATTTGCAAAATTACTTTCCTAATTCGGAATTTGCGACGACGGGATTGCAGATCGGGAACGGGATCACGATGACCGGCGACGACGACGACGAGGCACGGCACAACGAGGCTCACGGCGTCGGGACGAGAAGGATGTCCGGCAAGGCTGCTGTTCCGGCGGGCACGGCTAGGCGTCCGGCGGTCTGCGGGTGGAAAATTTCAGGACTGCACGATTCCGGAAAAACGGGCGTAACTTCCTCAATACACGTCGGATTGACCCGATTCCAAAAGCCACAGATCAAGGACTTGTAGATCTACAACTTTCGTGTTTTGAGTTTCCACAAATAAGCTCTGTGGAGTGAGCGATTCTGGGAGGAAGTGGACGATTCAGATCAGGCACAGCAGCTTAGTTGCTAAAAAAACAACGAAGATGTCGCTGTGGGCTGGTGAAGATCAGTCTCACGTATGTGAGGCTTGTCCTTGCATGTGAGTCTATGTTGTGCATGGAAGTCTTGAAGCGTCCTGGACAGAGAAGACTTCACGCACGTCCCTCTTCTTGGCGTCTTCTGCAAGGGGATATCTTCAAGGCTGTAGGAAGTCAACAAAAATGATTATCTCGGTGAAAGAACAAGAAACGTTGACCGAAGAAGGACGTGGCGTGAGCAGCTTGCTGGACGTCCGCCTGAGGTGGCTGGGACAGGAGCTTGGATGAGTCTTCAGTGGACTTCAGCTTCGGGGATTTCTCGGTGATGGAGTGGAACCGGAACGTGCAGCAGCGTGGAGGGTGGAAGGCAACAGGGACGCGCGTCGCGGTGGCGCGATGGTGATGGCGTCGTGCTCGGAGGGTGGCTCCGTCGCGCGACGAGGACGATGGTGCGACACGGCCGCTATGACAACACCAACTTCTCTCTCTCTTCCGTGTGCTCTCTAAAATTTTCAGATCTAAAATTGTGTCCCCCCCTCTAAATTCTGACCTAAACACATACTTATATAGTTCTAACCTAGGTCAAATTAAATGGGCTTAATGTCATAATGGGCTTAAACTTGGGCTTGGGCTCTAATTAAATTAAATGGGCTGAATTAATTAAACTCAACATTACTAAATTAAACCCAAATTAAAACAACTCGAGCCCGTTCGTTTTGAAATTCCGAGCCCTTGCATTCCCGAGCGTCCCGTTTTTTGTTCGATAAATTTTACGCTCGCTCGCCATCGCCAATCCGATGCAATAATGCAATTAAATCTAAATGAATCTAAACTATATGTTATGCAATTTAAATATTTTTGTCTAGGGGTTAAAATTTAATCCCTAATTTTCTAATGCAAATTACGACTAAATAGTCGGTAAAATTTAGGTGTCAACAGCTGCCCCTCTTTGAAAGTGAGCTCGCAGAGGTTGCATTCAAAGACTAAATGATACCTAAATTTCAACCATGCAAATGCAATGAATGATATTTTTGTCGGGGTTATAAGTCCCATTTTGAAATGCAATAAGAAATGATGCATGCTGACATAAAAGGAAAACATACCTGGAATTACTTACCTGACAGAAGTGAAATAATGCAATCCAAGGCATGACTCTGACTTTGAGTGTTGTTTGACAAATGTCTGGGCTCAGTCCCATAGGTTTTGCCTGATACACTGTTGATGATTTTTGGTGATTTGCAATTAAGTCAAAACACACGAAGAAAGCTCAACGCATCCAACCATCACCTGGATTCGTGAGATAAAAAAAAGTGTAAAAACGTTCCGACCTTTACAAACCACCTATACATCGCCATAGGTATTTGTAAAGGTTTAGCCGCTGCGCCTATACATCGCCATAGGTGCGTCACGGGGGAACTAAGAGGATATTCCGACCCTTATGAGATACCTATACATCGCCATAAGTACTCATAAGGATTTGGCCGTCTCACTTATACATCGCCATAAGTGAATTGCGGGGGAAAACCTGGGGTTGAGAGAATATTCCGACCTTTATGAAATACCTATACATCGCCATAGGTATTCATAAAGATTTGGCCGCTCCACCTATACATCGCCATAGGTGAGTCGCGGGGGAATATCCAGGAGGGGTAGAGTATTCCGACCTTCATAAGATACCTATACATCGCCATAGGCACTTATAAAGATTTGGCCGCTATACCTATACATCGCCATAGGCATATCGCGGGGGAATACCTGAGATCAAAGAAGAATTCCGACCTTTACTAGACATCTATACATCGCAATAGACGCTGGTAAAAATTTGGCCGCTTCACCTATACATCGCCATAGGTGCTTCACGGGGGAATCTTCTGAAATTAAAGAAGAACTCCGACCTTTACTAGACATCTATACATCGCCATAGACACTAGTAAAGATTTAGCCGCTTCACCTATACATCGCCATAGGTGCCTCACGGGGGAATCTTCTGGAGATTGTAACAATCTGATTTTGGTGAACAGTGGGACTAGCCCGAATGTTCGAGAGTTCCTTGACAGAGTACCTGGATATCATCAGAGGTACCTGAAAAGGCTTGATCAATAGACACCTGAACATCATCAAAGGCATCTAGAGATCGCAACGAAATGATCAAATTTGGGACCTGACGATTGCTCGTACAGGTTAGGGATGTAGAGACATACTTACCTGGGGATATCTCTGACTTCTGAGGGGGGTGTCTCCTGCTAGACACAGTTTTAAGCAACACGTAATATGCATTCGCACTATCGAGAACACATAAACACATGCACTATGAATTCAACTCTTCCATGCACGATGATTTTGTCAAATCGGCATTAGAAACCCCGTTGGGGAAGAATTATGACAAGACGATCTTAACTCACCAGTGGGTGTCTTGAAAATATCGAATGAGGGACCTTCGGTCTGAAAGGGCTTTTCTCTCATTCTCATTGAAAAAGGCTGATTTGTTGAGAATCGCTCCTTCTCACCATCAATATGTCAAACAAGGGTCCGAGTATTCTCGCAAGTGGTACGACCTTACCAATCTGGGAGGTCTTTACTGGGACTATAACATGGGCTTGGTCAACGGCTTAGCAAAGGGGACTCTTCGAGTCAAGGCCATTGAAAGAAAATACGCTGCAATTATCTCCGGGTTTACAAGTCAAGAACCCTGCAAAATGAGACAGAAATCGACTTGCTCGCACTTTTTCGAGCTAAGCTTGTAAACATCTGAAATTCTACGTTAGTTCAAGTGCCCTAATCTGAAGAGACTTTGTAAGGGACGTAACGTAGGCTAGGCTCATGGGTTGAGAAATGAATGGATCATTTGGCTCAAAATATATGATTAGGTTGAAAGGGTTGGTGATCATCTTGGCATTGACACCGGTCTTCTTCTTCACCAAAGATTTTCTTCTCAGTAAGCACTCCATTAGCTTCGAGAGTTCATCACTTGATTTCTCTAAGACTTGTCCACTGGGGGATTTTGGCGTGTCATACCTTGATATTTTTATTGGGCATTGGCCTTGCTTTTACCAGGCACACTGCTTTTTCCTGCCCTTTTTCCTTTTTTTTTGACTGCTTACAATGTAAACACTAGCCAGCTAATCTGATTGATTGACTCGCCATTTGAACTCAGAATCCTCTTGCTTTCAATCAATGCTCTGGATATGCTGCTTGAACAATGATGACTTTTGCCTTGCCCCAGTGTGGGGGATGATCACCAACTGGGTTTGTATGAAACGAATTTGCAGGCTCAATTGGGCTTAGCAAAGGGTAAATGTGTATAGGATAGAGAAAGAAATGCTCTTCGTCATCCTAAGGCACTTGAACTTCGTATGAATTCATCTGAAAAAGCAACACTCGAAGATTGATGCAAGTGAGAGCAAGAAAATTTCAATTCATTTTTTCACCTTATAATGCTGATTTGCTCCAATTTGCCCCGATGTGGGGTAGTTCTTGACAGGGGTAATTTGAAAGAATTTCTTCATGCATTTAGGCTCAAAGAGGTGGAACAAGGGATAACCTGTAGTGTTTTTTAAGGTAGAGAAATGAAATGCCTCTTGTCATTTCGGTCGCCGTACCTTTTGCGAGAAAACTCTTTACCTTGCAGATATGGAATTTTTCCACTCAACTCACTGGGGATTTTTTTTACTTTTTCTACTCAATTCACTGGGGATTTCTGCATGGGACTGTGTGTAGGATAGGGCTTGCCTTTCATCGTCCCGATGTACCTCATTCGACACACTCAATTCATTTTGCATGAGTTATCAAATTATCATGAGAGATTTCCCCTTTGAAATCGATAATGCAAATTGACAAAATGACCGTGTAGAATTTAAAGTCACTGCACACATTTCAACTTGACATGAAATTGATTGAAATCATTTATTCACCAGTGAAATGTTTGACATTTAGAACATAAAACCAAACATTGAAAAACCTTTGCTGCAAAATGACAGGTTTTATCATGGATAATACATCTTTACAGCATCAGAATTGACAGGATTGGAAAACTCACGACCATCCATTTCTGCGAGAATTAGGGCACCTCCAGGAAGTACCTTCTTGACTACATATGGACCTATGTAGTTTGGAGCAAATTTACCTCCGGGAACAGGAAAAATTGACAGCATCTTCCTTAGGACTAGATCATTTACCTCGAAGTGTCTTGGACGCACTTTTTGGTTAAAGGATCTACCTACTCATGCGACAACTGGATTGGGCGTTTCGTCTCACCTTGGAGAAGGGTTGCCCCTATTTTCACTTCTTTGGTCCCTCCGGAATCACCCAGATTAACGATGACAGTCTGGTATGATGTGAGGACTTTGGGCTTTCATGATGCTTTAGGTCGCGCTAAATGTCCGAGGAATCATCGATTTCGCCGGCATCATTGGGATCAAGCTCGATAGCATATCATTTATCATTTTGAACCGTTCCCATACCCTCACGTGTCACAAGATTGCCCCTGAAACATAAAGTAGGGGATTCAGAAGGACAAACAGGGGTAAACATTGCATTTTTTTTGTAAATTTTTGTTTGTTGATTTTTTTGTTTTTTCTGAAATTCATTTTGAAAAAGTTTTAACACGAGGAAACATGAAGAAGCCCAGGCCTCAGAATTCTCCTTGGACTATATTTTCTTTTATCGGTTGGATATCATCACCGGGCTGGTTTGATATACCTCAACATGCCCTCAAAAATGAGAATAAAACTTGTAATTTCATTGATAATTTCAAAATGAATTACATTTATTGAATGGAAATTGCAACAATCAAAACCTAGAAATGGAAATGAAAACAGCACCCGAAACGGGGCAAATCCTAAAAAGCGATAAAAATTCCCACGCAGGGGAGTGTGCGGAAAAGTAAAGATTTTACTCTTGTGGGCCTGTGCCCATTCCCTCTAACGGTCCTTTCTCGACAGCTCCAATGAAAACGTCGTCGAATAGGGTAGTGATTCCCTCTATTGCATCGTCGGGGTCTTCTGTCTTTAGAGGCTTTGGATTGTCCATACCTCCCCATCCGTCAGGGATAATGTCCCGAGAATCGACATAAAAGCTCGGGGGCGCTAAGTACTTCACATAACAGTCGAACTTGCCGCTCGACTGCCCCAGAGTGTCGATCACTTCTTTTTCCTCGTCAGCTTTAAGCGTGCTCTCTACGATCTCCTCATCATCGGACGCGTCTTTGAGCGGAAGCATATCTTCAGGCAAAGGATCGAGCTTGTCCCTCCCGGCATTTAATGTAGCAAATTCCTCATCCCAGTTAATGACAACCTCGAAGATAGTGGAAACGATGCCCGTATGGTCAGCATAAACAATCATCCCAGCTTCTACCATCTTTGTGATTCTTTCTCTCATGATAGCTAGGGAAATGACCTCATTATTCGGGTAACACCCGACTTTCACCAACTCGCCGTAGACCTCAGCAGTGTACACCTTGACGTTCTTGATTGGACCAGCATCGAAACAGAATACAGCATTCACATTGCCCGCGTGATCAGGGAGCGGGTTACTCTGAACGTTCGACTTAGCGGGTTGAAACGAGAACGCCTTTGTGTCTAGGAGGTTCTGGATTTGGTGCTTGAGGGCGTAACAATCGTCGGTTGAGTGCCCCAGCTCGCCCATATGATAATCACATTTCTTTGACGGGTCGAAGTTGTAGAACTGCTCAGGATTGGGCCTCTTTGGCTCGGTGGTGAGTAAACCTTTCTTCCGAAGCACTGCCAATACTTGAGACAACGATCCGGAGAGGGGGGTGAATTGCCTCCTGTTGTTCCTCCTCTGAAAAGGTTGACGACTCATGTTTTGCTGCTGAGCTTCTGCTACTTGAATTGCCGGGGCAGGATTAGTATTCCGTCGGCTCGGTTGGTTATACGTCACATTCACTTCAGGTGTCGGCTCCTCCTCCTTCCTTGTACCAAACCTTCTGGTCGAGGAAGACGGCTCTACAAACCATCCATCCTTCAGCCCTATCTCGATCTGTTCGCCTATGGGGATGAGTTGGTTGAAGTTATCAGCCGGAATGGCCACCATTCGATTACGGTATTCGAACGGGAGAGTTTTCACGAACATCCTCTTCAGCTCACTGTCTATGGGTTCTGGGATGACCTGAGCGGCTATATTCCTCCATCTGATGGCATAGTCTTTGAAAGACTCAGTCTTCTTCATTTGAGCACGCTCGAGATCATCACTGGTAGGAGTGATGTCTGTTATGAACCGGTATTGCTTCAGGAACGCCTCACTAGCTTCCTTCCAGGTTTTGAGGCTATTGACCTTCTTCATGAGGTACCAGTGCAGAGCAGGGCCGGTCAAGCTCGCTTGAAATGCATGGATCATCAGGAGCTCGTTGTCAACATACGAGGTCATTTGCACGTGGTACAACTGCAGGTGGGCTTTCGGGCACGTGGTGCCATTGTATTTGTCGAAGTCCGGCATCTTGAACTTTTTCGGGATTTTGATATGTGAGTACATGGACAGGTCAATTGAGGGCGAATCCTGCGAACCTTCTAACTGCTTAACTCTCTCCTCGAGCTTGTTGACACGTTCATCAGGCTTGGTTTTGTTGACGACAATCTGGACGGGGTCATCTTCTAACTCAGGCATATCATCATCTTCCTCGACGTCAACATTCTTTCCACCTGTATGCTTCGGGACTGATGCCTCAAGGGGTGCTGGAACAGGGATCGACCGAAGAGCCTTGATTTCAGCGGTCATTTGTTGTATTGCGACGGCAAGTTGCTTGATCTGGTCCTGCATACCGTCAACGCGCTCCTGTAACTCAGTTTGATCGGCCATTCTAGCTCTTGACCGTGTGCGAATAGGGGAACGTGATCGGTCCGTAGTTACCTGATTTCAAAAATAGGGCACGGTAAGTATGCGTCATCAAAACGATCGGTCCATGACTCAGTCTAATCGTCCTTTTTTATTCCCATTTTCCATGACATTTTTCATTACTCCATGTATTTGTGAAAATGATGGCACATTTCTTAGGAAATAATGACTTATGATAGACCTAGGAAAATAATAATAAGAATTGAAAATAATCTCTTTTCAAAGCTTTATTTTTTCTTTTTCTTTCACTTTGAAAAGAATTCAATGATTTTTACTTTCAAAAAGTACGATCGACTTAGACCTATCATGGACCGACCACATGTACGAAAAAGTAATTAAATTGCAAGGTCAAGGTTCAGAACACTTACTGCACCGGGCAGGGTAATGGCAATCACATAGACATGCGCATGAAATGTGAGGTTCGAACCTTAAGCTATCTACCCTAATGGCTTTGCAAAATGAAATGATGGACGGAACGACACGTCGCAGCCTCGCGTACATTCATCATGACTAGTCGCAGCCTCGCATACAGTAGTCATGACTAGTCGGGTCCAATCACTTCGGCTTGGTTCGGTCGACAAGGGGAACCTCCACATGCAGTAGCCTCACGTGCACGAGGACGACCCTTGAGCCATTTTTTGGAAAATTTTCGGGATCCAAATGGGATAACCTTTAGCGAGGTCTTACCACCAAGGTTAAAGAACCATCCAAATACCATCTTAGAACTATGGGTGTGACCCAGGTCCGGTCACAGGTTGTGTGTGGTGTAGTGCAAAAACTGTAAATCATGCACAACAGTTATATGCAAACAACGCTTCAATAGTGCAAAAATTAAACCACAATTCCACTCCACCAAACCTGCAAAATAAAGGGTTAGCCAATCACTACTCCCCTTATACCTCCCATCCTGCAAAACCATTTAACACCTAAGAATGAGAATTCAACAAATTTTGTCAAATCGAGTGATTTTTCCATGAAAAATTTTTTGGCTTAAGTCCTCCTTAAATGTTTAAAAAAATTCAAGTAAGTCCCCAGTGGAGTCGCCAAGCTGTCGCGACCTAAAATAAAAATCGAGCGTTTCGATCTTAGGCTAATGGATTACTAGGTCAATTAAATTAACTAACCTAGCTCGAGTTCTCCCAAACTCTACCAAATCGCAACTTAGGTCCAATTGTGAACATGGAAATATTTTCAATAGGAGTCGCCACTAATCATTTAAGGTAGGTTGATTAGAAACCTAAATAAAATAGCGGGAGTACTATTTTATTCCTACGAACCAGAAATTATGAATTCGGGACTTGGTTACGTTAAATTCCTTAACGCCCTTTCGGTACCAATTTCAGGAAAAATGTTCAATTTGACAATTTTGAAAAAATTCTGATTTAAAGTTCAATGGTGCAGAAATTTCTTTTTGGGTTTTCATTTATTTAAATGCAAACTAACCTATATGTAATGACGTGCAAAAATTAACATGCGATTAATGCAACCTAACATGCAAACTATATGTCATGCGACGACGTGACCTATTTCTAATGACGTGCATATTTTTTGTAATTTTTTTATGAAATTCGGAATTAAAAAAAATGCAAATTATCTAAACTAACCTATTCTAACGCAACCTTTTTTTGTATTTTTTTTTGATGAAATTCGAAATTAAAAAAAAACACATAAAAAATAAAACCGCTAAATTTTTCGAATTAAGTTTCGATCTGAAGCCTGACAGATCGACGCTAAAATTCGAAATTCCCGCTATGGAAATAATTCTATCTAAAGCCTGATAGATAGATTTATTTCCACATGCGCGGTTGCGGATTAGGAAATTTTCCTAATCGATCACATCTTGAAAGATTTAGATATCTCAAATATATCGGATATATTCAAAATATTTTGAAAATTCTGAAATCTATCCAAATTAAGCAAGTAGATATCCAAAGTTTCAAAAGAGGAAATAAAATCCTAATTGGAATATATCTATTGTTCAAATATGCAAAACTAGATATCCATAAACACAAATTAGGCAACGAAATATTCAAATTGAATCGGAATGAGAATAATTACCTAATTTGCAAAATTACTTTCCTAATTCGGAATTTGCGACGACGGGATTGCAGATCGGGAACGGGATCACGATGACCGGCGACGACGACGACGAGGCACGGCACAACGAGGCTCACGGCGTCGGGACGAGAAGGATGTCCGGCAAGGCTGCTGTTCCGGCGGGCACGGCTAGGCGTCCGGCGGTCTGCGGGTGGAAAATTTCAGGACTGCACGATTCCGGAAAAACGGGCGTAACTTCCTCAATACACGTCGGATTGACCCGATTCCAAAAGCCACAGATCAAGGACTTGTAGATCTACAACTTTCGTGTTTTGAGTTTCCACAAATAAGCTCTGTGGAGTGAGCGATTCTGGGAGGAAGTGGACGATTCAGATCAGGCACAGCAGCTTAGTTGCTAAAAAAACAACGAAGATGTCGCTGTGGGCTGGTGAAGATCAGTCTCACGTATGTGAGGCTTGTCCTTGCATGTGAGTCTATGTTGTGCATGGAAGTCTTGAAGCGTCCTGGACAGAGAAGACTTCACGCACGTCCCTCTTCTTGGCATCTTCTGCAAGGGGATATCTTCAAGGCTGTAGGAAGTCAACAAAAATGATTATCTCGGTGAAAGAACAAGAAACGTTGACCGAAGAAGGACGTGGCGTGAGCAGCTTGCTGGACGTCCGCCTGAGGTGGCTGGGACAGGAGCTTGGATGAGTCTTCAGTGGACTTCAGCTTCGGGGATTTCTCGGTGATGGAGTGGAACCGGAACGTGCAGCAGCGTGGAGGGTGGAAGGCAACAGGGACGCGCGTCGCGGTGGCGCGATGGTGATGGCGTCGTGCTCGGAGGGTGGCTCCGTCGCGCGACGAGGACGATGGTGCGACACGGCCGCTATGACAACACCAACTTCTCTCTCTCTTCCGTGTGCTCTCTAAAATTTTCAGATCTAAAATTGTGTCCCCCCCTCTAAATTCTGACCTAAACACATACTTATATAGTTCTAACCTAGGTCAAATTAAATGGGCTTAATGTCATAATGGGCTTAAACTTGGGCTTGGGCTCTAATTAAATTAAATGGGCTGAATTAATTAAACTCAACATTACTAAATTAAACCCAAATTAAAACAACTCGAGCCCGTTCGTTTTGAAATTCCGAGCCCTTGCATTCCCGAGCGTCCCGTTTTTTGTTCGATAAATTTTACGCTCGCTCGCCATCGCCAATCCGATGCAATAATGCAATTAAATCTAAATGAATCTAAACTATATGTTATGCAATTTAAATATTTTTGTCTAGGGGTTAAAATTTAATCCCTAATTTTCTAATGCAAATTACGACTAAATAGTCGGTAAAATTTAGGTGTCAACAGAGAGTGATCACTTCTGGGCAAGATTTAACTATAAGCGCACCGATGAAATACACGTTTTACAAATCCCAAAAATGGATCGAAATTCGGAATGTCACAGGGTAAATTTGTTACATATATACCAATTTAGGATTTTTTATGGTCAAAAGATTAATTTGGGGTAAATTTGTCATAAGTATACCAGTTTTGGGTTTTTCTTTATACTAACCCTAAAACAAATCGCTCAATTTGCACTATGAATTGACAAGCTAATTATGCTGTTAAGCCAGAAATATGCTTGGGTGTCATTCTCAATGACTGTTGGAGTAATTAGGTGAGCAAGTTTGGTTCTATACCTACTTTTTCCATCTGCTTTCGAATTTTTCTACTCTCTTTTCTTTTTAAACTTGAGGGTTTCCACTCAATACGATAATATCGGATCATCCCGTCAACTTCAACTTTGACCTAACCGAGACCCTTTTTTTATGAGTTGTTTTATCTATTGATATATAATCAATTGCTCACTTTACAATTTAAAGCAATTAAAAGAGTGACCACGGGAAATATATTATGAGTTAACGCACCTCTAGAATCTACTGGAGGACTGGTCTTTAGGTTCGTGATGATTGAATTCAAACATGGCTTGAAGATTGCCCAGTTTGTACTTTGTAGTTCTCATGTTGAATTGGTCAAGGTCAACGAGGAGGACAAAAGATTAATTTCTACGTTTAATGAAAGATGTCCCATTCCCGTAGATAAGTACCTCTTTTCTGGAGGGAAATTACCAAAAAAGTTTTAAATCTATTCCATTTGTGCTAATGCAGTCCTAAATATTTTAATTTGACCAATTTAGTCATAAACATTTTGACTGTTTGATAATTTAGTTCTAAGCATTTCAATTATGCCAATTAAGTCCTAAACCTTTTGATAATTTGCCAATTTAGTATTAAATATTTTGAAGATTTGTCAATTTAGTTCTTCCGACTAATTTTTCTTGGAAATTGCTAACATGGTGGTCTAGTTAGTGCTGATTTTTGTAATTTTTTTACGATTTTCTGATTTTTTTTCTTTTATTTATTTTTTCTTTCATTTCTCTTTTTTGTTTTTCCTTATTTCCCTCCAACGGTTCGCATCCTTGGCAATGGCCAGCATAGGTCGTCGGCCTCTGGCGAGGGCAAGGGCGAGGTTCAAGATACCCTCGCCAACCATGGGCAAGGTCAGCCCTCCCTAGCCTTTGGCAAGGGTTGGGAGAGGGGAGCCTTACCAAATTCGGCAAGGAGCCTTACCAAATTCGGCAAGGAGACCCCTACCCAGCCCTCGTCGACAGGCCGACAAGGGCATCTTAGCCCTTGCCCTTGCCAGTGGCCGATGAATTTCGCTGGTAATTGACGAAGCGAAATATGGAAAAAAGATAAAAGGGAAAGGAAAGAAAAAAAAAGGAAAAATTAGGAAAGGAAAAAGGAAAAAAAATTTAATTTTAAAAAAATTTGCAAAAATCATCACGCCTATGCCACTTGGGATGACTAGCGTTGACTGGACCACCACGTCAGTGATTTCATGTTAAAATTAGCCAGAATAACTAAATTGGCAAGTCGTTAAAAGATTTAAAATTAAATTTGCAAAATGTCAAAAGATTTAGGACTCACTTGGCATAATTGAAATATTTAGGACTAAATTGGCCAAATTGAAAGATTTATGACTCGATTAATATAAGTGCAATAGGTTTACGACGTTTTTGGTAATTTCCCCTTCCTCTTCTAGTGTTAAGCTAAAACAAGAAAGAAAAAAGAAGGGATAAGTATACTAAAAGTCCTAAAACTCGTCACGAAAGTGCAATTCAATCCTTAGTATTTCAAAAAGTGCAATCAAGTCCTAAAACTTGTCAAGTTAGTGCAATCAAGTCTTTTTATAAACTCCATCTAACTTGACAATTAGAAAATGCTAACAAGTTTTATGACTTAATTGCATCAACTTAACAAGTTTTGGACTTGATTGTACTTTTTGAAAGTTTAGGAATCAGCTGCACTTTCATGACAAGTTTTGGGACTTAATTGCACTTTTTGAAAGTTATAGAACTCAATTACACTTTTATGATAAGTTTTAGAATTTACAGTGCACTTATTCCAAAAAAGAACTAGACCATTTGGTGTGGAGTTCGTACGGTTGCCTTTAGGTGATTGACATGTCACATTTTTTTTTAATTTCCTAAACTAAAGAGGAGATATCACATGATTCGTAAATCATATGTTTCAATACCATCCGATCCATTAATTATTTGAGTCTTACCTTAGTTCTCAAATGACCAACAGTCTAGATGAGTTTGATCTACCCATTTCATTTGACCATGCAATGTTTTGTTTCTACGGAGAATTATTGCATAGTCTAGATATCATGTTTACCAATATTACCTGAGCCATTAACTACGCGAGTTGTACATTGGGACCAACATGATTTAAGAGATAGACACTCTTTCTAGCTATGTGAGACAACGATATATGGGACCACACTACCATCTTTTCTAAAAACTTAAGCTGATAGTTAAAAAAACGTCAATGCGTATATGAAAAGTATATAAATTCAGACACAAGCGATGCGAAATATTTTAACAATAAGAAAAAGTAGAATTCCCGTGTTAGACATGAGCAAAAATCCTAGTAGTTTAAGGTATTAACAAAAATTCCAACAAATTGGTCTTAGGTATTGCGGACACAATCTAAGAAGTTATAGAAAATATTCCAACTTACCGAGTTAGTCTTGTGGTCTCGCACAAGCTTTTGCCTCTTTTGCGTGTTAGATTTACTCCATCAGAAGAAGTTTCTATCCAAGACAGATCCTCCATGTTGGACATAGAAAATCCATCAAAAATCACTAGATGGAGTAAATCTAACATGCAAAAGCGGCAAAAGTTCGTGCAAGTTTTAGGATTTAATTGCACTTTTTAAAAGTTATAGAATTCAATTGCACTTTCGTGATAAGTTTTACAATTTACAGTGCACTTATTCCAAAAAAGAACTAGATTATTTTGTGTGGAGTTCATAGGTTGCCTTTAGGTGATTGACATGTCACATTTTTTTTTAATTTCCTAAACTAAAGAGAAGATATCACATGATTTGTAAATCGTATGTATCAATGCCATCCGATCCATTTACTATATGAGTCTTACCATTTGACCATGCAATGTTTTGTTTCTAAGGAGAATTATTGCATAGTCTATAGATCATGTTTACCAATATTACCTGAACCATTAACTACGCGAGTTGTACATTGGGACCAACATGATTTAAGAGATAGATACTCTTTCTAGCTATGTGAGACAACGATTTAGCGACTACAACGCAAAAGCAGCTGCTAAGGGTTTTTTGGAGCATCCAAACCCGTAGGCCATATATTTTTTTTATCTGAAAGGTACCAATGCGGCCCGTAATGCCGATCTTGAGAGCCTGTTAGATTTCGACATTGAATCTTATATTTGTCCATGATTTTAGTCGATTTGGTATTAATGTGTTAATTTGGTCTCTTATCTACGGGTTAGGGTTACCGAGGATTTCTTTAGTACAAATAAATATTTTATTCTAGAAGACGAGAACCTTGTTGATTATTATTCAAAATACGACTAAAAATATTCTTCGTTTTCTTGCGCCAAATTCATTTACGAGAATCTATCGTGTGTGAACTTAGATTTCTTTGCAATTCGTGTTGAATCTGGTCCCACCGTGCAAGGTCTCAAATGACCCACTTGATCCCCATCCTAAGTAAAGTCAAAGTTGGAATTCTTGACCTCTTATCTTCCGCGGAAAAGAGAAGACAATGAGGCAAAAATCTCTTGCGGCTATGTGACATTAATGTAAGAGGTTGATTGTTTGGTTTACGCAATAAAGAAGCAAGACGAGGGAAATGAGGTTATTAAAGAATTAAAAAGTATTAAAAAGATCAACTTAAAAGCGTAGGCACATAGAATTTGATGGACAGGGAGTAAAATCAGGCTCTAATACCATGTAAAAATTTATGGTACCACACTATCATCTTTTCTAAAAACTTAAGCCGATAGTTAAAGAACGTCAATGCGTATATGAAAAGTATATAAATTCAGACACAAGCAATACGAGATATTTTAACAATAAGAAAAAGTAGAATTCCCGTGTTAAACATGAGCAAAAATCCTAGTAGTTTAAGGAATTAACAAAAATTTCAACGAATTAATCTTAGGTGTTGCGGACGCAGTCTAAGAAGTTATAGAAAATATTCCGACTTACTGAGTTAGTCTTGTGGTCTTGCACGAGCTTTTGCTGCTTTTGCGTGTTAGATTTACTCCATCCGAAGCAGTCTCTATCCAAGACAGATCCTCCACGTTGGACATAGAAAATTCATCAAAAATAACTAGATGGTGCGTTGCATACACAATATCGGAGACCCTACGTTTCTTAAGTCTTAAATCCGAGTTGTTTCTAGCACTCAAACCAAGTTCCATCATCAGTTGTTTAAAACAAGATGGAAATAGCAGCAAAACAATAGTGGTGTAAACAATCCTGGGGTTAAAGAATTGTTAGGATTCTTCATCCAAAATTAAAAATTATAATAAAATCATGAACTGTCAATACTACCGGATGTCATCTTATCTCTTTGCGTGGTACGTAAGCCCAGATGGTTCCGCCCTCGACCATCAATCCTTGAATGGAAAGCTCTCCATGCTTTGTCTTACTTTTCGAAGCTCTTTCCCCTTACAAATACATCGGCTTCATCATCACATCCTTCCCGTCTCTCTCTCACACACACGAACAAACGAACACACACACACACACTTGTGTTTTCCCGAAACCCTTTTCAATGATTCCTCCAAGAATCTCTTTCGATGCTGAAAAGCTCCTCTTTTTTACTCTCTCCTCTTTTGCCATCGCCGCGACCTTCAGCCAGGGCCCTCGCCTAGCGGCGGCACAGAGCAGCAGCAACAACGATGCCACAACGATCCGGGTGAACGTTGGGGTGGTTCTTAATCTGGAGACGTGGGTGGGTCAGATGGGATTGAGCTGCATTAACATGTCTCTCTCTGACTTTTATAGTTCAAACCCTTCCTACAAGACCAGGCTCGTCCTCAACGTAAGAGATTCCGAAAGAGATGAGGTTGCCGCTGCTGCTGCAGGTTCTCTCTCTCTCTCTCTCTCTCTCTCTCTCTCTCTCTCTCTCTCTCTCTCTCTAACGTACTGACTAATCATGATGCTTGTCCAGAATTATACGATGACACCAGTTTTTTGGGTTAAAAGTTTTGTACTTCTGTTGATAGTGTTGAAGTTTTTCTTGGTTACTCTCTGCTTGAACTTGTAAGTGGTTTGGTTTTGAGTTAATACACATCTTCTCGTAGAGGATAAAGAATTTTATGCAGCTGTCCGTGTGATGCAAGAGAAAAACATTTATTGTTCACAATGACATACTCTCCAATCATTTGAAAACTTCAGCTTCTATATATTTGAAATTTGAAAAGAATCCCCAGTTAAACTTTTGGCAACCCGACGACATTTATGCATTCTGGTACCAGATCTTGTTCAAGTCCTAGTTTCAAAAGCTCCAAGAAGAAACGACCAGGGGCATCAAAGAATTGCCTCATCCTCTAGAATCGTCTGTCACCAATCTGTATTGACTGTCTACTGACAGAACTTTCCTTTATTAAATTTTCAAAGTTAATGATTGCATTAATCATTGTGAGAAAGAAGTTAGTATCTCGTAATAGAATCAAAGATTACATAAAGTCAGTACTCGAGACTCATCTTGATCTCTTTCACACTTGGAATGAGGATGGTCTCAAAGTCAGAAATGTATCAATTTATCCCCCCCAAGTCCTGCGGTCGCATGAGACTGACACCTTGACGTTTAGCTTGAGAGCCGAGAGGATTCGTGGGATTTGGTCAATCCACGGAACGCGGTGCTTCTCCCCAAGGCTGGTCTTTGAGCGCAACATTTGACCTTGGAACCGTTCGTTTTATTTTTTTTCTTCCAATTCTTGGAGTATACTTTTCAGAAGCTATATCAAGAAATGATATTGGCGAGAATCCTATCTTGGGGATAGCTTGACGGAGATAGTTATTTCAGTCGCCTAACTAAAAATCTCCGTTCTGCTAAACTTTTTCTCGGGGTTTTATTTCGTTTTTAAAGGATGCAGCACCTTTAAAACTACCTTGTATGGTTTACGAAACAAATATAGATCAAATTTATCTCAACCGTAGATCACCATGCGAGCCCCATGGTAGGACCCACATAATTACCGGTTGAAGATTTGCCGAGCATTTAATAATTTTTCAGTACCTATTGGCGTCAGTCAAAAGTTGACTTTGAATTGAATAGTCTATCATCTCATATTTCAATACATGAAGGCTGGCTTGCATTCTGGAGTGGAATTTTCTGATGCCATAAGATAAAGACGTTAACTTAACGATGAAGAAGATTCGACTTGATGTTAACAACTTTCATTTTGTTCTTAATTAGCTTTAGTTTTTTTTGTCGAAATTAATATTAACTTTAGTTGGAAGAATCAGTTTACGGTAGGTTTGCAATATCATTTGCCGAACAATTTATATCTTTAGATAATATTAATTAAATTTCTTTTCCAACTTCAAGCTCCTATATTTCTTTTTCTTAAACAGTTCTATTTTGGCAATATTACATCAAATTTTCATTGACTTCCGATAAATACTATGCCTTTTCCGATAAGAATTTCCATTATCTGCCGTATTGTTATTGTTTCACTGTCTTTGCAGCACTTGATTTGATAAAGAATAAGCAAGTCCAAGCCATAATAGGCCCTGAAGGTTCGGTGCAAGCAGACTTCGTTATTGAACTTGGAAACAAATCTCATGTGCCCATCATCTCTTTTTCTGCTACTAGTCCTTCCCTCGGTTTGATTCGGCGTCCATACTTCATTCGAGCCACGCAAAATGACTCGTCCCAAGTGAATGCCATAAGCGCACTCGTCCAAGCTTTTGGCTGGAAAGAAGCAGTCCTAGTATATGTGGACAACGACTTCGGAGAAGGCATCATACCTTCTCTTACCGATGCTTTGGAAGAGGTCGACACGCAAGTGTCCTATAGGAGCCTCATACCTCCTTTGGCCACGGATGATCAAATCCTGCAGGAACTCTACAAGTTAATGACGATGCAAACGAGGGTCTTCATCGTGCACATGTTACCTACCCTCGGTTCTCAACTATTTGCCAAAGCAAAAGAGGTGGGCATGATGAACGAAGGCTATGTGTGGATCTTGACTAATGGAATCACTGACCTATTGAGTTCTGTGGATTCATCTGTTGTCGCTAGTTCAATGCAAGGAGTACTGGGCATCAAGACTTATATCCCGGACAAACCAAACTTGGACAACTTCATGGTCCGATGGAAGATGAAATTCCAACAAGACAATCCATTTGTCCTTAATCCTACATTGAACATTTTCGGATATAGGGCTTATGATGCTGCTCAGGCTCTGGCAATGGCTGTCGAGGAAATGGGGGCAACGAATTTTACCTTCCAAATATTGAATGCTTCGACAGATGCAACGGATCTCGACACTATCGGGATCTCTCAAAATGGTCAGAAACTTCTCCAAGAACTAGCCAATATGACATTCACGGGCCTCACTGGAGATTTTAGACTCGTCGATGGGCAGCTAGAATCGTCAGTGTTCCAAATCGTTAATATCAATGGAAATGCAGCAAGAGGGATTGGGTTTTGGAAGCTAGAAAATGGGCTGCTAAGAGATTTGTATTCATTCAACACAAGCAAATATTCCACTTCGAAGAGTAATCTTGGATCGATAATATGGCCAGGAGATTCGACCTCTATTCCTAAGGGATGGGAGATACCCACAAATGGGAAGAGGCTAAAAATTTTAGTCCCCGTGAAGGTCGGTTTCAAACAATTTGTGACGGTGACTCGAGATTTTAGCACAAATACATCCCAAGTCACTGGATACTGTATCGACATCTTTAAAGCCGTCATAGAAAAATTGCCTTATGCTTTGGCTTATGACCTTAGTCCATTTGCCCTGCCTAATGGAAGTACCGCTGGCAATTACAATGACATGATCGATCAAGTAGTTTACCAGGTGAGTAAGTGCTTGATTTTGTTGGATTACCTATTGAAACTTGCTATGTTATCATGTAGTTGACAAAGAAAACATTCCCCTTCCTTTTGTTGGCATAGAATTACGATGCAATGGTGGGTGATACAACGATCATTGCGAACAGATCATTATACGTGGACTTCACCTTACCATACACCGAATCGGGGGTTGCAATGCTTGTGCCATACAAGGACAGCAAGAGCAAGAATGCTTGGGTTTTCTTGAAGCCACTCACTTGGGACCTTTGGTTAACAACCGGATGCTTCTTTGTGTTTATAGCATTGGTCGTGTGGATTCTCGAACACCAGATTAACGAAGATTTCAGGGGTCCAGCCGCACATCAAGTTGGCACAAGCTTCTGGTTCTCGTTTTCAACCATGGTCTTTGCACAGAGTAATCACTCTTCCCTTTAATAAATCAATCAAACATTACAATTTACATACCATTCTTGGATAATTTAGGTGCTTTCTCTTAATTTGGATTGCAGGGGAGAGAGTACATAGCAACCTAGCTAGATTTGTCGTGATCGTGTGGGTTTTCGTGGTACTTATACTAACGCAAAGTTACACTGCAAGCTTGAGCTCTCTTTTGGTGGTGCAAAATCTTCAGCCAGCTGTGACTGATGTGGATCAGCTCCTAAACAGTGGAGAAAAAGTGGGATACTTGGATGGCTCTTTCGTTTATGGATTGCTAAAGCAAATGAAGTTTGACGATTCTAGACTTATATCTTATAAGTCTCCTGAAGAATGCGATGCGCTTCTTTCCAATGGAAGTGCAAATGGTGGGATCGCAGCAGCGTTCGACGAAGTCCCCTACATTAAACTTGTTCTTTCTCAATATTGCAACAAATATACCATGATCCCGACCTTTAAAACTGCTGGATTTGGCTTCGTAAGTCCTCAATCAATTTTTAGCCCCAAATTTTTCAATTACTAGGACTATTCGCTATTTCTTTGATCGAAAAATCTCATGTCCTGCTTCTTTTGATTTACAGGTTTTCCCCAAAGGGTCTCCACTAGTACCGGATATTTCGCAAGCAATCCTCAATGTAACTGAAGGGTCTAAAATGAAGGAAATCGAAAGGGCGTGGCTTACATCACACACCAATTGCCCAGACTTGACTAACTCAATTTCTTCCAACAGCTTGGGTCTTGACAGTTTCTGGGGCTTATTCTTGATTGCTGGAGCTGCTGCCGTTTTAGCTCTCCTCATTTTCATGGTCATGTTCGTCAAAAGAAATTGGCATGTCATTACAAGTTCTTCAGGTTCATTGTGGGAGAAAATTGTTGCATTGGGAAGAAGATTTCACCAAAGAGACCTCAACTCCCATGCTTTTAGGAAATCCAGATTCAGAGACAGAAATATGGAAGATAGTGCCCATGAGATTGCATCTGTTGCAATTATAGAACACACTAACTTCCCCTCGAGTCCGTCAAGCGACTCCAGCCAAATCGATGTTGTCTTTATCAATGAGCAAGAGTCACCATATGCAGAGCAAGGACTTCCTAATCGTGTAGTCGAAGGGTGCCCCGAGATAGCGGTAAACATTGAGCATACAAATGTAAATTAAGAGATGGAAATGCCACAAGAACATTAGATGCGAGACTTTAATGCTTGACTAGCTGAACTCGATACTTTTAGATGACAATATCTTCCCTCTCATTCTCTTCTCATGTAAGGAATGCCATTGACACTGCTTATTGTCTAATCTCAGACAATATAGACGAAAGATAGATGCTTTTCATGCGGCAGAGCCAGAGTTATTCACCACAGGCTTAACTCAAATATTTGGTTGCTTGGGGAAATGCAGTACTGGTTCATGCCACAAAACTTAAAAAAGAACACATGGGCTCATCAATATATAGTAACTAAACAGTGCTAGTCATAAAGATATTTTCTTATTTAATCCGTTTAGCACATAGTGCATTTTAATGTCTATATATCTCAACTGCGTAGATTTTAACTGTGATGACCTTTTTTTAGTTTTGGACTTTCTCCTTTCTTTTAGTGAATTTTCAATAAATATTTTACTAAACATATTATAAATTTTAAGATCTTGTTCATGTCTTTCATGTTTCATGTTACACTACAACTCTTGTTGAACTCATAATAACTCTCCTTGATTAATTTTAGTAGAGAGAATTTAAACTCCAATTATCAAATGCTTCATTTTGCAAGATTTAGAGTTTTGAAATCATCTGATTTGTCTTTAACCGTGTTCAGTTTGATTTTAGGAAAATTTCACAGAGTTTGAAGTCAAGTTGAGAACATAGTTCATAGAAAGAGTCGTATGTTCCTCTATCCTTGATTAAAAAAAAACTTCATAGATGATCATTAAATAATATTCACATAGAAGATTCATAGCATACAATTCCAAAGAACTAAATAAATCAATCCACAACGTCTTTCTTCAATTCGGGTTTTTTTTTGTGTTGGAGATATCTCTCCTAATTGTAATGTGCATCATTAGGCCAAAATTGCATCAAGGTCGGTTCAATTTTCTAAATATCGTGAAAAATTTTACAAAAGACGATCGAGTGCCATTGGCAAAACCATTTTCTCTGAAGACAAAAAAGAAAATTTCTTCTCATAAATTGTGCTTCTTAGTTACCATTATTCTGAATATACATTATCTTGTGTCAATTGTGGTCTAGAAAATATTTTTCCTTCTTTTATGATATGTTCAAGCGGCATGGCAATAAACATTTGAGCACAATCAGGCACGAATCAATCAATAATAAGTCAATCAATCTTGAGCTCGATCAAGTGACATTAATATCAAGGTCAAGTCTCATTTTTTTATGTCCTATTTAGTTTATCATTTTGCTTGGATTCTTGCTCATTGTATTCGCCCGATTATTCGTTCCAGGGCCGGTTCTTCATGTTCGGTTCGCCCATGAGAGGGTTTTTTTATGGGGTTACTAACAAATTTATAGTTATGTAGTCACCCTCCGCTTAATATCGTTAAGGGTTTAACAAATCCATAAAAAAGTAACCCATGATAACCAAACAAATTTTCGTACATCTTTATTCAATAAACCAATATAGACACTAACAAATATCAAGCATAAGCTTCTATTTATAGGATTAATATGCATGATATATATAGTGGCATGTAAAGATCATCAAATTCATGAGACAGTATAAATCTCATCAATTTTCTATTTATGAGAGCAAATATAACTAGATGATGATATAATTTTCTAAATTATGATTTTTTATTGATTTAAAAATGAATTTTTGAAAAAGAACATCTCATATGATTTTCCAAAATATATAAATTTGTAGTCTTGGACCTATACATGGACATTCACTAGTATATACCATAATCTCGAACTGTACAAACACATAAATAAGCAGTTATGAATTAGTTAAAACATTCTTGTCGTGTGCAACCCGAAATCGAACGGCCTAGAACATTCCTGTGTATCATGGGAACTATTTTTTTCTCATCTTAGTTTTTTTTTATTTACTACTATTTTATCTGTACCACTCAAGTACATGGACAGCAATTTGAAAAGTACTCCTGGGAAAACCAGAAAGTTTGGGCTCATCACTTAACATTCATCCACTATATCAACCATCATATGACTTCGACTAATTTTCCTGAGAAAATTATTCACCTTGTCTGCCCCATGACTCGTAAAATCGGCCCAATCCATGAATTTTCGTGCCAAGTAATCGGGATAGAATCTAACGGACGAGATTGGATGGTACGTTGAGAATCAATTAATGGCCGCTTATTGGAATGGATCTTATTGACTAGAGCTAATTAATTTCAAAGTCATTACCTAAATCACATAATTTTAATACTCACCAATAGCTTATGATAATATAAACAATATACTCCGGGCCAAGAAGCAATGACCCAGCGCTTTCATCTGCATTAAATGAGTTAAGGATAGAGAGAATCCATGCTCCCATCATCATCCATCACATTTAAATACGATCATGTCTCTCCTCATAAATATATTGAGAATCTTATTGATTTGGTTCCTATTTTAATTACTTGGATGACCTCATCAAAGGTTGATGATGTACTGACTTGTATATCTAAAGTCAAGAGGCCAGGTACTTAGGACGCGAATGGTAACTATTCTGCTCCAGAAATCAAATTCTTGCCAGAAATTGATTTTCAGAATTCTTGCCAGAAATTGATTTTTTGAAGAGAAATCTGTTTGATAAAACATCACTAATTCTGCTCCAGAAATTGATTTCTGGAACAGAAATCTATTATTATTTTTTTTATTTTTTTAGGCACCCCAAAAAATATAAATTTCACTCAAAGTGGTGTCCAAAGGTATTCTAAACCATTTTGTGAACTTTTGAAATTTTTTATTTTTTCATTTTTTTGGGAACCTTAAAAAAATTAAATTTCACTCAAAGTAGGTGCCCAAAAGTACTCTAAGTCATTTTGCGAAATTTTGAAATTTTTAATTTTTTTTGGGTACCTCAAAAAAATCAAATTTCACTTAAAGTGGGTACCCAAAGGTATTCTCAGTCATTTTGTAAAGTTTTGAAATTTTTTATTTTTTTATTTTTTTGGGCACTTTAAAAAAATTAAATTTCACTTAAAGTAGATGCCCAAAGATATTCTAAGCCATTCTGAGAAGTTTTAAAATTTTTTATTTTTTTATTTTTTTGGGCACTTTAAAAAAATTAAATTTCACTCAAAGTAGGTGCCCAAATGTATTCTAAGTCATTCTGTGAAGTTTTAAAATTTTTGATTTTTTTATATTTTTTGAAAAAAATTCAAGAAATTTCTTATTTTCCCGAAATCTGACTTTTTTATTTTTTGGAAATTTTTATGAATTTTTCTGGAATTTTTCATTTTTTATGAATTTTTCTGGAATTTTTCAATTTTTATGCATTTTCTGAAAAAAAAAATTAGTGAGAAAAAGAGAGAAAATAGGGAGAATGCATTTTGGAAGAGAGAAGCTGCAAAAAGCATATTCTCTTTTTTTTGCCCAAAACTCATTCTGGAATCAAAAATGCATTCTGGAATTAAGAATGCATTCTGGAATCAAGTATTTTTAATAAAAGCATTTTTATTTCAGAATGCAAAAATTGCTTCAGAATGCATTCCGGAAATTTTTTAACAAAAGCATTTCTGTTCCGGAATCCATTCTGGAACAGAATTTTTACTCCAGGATGGATTTCATGCATACCCTTAGTTTCTTCTAACTTGAGTTTTCGCTCTTTTGGTTTTTTTTTTATAACTTGTAAATTAATTGCCAGGTCATTCTTACGTATTAATATATAAAATAACACACGTACACTCTCGTTGCTATGTACCCAATCAATGGCTGAGGTCAGACGGTTCTAGAGGTGGCCACGGTTCGGAACCGGTCGGTTCCGAACGAGAACTGGCGGTTCCGGTTCGTGGCCACATGTGAACCGGAACCGAAACAGCCCCTAGCGGTTCCGGTTCCGGTCCGGAAGGTTCCAGTTCTTAATTTAAAATTTTTAAAAATAAATTATGAAATAAAAAATAAATAAATATAAAAATATGAAATAATGAATTATTCAATATAAATTATAATCAAAATGAAAATTATAGGGGTGATCGGTTCCCGATCGGAACCGGGAACCGAACCGGTAAAACCGGTCTTTTAATTTTAGAACTAGGAACCGGACCGATAAACCATAGAACCGGGAACCGGACCAATGGTCTGGTTCTAGGCGGTCCAATGGAACCCTTTGCTCTTAACTAACAAAGGATTGTAGCCACGAAAGTCATACAACTTCACATGCTCATGGCTTGGCTTGGCTTGGATTTTATAAACAACCCCTTTGATAGTCTCTTCATTCCCATTCGATGTGGGACTATTGGCATTTGCATGAAGACAAGCAAGAGTCTCATATTGAAGGTGTTCAAGGCAAATCGAAAGTCTCACATCGAATGAGAATGAAGAGACCATCAAAGGGGTTGTTTATAAAACCCAAGTCAAGCCTTGTAATTAGAGTTCAATACACTCAAGCCAAGCATTACATTGGAGATCAATACACTTACAATGCATGGCAATTAGAGTTCAATTTGTTTTATAAAAATTAAATAATGAAATTTTAAAAAAAATTCATTATTATTATTTAAAAAAAAATTGGAACCGGAACCGAAACCGCCGGTTCCGGTTTCGGTTCCAAAATTGTGGAACCGGAACCGGGCCCGTACGCTACGGGTCGGTTCCGGTTCCGAACCGCAGGCCCGATCAACGGGCCGGGCCCGGGTTTGACCGGGCCGGTTCTGGGCTGGTTCCGGATCAAAACCGGTCCGTGACCACCTCTAGACGGTTCCATATGTGTTCCTTTCAAAGCTAGATAGATATGGAACAATGCAATGATCACTAGAGCCATTATAATATTGGGGAAAATCCAAGTCAAAAAGGTTTGACTTCAAGGCACACGCAGCTTCTGGGAACTCACGAGAATCACTCAATGTGCAATGGAAAGCCAATTTTACTATTATAATAGTAGTAAATACCAACAACAATAAGAATAATAAAAAAAAGAGATTAATATCACGAATAATTCCAAACTAATAAATTTATAGCAACTTTTTCCAAACTAATTTTTTTACTACCAAAAACCCCAAATTGATATACATATAATAAATTTACTCCAAATTAATTTTTTGACCATAAAAAATCCCAAACTAGTATATTTGTAATAAATTTACCCTCTGCTAGTTTTCATTAAATTGGATAAATACCACGAAAAATCACAATTGTGCCAATTGAGTCATGAACCTTTTGACAATTTATCAATTTAGTCTTAAACTTTTTTACGATTGGACAACTTAGTTCTTCTGACTAATTTTTGGTTGGAAATTGCTAACATGATGGTTAGTTAGCACCGATCATCTTACTTGGCACAGCTGACGCTGACATAGATGACTTTTGTAATTTTTTTTATCTTCTGAAGTTGTATCCTTTATTTGTTTTTTTCTTTAATTTCTCTTCTTTTTCTTTTTCTTTTTCCTTATGTCCCTCCGCCAGTCGTTAGCCTCGGTGATGACCAGCGGAGGTCATCAATCGCCAACGAGGGCAAGGGTTAGCATACCCTCGCCGGCCATAGGCAAAGCTAGTCCTTCTAGCCTCTAGCAAGAGTTGGGTGAGATCACCTCTTACCAGATCCAATAGGGGGACCCTCGCCTTGGCAAGAAATAGAGCATTATCCTGGTGGCAAAGATTTAAAGGAAGATCGACAAAGATCAAGAAGGCAAAACGGGAAAATTGTCCAAAAAATTTTAAACATATTGTAAGGCGGACAATTCAATCATAAATTTTTTAATTGTGCCAATTGAATCCTCAACCTATTGAAAATTTACCGATTCAATCATAAACTTTTCAATTGTTCCTATTTAGTTCAAAACCTTTTAACGATTTGCCAAACTAATCCTGAACATTTTAACAAATTCCCAATTTAGTCCTCCCGACTAATTTTGGCCGGGTATCCTTGATGTGCAGTCCAGTCAGTGCCAATCATCATACATGGCGCGGTAAACGCTAACGTGGATAATTTTTTAAAATTTTTAATTTTTTTCTTTTTTTTGTTTTATTTTCTTTTTTTCTCTTTTTTAACACAAGGCGAGCGACCTCCGCTGGTCACTAAGCAAGGGTTGGCAACCCCCCCCCCCCGCGATCCTTGGGCAAGGGCCATGAAACCCTCGCTGGCAGCAAGCAAGGGTTCCAACCCTCGTTGTGGCTTGCGAGGGCACCGAGGCCCTACTTAACCACAGCAAGGGTGGGTAAGGGCTACAGCGCCCTCATTATGGCCCGCGAGGGCCTAGGCGAAGGCTCGAGATGCCCTCACTAGCCAAAATGATTTCCCACAAGGCCTCACTAGATTCAACGAGGACTGCGACGCCCTCACCAGATCTAGCAAGGTAAGGGCATCGTGACCCTCGCCCAAGCCCTCGCCAGCCAAAGCCAAGTCGGGTGAGTGCTCTGAGGGATTGCAATGCCGTTGCCCCTCACAACCCTCGTCGACCACAACAAGGGCTTGTGAGCCCTCATCAGTTTTGGTGAGGGCTTCACAACCTTTATCCCCGCTGGCTCTCGCCTAGTGGCCAGCAGGGGGCGCCGGCTTTCAGCCAATGGCCGATGGTCCGGCTGCCCTATGTAAAAGAGAAAAAAATAAATTAATCAAAAATATTTCTGAAAATTTTTAGAAAATTAAAAAATTGTCACTAGAGCCTAACATTATTGTGCCTTTCAGTTTAGAAAAATAGTCATTTCAGCATTTCTGCATAATTATATTGTATTTTCTCTTGTTGAGCCAAACATCATGGTTCACCAACATTGTCAAGTTGAATAGGTGATTTAACTCTTTTCATGGAAGTTGTGTTATTGACGATGAAATGAAACGACCTAGGCTTCCAGTTCAATCAAATTATTTTCAATGCATGAAAGCAGTTTGATGTGGATGCTGAGAGGCTTGGTATATAATATAACATCTTAAAGGTTTGCCCTCACAGATTCTATAGAATTGAAATGTGGGCTTGGATTGTAGGGTGGAATTTTCTGATGCCATGAGATAAAAGAGGTCGACTAAACGTTGAAGAAGAATCAACTTGACTGGCACTACAAAGTGCCAATAATTTCAAGTTTGGGTCACTTATCTAGACTTGCGTCTTTCTTGATCAATCGTATGCCCGGGGTATTTCATGGATCTACAATTTACATAATTAAAATGCGCTTCCTTGACATTAATAATTATTATTTTTGAACAAAATTATGCATCATGTCTCAAATTATGTAAAAATCCAAATGGGGGTGTTCAACCGTGTTTCGTGAGTAAAACTTATTATTTTCTTCAAAATAAGAGGTTTCGCTTACCCATGTTGGAGTGATTGAGATTTTATCATGTTAAGAGCATGTTGAATTTGTTGGTTTTCTACGGAACATGCATAGTTAAATTAAATATAAATGCAGTGGAAAGATATAACCATACATGTATATCCAAAAGTATTGTTCGTGCGTTTCAATCAAAAATTAGAAAATCATAGGGGGTTAAACGGATTATCTTTCGTAGCGTATCCAAAATGATTTCAGTTCGGATGTTCTTCAGTTCGAGCCCCACAAGCGTCGGATCTCTAGTTTAAACACACCACCAATCGCACAACGAACGGAAGGAAGAACTTGCGGGTAATCACCAACATAATTGTGCTAGCAATCTTGTGGCGACAATTCTCCGCACTCTTAATATTTCAATCACGGCGTCGGATGAGAGAAAACGTATTTTCTTAACTCTCACGAACACATGATAATTACATACACACATTTTCATCATCTTGCAACTGTTGCTGATCGCGCCTTTTATATGTGCAATCAACAACAGTTGTTGATCGCATGTGTGCATATTGCACAGGGTCAGCAACCATTTGCTAACCGGGTGCCATGCACATGGTCAGCACTTGCTGGCCATGTGCATGCGCCAAATTTTTTTTAAATTTATATATATAAATAAATGTAAATATACATACAAACATAGAAGTGCATGATCAGCATATGTGTATTTTGTGAGCATCATATGCACACAGGCCCATGACAAAAATTGAATTAAATTAAATCTCATTTAATTTAATTCCAGTCCGACTCAATTCAATTGCAAACATATTTGCAATATCGTCTCTTCCGTATAACGTCATCTTAAATTATTTATAGTATGTGACATCTCTAGGTTCATCACTGAAATGGTAGTAAGACTTGTACTAACACATTAGTACTCCCAAGAGAATTAATTGTCCCAATCAACCTCTAGGTCTTACAAGCCACAATTGACATCTAGCAATATATCATGGCTACCCAGACAATGTGAATGCTTTAAGAACATAACGAACCTGTCAACTTTGGTTATAGTGTAATTTGATCCCTTTGTCTTACTATGTCCCGATTGAACAAAGACCATGGAATATTTGTCATGTCACACCCCGAACCCCAACGGGCTCGCGACACCCCTTCGATGGCCGTATTGATCGCGACGTCCCAGGACGCATCGCCAACTCAAACAAAACACCCAACGATAACGGCAAGTGGAAGCGAAATAAAAACAACCCAGACAATAAACAATGACAACGGAATAGCATAGGCACGAACCAACAAACGCACTTCATAAAACTAACAATCACTTACAACATTCAATCTAGGCTATTAACTTCAAACCATATTTATAAAAAGGGGACGATAGTTGGGTAGCCTACTTCACTATACAAAAAGGGGGCATCCAATAGATGGAATGAAACATCAAATGCCCAAAGTCATTCTTGGTCTCAGGACCGCACGTGATGACTGATCGTCACTCTAGACCTGAAAATGTTTAACAACGGGAGATGAGATAAATCTCAATAAGTAGATAACCTAAACCCCACTTAGGCCAATGCGTACCCAAACAAGTCTCCACATGCAATCTAACAACCGACAATTAAAATCCACATGAACGTACTTACATTTTCTCAAATAATATGCCAACTCTGCATATTAGTCAATTCACATTAATGCAATAACACCCAATGTACATATCACTATCATACGAGAGCCATACACAAGTACATTCACCCAATTCAATCACACTCATTTCGCATTTATGGCCGAGCAACTTTTCACAACCCGGGTCAACACCCCACAAGTCAACCATCCGATCAAGCCGGGCTTCGTCCCTCACTGGACCTTTCATATTTTTCCACAACCCGCGTCAACTCGTCTCAGGTCATCCCTCCGATCAATCTGGGCTCCGTCCCCCACTGGACATTTCACACTTTCACATGACCCGCATCAACACGCCTCAGGTCAGCCCTTCGATCAATCCAAGCTCTGTCCCTCACTAGACATTTTGTATGCATATACACAACATCACAATTCGCCATTCTCACACATATATTCAATCAATTCAATCACACTCGATTCGCATTCGTGGCCGAGCAATTTTCCACGACCCGGGTCAATATCCCATAGGTCATCCCTCTGATCAAGCCAGGCTTCGTCCCTCACTGGACCTTTCACACTTTCCCACAACCCTTGTCAATATGCCTCAGGTCAGCCCTCCGATCAATCCTGACTCCGTCCCTCACTGAACATTTCACACTTTCACACAACCCGCGTCAACATGCCTCAGGGCAGCCCTCCAATCAATCCGAGCTCTGTCTCTCACTGGACATTTTGCACTTTCACACAACCCACGTCAACACACCTCAGGTCAGCTATCCGATCAATCCAAGCTCCGTCCCTCACTAGACATTTCACATGCACATACACCACATCACAATTCACCATACTAACACGTCATACAAATCAAATTCCAATCACAAACTCATCACATTAGCCCAACAATTCAACACTCAAGTCAGCCAATCACACATCAATTTCACCCATAAACGCCACGATAATCCGATTATCACACCCACATAAATTAGCCACTAAACATGCCACATAATCATTGCGATTCAATCTACCAATTAATTATATTCATAAATTGACCCTAACCCAAGTTTAACCACTAAACAGGTACTGATCACACCATAAACAAGTCTAAAAATATCTATTATACTATGTAGGGTTTAAGAAGTCACTTACCTAAATTTGGCGCGGAAAAAGTCCACACGGGCTCGAAATGGCCCGAGTGAACGATGATGACTCGGCGCAGATAAGGGCGCGATGGGCAAAATGGCCGGCAAGGTGCTCGGCCATGGTTGGGCACATAGCACGGCGCTCAACCATAGGCAGGGGCACACTCGAGCATGACTTGGGCACACTCGAGCATGACCTGGGCACGCTCGGGCACGGTCTGGGCGAGCTGGCTTGGATATTCGGCCACGGCTAAGCAGCGGCTTGGGCTGGCCGGCAAGCTAAGGCGAAGGTCGGACGACGACGACGACGACAACGAGCAGCGGCGATGGGAGGACGGTTGGCGGCGGCAAGCTAGTCCTGGCAAGCTAGCATGGCGATTGGCTCAGCCAAGGCACAAGCAGTCCGACCAAGGTAGCGGCGACGACGACTCGAGGGAAAGCTGGGTGGTGGCGACGAGCTACGACGGCGGTTGTTGGCAAGGGAAGCTGGGTGGTGGTGGTAGGAGCAGCAGCAACCAGCACGGCGGTGTACGGCGGCTACTGGCGAGTCGAACAGAGGGGAGAGGAGCTCAGGGAAGGAGGGTCGGCGGCAGGAATGGCAGAGCCGGTGACGGTCACGGGTGGCACTGCGACGGCGGCAGCACATAGTGGCTACAGCGAATGGTGTTGGCAAGCGAGCGGTGGAAGGGGGAGAGGACAATCGGCCAGCAAAAGGAAGAAGCAGAAGCCACGGCCAAGGAGGAGAAGAAAGACGGAGAAAGAATAAAAGAAAGAAAAGAAGAGAGAAAGAGAGAGGGAGAGTAGGTCTGTGCATGGTAGGGGGAGGGGACGTTGTAAGGGGAGGAGAGAGGGAAGAGAGGGGATAGGTTCAGTAGGGAGGGGACGCAATAGAGAGAGGAGAGAGAGAGAGAGAGAGGCAAAGTCAACACACATGAGTGCGATCCAACTGTCCCCATTTAAACTCAAAAATGATCCAACGACCCACGAAAATTCTAATTAATTATTAGGAAAACAGGCCAGAACATATTAATAAAAACACACTATGAGAGAGGTCTACTAGTCCAAATCCGCATCTGATCAAAATTTCACTTTTCCACTATTCCCAGCAATATCGACGCTGACCACAATAATATCGATACTATCCAATTAAATTCGTCATGAAACTCTTAGAAATTCAACACCAAAGTTCGGGCTCTAAATAACGGTCAAATTCAATCAAGTGTGATTCTAGCGAAATCTCTAATTTAAAAAAATAACACATGAGTGATCAGTTCTGAACGAAATTTTATTATAAATGCATTGACGAAATACATGTTTTATAAATCCCAAAAATGGGCCGAAATTCGGAATGTCACGTGTCAAGTCACCAATTCGATCATATGCATAAACCTAATTGACATGCATTTTATATGAGACATGAACAGTTCATTCTCGGTTACAACCCTGGCCAAGGATTTTAATGCAGTGTCAAGATTAGATTGCATAGGGCATCATTATTGTACCTTGCGTATAACAAGGAGACAGATTCCATTTTGCTCATATGTGTAACTTCGTATGTAAACGAACTATGGCCATCAAGTATATAGACGGATCAATGAACCGGCAATATGTGCACCTATGAACCATAGCCATTCAACACACAAGTCAACATTGTACCTCAGGTCTAAGGATTATTTACACAAAATCATAACATGAATAATTAGGCATTGACCACGCTAAAAGCTTCCATGTTGCTAATCGTTATATGCGTGTCACGTTCAGTGAACTTGTCTGTACAAGCACCTGTGTTCTAACTCGGGCATCACAATACCCAATGACTCATGACTCGTCATTCCCTTAAGTATCCAATACTTAATGGTGAAGTTAAGACCATACTGGTCTCAACAGGATCATTAATATCCACTCAACGATCCATCGACTGGGAACAATTTAAAAATTCAATCTAATTATGAACCTGTCACACATATTCTCAATGTCTCGAGAATAGGTCTAGTCACAACTGATCTTATGGAATCATTCATATATTTAAATAATTAGACAAATGAATGAATACATCATTGCCATTAAATAACTAATGAAATTGAAAATACAACTTAAATCCCTAACATGTAACTATTACATGGTGACTTTAGGGCATGCATCTAATAGAATTATGAATCCAATCACAATACATTCAACATCATAAATATTTTATTAACATGAGTCAACGCCACTACAAGAAAATGAGAAATTTTTTTCAAGTTACTAAACACATGGGTTTGAATGATATTAAGTACAAGTTCTTTTTCAACTTTAAACTCCTATGTTTCCTTTTTCTTAAACATTCCTGTTCTTATAATATATTGCGCAAAGTTTACTATGCCTTTTCCAATAGAATTTCCAATTTTCTGCCGTATTTTTATTGTCTCGCTATCTTGACTGTTTCTCCTTTGCAGCACTTGATCTGATAAAGAACAAGCAAGTACAGGCCATAATAGGCCCTCAAGGTTCAATGCAAGCAGACTTCATCATTCACCTTGGAAACAAATCTCATGTGCCCATCATCTCTTTTTCGACTACTAGTCCTTCCCTCAGTTCGATTCGGAGTCCGTACTTCATTCGAGCCGTGCAAAATGACTCGTCCCAAGTGCATGCCATCAGCGCAGTCATCCAAGCTTTTGGCTGGAAAGAAGCAGTCCTCATATATGGGGATAACGAGTTAGGAGAAGGTTTTATTACATCTCTTACTAATGCTTTGGAAGAAGTCGGCACGCGAGTGCCCTACAGGAGCCTCATTTCTCCTTCGGCCACGCACGATGAAATCCCACAGGAACTCTACAAATTAATGATAATGCAGACGAGGGTTTTCATCGCGCACATGTTGCCTACTCTTAGTTCTCAGCTATTTGCCAAAGCAAAAGAGGTGGGAATGATGAACGAAGGTTATATGTGGATCTTGACTAATGGAATCACCAACCTATTGAGTTCTATGGATTCATTTATTGTCCCTAGTTCAATGCAAGGAACACTGGGCATCAAGACTTATATTCCGGACACACCAAACCTGGACAGCTTCATGGTCCAATGGAAGATGAAATTCCAACAAGACAACCCATCCGTTCACAATCCTACGTTCAACATTTTCAGATACTGGGCTTATGATGCCGCTTGGGGTCTAGCAATGGCTATCGAGGAGATGGGTGAAGATAATTTTACCTTCCAGATATTCAATGCTTCGACAGATGCGACGGATCTTGACACTATTGGGATCTCTCAAAATGGTCAGAAACTTCTCCAAAAACTAGGCAATACAACATTTTCAGGCCTAACTGGAAATTTTAGCCTCGTTAATGGCCAGCTAGAGTCGTCAGTGTTCCAAATTGTTAATATCAATGGAAATGCAGCAAGAGGGATTAGGTTTTGGACGATAGAAGATGGGCTGCTAAGAGATTTGAATTCATTCAACACAAGCAAATATTCCACTTCGAAGGTAATCTTGGATCAATAATATGGCCAGGTGATTTGATCTATTTTCCGAAGGGATGGGAGATTCCAATGGGTGGGAAGAGGATAAAAATTTTAGTTCCCGTAAAGGACGGTTTCAATCAATTCGTGATGGTGACTCCATATCCTAGCACAAAAACATCCCAAGTCACCGGATACTGTATCGACATCTTTCAATCTATGACAGAAAAGCTACCTTATTCCATTTGCCTTCCCTAATGGAAGAAGCGCTGGCAATTACAATGACATGATCTATCGAGCATATTACCAGGTGAGATAACTCATTGCAAGTGCTTGATTTCATTGCATTAGATGTTGAAACTTACTATGTTATGATGGGGTTGACAAAGAAAATATTCCCCTTCCTTTTGTTGGATCAGAATTATGATGCAGTGGTGGGTGATATGACGATCATTGCAAACAGATCATTGTTCGAGGATTTCACCTTACCATACATTGAATCGAGGGTTGCAATGCTCGTGCCATACAAGGATAGCAAGAGCAAGAGTGCTTGGATTTTCTTAAACCACTAACTTGGGGCCTTTGGTTAACAAATGGATGTTTCTTTGTGTTTATAGCATTGGTCGTGTGGATCCTCGAACACCAAGATTAACGAAGATTTCAGGGGTCCGGCCGCCCATCAAGTTGGCACGAGCTTCTGGTTCTCGTTTTCAACCATTGTCTTTGCACAAAGTAACAACCCTTAACTTTAATAAATCAATCAAACATTACAATTTACATATTGTTCTTGGATAATTTAGGTGCTTTCCCTTAATTTGGATTGCAGGGGAGAGAGTATTTAGCAACCTAGCCAAATTTGTTTTGATTCCGTGGATTTTCGTGGTACTTATACTAACGCAAAGTTATACTACAAGCTTGAGCTCTCTTTTGGTGATGCAAAATCTTCAACCAACTGTAGCTAATGTGGATCAACTCCTAAAGAGTGGAGAAAAGGTGGGATACCATGACGGTTCTTTCATTTATGAAAAGCTAAAGCAAATGAATTTTGATGATTCCAGACTCATATCTTACGAGTCTCCTGAAGAATGCGATGAGCTTCTTTCTAAGGGAAGTGCAAAGGGCAGGATTGCAGCAGCATTCGACAATGTACCCTACATTAAACTTATTCGTTCTCAGTATTGCAACAAATATACCATGGTCGTGACATTTAAAACTACTGGATTTGACTTCGTAAGTCCTCAATCTCTCAATTCTGGCCAAAAGGGAAAATTCTCAAATTTATTAGGATTATTCGTCATTTCTTTGATTTATAATCTCATGTCTTGTTTCTTTTGGTTTACAGGTTTTCCCCAAAGGGTCTCTGCTAGTACTAGATATTTCACGAGCAATTCTTAACGTAACTGCGGGGCCTAAAATGACGGAAATCGAAAATGCATGGTTTCCATCAAAGTCCAACTGCCTGGATTCGACTAACTCGATTTCTCCCAACAGCTTGGGTCTCGACAGTTTCTGGGGCCTATTCTTAATTGCTGGAGCTATTGCACTTTTAGCTCTCCTCATTTTCACGGTCATGTTCGTCAAAAGAATTTGGCATGTCATAACAAGTTCTTCGGGTTCACTGAGGGAGAAGATTGTTGCATCGGAAGAACATTTTACCAAAGAGACCTCAATTCCCATGCTTTTACAAAAGCCAGATTTAGAGATAGAAGTATGGAAGATGGTGCCAATGAGACTGCAGCTGAAACCTTAGAAAACACCAACTTTCCACCGAGTCCGTCAAGCGACTCCAGCCAAATCAACAACTTGCTAACCAATGAGCAAGGCAGACCATCTGCCGAACAAGTACTTCCAAATCATCTAGACGAAGGTGCCCCAAGATAGCAATAAACGTCGAGCTTGCAAATGTAAATTATGGAGGTACATGCCTCAACAACCTTACATGAATGGACATGATCATTTGGTCCAGTCAAAAGTAAAGCCATCCTAAGTATTTGCTTCATTATCAAACATTTTATTTAACAATAGGAATCATGATGCAAATCAAAACAGATTAATTGAGTAATTGACAGTATCAATTATAAATAGGCTTCAAGGCAGTGCTTGCTACACTAGGCATGTGATTTCAATGCCTGTCTAGATTTTCTAAATTCAATATGGCTCAAGGAGACATAGATGTTATCTGCAGAATCTGATCAATACCACAACCATCTATATGTAGAATTTGCATGATATTGAGAGGGACGTTGGCTGAGGAATTTGCATGATATAACCACAACAAAACAACACCAACACCAGAGATGTTGCCGGTGTAGTGGTCGTCGATGGTACCTGTTTCCAACAAGGGATAGGTGACAAGTGTGAAGAGTAGTCTTTCCATATTTTAGGATTGTGCGAGAGAACAGACAAATGAGAAAATGATTTTGTTTTTTCAAAAAGGAGAAGTCATTTTCTCCTATTTTTAAAGGAGTTTTTTCCATCGACTAAAAATACGCCCTTTGACCGGTCTACTTTTCATGCATCAAACATTGAAAAACCCAGAAATTATTTTCCTTAAAGTTATTTTGATTGAAACAAATGGAGTCTAAACCAGCACGATCTTTCTATAGCTCTTTTGACATTTTGTGCTTTCATTATTTTTCAAGTTGTGAATAGGCTTCTTGTTCCTATGACATTGTCATCTTAATGACAGTATGTGGCCCATAATGGCACGAGCCTATTCGTCACAAATAACCCGCACGCTTCAGGCCCAAAAATGAAAAAAGCACCCAAATTTCTCGAGGGCTGAGATGAACGCGGCGAAACAAACCTATAAAGAAGTTGGGCAAATGTGACCTTAAAAAATATAGAAGTTATGCAATAAAAGATACTAAAAATAATTGTATTTGCTGAGAATAAGTGTTTTTGAGTCGTAATGGAAGGAGTGTTCCCCATTTTTCTTTTTCTTTTTTACCAATACAACAGAAAAATGACCTACATAAAGAAACTCATCTTGTTTAGTGAACTTTCAAAGGTTATTACACCTATGGTTATAATTTTCAGTATTTTAAACTTTAGAGGCATTGCATGTGGAAGGTCTACTTTTATTGTATTTATGGACCGCTTAGCAACATTTGTCCCTAAAAAAATCAGCATACAAGCTTTACAATTTTACCCATCCTTTCTTTACAACCACATAATCTACTAACGGACACTAGGGGTAAAAACACCTAGTGCGGGTGTTGACTAATTTCAAGACTGTGTTGGGCTATCATCTACTAACGGACTTTTTTGTATATAAAAAGAAAAAAAAAAGGTGAAAGAGAACCTTTGATTGTTCTGTGGCTAAAGACTAAATCAACCAGACAAAAGAACAGGGTGGTCATTTGCTTGTGCGTGAACATCAAGCAGGCAGTGTCATTGCGTGTGTGGTTGTCTTCTTCGATTCTGAAGCCGCTCCCTTGTGTTGGAAAGCTTATTCTTCTTCTTTTGTCGACCTACTAACAGATATCGGGAGCCAAACACCTAAGGCGGGTGTCGGCTAATTTCAAAATTACGTTAGAAAGCTTATGTTGGAAAGCTTTCGACATCGGAAAACATCATGCATACTATAGATATGATAAGAGTTGGGAAAAAGGACATTCATAGATTTGGTTTAGTGCATCGGTCGGGCATTATCTTCTGTTCCAATAGTGGACAACTCATGCTTTTTTGTTTTCCTTCCTGGTCTCGTTCAAAAGATGATTTCTTTCGAATGAAAAGTATTATAAGGTTAGGTTATGTGCAAGAATTGTTATCCGACTAGCGTGTAAATTTACCATGAATTCCATTGTTATATTTGATATAATCTTATTAGAATGTTTTGTTTCCGTCTTCCGATGTTCTTTCTATTAGAACATGTTGTATAGGTTTGTAGGTTTTCCTTTACATCTCTCTTTCTCTTGATCCCACATAAGAAGAATGCTAGGCTCATTTTACTCCTCTAAGCCTATATAAAGGCTTCTCATGTACATTGTTTCACACACCATTATAAGAGAATAAATACCATTCTCTTTTAATCTTTCTTTCTTATCATGGTATCAGAGCCAAGATCATTGTCTTGAAGAGTATGCTCTGCGGTTGCCATCAATTGGATTTTCAGCATCAGAAATTAAGACAATGAGCTCATTATTTTTTAAAGTATGCTCTGCGGTTGCCATAAATTAGATCTTCCGCATCAGAAATTAAGATAATGAGTTTAGGGCTTTTGGGCTATCATTCTTGCTCGTTCTAATTTGCGCTTCTTCTTTCTCGATCCTTTCGATCACCTCAATCCATATTTCTAGCTTTGCTAGTGATTTCTTTTTCTGTCGTCATGGGTGATTCTAGTGACCGTATTGACGTCAAACTCGATGGTTCAAACTATTCTCTTCGGAAACCATCGGCAATGGCAGCACTTGTTTATCGTGACTTGTTTGAGCATGTTGAGGGACTTTGTCTTTGTCCTGGTGCTCTTGAAAGTGAATCATCTAATAAAGTTACGAAACGTGCGGCTGAAATTCGAGCATGGAAGGTTGCTGAACGGGAGGCATGGGCTATCATTTTTAGTTCCATTAATCCTGCTCTTCGCCCACAATTTTCTAATGATGTTGAGGCGAAAAGTTTATGGGATCAGCTTGCCGAGATGTTCACCCAGACAGGGGACATTCGAGTTTATCAGTTGGAGCAAGAAGTTTACAGTGCTACACACAAGGGTCTCGCTCTATTCGAGATTTCTACAATTACATGCACTCACTTTGGAGTCAACTGGACATTCTTGCTCCTATCCTCTGTCCATCATGCCTAAACTGTACTCGGTGTCTATCTACTCGACTTCGAACTCAAGATAGGCACCGTCTACATTCTTTTCTTATGAAGCTCGGCTCTCCCTATGAAGGTGTTCGCGGCCAACTTCTTCACCGCTCTCCAGGACCATCCCTCCTTGACGCTGTCAAAGAATTACAGTATGAGAAAACTCGTCTTGGTCTTCTTTTCTCCTCGGCAGTTTCTGATTCAACTGCTATTCTGGCTGCTCCACCACGTGTTCCGCCTACAGTTTTGGCTGCTCCACCACGTCCTTCGCATACTCGTGGTCCTCGCCGTCTTTCATGTATGTATTGTCATCGTCCTGGTCATGACGAGTCACATTGTTGGAAGAAGAGGAATGCTTCACGCCTTTTTGCATCACCACGAGTCACTACCGCATCTCCAATCTGTCAACCTATTACTCTAGTTTCTCCCTCTACGGATGATCGTATTGCTGCTCTTGAGGCCCAACTTGCCCGTTTGAGTCCTTCTCTGCCCAGGTCTTTTCCCAATTCTGGTATTTCTACAACTCTCTCATCTGCTGGAAGCACCGCTGTAGCTACTCCACCTTCAGGTGATATTTCTACTACTTGGGTACTTGACTCAGGAGCTGCTAGACATATGTCTACTTCCGCTGTTTTTCTCACTAAACTCTCTGAGCTCAAGCAACCAGCACATTTCTTTACTGCTAATGGTTCTCCTCTACTAGCTACCCGACAAGGTACTCTTATCGTCTCTGAAGATTTTAATGTCCCTGATGTGTTACATGTTCCCTCTTTGGCTCTCAATCTATTATCTATTGGACAACTCACCGATACTGGATGTACTGTAAGCTTTACAAATAGCTCTTATTTTGTGCAGGATGGTTTGAGTGGCAAGATGATTGGCAGGGGCAGTAGATGGGATGGACTTTATATTATGAAACATCTCCATCTTCCAACTTCCTCTCTTCCTCGTCATGTGTTGGCTACACTCGATCTTGTTCGGTGGCATCAGCATCTTGGACATATTCCGTCTTCTCATCTTACCGTCCTTCACCAACAAGGTGCTTTGGGTCCTATTTCTTCTGGAAGTCTTCCTTCATGTTCTATCTGCCCTTTGGCCAAGCAATCTGCTAAGCTTTTTCCTGTTAGTAACTCTAAAACTAGTGTGATCTTTGATCTTGTTCATTCTAATGTTTGAGGTCCTGCCCCGCTCTCTTCCAAGAGTGGTTTCAAATATTACGTATTTTTTTATTGATGATTATTCTCGTTATACATGGGTCTATCTTATGCGTCAACGTAGTGATTTCTTTACCATCTATCAGTCTTTTACTTCCATGGTTTCCACACAATTTAATACAAAAATCAAAGTTTTCCGTTCAGATTCAGGGGGAGAATATCTCTCTGGTGTCTTTCATTCCCTCTTAGCTAGTGATGGTACACTTCCTCAGTTATCTTGTCCTGGGGTTCCAGTTCAAAATGGAGTTGCTGAACGCAAGCACCGTCATATTCTAGAAACCACTCGAGCTCTCTTACTGGGCACATCCGTTCCCACTGAGTTCTGGACTGAGGCTCTTCTCACGGCTGTTCATCTAATTAATCGCCTACCCTCATCTGTTCTCCATCAAGACACCCTGTTTCAGCGTCTCTACTCTCGACCTCCTAGCTATAATCATCTTCGAGTTTTTGGATGTACTTGTTTTGTCATTCTTCCACTCACTGAACGTACAAAGCTTACCGCCCGCTCTATCCCATGTGCATTCTTGGGTTACAGCACTGAGCACAAAGGTTATCGTTGTTATGACCTAAATACGCGACGTGTACGTATTTCTCGTGATGTTACATTTCATGAACACATCCCTTTCTTTTCAACAAATACTACACCTCATGTTTTTTCTCTTGTTCCATTTATGGATTTTCCTGTTGATCCTCTGCCTGATCCTTCTAGTCCCTCTTCTACATCGGATCTAGATATATTGCCACCTTCTCCATCTTCACCTATCCCTTGTGCTGCACCTCCTACTGTATCTGCCCTCGACGATTCTGCACAACTAGAGCCATGCCGTAATCCTCCTCGAGATCGGCGTCCACTTGCCCGGTATGTTGCTGCTACTTCTTATTCTACTGAGTTTGGATCCTTTTTAGCTATTGTTCATGCTGTACAAGAACCTAATAGTTATCGCGAGGCAGTTCAGCATGTAGAATGGCGCCAGGTTATGTTTAAGGAACTCTCGGCTTTGGAGAGTACTGGTACTTGGGAGCTTGTGCCTCTTCCTCCAGGTCGCTCCCTCATATATTGCCGATGGATATATAAGATTAAGACTCGTTCTGATGGCAGTATTGAGCGTTACAAAGCTCGTCTGGTTGCTTGAGGGTTCTCGCAAGAGTATGGTATCGACTATGAGGAGACCTTTGCTCCCGTAGCAAAGATGACATCTATCCGTGCTTTATTAGCTGTTGCTTCAATTCGCAGTTGGCCTCTCTTTCAGCTTGATGTGAAGAATGCTTTTCTTCACGGTGATCTTCAGGAAGATATCTTTATGCAACCTCCGCCTGGTCTTGCTCATACCTCTGGACAGGTTTGTCGCTTGCGACGGGCTCTTTATGGTCTCAAACAGGCCCCTCGTGCTTGGTTTGAGAAGTTCAGTGATGCAGTCTGCTGGTTTCATTCAAAGTGAGGCTGATCATGCTATGTTTGTTCATACCTCTTCTTCATGCTACACTATTCTTCTTCTTTATGTTGATGATATGGTCATCATCGGAGATGATCATGACCATATTGAGCATACCAAGCGACACCTTCAGCAACATTTTGCCATGAAGGATCTAGGACCACTGCGTTATTTTCTTGGACTTGAGATTGCTCGCAGTTCACGTGGTATTCTCATTTCTCAGCAGAAATATACCGCTGATATTCTGTCCAAGGCTACTCTATCAGATTCACGTACTGCTGCCACTCCTATTGAGCTAAATCAAAAGTTTTGTCCAGACGATGGAGAACCTCTTTCTGATGTCACCCGCTATCGGACCTTGGTTGGCAGTCTTATTTATCTTACTATCTCCCGACCCGACATCGTCTATGCTGTTCATGTTGTTAGTCAGTTTGTTGCTGCTCCTCGAACAACTCATTATGCGGTTGTTCTAAGGATTCTACGTTATCTTCGATGCACTTTATCGCGTTCCTTATTTCTATCATCCTCTTCTGCTCTCAAGTTGCGTGCCTATTCTGATGCTAATTGGGCTTTCAATATCGCTGATCGCAAATCTATCACTGGTGTCGCGACCTCCCCGAACCGGCCCCGCCGACTAACGAGGTTAAGGCTAATGGATTACTAAGTTAAACCTAGCTCGAGCTCTCCCAAGCACGTACCAATTCACGACTTGAGTTTAAGTTGTTAACATGCGAATCATTTTCAATTAGGAGTCGCCACTAATCAATTTTTGGTGGGTCGATTAGACACCCAAGCAAAGCACGGGAGAGATGCTTCACTTCTGCGAACCAGAGATTCGATGGGTACGGGGACTTGGTTACACTAATTAACAAACTAGTGCCCTTTCGGTACCTAATTCTATTCAATTACTGTCTAATGTGTTCACACTAATTGAGAGTCTCAAAATTCCAAGTTAAGGAAAGCAACAACCAACATGCGAATTTAATGTACCTAATCAACAACAGGCGAGGATAAATTAAACATGCAATTCAAGACGCGAGAAGTCAAACACAACACTAATCACACAAAAAGGGTAAACAAAGGCAAATTTCAAAGCTCAAACAATATTTTTTATTTTCTGGATTTTTGGAATTTTTTTATTTTTTAAAATTAATTTTGGATTTTTTAATATTATTTTTTTTTGAAATTTTCCGAATTTTTTTAATGTTTTTAATGTTTTTTCAGACTTTTAATATTTTTTTGGATTTTAAAACATTTTCTAATATTTTGGAATTTTTAATTTTTTAATATTTAAATATTTTTTTGAATTTTTGAATACTTTTATTAATAAAATAAAGATTTTGGACCGGGTCCCCTGACCCGATCCTCCCGAACTCTAACCCGGCATTCCGACCCGCCCGGGACCCCATTTTCATTTCTTTTCTATTTTTTGTTCTTTTCTTTTGTTCCTTTTTTCTTTTTTTCTTTTTCTTTTGTTTCTTTACTGCTTTTATTCTCTATTTTTTTATTACACTTTCTCTTCCCCCTGCATGCCTTCCCCATGCACGTTCTTCTTCCTACAGTTCACCACCGAGACTCCTTCTTCTGCCGAGACCACGCCATGACCACTTCTCGGCCTCCGACCGACGGCGCGCGCCGCGAACGCCAACGACCGACATCGGGTTTTCACTCTCACCGCTGGTCGTCACACCCACCGAACCATCGGCTAACTCTGGCCACGAAAAAGGACACCGGCGACCAAACACCAATATCGACTTCCATTTTTTATATCTCGACATCTCAACCACATCTAAAACTCTAAATCTATACACACATAAAACACACAAAACAAGGACGGGAAACTGACCACGGCGGCCTCTAACCACGGGCATCGCTCCGGCGAGAGGAGTGAATCTCCGGAAGGTGCTTGCCCACAGCCGACGACGGGGATCGCCAAGTATGCCACGAAATCACACAGAAACATAGATAGCGGAAGGCAACAACAAGACTAGAATAAATCGAGCATATGACAAAGTTCTAGAGTGTCGATTTCACAAAAACAGATTCGGAGCCTCACTTAGACATTTTATCGAACACCTTGTAGGCGAGTACAGGCGGAGGCTCAAAACTGAGATTGAGGACGATTTTTGGCTTAAAGATGATATATAAAGCTCTAATCAACCCCATTTGGACACGGGTTCAACTCGGCTTGCATCGAAATGCCAAAGAGATGGACAACCAGGTTTGACGTTACAAAGCTTAAGTGGTTTGGTTCGGACATTCGATCAAACAGGTGTGGTGCAGCCGAAAAGTGGATTCACAGATCTGACTTTGACAAAGTCTTTGGTCGATCTTCGACATACAACTTTTAGAAAGAGTTTACTAAGTGTCATAAAAATGTTAGCCTCCGTCGACGGGGCCGGGCGATCACCGAATGGACTCGGTGTGCCTGGCACCCAAGAGGCAGGGGAAGGGAGGCCGAAACAGAACAAGACCTTATCCGGGGCCTACCTGGTTCGCGACTGACTCTACGGCGGCCAACAGCTTAGCCTCCGACGGCCACTCAGGCGGATCACTGGCGAACTAGCGACTCCTCTCCGGGCTCTCTTTCTCTGTTCCTTCTCTCTCTACCGCGAGGAGCTCCGACGTCCAAAAATGGGAGAACGGCTAACTCCAGTATTCGTGGGCTCTCAATGCACAGCGGAGAGGGCTCGATGACGATCGGAGCGGTCCTCTGACGAATGAGCGAAGCTTGGCCTTCTCTCCTTCCCCTCTCTCCGTCTCTCTTGCTCTCTCTGTCCCCCTTCCTTCAAAACCAGCTCCCCCTTTTAAAAACTCCACCGCGTCCTTTTTTTCTTCTGATATGTGCAGAACGTTCCCTTTTGGTGAATGGACCGCATGGTCAAAGAGACAGTGCCCTTCATGTCAGTCAAAGAAAGAAGAAAGCTTTTCTTTTTTGTCATTTTCTCTTTTACTTCTGCAGATGGCCTTCCCCTCTTTTGAGCCTTGGGGCGTGAAGCTTATCTTTTCATTTTCTTTCTTGCTTTTCATATTCTGCTTTCTTCTTTTTTCTTTCTTTTTTTTTTTTTTATGAAAACATGCAGACCCCCTTTTCTTGTCTTTTCTCACTTGTTTCTTTATTTGTGAAAGTGTTGAAGAGTGCCTAGAGGGAGAGGAAAGAGATCACGTTTTTGTCATTCTCTCTTTTTTTTTTCTTTTTTTATATAATGATTTTTTAACACAAAATAAAAATGAAATAAAAAAAGTGGAAAATATGTTTCGCTAAATTCTACTAATGCAAATGCGCCTAACATCTATATGCCATGTAGTTTTAATGAAAATATTTTTGTTCAGGGGTTAAAAATTAATCCCCAATTTTCTATGTAGTTAAAACTCTAAATGATTTAGCAAAATTTAGGTGTCAACAACTGGTTATTGCATTTTTCTTGGCGATTCACTTATTTCTTGGTGCTCCAAGAAACAACATATTGTCTCACGCTCCTCTACAGAGTCCGAGTATCGTGCTATGGTCGACACTACTGTTGAGATTGTTTGGCTTCGCCGCTTACTTGCTGATATGGGAGTTTCACTTCTGGATCCTACTCCTCTGCATTGTGACAACAAAATTGCCATTCATATCGGTGCAAATCCAGTCTTTCATGAGCGTACCAAACATATTGAGATCGATTGTCATCTGACTCGTCATCATCTCCAAGCTCGCACTATTTCACTTCCTTTTGTTGGAACTGAGAATCAACTTGCCGATTGTTTTACGAAGGCTCTTACATCACAACAATTTAAATTTCTTCTTTCCAAACTCTTGTTATTTGATCCACCTTGAGTTTGAGGGGGAGTGTTAGAACATGTTGTATAGGTTTGTAGGTTTTCCTTTACATCTCTCTTTCTCTTGGTCCCACATAGGAAGAATGCTAGACTCATTTTACTGCTCTAAGCTTATATAAAGGCTTCTCATGTACATTGTTTCACACACCATTATAAGAGAATAAATACCATTCTCTTTTAATCTTTCTTTCTTATCACTTTCTATTCTCTTTTTGTCTATTGCTGATTGCGGTTTCTTCCCTTTCTCTTCTTCTTCTTCTCCTTCTCCTTCTATTTTTCTTCTGCTTCTAGATCTGTTACTGCATTAGGAAGAGATCAATCAATAGTAATTTTCTGAAGGGGTCCCAATAAAGAAAACAAACGGAAATCCTGAAGCTGTCACAATCAGAGAGATGATGCAACTTGTGTCTTTTTTTTTTTGGTAATAAACTGACTCATTTTATATCATTCAAAAGACGAGCCACAATGACAGAATTGATTCGAGTCCATACAGAGTAACTCGAACAGAGTTCGGGAAGGTCTAGATATCCAACTAGAAGACAGGGTCCCTTTCCGGTGGGATTTGGCGATCCAGTTTGCAATTTGATTGGCTTCACGTGGACAGTGGGCCAGCGAGACCCCTTGTAAAGAACCAAGAATGGCATTACATTCTTCAAACAGACTTCTTAGAGCCCACAGGCTTTTTATCATTTGTATAGTGTTAATGATCGTGCAGAAATTATCAGACAGAATACATACAGCACACGCTGTTTTTCCCTTCTGCGCAGCTTTATCCCACAGCCAGAGCAGCGCCTCCTTCACCCCAATGGCTTCGATTTCCAGAGGAGAGTGAGCTACTGCCCTCTTCGCAAACCCAGCCATGATAAGCCCCTTGTGATCTCGACACACTCCGGCCACTGAGCCCTCTGTTTTGCCATCAACCCAGGAGCCGTTGACGTTGAAGAACCACGTCCCTGCTGGTGGTGGTGACCACCGTATAGGTAATATCTTCTCCGTCCAGCAATTCTGCTGTCTTGAACTGTGCATACAATAATTTCTGCTTTGTAGGAATGCGTCATCTACTATTGTACTCGGATTGAGGCTTTTCTGTTGAAATACCAAGGAGTTCCTCGCCTTCCAGATCAGCCACAGGGTACCTGCGAGACCCTCCCAAGAGGTCGGATCTAACGCTCTGGTGAGTGTTTCATCAACCCATTTGTCCAATCTTGTGACTGATAATGGAGAGACGTCCACCTTTACCCTCGGATCACTCCAAATTTCCTTTGTCCAATCGCACAGTAGGAATAGATGTTCCGTAGTTTCTGGGGACTTTCGGCAGATTGGGCACAACGAGTCAGGTATGGCCTTTCTCTTCTGCAAATTATCTGATGTGGGTAAAGCATTGCTACACGCACTCCACAAGAAGAAACGAATTTTTGGTTCAGTGTGTAGTTTCCATATTTTAGTCCACAGGGATCGGGGCGGTTGATATAATGATGATGGCTGATCTGTTTTAGTTGGTGTAGCTTCTCTAAGTCTGGTATACCCCTTGCCTACCGTGTACTCCCCTGTTGTGTTCCCAGTCCATATCTGTTTATCCTTACCTGGGTTTATCATAAGCCTTGTTGCAAGAATTTCTTTCACGAATTCCTCTTGGAAAAAGCTCATGCAGCCGGCTTGCATTCCGGGTGTTTGTCTCATGAACAATCAGGTCGCTAACTCTCTGGGGGCAACTTGTGTCTTTAGTAGGTAAAACATATCGGGGTCAAGATTGATTCAAGGATACAATTAGTGGTGTCAATATCCAAGAACGGAAACCACCGAGGTCTTTTTTTCCGACTGCCGATTGCTGTGGAACCAGACTAACTTTTTTAACATAGACATATTAACACGAAATAGATCAGTCAGGACCAAAACTAAAAGCCGACTGTCGGAATCGGGATCAGAAAAACCAAGTTGACGGGTTTTCTCGCGAATTTAAGATTTGCAAGAAATGAACTTCTCGGTCCAATGACTGTTCCAAACTGATATACGACACGAGACTTACCGTTATTCATATGCTCTGCCAGTTTAGCTGTCCTACTAAAGTGGTTATGTGCATTCTTCACACTTTTTGCACCTAACGATATAAGATTCTGCTAGATTTGAACAGTCGTGGTGTCTGCGAGAAGACACAGAATAAGTGTAGAGCCCATGGGCATGATGCTGCGACCCATTTAACTGATCTTCTTGGAGTCTCCAAATCTAACTTGGTCAGAGAGTTTTGAGAGTGTCGGTGACCAGACCTGTTTGTTTGCTTCCCAACTACTTTTGCACTCGGCAAAAAGCTCCAATCTCCGGGGAGCTTCGATGGTCCGCCGCAGTAATGACATTCATTTCATGATAATCCTCGCGTAAAGTGTGGTAACTAATAAAAACTTGAAGAATTTATGGTCAAAATGGGAGATTTACTCACATTAGTATCCAATGTCCTCGCACTATCGAGCACTAGTTGAAAACCCGCCAACTTTGTCGATAGAGGAAAGAATTGGTAAAAATTGTCTGTCCTTTTTAGTTATCCGTTTCTTTTTAATAAGTGCAACCATTTTCATTTGCTTACCAAAATGAAGAAGCTGTCATTCTAACCTGCATAGAAATCTTCAGACATATTGCATGACGTGCGGGCCCTGATACCAAATGTTAGAGTTGTGGAAGCGTGAAGCGTGACTCAAATATCAATTATTGAGGAGGAAACACGAAGCTCACTTCAAGAAAACACACTCTTACTAATGGAGGCACTGTCTTACAATATTGGTTGGGAGAACTCTTACACACACTTGTATGCCAAGCACACTCTCACGCTCTCACTTATGGGAGCTAAGCGTACTTACACTCTTCAAGCTCCACAATTGAGGGTGCTTGTATATTTATAGGTTTAAGGTGGTGTTATGCCTCCTAAAATATATAGATATTCCTAGTAATTCGACAGAAAATATCTTTCTAGTTATTTCTAAACTCTTCATTAAATATCTCGCAACAAAATATCCAGATATTTAAGTAACCTAGAAATATCTTGAATTCTGAAGAGAAGAGAGAAAAATATATTTCTTCAACAATTATAAATGCATGAAAACATGAAAAAATTACTAGAAATGGAAACAGAAAAGGTTTTTTTAGACAATAATAAAAATGGTCAATGTATTATTGTCAATGCTCAATTTAGATTTTCATACATTGTTTGGCGATAGATTTGGTCCCTAAAGCAATCTCCCATCATGATATCAGGACAAAGTCCGTGTTTCCGTCCATATATCAATGGAAATGCTAAGTGATTGGATAAACAAGTGGTGGCGTAGAATAAACAAATCAAAAGTGAGGAGAAACTCCAAGAATGGCCATTGCACTATTGATCTTGTTCAATTTTGATCCCTGAAGTAATCTTTGATCCTGATTTTTGGACAACTTTCCTATTCTACCACCCAAATGCAAACAAATAGTTATGACTAAGTACCAAGTATAACATGTAGCATCGATATTTATGATCAGTGAAAAAACTGATGAACTAGTAGCGGTATTTCCTAAAGAGTGGACACTTAAATATGGTTTTTGGGGGATTTAATCCACGTGGACTAGACCGACTTTTTACAATTCTAGGCTTAGGTCATTAAAATTTGCACTGTCCATACCACCTCGACACCACATGTTAATCTCTGACACTTGGTCATCAAATTTTGTCTGTATTTGGATGGAAATATGAAATTTACCTGGAAATGGGGATGAGAAATTAGTTCATGGAACAAATTTGTCGAAAAAATAAAGTACGAGGAACGAAATTGAACATGAGCACAGTATAAGGACCATATTTGTAATTTATCTCAAATATTTTTTTATCCCTTATCAACATGATGTGTTCATCTTCGATACTTAGTCAACTTTTTTACACCAATATTTGGATGAAAAACGGAATTTGTCCTGAAATCATGAATGGAGATTTGTCTAGAGATCAAATTTGCTACAATATAAAGTACGTCAAACATAATTGAATAAATAGATAGTACAGGGACCCTTTCTTAATTTGTCCATTTTTCTATTAGAAACTTAGCTCCTTATTTTTTTGCCAAAAGTCCAACATTGTGCGCGTGAGGAATAAAAGCTAACTCTATCATAAAGATTTAGGCCTAATTCCCTTTTAAAAAAAACCCCAACATTAGATCTAGTCATAATTCTATCCCGAACTTTTTTTTATGTATAAAAAAATCCCAAACCTTAGGTATGTCCCAAATCTGCCACAAATTTTGTTTTGTCTTAAAAAAAATCGCCAACTTTTAATCTATTTTTCAAATCTACCCCTATGGTCCAGTCTCAACTTGAAGTGGCATTTCCTCATCGATAACAAATGCTATGAAAAATTATTTCCAAAATGAAACCGTTACGAAAGGCTAATGGAGGTAGATTTGGAACTAGAGTAAATATTGGTGATTTTTCTCTTAGACAAAAAAAAAGTTTGAGAGAATTTGAAACTCGACCTAAAGTTAAGGATTTCTTATGACAAAGAAAAGTTCATGGCAAATTTGGACTGCACCTAAAGTTTAGGGTTTTTTATAGATCAAAAAAAGTTTGGGGCAAAGATTGGGACTAAACCGAAAGTTAAGGATTTTTCAAGGAAATTAGGCCTAAATAAATAGTGAGAAGGATGTTTTTCTTTTCCTTCTTTTACCAACTGTTTGAATTCTATTAATAGGAAAACATTTTCTTTGCTAGATTGTTGGTGCCATGATTAAACTTATGGCCTAGATTTTGCACATTCAGCATTTGAATCCCACAGTCTTAAGCCTAGAGTTATTTTGAGGGCCACGCTTCCTTTATGTTGCATGGGGGTCATATCAATGGAGGAGCCACAATGATATACTTCACGAATTTCATGTGCATTAATGATGGGACACAATTCCTGCATCTGACCTGAATTGCAAGAACATTTGTTCGGTTGAGTTTGGATCAGTTGTACAGTTAGAGAACTAGGTTATTTTCTCAACTTGATCACGTGCAAGAATTTGTGATTCGTATTCGATCCAAACAAGGATTTTGGACCGACATCAATCATCACTTTAGGTCAAGATCTCAATTTTCAACGATGACATTATGAAAAGATCAAACTTTAGAATTGTGGATGTGTTATTTGGGATAAATATACTTTCTCATTTTCTTTAGTGCCCCCAACTAGCTAGCAAAAAGAACTAGCTTCAAACAGATGTTGCTGGATTCATGAAAAGAGAAACTGAGAAATACCTATACTCGGTATGCAATTCTAACGGGGAAATTATCAAAAAAGTTCTAAATCTATTTTACGGATGTCAATTCAGTTGTAAACTTTTCAAATTGATCTATTTAGTCCTATACATTTTGACAATATACCAATATAGTCCTCTCCGCCAATTTGGGTAGGCAATCGTTGGCATGGATGGTACGTATCCTACGTGATACGACTAACATGGATGTTGACTATTTTTACAATTTTTATTGAAAATTCTCTGAGTCATTTTCTTTTTTTCTTTTTTTTCTTTTTTTCTTTTTTTTTACTATGTCTCTCCACTGGTCCGCAGCCTCGACGATGACTGCCCTCACCCAAAGCCCGCAAGGGTGTTGCAGCTATCACCTACCGCAGCAAGGGCGTCGGGCGAGGATCGTGATGCCCTTGTCAGCCATAGCGAGGGCCGACAAGGGCATCCCCACCCTCGTCTATGACTGGCGACTTCCATTGGCCATCACCAAGGCCACGGGCCAACGAAGGGAAATAAAAAGAAACAACAAATTAAATGGATAAAAAATTACAAAAAATTTAAATAATACAAAGATTGTTCATGTCAGCGCTGGCCATGCCACATTATACAGCCGATATCCACGTCAGTAATTTCCAACTAAAATTGGCCAAACAGAATATATTGACAAATCGATAAAAGATTTAGAATTAAATTGGCCAAATTAAAAAGTTTAAGACTGAGTTGACGTCCGTATAATAACTTTACTCATTTTTTGTTTTGTTGTAATTATCCCCCATCCTAACAGGTGATTATATTGCTGTACACTTGGATTATAGCTAGTTTAAAACTCTTATTATAAGTCAACCCCAAAAGAAAAAGGGAACCATCAAGTTTAGAATCCAATGTAATCACTCTCCTAATTGTACTTCCCCGAGGCGGCTGGAGCACAAAAATGCCCCCTCCAAAAAGTGAGCCCCAATCATGACCAATTGCTATATGAAAATCCAAAGTTGCCTTCCACCTAAGCATTTCATCATAATGACCACCCCTTAATCATATAATTAGGAAAAACGGCTTTATACTGCTAATTGCCAAAAGAGAAGATGCATAGAAAAGAACCAAGAGAAAAAAAAAGCAGAAAACCCTAATCTCCACTTAATTTTTCTTATCCTCTCTCTTTTTTTTTTTTTGCTAGAAGACATTTTTCTTGTCCTCAATCATCCACTTCTAGTGACCTTTGTTCTAATTCAAATTGTTTAATTTTCTTTCTACTTTTCTATAATGAATTGTCAACTAGACTCCAAAGGATGGACCCATTTCCTATATATTATATCAACTTTTTTTTCTTTTTTGTTTAACACAGGGGCATCACTGTCATGACCCAATATATAAAATTTCTTTTTAAATTTCTTTATGCTTTCTTTCCTTTTTTTTTTTTACTAGAATATGCCAAGAGAACCTTTTCCTCTTTTCATCTCATTGCCTGTTGTGACGGTGAAAGACATCAAGTTCCTTACCTGAATTGTTGTCTTTAATACTAGAGAGGGCAATAATGGCAAGCGATGAGGGTCCCCGGATAATTGTCCACTACTAAAACCATAAGTCTCCATCCTGGGTAAGAGCGTTAAGGAGAGATCTGCCCAAGAACCTTCCACGTCATAGTAATTTGCAAATTTTTACTGCAAATATCGTAAAACCACTACAGCGGGTCGGCGCAGCAAGTATTATAGACTTTCGTGACTTTATAATAATTAGATATAGACAAAATGACATAGATAGTGCCTAAACTTTGGTCTAATGTATAATGTTGTCCCTAAACTTTCAATTTGTTCAATGTGATCCCCGAACTTTTGGTACATATTCAATTTAGTACTTGAACTATATGAAAATATTTAATGTTGTCCTAAACTTGAATTAATGGAATGACAATATTGAACATTTTTATATAGTTCAGGGATTAAATTGAATATGTACTAAAAGTTCAGAAACCTCATTGAACGAATTAAAAGTTCAGGGACCATATTACACATTGAATTAAAGTTCATGGATCACATTGAAAAAATTGAAAGTGCAGGGATCATATTATATATTGAATCAAAGTTCATAGACTATTTGTATCATAATCCCTTCGATATATTCAAGCTTCACGTTCTAAAGACCAGTCAAAGTCTTAACCGACCATGAGCATCCAGCAAAACAAAAAGAAAATTTTCTCAAAAAATGGACATGCGATTGTGGCAAGTTGTTTACTAAAAAATCATATGTGGTACTTGCATGGCTAAATAATTTGTCCGGAAGCTGCTACTTGACGGTTAGGATCTCCATTCTCCGTTGCTCCCATAAATTTATGCGCAAAATCTATTATATATATCGAAAGAATTGCGGGTTTAGCTCCTAGATTTGCTCCCTGCTACTCACACGCTTGATAAAGAGAACAATCTGGTCAATCCCCTGTTTTCATCTCTCCTTTTACTGATAAAGAAAGATTATCTTGGTCAATCCCCCTGGAGGAAGCCTTATCTAGAACATTGTGGCAAGATTTGGAGTTGGTGAATTTGCACTTGCCCTTTTGCAATCATTATCGTTTAGTGATGCAGGCGAGAGCTAGAGCTTTTACTTGGAGTCAACATGAAATGTTTGCTACTTTTGCTCAGATGGTCCATGTTTTTTAGTGTAACCTTTTTTTAATCAGGTGGTTTTACTGAGTTGAACCCCTGATTTCTCTTACAGAATTCGACTCATTCTCTGAGACGAAATTATGCACCAAAAGGGCATTGGGCAAAGGGTAGTTTTTTGTTTTTTTAGTTGCCCGATCTTGCAAGGAAGGGAAGAGAGAGAGAGAGAGAGAGAGAGAGAGAGAGAGAGAGGGAGGGAGGGAGGCTTTAATCTTGGATTACTTGACAAGTGCCCACATGCTCGAGTGAGTGAGTGGGAGTGTAAGAAGGGTCTTTCACAGCTTCACCAGCAGATACCTTCCCTCATAATGGAGCTTCTTCTCTCTTTAACCATGTTGGTTGTGGCTTGCAAGAGGAGTGAGAGTCCATTTGGGAAACATTAAAAGAACCTCTCAAGCACTCTCCTCGCTTGGCTTTCTTTTTCTCTGCCAGGTTCATCTCCAACAGGGAAAGGAAAAGGCCCTTGAAATGCTTTCCTTCGAGTGTTCTTCCTCCACTGGGTCCACATCTTTCTGATCGGTTGTTGCAATGAGGGAATTCCTTTCATCATTCTGAGATCTGGGTTCACACACAGAAGGGAGGATTTCCAGTCTCACTGTGCTCTTGGGGTCTTTGTTCCTCGGTTGTTTGTTTCTGGGTTTCAAAATTTTCTAAGGGCCTCACGGGAAAAATGGCTCCAAGGTTGGATTTTTCAGATTGGTGGGCAAAGGAAAACAGGAAGGGAACGCCTGTGGTGGTGAAAATGGAGAACCCAAATTACTCTGTGGTTGAAATTGATGGCCCAGATGCTGCATTCAGGCCAGTTGAGAAGAGCAGAGGCAAAAATGCAAAGCAGGTCACTTGGGTCCTGCTTCTGAAGGCCAACCGTGCGGTGGGTTGTGTGGCTTGGTTAGCCACTGTGCTCTGGGCATTGCTTGGCACCATCAAGAAGAGGCTGATCTTCAGGCAAGGAGTGGCCATGGAGAGTGATAAAATGGGCAAAGGAAGGTTGTTGTTCAGAGTCATAAGAGCACTCTTGGTCACTTCTCTGGTAATTTTGGGTTTTGAGGTGATCACTTATTTCAGAGGTTGGCACTATTTCGAGCACCCAAACTTGCACATACCACAGACCACTGATGTCCATGGCTTGCTCCACATGATTCATGTCGCTTGGTTGACTTTTAGAGCTGATTACATTGCCCCACCAATTCAAGCACTCTCCAAGTTTTGTGTGGCTCTGTTCTTGATCCAGTCCGTGGATCGGATGATACTCTGCCTCGGTTGTTTGTGGATAAAGTACAAGAAAGTCAAGCCGAGGATCGAGGGGGATCCATTCAAATCGGACGATGCCGAGGCAATTGGATCCGAGTACCCCATGGTTCTTGTTCAGATCCCAATGTGCAATGAGAGAGAGGTAGCACACCGAAAATTCACGTTATTTCTCCTCAAGTTCCTTTCTCTTTGTTTATCTTGCATCTCAATTCGGTCACTACATGTGCACAAAATCTTAAGTTGTTTCATTCTCAATATAAAAATCCCATTTCTTTTTCAAGCCAATTCAAATGATAGAGGGTAAATTTTGTTAGAAATGTTACTAAGATTTGGAAAAGAGACTTTCAGTTCACTCTGCTAAGCATGGCTGACATGTTTAAAACTACAATTCATACTTCCAAGGTGACTTATGTGCACACTTACTATCTTCAGACCATAATAAGTCATGTGTGTATATAGTGTTAATTGCATCAGAGAACTCAGCTTATTCGTGCTAATTTGAGCTGGACCATGAAAGTGAAGTCACCCTTATAAAGACAAGTTTCAGGGACCACTATTGACAATAGAAAGCTATAATAAGTTAAACTTCTGTGTTGAGTTATTTTGGTGATAGTGATTTTTTCTTCTAATTCATATAGGTATATGAGCAATCCATCTCTGCTGTCTGCCGAATTGATTGGCCAAAGGACCGTCTACTTATCCAAGTTCTCGATGATTCCGATAACGACAGTATACAGTGCTTAATTAAGGCAGAAGTCGCCAAATGGAGCCAGCGGGGCATCAACATAATTTATCGACATCGTTTGGTTAGAACTGGTTACAAAGCTGGAAATCTCAAATCTGCAATGAGCTGTGACTATGTGAAGGGTTACGAGTTTGTCACAATCTTTGATGCAGATTTCCAGCCGAATCCAGATTTCCTAAAACAGACTGTTCCACATTTTAAGGTTGATAGCATGTACCATTTTTCTGCTTTTTTTCTTTTTCTCGCTGTTAAACTTGCTTGAAAATTTTGACATCGCATTCTTCTTATGCATTTACTCGCAGGATAATCCTGAACTGGGATTGGTTCAGGCTAGGTGGGCTTTTGTGAACAAAGACGAGAACCTGTTGACTAGGCTTCAAAACATTAACCTGTGTTTCCACTTCGAGGTAGAACAGCAGGTTAATGGATTGTTCCTGAATTTCTTCGGTTTCAATGGAACTGCTGGTGTCTGGAGGATCAAAGCTCTTGAAGAATCTGGAGGCTGGCTTGAAAGGACAACCGTAGAGGACATGGACATTGCAGTCCGAGCACACCTTAATGGTTGGAAATTTATTTTCCTAAATGATGTTAAGGTATTAACGGAATTACTTTTTCACCTCTGTGTCAAATTTGATTAATTTCTCTTCATTTATTAATTGCTGGTGACAACGTATCCGTGATTGGACAGAATATCACCCTTTAGCATGATTCATCTAGCGATGATTTCTTTCACATTCTTGCATTTCAAGTTACAACTTCAAATAACTCTCTTGGCCCCCTTACATAAAAGATGAATTTGTAAGTCTCATGAGTTTCTCTCTCTTTCTGAACTTAAAATACTTGGGATCTTCATTTGTTGAAATTTCAGGTACTCTGCGAGCTTCCTGAGTCGTATGAAGCTTATAAGAAGCAGCAACATAGATGGCATTCAGGTCCAATGCAACTTTTTCGTTTGTGTCTACCTGCAATTGTAACTTCCAAGGTTCGTCTCATTCTTGATGTCCATGTGTTCTATACTTCCTCAATAAAATGACGATACTTACAAACTTTCGACCTTTTCTCGACTCAGATCTCTGCTTGGAAGAAGGCGAATCTGATACTCCTATTCTTTCTACTTAGGAAACTCATTCTTCCCTTCTATTCCTTCACCTTGTTCTGCATAATCCTTCCGCTAACCATGTTCGTCCCTGAGGCCGAGCTCCCCATGTGGGTCATATGTTACGTGCCCGTTTTCATGTCGTTCCTAAACATCTTCCCCACTCCAAAGTCCATCCCCTTCATCGTCCCTTACCTCCTGTTCGAGAACACCATGTCTGTTACCAAATTTAATGCGATGATATCTGGACTATTCCAGCTCGGCAGCTCTTATGAATGGGTCGTCACGAAAAAGGCTGGCAGGTCATCAGAACCGGACTTGCTTGCTGCTGCCGAGAGAGAGACAAAGAGCACAAACCAACAACAAATAACTAGAGGAGCTTCGGAGAGCGAGCTTCAAGAACTGACCAAGTTAAAGGAACAGCAAAAGGAAGTGACTTTTATGCCGGTTAAGAAGACCAACAAAATTTACAGGAAAGAGCTTGCTTTGGCATTCCTCCTACTCACGGCTTCCGTGAGGAGTCTCTTGGCGGCCCAAGGAGTCCACTTCTACTTCCTGCTCTTCCAGGGCATTACTTTCCTCCTTGTGGGCCTCGATCTGATTGGCGAGCAGATGAGCTAAAGTAACTCAAGTCCTGCTATTATGAAGAATCGGAAGTCATCAGCCTAGAGAACTAAAGAAGCCGATACTAGCATCTGCAGCCCAAACTGAGAAATTCTTCACTTCCATACTCAGTTGCAAAAATGGCAATTGTTCAGACTAAATAAGCTGAGCCCTTCAGTCTCCAGTGTGAAGCTTCCATAGGTTTTTATTTATTTTTTTCCCTAAATTGACTACCGTGTACAATAAATTGTTTCAAGTTATTCTGATTCTTGTTGTTCGTTATAGGTTGGAGGGAAAGAAACTAATGTTATATTTCACTCTTTTTCTTTTTTCTTTTTTCTTTTTTCTTTTTTCTTTTTTTGTTTTTCTAGACCTATTGGAAGAGAATTTCTTCCAGGGTTGTGATTTGGCATCTCATCTTGGAAGCCATATTGTACAAGGAGAAAAATAACACAAAGTTGGGTGGTGTTCGGAAGAACTTGCTTGATATTTTCTTTGTTCCTAGATACTTTTCTTCTTCTTCTTTTTCTGTTCCCGCAGAAAAAGAAGACATAAGTAAGTTTTCTCATTTGCATATTGACAAGATATGTAGTTAGTGCACCAACTGGAGAAAACCTTTCTGGGTCTCCTTGTCCTTTTCCATTGTCTCCTCTCTCTTGTTCCTTTTCCCCTTTGGTTGCTTCTGCAATTTGGTAGTGCTAAAGGTAAACACTACACGCGCACGTGCGAGGCTCGCGACACATTGGAGCCTAGCCTAAATGGAAGTGTCGGCAGAGCAGAGTTGAGCGAAGAAAGCAAGGCACAAAAAGCTTTTTGTGTTTGAGGTGGCTTTGAGGTTCTGTGAATGCATTCATGGCTTTTGGCGTGTCTTCCTCCATTTATGGGGGGCTTGCATGATTTGAGGGCCTGAGAAATCCTGGTGTGGGCACACAAGGCTTTGGACGGGTGAAGGATCATGGATGGTGTCGATGGAGCCACTTTGGTGGATGGTTGGGTGGTGGTGGGATGGGGACAAATCTGACCCCCCCTCCTCTCCCCCTCAGAAAAAATATATCTGTGTGATGGGCTCCATCACATCAATATTTTGTCACGAAGAAAAAGCATCTTTGAATCTACCTGTAATGTCCCTTGGCATCTCACACTCTCATCTCGGGATATGCCCTGAGCTGGTTGGTCTCTCAAGTACTTTCTTAGCTTCTGCATTGTAAACTCTTTGGCAAACGAGGCAAGTAGGGTGAAGAGAAAGAAAGGAACATGGACCTTTATAACGATTTGCATAAATGGTAAAATAACCCTTTGTGTTTATAGCTAAGGCTATATTTATTTCATGAAAATGAATAATTTAAAAAATATTTTCCTAAAAACGATCATTTGTATCGCTGGGAATAATTAATTAATGAAAAATATTTTCATTATCAACAACAATTTATATCTAAACATTTTCATAGACGATGAAAATAGCTTGCGTCCATTCATTTTTGTAAATGATAAAGCGATCATTTTGATAAAAATGTTCTCCAAACTATTCACTTTTCGCGAAACAGAGAGACTCTAAATGTGGTAGCATGACATGTTTATTGTGAATGATTAAAAGCATTTAGTATTGAGCATGAAAAGTGGACCGATCCGTGCCACTATCGCTAAGCACAACCATATTTGGAAACTTCGCATTTGAGATGACTAGATATGCTCGCTATAAGTGTCGAACCGTGAGAAAATAAGTTCATCGATAATCGTCGAGAATGATTTCAGGTTGCACTTTTGAAATATTGAAAATGGAGAACTATAGGTACTTTATTTGCAAATAGGGAAAAGTGTCATAAAAGTTTTAAACTTGTCACATTTGTGTCAATTTAGTCATAAACCTTTTAATGATGTCGATTTAGTCCTAAACATTTTATCTAAAGCCAATTCAATCATTCATGCTAATTTTGGCTAGATATTACTGACATGGATGCCAGCCAACTAATGTGGCACGATCGGCAATAATATGAACAACTTTTAATAATATTTTAATATTTTTCTAATGCCTTATTTTTTTCTTTTATTTTCCCTTTTTTTCTTTTATTTGTCTTTCTTTTTTTTTCCCTTCCCTTCCTTCTTCCTCTAGCCGGTTGCTCAAGTGAGGCTAGCCTCACTGGCCATGACTGTGCCGGCCACCGGAGGAAAGAGGAGGAAAAAAAAAGAGAAAGGAAAAATAAATAAATAATTCAAAATTACTAAATATATTATTAAAAAATATCCACATTGGCAATATTAAACCAAAGTTAGCCAAAAGGACTGAATTGAAAAGATTTAGAATTAAATTAGCATCAATTTAATAGATTCATGACTTTTCTAACACTTTTTCCTTTGTAAGTACATATAGATTTCTTTTTATTTTCTAGTAGCGTTGCACAACTACAATTGTCCTTTTGATGTGCGACACCTAACTCAAGTGCTCCTTCAGATAAAAGCGAGAAGTGCATGTGATCATTTTGATTCCTCGTAACGCAGGCATCTGCAAGACATGTGACTTTGTTCGACTTAAAGACGAGAAAGAATTGGAGTGCCCTGTACAAATCAATCAGAATAGCCTATATAAACCGCTCTTCCTAATGACTAGATCCATCGTTTTTCCTTCTTATTAACAATGAGACATCGAATTATCGTAATCATCAAAGGGGGGTCCTTGTCTGCTTGAGAATAACCATCTGCCTTTTCAACCTGCTTCATTTCCATTGATATCAATCCATCTTACAAGGTTTGGAGATGGGCCAAGAACCTCATGTCCATGTCCTAGCTTTTAATGAGCTCTTCCCCCGTCGCGATGCTCGTGAAAAAGCAGCAAGCCAGGACTTAACAATGCCTACTAAACTCCCTCCCTTTACAACCTGCCAACAGGCAATGCATGGGAGGGACCCTTTTTCGAGTCGGATGTTCGGAAAAAGATGTCCGTCGACCATAATTCTGATCGGCAGATTACGAGCATGGACATCACGCAGTTTAAGTTAGGTTTGATGGCGTCCGTAATCCGTAAGCCGGCAATCGAAGGTTTGTGGTCGAAGGAACGGAGGACAATGCAACCCATCTTTTCTCGTGAAAAAAGGAGGTACTGTTGGGAGATACTAAGACCCCTCTATGAAAATTGCGGCAATTGTAGCTGCAAATGGAGTTGCAGGAGAGTGAGTCGTGCTCGAGGCGCGATAAAAACCCGATCCGTCTCTTGACATGTCGATTTGGTAAATTAATCTTGATAAAAGTATTCAAAAAAAAAAAAAAAGGGTTCAATACCACGGAAAACTCCAAACTGTTACACTTGTGATAAATTTACCCCAAATTAATTTTTTGAACACAAAAAACCATCCAAACTGGTACACATGTGACAAAATTACCTTCCATTAATTTTAGTTAAATTTTACCGTCAAATTGTTAAGCTGCATAACACGTGACAGTTGACGTACATATCAGTTTGGAATTTTTCCCTCTGTTTGTCATAGTTGTACCAGTTTGTGATTTTTCGTGCTATTAATCCAATTTAATAGAGTGTAAATTTGTCGCAAATATACTAATTTGAGGTTTTTTATAGTCAAAAAATTAGTTTGGAGTAAATTTATCACAAGTATACCAATTTGGGGTTTTTAATCGTTAAAAAATTAATTTGATATATATTTGTCGCATGTGTACCCATGTGACAAATTTGAAATTTTATGTGATATCAACCCTTAAAAATAAAAAATAAAAAAAAGGAAGGAAATCTCAACTAAAACTGCAGCCCCATGATTTAATGCCGCTTGAGCGACACAAGCCAACATAAAGGACAGGCCCCATGATCTCACTCGATCCTGCCAGACCAAATTAGTTGGAATTGCGATAAATAAATTAAAAAAAATTATGGAATTTTTAAAATTAATATTTTAGTGACCCGAATTTTTTGGGCCAGACCTCTGGCCCGACCGGTAGGACCGGTTCGAATAAAAACGAACCGGCCCGTACATAGATTATACGGTTCGATAAAGCTACTTTGGGCCTAGCCCGTAGGAAAGCCTGTTGATTTTTTTTAGGGAAAAATATTTTACGTTCAATTAAGTAGGGAAATTTTCTGAAAGCAAAAAAAAATAATATTAATAATAAAAGGAAGAAACGAAAACAAAACAAATGTCTGAAACAAATGTCATTCCGAACACCCTTTTGATTTTCTGTGCAAGAGAGAAGCAGCAACCAACCTTAGGTTATGTTTGTCTCGCGGAAAATAAATAATTCGAAAAAAAAAATTTTAAAATTAATAGCTTGTATGCTTAAAATAATTAGTCGATGAAAAATATTTTTATTATCCACAACAATTTATGTTTGAATATTATCACGTATGGTGAAAATATTTTTCATTCGTTCATTTTTATAAGGGTCACAAGCGATAAGTTTTAGGAAAATATTTTTCAAATCAGTCATTTTCTATGAAACAAACGTATTTTTAATTTACAATAATGTTTCGCTTTTTGTCCGTAACAGTAGATTTTCTGCTCTTACACAAGCGGCTCGAATTTCTTCGATTAGCAAGGAAAGCAATGACAGCCACGAGCAAAAGAAGTATAGCTAGTCTGCAACTCCAACTTTACATGATCCAGACAAGCTCTTCTACAAGACAGCATCTCAAAACTATATTGAAATGTCAAATGTGTGATTCAATAGGACTCTTAGTATCAATAAGCAGGAAGAGACGACCCCATGTAATGAACCCGACAATGTACAGCTTCGCGCCCACCAAATTTCGGCGCTTTGGTGTTGCCTCTTCGGCCATGACGAAGTTTGATCACAATCAGGTCCAGCTGCATAGTTGACAGGGCACTGGAATAGTGGAATGTGTCTCCTTAATGATGTATCAGGCAGCTCACCCTTTTCAGAAGGATATGGACAGAGAATCACGGACATAAGCGACCGTTTCAGGACTAAGATGATTGATTTTAACAAGTTTCAGTGGTCCCTCCTAGTTGGTGTATCAGTTGCTTGTGAATGATGCTTTCGAGTTCAGTTTATGCAAGTCGGTGTTTGTCACTCATCGTCAGGCTCTGCTGAGAAGTCCGGCTCTTCGGGCTTTTTGCAGCTTAGTAATTTCTGTTCTTACACTAGCAGCTCGAATTTCTTAGATTAGAAAGGAAAGCAATGACACAGCCACAAGCAAAGAAAGTGCAGCTAATCTGCAACTCCAGCTTTACATGATCCAGACAAGCTCATCTACATGACAGCATCTCAAAACTATATTGAAATGTCAAATGTGTGATTGAATAGGACTCTTAGTATCAAGCAGGAAGAGACGACCCCATGTAATGAACACGACAATATACACTTCGCGCCCACCAATTTCAGCGCTTTGGTGTTGCCTGTTCAACCATGATGAAGTTTGATCACAATCAGGTCCTGCTGCATAGTTAACAGGGCACTGGAATAGTGGAATGTGTCTCCTTAATTATGCATCCGGCAGCTCACCCTTTTGAGGAGACTATGGACGGAGAATCATGGACATGAGAAACCGTTTCAGTACTAAGTTGATTGATTTTAACAAGTTTCAATGGTCTCTCCTAGTTAATGTTTCACTTACATGTGAATGACGCTTCCGAGTTCTGTTTATACAAGTCGGTGTTTGTCACTCATCGTCGGGCTCTGCTGAGAAGTCCGGCTCTTCGGGCTTTAGCAGCTTGGGCAATTGGACGTGTTTTGCCTTCTGAGCTCCTCTCCTCGTGTTAGCTGCGAATCTCGAAGCCAATATTGTGACCCCCAGATGTTGCCTCGCTTGGGAAGAAGCTGAGGATGCGATACTCCGGTCCCCCTCTTGCTCCCCGTGCTCTTCCGTTTCATCTTCCAGCGTCTCGTGCTCCTCAAAAGCCCACGAGAAGGACTCCCTCACGCTGAGGGTCTTCGCCAGCCTTCTCTTCTTGTATCTGCGCCACGCCGCCTGAATGAAGCATGCGCCCCACGTCCTCCAGTGGTGAGAGTAGAAGCGGAACGTGTGCTGCAGGCTCTTGCTGTGGAGGCGCCTGAACTGGTTCGCGACAAACTTGAGATCCTCCGCCCGCAGAGCGAACGCCTCCACTTCGTCCAGGGCTCTCACGGTTCTCGTGGATGATGGCAGGTTGAGAGATGACTCCGGGAGCAACGCCCACGTAAGTAGCTCCTCCCCGCAAAAGTCGCCGGGCCTCAGGGTGATCGAATTGAAGAAACCCGTCCGCCCTCCGTTGGTCGTCGAGCTATCTAGCCTGCCCCTGATGATGAAGAGCATCTCGGTGACCGGGTCGCCTTCGCGGACTATGTACGTGCCTTGCGTGCACAGCGAGGACACGAGGCGCTCGCAAATGGCATCAAGCAGCTGATCATCCATTTGCGAGAAAAAGGGGACCTGTAACGGCGAAATACTGATTAGGTTACTGCTTGTAAGATAGTAAGATTTATGGAACAGTCATTTGGAACCATGTGACTTCTAGTTTTGTGATTTTCTTGGGGGAGGAACTACAATGATCTCTAATCTTGTAGAAGCTGGCAACATTGGAAAAACCATCATGTTCACGTCGAAGTCAATTAGAACTAATGAGAGCTTACTCGCCGAACGAGGTCCAAGCATAGGTGGCGCTGGATATCTCTACGAAGATCCGCCGGCAAAGCGTGCAAAATCGATTCCTCATCGACACCGCGAGTCGCTAGCCACTTGTACTGCACAAAGCGCCGGACACATTCTCGTAGATCTTGGGGGAGTTGACGGTGTCTCATCCACTCCTCCGTGTCCCGACGTTTGAGCCTCCACTCCTCAAGCCTCACAGTGAGAGATTGCAGATACGTCTATGATATGACATTGGCATATCAAAGTTGAAGTTCCTCAGTTACACTTCGGTAGAAAGTATGAAATTTGGCTTTGTAATTCATAGAATTCCAGGAAAGAAAGTGGCACAGACAGCACAATAATTTCTTCTTCCGTTGTTCTTTTGGTTTTTGCATCTTATTTGATTACTATATGAACGATAAAATGAGAAGATTAAATTCAGAGTATCAAGCCATTCTAACTACCTGCATGTTTCCAATCAAATGGGCAAACAGAACAAGACCGAGAATCGCGATGAGTATGGCAAATGAGGTCTCCCCGATGAACAAGCTTGTACTTAAATTTTGGCCATACGAACTGCATAATTACACCGGAGGAAAAGTTAAGATTTGCATCATCATTCATCTAATCATCAAATAAATGCATAGAAACTCGGATCTAGGATTTCTTAATCAGATGATGAATGTACGACAGAATCCAGAGGGCAGCGCCGTGAGTTTAATGGTCTAGACCCTAGATATCTGCAATGCAATAGGGTTTGTTAACGATATCATACCTTAAGTTTTGCAATCCCCACCACAGACAGTACAGATACTTCTCGAGAAATGCCGAGGACACAACATTCTCTGTGAAAGCTTTCGCGAATATGCCATATTGGAACGTGATATTCCCATTCGGGTCGCAATTGCTAAAGACCCCCGTAACATTGCCCCATATGATGCGCTGGCCTTCATCAAGAGTATCACAATCCAGGTAACGAAGGACGCACTTCACGGGGGTAAGTTCCTGGTCGCATTTGGATTTCAAGCATGTTGCATGTCGCTCGATCGACAACAGATACCATGACGCACCCAGGACCTACAAGAAGGGTCAGAATCATTGCAGCACAACTCATAAGACCGTTGATAACATGAAGTTGCGGAACACTATATGTACAAGCAGCTACATACATGACTGGCTAACATGTACAGTACAAGATTGTATGCCGCTCCAGCCCAAGCAGTTTTTGTGACTACGCCGGTGGCTTTGATCAGCTGAGAACTCAATGGGAAGATCAGATATAGTCTCGGGACGTACTGGAGCAGAACGATCAGTACAAGAGTGTTGGTGGTGTGATCCGAGTGGGAACTTTTTATTGCAGGTATGATGAACCAGATCACAATCTGACCCAAAAGTAAAAAACATCAAGTTAGTTTGTTCAATTCACAGTGAAAAAACAGAGTTCTTACGTGATGGACATAGAGAAGTGAAGAACTATATACACAATCAAGCATGATTTAGGAGACAAATTCACATTCTATCTTATGACTGATCACTGAATTTAATTGGAAAACCTCTTTACTGATTGAAAAGCAGCCTTTCCATGCCCTTTCTTTCTTATCTTTATCTTAGCCAAAAACTTATATTATATACGTTCTATTAAGACTGAAATGATCCATAGCCGAAATTCTAATGTTAAACGAACAAACTTATCATGATGATCTTTGTTCCTTCTTTCATTATACCTAAGAAGAAAATGAATAACAAAGTCAGCAAATAAATATTGCCTTAGCTTGCAGTTGAACTGAATCAGATTAGTACTGAAGTGATTAACCAAAACATCGGCTGACACGCTAAGGTCAAGTATTTTGCCTGAAACTATACAGCAACGGTTTCAAATTAGAGAAAGCCAGCCAGCGAAAAACTGATCCAAGATAGCACCTGCGGAAGAGGCAATGCCACGAACAAATCGACCCAGAACTCCGATCTCAAATACCTCCTGGAAATTTTCTTCGGATCCATAACGAGCTCACCCCTCCCAAACACTCTTGAGCTCGGAGCAACATAAGCTGTCCGGAACTTCACGACCACGTGGAGCACGTAAAATGTGTCAGCCAGTGTCCGAAAAGACGTCACTATGATCCCCAGGCTCAAATCGGTGGTCAGGCACGACGTGCTGTTGCTGTTCACCACTGACGGAAGGTAAAAGAACAAGGGGTCGACAAACAGTGCCACCAGGCAGGAGAAGAGGAAAATCCTGTTCCACTTCAAGACGATTTCGCTCCCTGGGTCGAGAATCCGCCTCTTCCACGGCTCCTGGTTCTCGGGGAAAACCTTGAACCTCCCGAATTTCGGGACTTCGAAACTGGCTTTAATCCTATTGGCAGGATCACCATCGGGTCTCAGCAGAGTTGGTGCTGCCGGTATCTTATTATACAAAGGCAATGGCTTTTCTAGGTGTGTGGGATCGTTCTTTTCCCAGGAAACGCCAAGATTTGGCTTTCCATCATTATAAAATCTGTGAGTGAGAGAACCAAGACATCATGGCAAATTCAGGAAAAAAAATTTCCTCTACATCAGAAACAAACCAGTCTCCGATACAAATTGACACTGGAAATGCAAATCTTATTAAGTACCTTACAAACTTCTCTTTCTTCTTCAAGTCCATGTTGTGTTTCTGGTCAGTACCATGCTCTGAAACTTACTGCATTCCCAGGAAAGGCACAAACTCGTCAAGAGGAAACAGAGAGAAGCAGACAACTTCTGCCCAACATGAGATCTCGTTAAGCCACTGAACTTGTCTTCTGAGAGGAGACTTGAACTGGGATTTGCTTCAGAATGATTAAAGAAATACGGACTTGAAGAGAGACCCAGAAAAATAATAACCGCAACAATCAGAGTTAATAATGATAGGGACACATGAATTCAGTGGAGGGAACGAGAGAGGAAACAGAGGGAAAGAAACCGGGGGTACGAGAAACCGTTGCACCTGTCCTAAGTTTGACTTGCAAATTTACAATAAATTGCGCATAAAAAGAACCGCGGCGGTTGCTCGGGCGATAAGCGTTTTCGTCTTGCCCAGTTGGAAAACTCGAGTGCGGATCACCACGCTTGCACGACCCCTCGAGGCCGTCCTCAGGCGGGCTCCGGTTATCCACCCGTGCACGGGGAAAGCGAGATCATAGAAAACCCGGGCAACGACGATTAGTCGGATGCTGAAAAAGTTGCAAATAATTCATGAAAGTGCATGAACAACAGAAACAGAAACTGCAGTGAAAAGAAAAAACAATGGAAAGCACAGCTCAGACAGTCCAATATTATATGATTCCTCGTTTGAGAGAGCCAAACATGGATCGACGTGAGTGCCATGATTCTGCATTAATAAATCGATATGATCTTTGAGATTAGAGGAGCATTAACTCAGAAAAAAAAACTACGACTTTCAGACTTAGCAGCAGATTTCACGGGGGTGCTTTGTTTTTCAAAAGGGTCTTTGTGGCTAAACAAATACCATCCGGTGACGTTGCTATTAGGGGTGATCCGCTCCCGGTCTGGCAACCGATCCCGTGACTGCTGGAACTGGGAACCGATCCCGGTTCCCGACACTACCCGGGAGCCGGTCCAACTTTTGTTTTGTTAAAAAAACAAACTAATTTTTTATAACAAAATATGAGCATTGCATCATTCACTATAAAAACACATATTGGTCAAGCGGTTATATTGTTATTTCTTCATGCTGAAGACCGTGGTTTGATTCTCCGTATGTGTGTTTATAACATGTTTGTACATATTTATCGTAAATAAACGTTTTACCACAAAAATGAATTTCTTAGCATAATCCAACATCCATTTACTATGTGATTAGTCTTTTTTGTCATAGTTTCCACGTACTATACAGGCATATTAACCACTTCTGATGCAAGTTTAAATCGATGAACGTTAGGACCCCATTTCCTCGTTCCTAGTTAGATTCCGACCTTGGAACTAAGAACCAAACCGAGGACCAGCCGATTCTCCCTAGAAACAGACCAAACCAGTCCGGTAGAACCGGACCTGATGCTCACCCATAATTGCTCTTACTTTTTTTCTTTTAAAATGGCATGCTCCTTCGGTATAATGAAAAATTTACGCAAGCAGTCTTATACACTATTGATCCAAAATTGGATAGCTATAATCCTCAAGTAAGGGATTGATAAGGTCGATTATGTACGAATTTCTTTACACTGACCATGTATGACTCTTCTTTCTATTCATTTAGTGATGTTAGATTTGAGTCATTGCAATAAGGAGACTACGAGGCTGCGCTACCGCAAATTTATCATGTGCAGTACTATTCCCGACTATCGTCACATTCGTTTGTCCAATGCTTGTATGCACTCGACGTACATTTTTTGAGCTCACATGAATTAGGTGAGCACAAAAATTCTCCATTAGCACCATAGTTGTGAGACCAGAAATACCTACTCCAACCACAATCTTGACCTTGCATTAATGCTATGTTTGGAAGGAAGAGGAAATTGCCAGACGAGAACGAAGAAAAAGGCCAAAAGACTTAAATTTTCTCCCCAATTCCTGCTCACATAATTTTAAAATCTCTCCAATGTTCCACGCCCACTTTCATTCCCCTTTTTCAACCGGTGACAAAGCACGCGAGTCGAAAAGAATGTAATGCTCTAAATCTTACATCGAACCGGAGAAACCGTGCACAGTGATTAGTAAGTCAAATCCAACCCGAATGGTTACATCTTAAGTGGCCATCCTGCATAGTCTTTTCGAAGGTATGGTCCAAGTGGATTAATCGGGATCGGAGTTAGATCCAATCCAAGAATGAATTGAGCCCTATAATGGCGTAGGGGGAGGAATGGCTCGCATCACGCATCATGTACGGCACCCTCAAATCCCACGTCATATGGCAGAATCCTTGCGAAGTTAGATTCATAAATTTCGATCGTCACCTTAGGGTGCGAATGGTAACCATTCTGCTCGAGGAATCAAATTCTTGCTAGAAATTGATTTCTGAATGAAAAATATGTTTGATAAAACATGACTAATTCTACTCCAGAAATTGATTTCTAAAATAGAAATCTGTTTTGATTTGTTGATTTTTTTTGCACCAAAAAAAATTTAAATTTCACTCAAAGTGGATGGCCACAGATATTTTAAGTCATTCTGTGAAGTTTTAAAATTTTTTATTTTTTGATTTTTTTGGGCACCTCAAAAAATTTAAATTTCACTCAAAGTGGGTGGTCAAAGCTATTCTAAGCCATTTTATGAAGTTTTGAAATTTTTGATTTTTTTGGGCACCTCAAAAAAATTAAATTTCACTCAAAATGGGTGACCACATGTATTCTTAAGCCATTCTATGAAGTTTTGAAATTTTTTATTTTTTTTGGCACCTCTAAAAATTTAAATTTCACTCAAAGTGGGTGGCCATAAGTATTATAAGTCATTCTGTGAAGTTTTGAAATTTTTGATATTTTGATTTTTTTTTTTGGACACCTAAAAAAATTTAAATTTCACTCAAGTGTGGCTTCTAAGACATTCTGTGAAATTTCAAAATTTTTTATTTTATTATATTTTTTGAAAAAAATTCATCAAATTTCTTATTTTCTCTAAATCTAACTTTTTTATTTTTTGGAAATTTTTATGAATTTTTCTGAAAAAAAAAATTACTGAGATCTCAAAATGTGTTGTAAAGACCATGAAAAAGAGAGAAAAGAGAGAGAATGCATTCTGGAAGAGAGAAGTTAGAAAAAGTAGCTTCTCTTTTTCTTGTTCAAGACTCATTCTAGAATCAAAAATGCATTATGAAATCAAATATTTTTAATAAACGCATTTTTATTCTAGAATGCAAAAATTGATCCAGAATGCATTTTGGAAATTTTTTAACAAATACATTTTTGTTCCAGAATGCATTCTGGAACGGAATTTCTGCTCTAAAATGGATTTCATGCGCGCCCTTACCTTAACTGATCACGTTGGATATTCTTCTCAAAGGCTTGATCTATGTGGATCTAGTAGGGTCGTAACAAAAATACCTTCATATTATCTATCGTGGAATCTTATATAATCTCACGCACAAGTATACTCAGTATGGCACCCAAACCTTCCATCTTCTACTCATACCACAAATTTACTCCTATTGCATTAATATGTTTTCCAAATCTTGTTGATATTGCACTTATACTAATTGTTTGTTGAGTTTTTAATGAACATATATCAGTAATAGTATTACTTAAAGGTTAACTTTAGAGGCAATTTTTTTTAAAATTTCTAAATTTTTTTTTCTTTTTGCGATTTATACAAGTTATAGGGCATAGGCCCAACATCATTGTGGGGGTGATGAGGGAAATTGCCCCGTTTGTGATATGAGGTGAAAAGAGGCCAAAAGGTGCTGAACGCTAGTTCTTGAGCCCATTGCCATCTCAATAGATACTAAAGGTTAATTTATTTTGCGAAAAACTTAAAAATAATTATTTATATCGGTTAAATAATTAGTTAAAAAAATATTTTTATTATTGATAATAATTAATCTCTTTCGCTCGTTCAATTTTGTGAGTAATACAAGAGATCACTTTGGAAAAATACTTTTCAAATTATTCATTTTGTTTCGCAGAAAATGAATGATTTGAAAAGTATTTTTCTAAAGTGATCTCTTGTATTACTCACAAAATTGAACGAGCGAAAGAGATTAATTATTATCGATAATAAAAATATTTTTAACTAATTATTTAACCGATATAAATAATTATTTTTAAGTTTTTCGCAAAATAAATTAACCTTTAGTATCTATTGAGATTTGAAAAATATTTTCCAAAAAATTATCACATGTATTACTGACAAAAAAGGTAATGAGCAAAGGTTCCATTCGTTTCACGAAAAATTACTTTCGAGAAATTGTTTTTCGGATTTTTCGGTGTTCATTTTATGGAAAATAAACTAATCATGGAAAATATTTTCCCTCAATGGACAAAACACCTTCAAAAGTGTGGAAAATGTTTTCCTCTTTTTGAAAAGAAGAAAAAATTTTCCCCCCTCAGTCTTTCACCATTCATTTAATTCTAATTCTAATTATTTTTTAATTATCTTTTTTATCTTTCATTTTTCTTTTTCTCTTTTGTTTTTATTTTTTTGGACCTTCTTCTCCAATCGGGATCCAACCACGGCGACGGCCGGCGACCGGCCATAGGCGAGGCTAGGCCTCGAGCGAGGCCTCACCAAATCCGGCGATGCTCGGCCTCCCTCGAGGTCGGCGAAGCTTGAGTGAGGCCAAGTCTCGCCAGATCTGGCCTCAACATCAAGCGAGGCCGGCAAGCGAGGCCAACACCTCGCTTGCCCAAGGTCGACGAGCTCAAGCGAGGCCTTAATCAACGCCAGCAAGGCAAGGCTAGGCCATGCCAGAGCTCGCCGGCCTCGCCTCGCTAGATCTGGCAAGGAGCCGGCCTTGCCCAAGGCCGGCAAGGTGAGGCTCAGCCTCGTTTGAGGTCGCCGACCTTGGGCAAGCAAGGCCGAGCCTCACCCGTGGCCGGTCGCCAATCGTCGCAATGGCCGGCGACAGGCAAGGAAAGAAGAAAATAAAAAAAGGAAAAAAAAAAAGAAAAGAAATATAAAATATTTAAAAATTAAAAATTTGAATTTTTAAAAATAAAATAAAATAATTATTTAAAAAAAGTGCAGGGAATAAAATCAAATAAGATTTTCCATACCGAACGGCGGAAAATATTTTCCTGGTCTTTTTTAGGTTTCAGCCAAATACTGAAAAATATGGTCATTTTCCTGAAAAATGACTTTCTAGCAAATATTTTTTAGAAACGTCATATTTTCCGAGAAATGAACGGAGCCGAAAATACTTTTTACTATCGGTGAAAACGATGTTTCTATCAATTAATTATTTCAAGTGATAGAAACGATCATTTTCAGAAAAAAAAAAAATCAAATCATTCGTTTTCCGTGAGAAAAATTGGAGCCTAATACTCTTAATCATTTGAAGGTTTCTCATTGTTTTTAGAAAAATGAAAGTAGTTTTTTTGCCAATTCTTCTTTTTTTTGAAAAGGAAAAGGATGGTGATAAAATCGAACACATATTTCAAGTCATGAACGAAACATTCTCCGCATGACTAACAGCCAAGCACTTTGGAAAATGGTGAATGATTTGATTTGGAGAAATATCCTTCAGTCAAAGAAGTCAAAACTGATTTATAGCAAGAAGGAACAGCAACCAAGCAAAGCAAGGGCGAGCGAGCAAAGGCAAAAGCCCATTAGACAACTTTTTATTGCACGAAACACGTTAAAAATCACGTCACTCATCCAATCGAGTTGTCTTCATACTCAATTTATAGTCAGAAAATCATTTGGGTGCGCGAGATCGCGGCGAATGCCATATGGTACAAGTGTCGCCTCGTGGATACTCTCGCCCCGATAGACTCGGGTCGACATCGAGCCACTTGGCAGAGAAAACGATTAGGAAATTCCATGCCATGGTTGAAAGAATAGACTCTGGTGGTTCCTGCTTCAATCCGTCGTGCCGGCCATCAAATCTAGTGGAGATTGTTTGCACTCCATGATCGTTTTGACCGAAAGAGCATTTTCATTGCGCTACAGAACAACTCCAACATCTACGTAGTGGGGGCACAAATTTGGGGAAAAAGTGTCAAAAAGCCTTAAACCTTTTGTATTGATGTCAATTTAGTCCTAAATCTTTTTTTTTTGTATCAACTCAATCCTAATTTTTTTGCATTGGTACCAACCGAGTCCTAAACATTTTGCATTTATATCAATTCAATTCTAAACCTTTTTGCATTTGTACCAATTCAGTCCTAAACCTTTTTTTTGGTATCAATTCAGTCCTAAACATTTTGCATTTGTGTTAATTTAGTCCTTCGATACGTGAATAGCTATTAGCCTGAAGGATTAAATTGGCACCAATACAAAAGGTTTAGAACTGAATTGACACCGAAAAAAGGTTTAGGACTAGATTGGCATCAATACAAAAGGTTTATGACATTTTTTGACACTTTTCTCCAAATTTGGTGTCACCAGCAAAGCTCGAGTAACCCTTGATTGCAAGTTCTTTTCCTCTCAATTTGAGAGGAAATTGTAATTGGCTATGCCTCAAATTTATGAATTTCATAAAATTGTTTTCTATGAAAATTTTACTAATTAAATGGTGTGGAAAACAACCACTTATAGGCTCAGCTAGACATGTCAAAACCTATATTAGATGAGCTGAATTGCTATATGAGTTAATTATATTCAGTAAATGAGTTTAGAATGATGAAGCGCAAAATAATACGGTTGTTAAATGGGGTTCACAACTTATTTAAACCTAGCCTACCTATGTGACTCTCTCTTCATTCTCTCGCCCTCACTCGATCTCACCCACACTCTCACCTCAATTTGGGTACAAATTTTCCTAAATTGAGTTAAATATGAAAAAATTTAACAATATGGGTCAGGTCGGGTTAAGTATAGGTCACTAAATTTACAATGCACGGAAATGGGTCAATGTGGGTTAAAAGAGTCTATTTGGGATGAACTAGTTTTTACCCTAATCGACCCACCCATTTGACGAATCTACGCTTAGCTTTGGGTAATCGAAATAGGCAGAGCGGTTCACAAACTATTTTAGCTCTATTGATTAGAATACCAAACTCGACCCCGATTCTCATTAAGATTTAATGGTGTCCAAGCAGTCCAAAGAATCGAGTGGCATCAGAGCTTGAGCTTCCGAGCTCGACCCCAGTAAAATTGAGCACCTCGAAAATCCTAGCGTTGACCAATCTACTAAATCTATGTTTCACCCCATCGATAGCCACAATAAGCATGATCATTAAGGCATTTATAATTATATTCATTCCATGAGAGCTCATGTTTAGGGTCAAGCTTCAAAACTTATTTGCGGTTCGAGTTGTTATCTCATCAAACCGAACCAAGTGGAGCTCAAATACACCAGAAACCGTGTCGAGTCGACTCCATAGATGGAAATAAGCCGTGAGGAGCTCATGAGCTCCAAGTACAGTTGGGTTCTTTTCATGGCTGAAAAGTACAAATAGATTGTGTCGACTCAAAACAGCAACGGTGGGAATGTTCTTTGCATAGAGCACCACCACAATCAAGCCGCTATGCAACTTCAGATTTCACGTTCCACATAGCCCTAGGCATTATGAAAAATCTTGCATGCAATTTGCGCATCTAAACAAAAATGGACCATTAGAGTCGATCAAAATGTTCAATCAAATTGCTAGAAGCATGTTTGTTTATAGATTGATTAAAAAAAATATACACATGGAATTATGTAATGACATTTAGACTCCATTTGTTTCACGAAAAATAAATGATTTATAGAACATTTTCGTAAAAACAATCATTTGTGTCACTTACAAAATAAAACCAACGAAAAATACTTTCATTATTTAGAAAAAATTTTAGACAAATTGCTTTCGATAATGAAAATATTTTTCATTGGCTGATAATTTCAAGCAATCATTTTTCAAAAAAATATTTTTCAAATTATTCATTTTCAGTGGAATAGACAGCCTTAAATGCTTCGAAAGTCTTGGAGATTTTGAATTTCAAAAAACGTCAAAATGCATGAATGGCAAGATCTAGATTCAGCCAAGAAGCAAGCCATCTCAAGCAAAGTGAAGAAGAAATGGGCAAACAGCTCAATGTCGATGAATGCACGGGAAAGCAATAGAAATCAAAGTTCAATGATTCACAGAGTTCCGGAATTATCCACTTTAGCTCAGATGTTTCTACTTGCTCCCTCCTAAGTAGCTCAATGCACTTTGGATTAGCTCATAAGAAAACTGAGTGGACATTGCCAAATCAAGATGGCAAAAAAAGAACCCAAAAATGAATTGAACTGGAAAGAGTACTGAAATGGAAAAAAACGTGATAAACGACACGACCACCAAAACTTACTGGAAACTTGACAGCCAAGTACGACGATCAGAAAATGGACATGACATAACTCTCGGATTCCTTTCGTATATATTTGCATCTCCTAAGGCCAATTAACACAATTATGATCATAAAATGTCAACCAGCAGGCACTTCACAACACTTGGGGTGAGTTTGGTAACTACCAAATAATAACTAATTATATTCTTTTTTTTCTAGAATCACATTCAGAACAAAAATCCATTCAGTAATTTTTTTGCTCCCGAGCACAAATTTACACATTAGTTCCCAGAATTAATTTTGGAACAAAATCAACAAGCAAATTCTGAGAACAAGAATGAGAAATAAAAAAAAAATTCTTTTTCTTTCCTATTCTTTTTTCCTGTTCTTCTTGGCCATGGTAGGGTCGCCGACGACCGACGGCCTGCCACAAGCCAGGCCTAGCGAGGGCATCGCGGCCCTCACCAACGAGGGCTAGACCCTCACAGCCTGGGCGAGGGTCGTCCTCGCCAGATCAAGCAAGGGCAGCCCTCATTGGCCATTTCTAGCCCTCACTTGAGCCAACAAGGGCCACCCTTGAGGCTCGCAACCCTCGCCCAGGCCGCAAGGGTCCAACCCTCGCTTGTGACTGGCAAAGGCTACGACGCCCTCGCCGGCCTTGGCCTGGGCGACCCTCGCCAACTCAAGCGAGAGCTGGAAATGGCCAACAAGGACTGCCCTTGCCAGATCCGACGAGGGCGACCCTCACCCAGGCCAAGAGGGTCTAGCCCTCGCCCTCACCATCGAGGGCCGCGACGCCCTCATCGGCCAATCGCCGGCCATGGCCAAGAAGGAAAAGAAAAAAAAAAGAAAAAAATATTAAAATATTTAAAAATATTATTAAAAAAATTTGTACAATTACCAAACGTATTTCATTCCGGTAATAAAATAAAAAAAATCATTTTAGCGAAAATTATTTCCGGAAACAGAATGATTATCAAACACACCTTAAAATCAAGTCAAGGCAAATGCCAAATACTAAGGTCCAACAAGTCAAGAAAACTTTTGACATAGCTATCCTTCATGCTCTTAACAGAGAGATAGCAGATGCTTCCACGAGACATTGGTTCAAAGACAGGAACGCAGCTAATTACAAGATAAACTCCTTGAACTTCTTCAAATAAGCAAACTGCTCACTGGGAACGATTATCTAGCCATAGAAGCGATGGTTCAGCAATGATTGCCGATCAAGATGACTATAATAGATAAATCTACGAAAAAATGATCCTTGAAATCTCAAATCTAAACTTTTAATCCATGCATATGCTCAAAAGCCGGTCACAAGGACACGTGCACTTCCACTATGACGGCTTCAATCCTGTCACTTTACTTAAGGCAATCTTTCAAACTGGTAAGCATGTCGGTCCCTAGGATGAGTAATAATTACTGCTCCAAATACGACAGCAAAGAAAGAAAAAGGAAACAGATGGCAGACCAGAGATCAATTAAGCAAGTATAGAGGTGAAAATTCCAGCTACACATAAGTACCGGGTCAAGCCATTCAGAAAGATTACACTGAAAAGAGCGCCACTCGATAATGACATAAATCCCTGAAGTCAAACTCTTGAAGTTCACCACCGAGGAGAAAGAAGTCGGTTCAAACTTTCCTAGGACGAATATACAGCGACTCAACCCGATGTGAGGCCCACATCAATGATTATGCTTTGAAGGAACCCAAAGTAGATAGTCCATCTAAGCTTGACGAGGCAGAACTTGTTAAGATAACTTGTCTAAAGAGAATATGGCGACACAGATAGCAGCTCTCAGCAGCATAGGCATCAAACGTATGCTTTGTACGAAGACGACGCCGAAGAAATTGAAATGACTATCACGTAGACGAATCTCAATCAATTAGGAAGCCAATCGACGAAGTGGAGATCATTCTGTAGTCGGGCCCTCAGGTCTCGTGGTCGACAAAGCAGCGAGTGTTCAATTTTGGAAGAAAATCACAATTTAGTTAAAGAAACATTATAAAATTAGAATCAAAGACAGCTGTGCCGTAACCAAAAAAATATGTAGAAAAGATCATGCTCCAATTCTAACAGCTAAGGAAAACATTTAATTGCCTTAATTTCAATATGAAGTGACACCCCATTACCTGAAAAATAAAACCACTATTCCATGCTCTGGTAAAACAAATATAATTACCTGATAGAAGAGTTTGATGCAGCTCCTCAAACCTTCTAGTTAACTATATTAAGTGCCAATAGAATTTGAGAAGCACGAATCGATCTGGAGAAAGACAAAAGGGACGCATCTATGGACGAAGCCGGCCGGGACCCACAATCATTCAAAAATTGAAGATCCCATGGCGAGGCAGCGAAGAATCAAATCCCGCTGAAGTGCAGAAGCACAAAGCGCAGTGAAGATCGAAATCCCATGGAAGTGCAGGAGCATAAAACCAATGAAGCAAACCCAGAAGATACCTCGACACAAAGCAAAAGGCATGGAGATTTAGCAATACCCAGAGAAGATAACTAAGAAGAACTATCTACCAGCAGATATCTTAAGATCCTTTACCTGTACCATAACCACAATAATTCTGACAAAGTAAAAGACAGGATAACATACTCAGTAATGAGAACTTATCCAAATTGAAGAGGTGAGGCTGAGGGCGAGGCCCGACTAAAACAAAGTTGTACCAAGTCCAAACTACTAAACACACTTAATCCAGATATGATCCAGACAAAACCACATTTTTTAGCTTGCACCATTCAGCTCCTGCTTCGGCGACGATCACGACCATTGCTGTTGATGTTTCAACAGAGATAAAATTAGAATCCATCAAAAGTTTTAGTCATTAGTAAGTCACATCAGAACTTTATCAAGACTAGAGCTTTAGTTGTTCAAACAAAAATATCTGAGATGAATACTGCATCTTACCTACAGATCAAATCAACATGACCAAACAGGTAGCCTATGTAGCACTATGTATGTGGCCAAGCTCAAATTAAGAGACATGCAGTGAGAGCAGACATGAAAGTCCCAGCACTAAGACAGAAAACACTGCGCAAAGATTTGAGGACTTCATCTATAACTGACTGATATTCTGGACTAGAGTTAACAAAATGCCGTAGAAGGATACAAGAGAAGACATTACTGACGCACCATTGAACAAAACAACACTCATATTAAAGGCAAATATAAGCACATTAAATTGAACATGCTTGCGACAAATTGCACACATGCACATGAAAGGGAGATAAAAGAAAGGAGCATAAGACCTCACCCATTAGCATATGGCACTTCCTCACGGGCACGGTACGGGGGCGACCTGCTATAGCTGCGACCACGAGGAGACACGCTGCGACCACGAGGAGACACGCTGCGACCCCGAGGAGAAACACTGCGACGTCTTGGAGATCGACCGCGTGGGCTATAGCTCCTATGAAAAAGTATAGCGAAGCATTGAAACACTCAAGTAAAGTCAACTTCTTACAGAAAATAGTTAACCACATCTGTTGTCGCATCATATGAAAAACACAGAATTTTATAAAAGTAACACCAAACAAAGTGTATTAATGATCAACACCAAACTTTTCATAAAAATATATTACAATAGCTAAAAATAGCTCATAGATAACTGCAATATGTTTTACAGTAAACAAACCTTCGACCATAACTTGGGCTCCTGCGGTATCTTGGACTGCGACTGCGACTGCGACTTCGACTTCGACGTCTTCGTGAACCCACACGCAGGCGACACTCCCGAGCAAAGTGCCCAGGCTCACCACATTCATAGCACTTCAAATCAGAACCGCCAGATCGACCACCACGTCCACCACCACGTCCACCACTAGAGTTATGAGAGAGCTCAACTCTCCAGCCATTTTTACCTATTTGATCAAATGAAACGCAGTTTGCCATTCAGAATCATCAAATCCTACACCTCTCTATCCGTCTTCAGAAAACCTATCAGCTTTCCAACTAAACAAAAACCATCCAGCTTCCAAATGATGCAGAAAATAAGTGACAAGGAGACCGCAAATAAAGAAAAAATTTGTAGCACGCGTTAAGGAAGAAAGAATGGCAAGCTGAAGGATCTTCAAGGTTATCATGAAAAAATTTCTTCTCACCATATTAAACAGCACAACCAAAATCAATCCAGAAGAGCAGATTCCAAAATCAATCAAGAGAACTAGATGTCAAATCTAAGGGGCATCATCTAATATTAAAGGATAAATCACGTGAGAACATACACAAACAGCTTCTTTGTAAATAATGACATTACTTACACAAGGAGAATAAAAACAACATTATCAACATCGACAGGAAAAATCATTTGCGATAAACAAAGGCCGCTTTAGCAATCTCTAATTTGGACTGGATGTACCAATGTGCAGAGCTTTAGACATACCATCTAGCTCACGGATCGCATCTTGTGCATCCCTATGGTCATCAAAATCAATAAAAGCATATCCCGGTGGTCTTCGGGCAACCCATACACTGCATATGTCATAAAAGAACCAAACTGAGTATCAGTACCAGCAGGAGAAACAAGCATAAACTGCGATTGGAATAAAGATGAGAAGTTCTTCAAGCAACAGTCTATCGCGTAAGATTTTTTTCTTGATTTAAAGGGGAAAAAGGATTTTTGCTTTAGTCCCCCCACCTCACCCACCCCCTGCCCCCCTCCCCAAAAGAAATAAAAAGAAAACAAATAAGGATGAAAGGAAAAAAGCCAATCTTAACAATCCTGTCATTCCAACTAATATTAAGCCAGGTGATTCAGATTGTAGAGGATTGTGTTTGTATATTGGTAATTGTTCTGGTATTTTAATTGATCAGGCAAAAACACAGTGCAACTTTGACATGCAATCTTATATATCAAGTTGAAGCAACCGATGGGTCACACAGAAAATTGTATCTCTTTACTGCCAGGCGCTCCTGACAGAAGAGGGTGACCACTAGATGAGCCGCATCAGTACTTTTTAAGTAATTGGGATAACAACCAAACAGAATACTCTATGTCTAAAAAGTAACGCATCCCATATAAGTGCATAAGTACAGGGAGATGATTGAACTTCTTAAAGAAAAAGCCCAACCTTCTTATAATTCCAAATGCGCGAAACTCGTCCTCGAGATCTCGTTCCGTAACACGAGAATCCAGGTTACCAACATATACCCGTGCCATTTTCCCTGCCAAACACAACGGAGAACTCAGACGGATGGAAGCACGATGTCAAAATAGTTGACGAAACAAATGAAGACCAGCATACACATCTTCAGCAACCTCGCCTACAGACAGAAAAAACCAAGCGAATCTAGCACAACAACACCAGGTCCGTTTACGGGGATGCGGTCACGCCACTCCAGAACCCCAAATGGCTTCCAAGGACACCGATCAACCAGAGAGCTCATCCGAACAGAACTAAGTAAGGGGGCAAACCAAAGGAGGGAAAAAGCACAAGAATTGAACCCCATTAAGCCGAAACAATCCTGACACAACAAGACGCGAAACAACGAATCCGGGGTCTCACGACCGAGAACCCGGATCCCCAAAATCCCAACTTTCGACGGAATCCCACACGGAAAAACGACGGGGACGCGATCTTCCCGAGGAAACAATCCGCGGGGGGGCGGGGCGGGGGCGGGTTCGCCAATCCGAACGACCGCAGATCCGCGCGCTTCGGACAACCGCGGGGACCTGCGGACGCGCCGCGATTACCGGCGGGCTCGCGTCGACGGCGGCGGCGGCGGCGGCGGACGATTACCGCGGCGCGGCGCGGCGGGACGTGCCGCCGTGCGCAGCTGCGCTCCGATGAAGGGAGAGGGCAGGGCAAGAGATTTACCGGCGAGCGCGAGGGAAGGCGACGGGGCTTTGGGGGGGGAAACCCTAGCGGAACGCAAACGCCAAAGTCCTTCGTCGCTGGAATGGTTTTCGAGGGGGGTGAGGTGTGCGGGAGGGGCCGCCGGGCTCAGGCCCTTTTTAAACGAGTCTCTCCTGCGAGAAATTTTCCCGATTTGAGGCCCGAATTTTGTCCGATATCGCAAATTTGACACCTCCACTAGAGTTTTTATTCTCAAATTAGCCCCTTGATGTTGAAGAGTATCGCATCAATTTGCACCCCCCACTCCCCCCAACACTACTTTTGATCGCCGGCCGTCGTAAGTTGCATCCTCGAGCGTGTCGATTCTAGGGGCGTTTCTGTCCGAGAATGATGCGTCGAGAAGAGAATCATAGTGAAGAGTAAACTCGAGAGGGGGAGAGAGAGGCTGGACGTTGGCGACGGTACTCGTCGAGTTCCGGTGAAAGTCCGACATTCCTTATCGGCCTCTAGCGAACTAGTCCGTGCCATCCCAGCCGCCTCATATCCCGCCCGCAATTCTCAATTTCGAGTGATAGGGATGATGGGCTCCGTGGAGCAACCCGACTCTTCTTTGGAACATTGCATCTGTTTGTTCTTTCTGGCTCAACAACGGTTGCTGAGAAAGATTAACAACTCTGAACTGTAGTAATTTACTCTTGCTATTGCCTTCGTGGCGACAATGTGGTGTCCATCCGAGCCCATTGAGGGGCATTGAACCTTGGCCGATGCCCAGGCGGCACCATCTATGTCGTTGCCTAGCTTCCCTTTACCCCGTGCCTCTCCATCCCTATATTTAAGGTTGCGTTTGGTGGGTCGGATAAAATTTCGAATATGATAACTTTTTATCCTATTCGATGTTTGGTGATAGAGGACACATTGATGCATTTGTGCCAAGTTCAGGGAATCGTTTGAGAGAAACTCAAGTTCAAGGGCACTTTCGGAAACATAAGCCCACTTGAGGGGGTTAATTGGAACGATGTGGATCCAAAATCTATGCAGGGCTTGTACCTGTACTTCCTGTTTCCTATCGTATTCCTGTTGGTTATTTACAATATTGTTGTCTCGTCCTAAATATGTTAAGTTGTAATCATAAGTGCTTTTTATTTTACAAGAAAAGAATGGAAATATGACATTTCGTGTTGATTTTGAGTTAAGTTCTATGATATCGAGTTCTGATTTCTTTCATTTGTGTTTGAGGTGTGTTTCGATATCATGTCAGAAATCATCACCCCCAACAAGACTGCATAAACTAGTAACAAGTAGCAATTTTAGGTTTGACAAAAAAAAAGTAGCATTTTTACGATTAAAATTATATGAAGGTAATCTTTTAATACAAACTTAGAAATGAAAAAACGATCGAGGAAATAAAGAATTCATATAACTATGGCTTTTTTTCCCAAAAGTTAGTTTAATACATAGCAAGAGCATATCATTGAATTGTACATTTTATCTCTATAGCGAGGCAAGTGGATACACATTGATCATATTTATTTGTTTTTTAGCAAAAATTTCTCAATACATGAAAAAACATTTTAAGAGAGAATTCCAAACACAACTTACTTAAATTAAAAGTTCACACATAGGATGCAGTAATATCCTATTGTGAAGATGACATAAATGGTTCCTGACCTTTTTCCTAATGTGACCCATGAACTTTTAATTTGTTCAATGTGATCCATGAACTTTATCTTAATGTTCAATGTCATCTCTAAACTTCGGATACATGTTCAAACTAATCCTTGGATTTCATAAAAATGTTAAATGTTCTCTTTTTATTAATTTAAGTTCGGAAACAACAACGAACATTTTCATATAATCCAAAAACAAGTTTGAACCTATACCAACAGTTTAGGGACTACACTGAAAAAATTAAAAGTTCATAGACCAAATTAAACAAATTAAAAATTTCATTTTGTACATTGGGTCAAAATTCAGAAACCATTTGTGTCATTATCCCTACCATAGTTTACAACCGGAAAAAAGTCCATTTCCAAATTATCTTATAATTTTGGAAGTATGGACATAACTTGTAAAAACCCTCTGTATATGCCTGCATATATGAGAGAGAGAGAGACCGGCGCTAGAGAAAACAGAGTTTATGATTATCAGAAACATAAGAGAGGGGTAAAACAGATGTTAATTTACACAGCTTAAGTGTTGAGTGCATTTGACAAAACAAAAAAGAGTTAAAAGTGCAGCACTATATAAAAGTTGGGTCCAAAGCAAAGAGAAATCATTGAGAGCTGCTTTGCCCCAGCTCAAGCAGCCAATTGACCATCCCGGATCGCTCCTTCAATGCGCTCTCCCCTCATCACTATGTTTGGGAAGGTATCGCAGCCTATCATCCGGACGAAATATTCCAATGGCAGAGTTCTCACAAAAAGATCTGTCATCTCTTTATCTGACAAAGCCGGCCATACTTGCGCCGCTAAGCTATGCCACCTTCGCGCGTAGGCTCCAAATGACTCGCCCCTCTTCATCTCTGCTCGCCTCAAGTCGTCACGAGTGGGGGCTAAGTCCGCGTTAAACTTATAATGTAGCAGGAAGGCGTCCGACACCTCCTCCCATGTATCCAGCATATGAACCCTGCGCCTGAAGAACCATTGCAGCGCCGGTCCCGTCAAGCTGTATTGGAAAGCTAGAATCATAAGTGGCGCGTTCTCAGCATGGCGTGCCATCTTCATCATAAAATGATTGAGATGAACTATTGGATTCCCGGAGCTGTCGTACTTGTTGAACTTAGGCATCTTAAATGTCTCCGGTACTCGAAATTTAGCGTAGTACGAAAGGTCTTCGATTCCATCCAGTCCTTGCAACAGCCTGAGTTTTTCTTCTAATTTGGCTATCCGCTTATTATTCCTGTCTTCTTCCCTTCGCGCCACTATCATGGGAATTACAGGATTTAACTCCTCCACATCTGGAGCATTGGAGGGGCCGTCATTCAAGACTGGTCTACCATTAGAGCCAACGTCGAGTTCTTTGGGAGCTGATGCAGAAGCTGTCGCCTCGGCTTGAGGCGGAGGACGCAAAAGTTCTTTGATCAGGTGAAAATAATCGATTAATTGTGCCACCAGTATCTTGAGTACACTCATCTGATTCTCGAGTTTAACAATCCGGTCATTTAGTTCTTCGGAATCCATTTGTGCAGCTCTCAAGTGGGTAGGGGTCGGAGATCTTCGAGAAGAGGCCACAGTGAAAAACCTATTGAATTTAAACGAGACAGTGTAAGTACACAAATTGAATGGTAATCCTTTATTGAAGTTGTCTCTTATAACGAAAGTGAGGCAACAATACTTTGCCCATGTTTATGAAAACTAAATTCTTTGCCAACATTTCACCAGAAAAGAAAATGTAATTGAAGGATTATCATCAAACTTTACATAGCAAAACAAGTTACAAGAGCAAAAGATTTAGCTTGTAGATAACTCCAATATAGGTATATTTGACAGTAAACAGACCTTCGACCATTGCTTGGGCTCTTGCGGGATCTGGTGTGACTTTGACATCTTTGTGAACCCACACGCAGGTGGCACTCCCGACCAAAGTGTCCAGGCTCGCCGCATTGATAACAATCGAAATGAGAAACACCAGATCGACCACCACGTCCACCACTAGAGTTATGAGAGAGCTCAACTCTCCATCCATCTTTACCTATTTGATCAAGTGAAATGCCTTTTGCCATTCAGAATCATCAAATGCTACCTCTATCCTTCCACAGAAAACAAACCAGATTTCTAACTAAACTACAACCATCCGGCTTCCAAATGATGCAAGAAGAGACAATAAAGTGACAAACGAAAAAGAAATGATTGCAGAACATGTTAAGGAAGAAAGAATGGCAAGAAGGATGATCATCAAGGTTAGCATAAATAAATTCCTCGTCATCAAACAACACAACCCATCCAGCTTCCAAATGATGCAAGAAGAGACAATAAAGAGACAAACAATAAAGAAATGATTGTAGTACATGCAAAGGCAGAAAGAATGGCAAGAAGGATGATCTTCAAGATTATCATAGATAAATTCCTTGTCATCAAACAACACAACCAACTCAACCCACAAGAGCAAATTCAAAAATTTATTCAAGAGAACTAGATGTCAAATGTAAAGTGCATCATCCTATGTTAAAGAATAAAGCACATGAGAACATACACAAATTGCTTCTCTGTAAATAATGCCATTAATTGCATGAGGAGGATAAAAACAACAGCATCGACATTGACCAGAAAAATCGTTAATGATAAACAACGGCTGCTTTAGCAACCTGTGATTTGGGATGGATGTTCCAAAATACAGAGCTTTAGACTTACCATTTAGCTCACGAATTGCATCTTGTGCATCCCTATGGTCATCAAAATCAATAAAAGCATATCCCGATGGTCTTCGTGCAACCCAAACACTGCATAAATCATAAAAGAACCAAATCGAGTATTAGTACCAGCAGGGGAAACAAGCATAAACTGCAATTGGAGTAGAGATGAGAAGTTCATTAAGCAAGAGTGTAGTGCTTAAAGATCTTTTTTCTTAATTTTACAAGGAAAGAGAATATTTGCTTTAGACCCCCCACCGTCCGCCCCCCCCAAAAAAAAAAAAACAAACAAACAAACCAACCAACAATCTGATCAATCCTGTTATTCCAAATTATTAGGGGTCAAGCCAGTTGATTCGAATAGTACAGGATTGTGTTTGAGAATATTAATTCTTCTGGTATTTGGATTGATGAGGCACGAACACATTGCAACTGTGGGATGCAATTTTAAAAATCAAGTCGAAGCAACCCATGGGTCACACAGAAAATTGCATCTTTTCACTTCCACGTGCTTCTGAACGAAGAGGGCGAGCACTAGATGAGCAGCATGTGTACTTTCCAAGTAAATGGGGTAGCAACCAAACAGAATGCTATATGTCTAAAGAGTAGTTCACCGCACGTAAGTGCAAAAGTACAAGGGGATGATGAAAGTTTTTTTAAAGCAAAAGCCAGACCTTCTTATAATTCCGAACGCACAAAACTCATCCTCGAGATCATGTTGGGTAACACAAGAATCCAGGTTACCAACATAAACCCGTGCCATTTTCCCTGTCAAACACAAAGGGAAAAACTTAGACAAGTACAAGCATAATGTCCATGCGACAGGGAACGATGTCGGAACTGCCAAATTGTTGATGAAACAAATAAACAAGGGAGGTGCTCATCATCAGTGATCTTTTGCCTACACTTTCGACAGAAGAACCCGACGAAACTAATATAAACAACACCCTGTGCGCTTATAGAGATGCGGGTATACCACTTCAGAGCTCTAAATGGCTTTGAAGGACATTGAGCAACCATAGAGCTCACACAACACTGGATTTCTCTCCAAAAAAAGAAAAACCCAACACACAACACGCACGCACGCACGCAATGAAAAGACGGAGACACGAGATCTTTTGAGGAAACAATCGACGGGGTCATCAGTGCGAGTGACTGCGCACGTGTCGTATACTTGGACAACTACAGGAGCTGCAGATGCACGATCATCAGCAGATCACGTCAAAAACAGCAGATAGTACACGCTGCAGCGAGCCTTCGCATCACAGCGACTGTTCTACCTGTGCAGCCACGTTACTATGGGGAGAGTGGGAGAGAGTTACCTGCGAGGGACGAAGGTGACAGGTAAACCCTAGCAGAACTTCGACCAAAAAAAAAAAAAAAACCCTAGCAGAACGTACCACCTGCTCGTTCGTCGTTTGAATGTTCGGGCCCTCGGGGTTCTGGGAGGGTCTTGGGAAAAGTTCCAATTAGCCCATGCGAATTTATGTACGTTTCGATATGTATATAAAAAAGAGTTCGTGAGACTAGAATTTATTAAATGATTATTTAAGAAAATCGAATCAAATATGTATAATCAAAAAAGATATGAAAAATAAAATATATATATCTTAAATATCTTTTGAAAATATGTCTAAGATCCCCTTCGAACTCAAGGTGTGATGGAAAATGTCAACTTGAGTTTGAATTCAAATATGAACATTGTCCCAAAATCAGACGAAAGACAATAGAAATGGTTGAAACCAGCATTGCACAATGTTGGGCATGGTGGAGTCGTGACGGGGCTGTGCATGGCAATGCATGAGGCGGCCGGCGGCTATTCGAGGTGAAACTACGTCCGAGGGGAATGAGTCAGTGGTGGCGTTATCTTCTCAAAATGAGAAGTGAAAAATCGAGAATCGAGGCCAACAACATGCATACTTCGAATTTAATTTTGCTGTCAAAATGGTAACTGAACAAACGTCGTCGATACAACTACCATGGCTACAGCAAGCGCAATAAGCTCGGCATTGCTGCTGGCGTTGAAAAAAACACCTTCGTGGAAAAGAAAAGCTCGACTTAACGACGAATCGCCTGCATCGTAACACTGTTGAGAGGCGGTGATGGAATTATTTTGCTCCTGATGCAAAGTGCACCTAGTGCACCTTAGGAAAGGAGCTCTAATACCAAGTTAAGAAACTGACATTACCACCAAACTTGTCGCCGTAAGATGAGCAATATTTGATAGTTTGGATTTGAGTCCCACATAAAATACTAGGTGGAATAAATTTGGATTAGATAAATAAATTTAAAATAATCTTAACAAAAACTTGTTATCTTCAAATATTGAGTGATGGAGTGATGCATTCGATATCGCTTCGCCGGCCACCACATGAGGACCACCACCACGAGAGTCGATCATCATCACTTCCAACAGCCATGCGATTATCACTTGCCAGCCAATCATGTTCCGACGACCGAGAGTAAAAAGAAGTATGTACACGATCGACGTGACCTGGCCTCCGACCAACGGGTTGTCTCGTTAAATCATCTTCCCTTCCTTCTTGTACATCTTCTGAAGCCTTTTCTTTCTGCTCTTTTGTTCTTCTTTTTTCTTACTGATTTATTCATTGATACTCTAGGCTCTTCCTTCCGGGCGGCATGGCTTCTATACTGCGTTGTGTTGAGTTATGGACCTCGCAAATTAAAAAGCTAGAGAGAAAATTATTTGTGCTACGTAAATAGAACTTGAGATTGTTGAGGAAAGGGGGCGTGATTGTTACCTTTTTCCTGAAATTCGAAACTCATCTAACTATCAAACAGCTGTGATTGGCGCTCGTGGGGCAAGTTTCAAATTAGCATCTGTTTTTCTCAAAAGATGGTTCAAAATAAACATTGTCTCAAATAAAAATCTAACTTGGCCATTTTTATCTCAAATAAGGCCCCAAACTCACCGGCCAGCCAACTTATAGCCGGCAACCGGAGTCCGGAGGTTTTGAGGACACTTGGAGTGTCGACAGAGGCCCGCATACAAAGCCGGGGGAGCAGAGACAGAAATTGGAGATTTCGGTACTTAATTAACGCAATAACGGAATGATAGCAGGAAGAAGCTGAAGCGATGGACGAGCAGGACAAGAGGTGAATCTTCGGACTTCATACCGATAAGTTCGGAAGCCCATAGTGATAAAACCAGGGATCTTACCCTTTCTAAACCAGAATTGCTGCGAGAGCAGCTTTTCAGATGATACGGTTTCGTGGGCCTACTGATTCAAAAGGAAGATACGACATCAACCACTGCAGACACAGAAAGAAACGGCTGATTGCCTTGTGTGCATCAAAGGAAGAGGCCAGTTTTCAAACATTTCAAATAATAGGAGATGTACAACCTTTTGTATGGTTCACAACAAAGAGCCATGTGATACAATTAGCAATCAGTTTAATCCTATAATGGTCACCAGAACTTCCTTTTTCCTTCTTATTCAACTACAACCAAGCATCCTGAGATTCACATATATCAAAAAACCTGAGAAATCGCAGTTGCCTGGTTTAGCTAAAATAATAAACGAACCTTGACAATATATCTAATGAACCCAAAAAAAAAAAAGAGAACAAAAATGATCTGCCAGGCAAGCTTGGTGCCCACTCAAATGAATTCAACATGGTTGATAACATCGAATTGTACAACAACCGGATAACCTGCATACAAACTACAGAGGGAAAAATTGGTTAGTTAAGAACTCATTACTTATACTAGGTAAAATGAACGGATCTTGATCTAGAATTGTACAAAATAATCGCTAATAACAAATTTCAAACCAACCCATATAAAAACTCTTGATTGACTAGATAATTAGTAGAATGCATGAGATCGAGCTGTTAGAAGGCAATAATGAGTTCTATTGCTTTGATCCTCATAATAGCATTGAGTGATCAAATATGAGTTGGCTTTGCGTGCTCATTTATGAAATCCCTTTTTTAAATGATATTCCCGATCAAACTTTATCTCGACATTGCCAATGTTTTCAAAATATGCAATAGTTTGCTGTCGTATTATGTCTGTCTTCACTGTAATTTTTTGCCAGTTACTAATCTCCAACATCTTCAATTCGAATAAGCAACACTAGAGAGACACAATTTGCATTGTTTGAAGTTATTGAAAACCCCTCAACACCCACCCTCCCCAGCCACCAAAAGACCAAAGAAATAACAAGATAATGCATACTTGGCCTCTTATATCTTTCTAAATCCAACTGAACTGCAGGTATCATCGTGAATGAAAAGTTCATCTAAACACCAACATAAAAAATGATAATATTTTCAAGGGCTAGAGAGCTTGCCCCAATTGAAATAGACTTGACCAGCCCTCAACAAACAAAGGGTGGAAACATGTCATTTTACTTTAGCTTTTCAAACTATAATCCCTATGATGCAAGTTGGCCACTACATGGGACCCATTATTACAAAATTCACATTCTCAATCCATTCAGATTGGAAAAGAATAAAAAAGGTCAAATTAGAAATATTTTATTTATTGTTTGGTATATAGAAGGGAAGTCAAAGTAATTCTCATGAATGTAAGATACATGGCTAAAATTTAACAGGGGATGTCAAAGGATACTTTCAAAAAGGTGGACCAGTTGCATTGTGTTTGCCTGTGATGAAAAGCATTAAAGCCTAAACCAAGTAAGAACAATTACTCGAAGGAAAGGAAAGAACTACAAGATCAATTCAAATATTGGGTCAAATTTGATTAATAGATAAAAGTAATACACTGGATGCCAACATGCTCATTAGGTTTTTATTTGCCTATTTCTTTGCCAAAGAAATCAAAGAATTATCAAATCAGGGTTGTGTATCATGAGACAAAATTGGTTCCCTTAAGCCTCTAACAAAAAATTGAAGAAATAATACAGGCAAAACCTGTAGAAAATCCGAGTAAGTGGGTCTACAAATGGGTATGAACCAGTGGCCTACTAACTGTAATTAGGTTAAGAACTCAACGTACAAATGTATTCAGACTGTAATTGGAGCACAACAAATTGCAAGAAAATAAGGTGATGTCCAGGAGAGTAAAAATCTCAAAAATTGACTATCTTCCTAATGTAGGCAAACCTAGGTCAATCAACCAGCATTCAATGCCCATTTGGTTCACAGAAAAGCTATTCTATTGCCAGACAATACACCAGCCATCCAATTATTTTATTAAAAAATTCAGCCGGAGTAGTACACCTCCTTTATGGTCTATAAATGTCTCAACAACTAAAAGCAGCTAAGACCAGAAGACCAATATCGTCACACTCAAGGGATGCGTCCACACAGAAAAAAAGCATCACGAGACTTGATTAGAAAATTTCTAGTTTCCATTGATTCGTCAAATGCCTGGCAAACCAACAGCTAATCAACAGCCCTTTTTACTAGCATGAATCATCCATGGGACAGTTGATAGATTCAATACACGATGTAGATACAGAGAGAAACAGTCACACAAACATGAGATCAAGCAAAGGAACCATGGAACATAGAATGAATATTCTAACTGATAAGGAGGATTCACTCACCAGTCTCCTCTGCTTATACTACAAAAGAAGCAAGGAGTGCATGCAATACAGCCCAATACATGATAATGCCAAGCCGCAAAGCAGGTTGTCTCATCAATGCCCGGTCACAAGAAACCCTGTTCGGTTACAGATACAACTATATATATTACTCTCAGTTTGGTCAAGTCTCTAGATGAACAACAAGAAAAAGTTATGATACCTACCAGAGCCCGTCAACCATGTCTGTCAAAGGTCTTGTAAATTTTGGGACTATTCTTGATGTTGTAAGTGACTTGAAACCATGGACTGTAGTTGAGAAGGAAGAAATCGAGTGAGAGAAATCCTCAGCAGGACACAAGATGATAGCAGCTAATATAGATAAACCATGTATAATACCTTTATTGTCATCCTCATCTTCTAACCTAGAACTGCTAGCGGGACCCTCATCAATGGCAATGGCAACTTGGTCATTATTTGCCTTACGCAAACTGCGCACCTGAGGGGTGCTGGAAGTAGCCGCCACAGCCCATTTGTTTATCTGCAAGAAAGTCCAATAATTAAATCTCTCGAATATGTACTTAAAAGTGCTCTACCACAAAGATGGGTAATGACCAAAAAACAAACTAGAAAACAGTACATATAATTAATTTTCTATAGAAAATTAAAATAATCAGCAGACGACCCACAATCAAGATTACACTTCATCAGAAGAATTTACAATAAATCAAGGAGCGCAAGGGGTCATTCCATTTTCAAAAGTATGATAAGAATTCAGAGTTAGTACTTTACAAGGCCGGAGGTCAGATAGTTGCTTGACAAGGCAAACTATGAAAACATGTTCAATATTTAGGTCTTTCCAGGTAAACTAAAATACCGATATTCTTACAGACTAGGAAATATTTCTACTTTAAAGAAATATTGCAAACTAAATTATCAACTATGACATAACATTATCTAAAGAGAAACATTCTGTTCTTTACCCAACAAAAGGGCGTTTTCACAATCAACCAGTTCATGTTCGTCGTCAAATGTCAAATCAAAGCTGGTATCAGTAGGCTTTTGTCTTAAGATTGATCTAAAAACTATTCCTCTAAGGAAAAACAAAATCTCTCTAGCCAAATTCACAGGCTTTCACTATTTTGGCCAAATTCACAGGCTTTCAACCCCAAATTCCAGAAAAAAAATAGTTCACCCAGTTCTTCGGGTAAATCTCCTGTCCGAACCCCAATGCTCCAGCTTTACAGATCAAAAGGCAGTTCTCTCAGGAGACGTCACGAAGTCTTACAATATACAGGTTTCCTAGGGAGCTTAGGTATTATTTCTTCCTAATGCAGCTTAAAAAAATCAACTAAAACCAAAATTTGCAATTACCAGGCATTGAACAGAAAAAAAAAAAACGGTCACTGCATGATAATGCAAGAGCGGACAAGCATACAAATATTTCAAAAGCACTTACAAAGTCAAAAGAAAACCAGAATGTGTAAAACATAGAGGACTTCCAAAGTTGAAAGAACTGCTTTCACAATAATAATTAAGCAACAAAGTCGTCCAGGGACTCACCACCGGTTCAAGTTCCACAATTTCAGAAGTCATGCCAGTTGGCTGCCTTGAATCTTCCCCACCTATAAGTAAATTTAATTGGGATTCCTTTTCACGTAAAGATCTTTCAAGAGTCTCTCCTTTGCGTGTCAAGTCCTCTACTTTACTTCTTTCTACTAGCAACAAGGCATCCTTACTACGAGCTGCTGCCCTTAAATCCTCCAATTCTGAAACAACAGTCTCAATCTTTTTCTGAAGCAATTCCTTGTATTCACTCACCTGAATGCTCTTCTTATCACTGACATCATGAAATGGTCGCCCAGGCATTAAGGTCTCAATACATGTTAAGAACTCAAAGAAGTCTTCAGCACTTCCATTATTACTCAACCGAGACGACACAAGAACATCATTGGTGCATCTTGTGACCTCTTGCCTCAAGAAAGACACCTCACAATCCTGTTCTTTTATTTTGGCTTGAAGCTTTTCGATCTCAGTAAGAAGACTAACTGAGAAATGATGAAGTTCATCAAATTTATTCACTGTTATAGAAAGCTTTTTCAGAGCCTTCCCTCGAGAAGCTTCAAGTTCTTCCACAACCAGATTCTTTTGTTCCAAAACTTTCTCCAGTTCTTCGATCTTTTTTCCCAAGTGCTCCATCTGCGTCTCCTCCTCATCAAGTGCTTGCATCAGGGCCTCAATTTCTAGATCAAATACAGTACTCATCAGTATCATTACAATGAAAAGACAATTAGAATGAAAGCAAATATAATGAATGATTAGAAGGAAAAAGCAACAGACCTTGATCTTTAGAAGCTAGTAGATCTGTCAGCGATTGGAGCCTCTCCTGTAATTCTGTCATTGCCACTTGCCCATCTTGCATCTCTTTCAATCTCTTCTGCAATAAGGTATGTTGAGCCTCCATTTCTGCAATTTTTATCTCCAAGTTGTGGGCCATACTTTTGGAAGATTGCAGATCCGATGAATACCCTAAAGCAGCAGCTTCAGCTTCCTTAATCTGATTCACAAGCTCCACGCAGATCCTGTCTTTCTGGACGTCTTTCTCCTGAAGCTCCTTCTGTAAATTTGCTATCGTACTCTTCAATTCTTTCTGACTGTTGTCGATAATTTCGGCTTTCACAGAGGCAAAATTTTTCACACTTGTCAGGAGATTACCAGCAAAGTTCTTCAAAAATTCCTCCGATGAAAAACGGGTATCATCAGCAGAAAATCCCCCACGGAACGAATCCATGTTTGTTCTTGAATCCACAGTAGCAAAATTCTTCCCTAACAATGCAGCTTGACTATTTTCAATTTCTGCAAGGGAACTGGAGCATGCTTCACAAAGCAAGGCCATGCCACGGCGCAGCAAAGAAATCTCTACGTCCTTTTCCCTGTGAGTTGACTTTAAACGTTCCACATCTCTTTCAGTCACTCCAGATGACTCCTTTTGGCCAATAATTTCTCTATTAATAACAGTTAAGACTTTGGAAAGACTGCTGGCCTGTTCTTGGAATGCACTAGAATGTTTGTGCAGATCTTCCTTTAAAGAAACAATCCCTGAAGAGAATTGTTGCAGTTGATTCTCAAAGAAACTCCAAATTTCGGGTAGATCTTTATTGGCAAACTCGTTCAAAGTCTCAGAATCTGACCCAGTATTAATGAAGAAAAACTTATCCTGAATAAAAATAGAAAGTATCAGCATGAAATGTGTAGGAAAAAAGGTGCAAAAAAGCAACAAGCATCACACATGCATAGATGATAATGCCATTGCCTTTGGCCGGAACTAACATGTTAAGATTAAACTTCAATTAAGAAAAACCGCCAAAAGAATCAAGAGCCCAAAATCCACCAAACAAAATATATTTCTTGGTACAGAATTTCAATATAGTTTTTAAAAACTTTCAGAAATAAGTAGTCGAACCACAGCTTAACCCTCACAAGATCTCTAGTTTGGGCACACTGTAAAGCATTAAACCAAATGAAATGGTAAGAAGATTCAGAATTGCAGAGGTTAACTTTGAAGGCAAATCCAACCCTACCCCCCAACCAGCCCCTTCCCCCCCCCCCCGCGGGCCCCCCCAACCCCCAAAGAAACAGATAATAATAAATAAAAAGCATTACAAATGCCATCTCCAACACCCGAACTCCAAATTTCGTCCCGACAGACTAAAGAACACCCCAGAAACAGGATGTTATGGGAATCTAATAGATAACTACCAAGCCAAAGATAAATAAGAAGACACAGAGCAAAAGCTCAACAAAGTAACAGAAAAGCCAGCTTGCATGCCCCACCAACAGCACAAAGTGATAGTGACAAGTAAGTTTGTTTTTACTTTGCTTGCACAATCATTATATAAAGCGAATTATACCTTTTTAGCAGCAAGATTGGAAATAACATGACGAGAACTAGACTTCATTGGCCCAATCACATCAATAGCGTCAACTTTTCCAAGAGATGACTCGATAGCAGTTCCCAGATTGTGTAGAATTTCATAGTCCTCGGACAGAACATCGGCTAGTAAGCCATTGAAATCAGAGAAAACCTTCCAGAGAAGTTCTAAGGAAGATTTCATTTTCGTGAACTCAGAAAACAGCTTCCCCCTCTCCTCATTGTGAACAGAAGATAAACTTTCATAACGTGAAATAGCTTGGAGCCGGGCAGCCTCTGCGGCCTTCTTTATCTGAGAAAGTTTGGTAAGCTCGCCATCTACTTGTGTTATCTCCTCCTGTAGACTATCATTCCTCTCTTGAACCTCATTCAACTCTGCAAGGAGTAGTTCTGCTGCCCTTTTAGATTTCTTCGATTCTTGTTCCGAAGAAGCGACGGCTCCACGTAACTCATAGCACAGCTGCTCAATCTGTCTCAATCTTTCAACAGGGTCACTGGCGTTTACTTCTGAACCCACATCCATGTCAGCCAAAGTACTTAGAATTGCGCTCAAAGTACTGCCTTTATTCTGCCAGGAAAGCTCATTTTCTTCCGAACTCTTCCTTAAGAACAGAATCTCAGACTCAAGAGCTTCGACCCTACCTGAGTAAGAGGATAGGTCCCTAATCTTATGTTCATACTCTGCAAGAATAAATTCCTTGCGGCTAATCTCAGATTTCAAATGATTCATTTCTGAATTTATCTCTTCAATATTCTGTTTCAAACTGTCCCGTTGTTGCACCAACGACTTACCTTTTCTAACAGCAACATTTAACTTCTCTCTCAGAGACACAGTCTTTTGCTCCTCCTGTTTCAGCAATCCTTGCAACTCGTCTCCTCTATTGCCAAGTGCTGCAACTTCATGAAACAACAATTCACTTTTTTCCAAGTAGCTATCTCTCTCCTGCTTCACCTGCATCAATTCACTCAACGCTTCGTCCAGTTGCTTCTTCAGAACCATGATGCCAGGCTCCTCTCCACCCAATGTGTCCATCGCTCTTTGCCCACCGGTGGTTGCATCAGCCTTCTCAGAGTGCATATCAATTGCATCAGCAAGTACAGATTCAGTTGATCGAACGGCAGTGAACTGCTCAATAAGTTTTTGCAGAAGATCTTCCAAAACTGCAATACTAGATCTGCCATTATCCACATCTTCTGTAAGATGATCATTCAATGCATCACCAACCACTTCCTGCAATCTTCTTATCTCTCGTTCGTTTGTCCGAGTACTTTCCTCATTTCCAGCCAACTCAGCCAATTTTTGGTGCAAATCAAAGGCTTCAGTCTTGAGTTTTTCATTCTCGTGTTCAAGTTGCAATGCCTTCTCTGATAATTTCTCATGGTTTTCACTCAATATCTCCAACCTTTCAGAAAATTGCTCTCTCCCATCAGAGACTTCCTTAAGATCTGCCTCGAGGTCAGATATTCTCCTCTGTGATTCTTCCAGATCAGCAGCAAGTGAAGAGCAATAGCTTTCAAGGTCATCAATCTTCTTCAGTAGAGAAACCCTATCATTTTCAGCCTCTGAGAATGAATTGCATAGCCATTCGATTTTTTCCTCTGGTTCCACAGACCTCACCTGCAAAGGCAAATTAATTTTGCCCAAAAGTTCTTCCCATCTCTGCACTAAGTTGTTCCTCTCCATCAATGATTGCTCAAGCATTTCATTTTGCTCAGCCAAACCATAAAATTTACCTTGGAGTTCATCATACTTTCTTCGCAAATCATCTACAGAATTTGAGCCCGGCTGCACATCTTCTCTCCAGGGATCCATGATAACAAAACCAGCATCCGAGTGGGAACCACCAACTGAGCTCTTCTGGTCCCAATCAACAAGAGGCAAAGAGCTACCAGAAACTGACCTTGCCAACCATTCAACCTTTTCAACGATATCTTTTGCATGGAAATGCTCAGGCAGATCTAGATCTTCCAAAATCTCTTCCATCTTCTGTAATAATGAGTCCTTAAGAAGAAAAGATTCCCGTAATGCATTGGCTGAGTTGCGGATGTATGCAAGTTCAGATTCAAGAGCTTCCACACGCTCACCCGCCTCTGAGTAGGTCCCAAGTTTTATCTCTACCTCAAGAAGTCTGGCTTCTTTCAAGTGTAATTCCTGCGAACATTGCTCCAATTCGCTTGAGGTATCAGCCAGGGACTGCTTTAAACCATCACGTTGCACAACCAGACCTTTCCCCTTGGCAACGGCAATGCTAAGTTTCTCCCTCAAGGAAGACACTCGCTGCTCCGATTGTTCCAGTTCAACTATTTTATCGCGAAGTTGTGTCTGAGCCACATTAATTGCTTCCTCCGCCTGGCTCAAGCTTTCCTTAAGAATAAGGATTTGGTTCTCGTGCTGAAGATTCAATGCATTTGACTGCGTTAACCTTTCCTGCAATTCTGACAATTCCATCTCCTTGGATCCAATCACTTCTCTAGAGAATACCACATGCTCATTAGTGTCTCTGTATTTCTGAACAAGGAAAGAGATTAATGACCCTAACCGAGAAAGAGGAGGTCCATGAAAGCCTTCCACCTCTTCAACATTTACTGCGGTTTCGACATCTTCAATAAACTTGTGAATCAAATCCATATTGACACATCTGGCATTAAGTTCCTGGATTTCTTGCATTCTGCTCTCCAGCTGAGAACTGAGAACATCGATTTCAGAGCCAAGTTGCAGCCTCTCACTGAGAATATCGGCCACTTGTTCCATAAGAGCATCATAATTACTTGGATCTAGAGGATTATGGAGTCCCTCTGTTTCTATCTGAGTCTCACAATGTTCCACAGACCTCAGTGAAGAATGTACAGTCTTTCTAAGGTTACTATACAGACTATTCAGTAAAGCTACAGCCAATTGACTCTTCCCCTGCAAATCACACAACTCTTCTTTTGAGTTCTTGTATAGCCCAATGATTGCTTCGCGATCCTTGGAAATGTCTTCCAGTTTTCCCTGCAAATTCTCGATCACTTCAATGGCAGCACTAACAGAAGCAGCAACATGGCTGCTCATGTCCAAGCCATCAAAATTTTGAACTGAGACATTAGTTGTATGCTCGTCTAGTTTACTAACAGTTTCAACAATTTCACTAACAAGTACATTCCACTCTAGCTGGAACATTACTGTCCTCTCAGTGGCCTGTGTCAGGAAACTTTCTAACCGACTTTGCAACGCGGACATTGTTTCATTCGAGTATTGCTGTAACTCACGCAACTGACTCCCCATACTGTTCATTCTGTTTTGGCACTCCCCAAGCTTATCACTAAGCTCAGTGTTTTCTGCTCTAAGAACTGTGTTCTGCCGTTTCAAGGCTTCACAAAGTGCCTCAAGTCGACTGTGGTCTGATTCAAGGCTGGACGTGCTTTGCTTCAGCACTTCGTACAGAACTCCCAATTCGATGGCACTTGCTTCAAGAGTGTCAGAGTGTTCTCCCAAAGTTTCGCATTGAATCTTTAGTTCCCTAATCATCACATTAGCAGCTCTTCTACCATCCAGTTCTCCCTTAAACAGAGAAGCAGCACTAACAACATCAAAACTCAACTGCTTACATATCGCTTTCAGATTTCCTATCTGCTCCTGTGACGAAGAGTAAGGATCAGCCTCTTGTTGATCTTCACCCGCTTCCTCTTCCTCATGTTCATCAAGATGTGTCTTCAACTCAAATGCTTGGATCAGTTTTGACACTCCAGCTGCAGCCACTTTACCACCCGACTTACTTGGGGATGTCGATTGAGAATGCATATTATCAACTGCCTTCTCCAGTTTTTGAGCTATTTTCTCCATCTTCTTCAAGAGTCTGCTTAGACCAAGAAATTCAGAACATTCATTAGAGAGTTCTTCCATGACCAGTCCAGCCTGGCTTCCTGTTACCTGGCAGCGAGATAGCGGTTTCTCCATCACAGGAGATGACACTTCACCAACTCTGTTTTCGAGAGCTTCGGAAAGGCCCATAGCATCAACTACCCCTTTTAGGCCTTGTGCTTCCATAGATTTGACTTCGTTCCCAGCTTCCTCAGCTGATGATTCAATTTGGGTTCGGTTGTCATCCAATTCCTTCATCTTGGCCATGTATAATTCCAGACTGCTACTTAGAGAAAGATTTTCCTCAGTCAGCTGTTCAATGCGAATAGTTTTTCCTTTAAGATCTTCTTCAGCTTGCATGTGGTCCTTCTGCTTTATTGATAACTGGTCCTTAAGAACAAGGACCTCAGATGAGAGCCTCTCAGACTCAAGGGCAAAATGATCATTCTCCTTCCTTGTCTTGTTTACCTCCTCTGTCAACAGAGTAAGGGACTCATGTAAGTTGGCCTTTTCAACCTCTGAGGCCTCCACCAAACGCTTCAAACCAATTACCTCTATGGATAATCCTTCACTTTCTCGAGCAAGATGCTCCTTCTCTTCCTCAAGTTTTTCACTTCCCTCCAACACGGAAGCATGGTCTCCATTTAAAGTTGCAATTTCAGCCTGTAGACCTCTCACCAGTCTCCGGCTTTCGTCCAGCTCAATCGACAACCTCTGATTCTCACACAGAAGATTCTCCTTTTCATCCTCGAGACTCTTTCTCTCCTCAACCCCCAAACTAATGATTCCATTCAATCTTTCATTTTCAATCTGCAAAGCTGCCATCGAACTCTTACAATCAGCCAAAACTCTTGATTGGTTCCTCAAATTTTCCTGTGACATTTCCAGAGAATTCTGCAATTCGAATGCCCTTGCACCCAACTCCTGAATTTCATCCCTTGCAGCCTGAACTTGACTGCAGAAATCATCTCTCCCACGGACAACTGCATCATGTTCAGACCTGCACTGCAGAAGCTCCTCAGTGAGAGAACCGTTCTTCCCCTGAACAGCAGCTAGCGAACTTTGGAGCATAGATATCTCATCAGTCAAATGAAACCGCTGATTAAAAAATTCTTTCTGCAACTTGGAACATTCCTCTAGCTGCAAATGGAAGATATCTTTTGCAAAGTTTATTGAAACCAGTTCTTCTTCAAGATGTTCTACAACTCCCGAACGGCTGTGTTCTTCAACCGGAGAACTAAAACTCAACTCCAGGTTTGCACTAGGAACTGATTCCCTTGCTTTAAGCATCAAATTAAATTCGTCTTCGCTAAGTTTCTTTATCGCCTCCGTAAGCTCTGAGAGGCTAATAGAGCTCATATCCGCTGAAAGAGGGAAGACCACTTGTGACGAACTTCTTGTACTTTCCCAATGCCCTTTATGGCTTACGTCTTTATCCTCCATAGATCCCACCAATGCGTAACGCTGTTGACAACCCTCACTCGATTTAGCAGCCTTCATGTCATCATTACCTGGTTCATCTTCTAAGACGCCATGCTCACCAGAGGCCAAAGACATGTTTGAGTTGCCATTATCAGTTACCTGATCTTCCTGCTGGTTTGGACATTCTGGAGTAACATCCAGAACTCGATCTGGGTCTAATGCAGGCAGAGAAGGATAGGTTAACTCATCTGACTCATTGTTAGCAGAAGGCTCAGCATGCATTATATCTGCCTCAACAACTTCACCCATAGAAGGTGTAGCCCCCTCGACGACTCCAGGGGTCAACTTTGTAAAACTTTTGCCGGGCTCAGGCAAAGAGGATACACGATTGCCTTCAAGCTCCAAGTTTTCACCTCCATCATGATGCTTCAAACCCAAACCATCAGCGTCCTGCATTGCCCCTACCCAGCAACAAATGAGAATATAATTATACATCAAAAAGTGCATGGTTTCAGGAAAGGCTTCCTACTTGTTAGCATGAGTTTAAATTAAAACTTCCGGAGACAAAGTAGCAAGAGAGGAGGTGCAAAACGTACATCTGATGCCTGAACAACCTCCTGATGTATCAACAGTGCATCCACGTCATGTTCATGTGCAAGCAGTGGAGCCTTTTGATCTTCACCGCTTAGCATCTTGCTTTCGGGTGGTTCCTTTTGATTTTCCCCAATTAGCGTCTCCCTCCCAACCGAAACAGTTGTCCCCTCTGAGGCATCGCCTATATTAGCAGGCAGAATGTCACTCACACTGGAGGAGGTATTGGTTTGTGCCATATTTGCATTAGAATCTAGCACTTCTAACATTTCTCTCGGCGTACTTCCCCCTTCATTTAGGCTTGAGGAATCAGCACCAAGCTCTTGATCCACTGTTGTCACTGACACAGCTTCCCGAGACTCTGGAACTTGGGCAACTTCGCTTTCTCTGATGTTAGAGACAATTGACAGGGGGATTGAACTTGGACCATGAGTCACAATGGGGACATCGGGAGAAGCTGCCACTTCCTCCGATCCATGTGGCAGAATTCTGTGTTCAGCACCCACCTCAGATTCTGGGTGTTGTGAACCACTCTCCACCTCAGCAGTGGGCACTACTGTCAGAGGTGCGGAGGAAGTAGGCACGACATCAGGATCAGTCTCATTCTGCTCAGATTTACCAAGCTTTTTTGAGGATTTTCCATTGCTAGAGCTGCTCTTCCCATCCTTTTTCTGACGAAATTGTTGAAGCTGACAACATATAGAACAGATAATGATGAGTATCTAGAAAATTTGTTCAAATTCGCCGCATCCAATTTACTTATGCAATCAAATCACGTAGAATTACACAAACATACATCAGAAAAAAGATAGTCGTCCTCCCTCATTATTTTATCCTCCAGTTTTAAACTAAAGACTCATACTCAAATGATGTTTGATCCACGATGCCCTCGTCAACTAGCGAATATGCAATTTTGCAGAGAAAAGAAAAGAAAAGCAAGACGGATTCCCATTCCGACGTTTCAAGTACCGTTACAGCCTAGTACCACAACGGTAACACGCCAAAAACTAACCTTTCTGCGCCCCGCCGCAAGAAGATCAGTCCTGCTCTTGTTCTTGTCCATCAAGTCAACCGTGCTCTTGTCTCCGCGTATTATCCCAAAATCACCACCCCGCCACAATCACCATTAGATCCTCCTTCCTACAGATAAAGAAAACAAGAGTAAGCACAAGGTGACGCCAAAGGGATATCGGGACATCGCCACACGAAGCCGAGCACAGCCCCAATCACGCGGCCTTTCCGCCTCCGAGCCCGACAAGCGGAAGCGAAACAAACCGGCGACGCCGGCAACGAAACGGAAACCCCCCCCCCCCAGACCCCGACCCGACAAACAGATTCCCGCCGCTCAATTTCGGGTCGACAGAGACACCACCGCGCATTCACGACAATGCACCACCGCTCCGCTATCCCTAGCAAAAAAACCCGCACCGGAACAAGCGGCGTCGTCCGCCGCCCTCGTCCCGGAACACGAATTCTCCCCGGGACGGGACCCCCCCACCCAGCCCTAGCAACCCAATCGCAGCGCAACGGAAGGAATCCAAGAAAGCAAGAGAGGAATCCGAATCGATTGCGCGCCGCGCACCTCGAATTGGCCGGATCTGCCGCGGGGGCCCGGCTGCCGAGGACGGCGGCGGCGGCTCTTCCCCGACGGTGGGCGGCGGCGGCAGCGGCGGCGTTGTTTAGATCCGACGCGAGCTCCGTTGCGTTTTGCTTTGTAGCTTTTGCGTGCGCGTATGGTGAATGTCAGTTTTTGGTTTCGGTTTAACGTCAATTGTTGCTCAGTCTCATGAATTGGAGTTTCCAACAGGAGAAACGCCACAAACAGTCCCTGAATTTTGGCTCGATATGAAATTTGATATCTAAACTTTTGATTTGTTCAATATAGTCCATGAATTTTAGGCTAATATGTAATGTGATTCCTGAATTTTTATTTTGTTCGATGTAATCAACGAACTTTTAATACATATTCAATTTGGTCTAAATTGAATATAGTCCCTTAACTTTGTACATTGAGCCAAAGTTCAGGGATTATATTAAACAAATTAATAGTTCGAGGATCAAATTGCACATTTGAGTAGAATTCAAAGACTGCTTGTGTCATTTTCCCCTTTCCAATAGGGATAGTGCATCGATCCAACCCGAGGACCGGACCGCTCGGATCTGATTGGTTCTTGGTTTCAGATTTCCGATTCGATTCCCACCTCCACGTAAGGGATCGGGATTGGACCAGTCCTGATTTGTGGATTATTTTTTTCTTTCCACTTGTAGGGTACAAAAGAAATCGAAAAACAAAAATCACTGGTCCCGGGACCGACTATGAACTAGACCGGACCTGTCGGTCCATTTTTGGGACCAGATGGGCCAGCTCCTAGTCTCACGAAGCGGGTACCAACCTTGCCCGATCCGATTATAGGTTCTAGGGTGGGAACCGACTTACCTTAAAATCGATTCTATCAAATTCTAAAATTCTGATATTCATCCCATCGAATTATTTTTTATAAATACATAGATTAACAATTCTATTTTATCTTTGATGCACTTCGATTCTAAAATTTGAGTATTTTTTATTTTACTTAGTAAGATTACCAAAAAATTTCAGATCCTGAAATATTTTTTCTCAATATATATATATGACGTTGGTTGGGACCTTGAAGTGCACGATTCGAGGCAACAACTTGCGAACCAACCTCGCAGGGAAAGCGTCGCTTCAACCTTAAGGCTTTTGAATTGGTGCAAATGAAGAAAGGGAAAAAAGAGTAATTTTCCAAAAAAAAAAATATAAGAAGACGAATAAAGAACAAAAGAATTGATTTTCGAGTTTTAATTCGAAAAATCATGAGAAAGATATTGGGAATCAGTACAGAAAGTGAAAAAAAAAAAGGCTCTGTATCATTAAAGTCAAGCGACTCGAAACGATTGACTTTAATAAAAGACCAAAAATCTCCTAATTTTGAAAATATGATCGCAGCTGAGGGCACGGCATCTCTTTTATCTATTCATTAGGGCAAAGCATCTAGGTATTTTCCGCTGCTCGGTATAGAACATCATATTTGATTTTCCTCCGTACACTACTTTTAATTTCTTCTTTGGCCATGGCGAAGGCCGGCGACCGGCCACAGGCGAGCTCGAGCATCGCTGATCTAGAGAGGCCCGAGCCCCACCGCCCCCCGGTGATGCTCAAGCTCATCCGTGGCCGGTCACCAGCCTTCACCATGGCCAAAGAAGAAGGTAACAAAAATAAAATAAAAAGAAAAAAGATAGATAAAAACCAGATTTTTTTATAAAAAGAAAATAAAATAACTAAAATGAACGGTGGAAGGATAAAAAGAGAAAAACATTTTCCTCGCTTTCGGATGGAAAATAAAATATTTTCCATGACCAGTTTATTTTCAATAACACCAATGCCTGAAAATTAAGAAAACTTTTTCTCGAAAGTTGTTTTCCACAAAATAAACGGAACATTAAGGTCCCCAAAACTCGTCACTCGAATTCTTCCATCGACCCCGTCCAAGATAAATTTGGACTTCAAGGAGTTCAAGTCAAACTCCACATGTCAATAATGGCCACTAGCCTAGTGCCCATCTTTCTCTAACGATGTCTATAAATTTGGTCAAACGAACATAGAACTTCAGCAAAAACCATTCCAATAAGAGCCGTCCATGTTTGCCTCATCTCATTATACATTCATTATGAGCGACCACCAAACTCAATTTCATTAATCGAATAAGAAACAACAACAAAAATTGATCACAAAAACGGTTCGCCAAAATCTTGGTTATTACAGCGACGGCCGTGATGGCGACACTCCATCCGATTTTCACAATTTTTGCACGCGAGAAAAATCATTGCTCGGACCGTGCCATAAAAAAAAGTTGAAACTTCTTGTTGGGGCTGCCCCGCCTGTCCAAATGTATACACTTGGCAGGTTAACATGACTATATTCCTTAATTTAACGCGTTGATGGACGCAAGGCCAATGCCCTTGATTGGAGAGAAAGTTTTCATTCCCTCTCTCCGGGGAATTACCCCGTAGTTTAACGTCCCAGAGTTCAGACGAAATAGTTTAAAGACTTGCGCAGGTCCATTTTTCCTAAATATTTGCACATAAAAAAACCATTGTTCAAACCGTTTCATCCAAAATGTCAAAAATTCTCCATTGAAAGAATTAACAAGTTGTGTGCACTTTGCGTCCGGCCAAATTTAGCTAAAAGAATTACGTGATCTACGGAATCAATATAATTATTGCCTTCTTTCTTGGATAATATATTCATGAAAGTACTTAATCGGTGCACGTGTGTGGTGGCTAGCACGTGTCGCCCCCAGGGTTTACCTCCCAGCTGTCGGCCGTGCGGGGGTTCCCTGGGTTATCAAAAAAATATATATATTCACGAAAGTTATTCGCGCTTATATTGTATTGAGATTGTGATGAGAAAAATATACTTCGATAATAAATATATTTAACAAATATAAAAATAGAAAATTCATGTCCGGTAGGAAACTTATGGTAGTTTCTAATTAGCTGTAGAAATAGTTTACTCGACCCACCATTCATAACAAATGAATAGGACATTGGAACTCTCATTATCCCTTTGATTAAATACTTTACCAAAAAATAAAAAAAAAGAAGTCACAATAAAGCAAATCAGGTAAAAAAAAGTGTCATAGGAAGGAAAATTTTGTACCGCCAGCTATTCTTTGCCCAACAAAGAAAAATTCGATAAAAAAAACAGTAATAAAAAGAAACGCTCTGTCTTTTAACATAGCCATGTCCAATTTTAACTTCCAACAAAAGTTTGACACCCCTTTAATATTATAAGAGAAAATGACACGAATGGTCTCTGAATTTTAGTCCAATTTCCAACGTGCAATGCGCTTTTTGAATTTTTAATATATGCAATGTGGTCCATGAATTTAGTCCAATGTTTTATATGGTCTCTAAACTTTTAAACACTTTTTTTCATATAATTTAAGAACAATAGTGAACATTTACCAAAAGCGTAGGGACCGCGTTAAAATTGAGTGAAGAGGCATTTCGATCATTATATTAAGTTTGAGAGCGCAAATTAGTTAATTTATCAGATTAAAGGGTATTCCGATCATTTCTTAAATTTTTGGTTCGAGGTATAATATATGCCTCGCATTGGCATCGAACAAATCAAGCATCCAAAAAAGGTGCGTTTTCAACCAAAACGGCTAACAGCGCCCTCTCGCAATTTGATCCACGTCGGCTATCAATTCGCCTAATTTTTCCAAAGAAATGCTACTAGGGCGGAGACGTCATCGCCCCCCGGGCACCATCCTACTACCATTCGCTTTAAACTCCGATCTAGTACATCGATTCCGAATCAGAAAAATTCAACACCCCCTTAACCAAGTGAATGAAAGATGAGTGAAAGTAGGGGTGTGCAACGGGAACCACCCGGACCGGGATCGGACCGGTCGATTTTGGGCGGGCCTAGGGGGTGTTGGTCCGGTCCCCGGTTCCCATTTTTGGAACCGGTGGACGGTCGGTCTAGTTCCCGGTTCCATGGTGAGAACCGGACCGACCGGACCGATAGGACCGGACCGATCATTTATGCATATTTTTTAAAAATTAGCTAGTTATTTTTTTATCTTCTCAAGGAATTTATTTGTCATTACTGACTTGCCAATTTTGTGAGCCATCAAGCTGCTGTGAATGGGTTGACTTTTTTATTTTTTTGCCTCTCTAATAACACGTGTTTAAATTAGGGGATATATATTTTTGGAAGCCCATATGGGACATATATATATATTTTTTACAAGTATTTGATTCATTTAAACCGGTCGGGTCTTCGGTTCCAAGACTAGTCGGTCCGGTCCACGGTCCCAAAAATTGGGAACCGGTCCTTTCGGTCCGGTTCCCGGTTCTTGGATGGGACCGGACCGGACCGGGAACCGATCACCCCTAAGAGAAAGTGCAGCAAAGTTGATGAATTTCATCATCATGCTTGGGCCACGGGTGGGGACTTCAGCAAAGGTTAAGGTGGGTAGGAAGAGGGAATCACGATCCCAAATCAGTCCTAGGTAACTAGGAAACCAAAGGCAAAGGTGTCCGAACTGGCTTGAGTTCCTTCCTCCCTCCCACCTCCCCCCCCGACCTTCTTCCCCATCAACGGAAAAAGTCGCTTGTCTTAAGCCCCCCTTCTCTTTCGTCCTCCTGTCACGCACTTTGGCATGACTCATGGGTCGTCCTAGCGCTGCGAGAAAGAGAGTGCAAAGGAGTTGCAAACAGGAGCGTCCCCACCTTCCCCTTCTCTCTCTCTCTCTCTCTCTCCTCATCTCCTCAGATTCACCCGCTTCCTTTAGGGTTTTCTCTCTCTCTCTCTCTGTGTCTCTCTGTCTCTCTCTCCTTCCTTTTCTTGCGAATCCAAGACTCCAAAAGAGCACTCGCGATTCAAGATTCGGCAAACTGTGCGCGCACACCCTTGTCCGCTCTTTCGCCAAATTCGAAAGACCCCCGCGTCACCTCGCGTTCCCCACCTCGCGATCTCCGCCCTTCTCCTTTTCTTGGGGGGTGGCCGTCCGATCTCACGTGGGTCGCTCCTTTTTTTCTTCCGCTTCGCCTCGTAGCTTCTTGCTTTCTTCTGGGTAGTTGAGAAAGATTGCTGGGTCGCTTGGGATTTCCCCCCCGTTTGTTTTGGTCTGGTTTCGCTGGGAGTTGTTAGGTGGGTGTACGATGAAGATATCTTTTTACATAAATCCCGACTAGTTTCAGCTCTTTGGTTCGGTTCCTCGTGCACCCGTTGAGTTGTTTCTGCGTTTTGGTCAGTTGGGTTTTGCGGAGTTTGAGACTTTGGTTAGTGTGGGAAACGGGGTCGTGGATTTTGTGGATTCCGATGGCTGCATCTGGGGATGGTGCTGCTGGTGTTAAGGGCGTTGAGAAGCTGGTCTCTGCGAGGAAGTCATTGATGCTCAGCTTGGAGAAGTCGAAAGCCCTGACTTCGAAGCTGGAGAAGACGGGCCCCAGATTGGCCGAGATCAACCAGAGGTTGCCCTCTTTGGAGGCCGCAGTCCGGCCTATCCGTGCAGATAAAGACGCCCTCGGTGCTGTGGGTGGGCACATTAACCGCGCAGTCGGCCCGGCCGCTGCGGTGCTCAAGGTTTTCGATGCTGTGCACGGCCTCGAAAGGATGCTGTTGTCAGATCCGCGCAACGATTTACCCGGGTACCTGTCGGTGTTGAAGCGACTCGAGGAGGCATTGAGATTTTTGAGGGATAATTGTGGATTGGCAATCCAGTGGTTGGAGGATATAGTGGAGTATTTGGAGGATAATAGGGTGGCTGATGATAGGTACCTTTCGAATCTGAAGAAATCATTGAGGAGTCTTAGGGAACTGCAGAGCGATGGTGGAAGAGCGCATCTTGATGGTGGGCTCCTCGATGCAGCATTGGATAAATTGGAAAGCGAGTTACGTCGGCTCTTGACAGAGCACAGTTCGCCCCTTCCAATGTCTTCTACATCATCTCTTGGCGAACAAGCTTGCATTGCACCGTCTCCATTGCCAGTAGCTGTCATTCAGAAGTTGCAAGCTATTCTTGGGAGGTTGATCGCAAATAAGAGGCTTGATAGGTGCATATCAATATACGTAGAAGTTCGCAGTTCCAATGTTAGAGCAAGTTTGCAGGCTCTTGATCTGGACTATCTTGAAATATCAATCTCTGAATATAATGATGTTCAGAGCATAGAGGGGTATATTGCTCAGTGGGGGAAGCATTTGGAATTTGCAGTGAAGCATTTGTTTGAGGCGGAATATAAACTCTGCAACGATGTGTTTGAGAGACTTGGTATGGATGTTTGGATGGGTTGCTTTGCGAAAATAGCTGCCCAAGCAGGTATTCTTGCGTTTCTTCAATTTGGGAAGACTGTTACAGAGAGCAAGAAGGACCCGATCAAACTTTTGAAATTGTTGGATATATTTGCCTCTTTGAACAAATTGCGATTGGATTTTAACAGGCTCTTTGGGGGAGCAGCCTGTGCTGAGATTCAGAATCTGACCCGGGATCTCATTAAGAGGGTCATTAACGGGGCAAGTGAGATTTTCTGGGAACTTCTTGCTCAGGTAGAGATTCAGAGGCAGACCGCACCTCCTCCTGATGGAAGTGTACCGAGATTGGTGAGCTTTGTGACTGATTATTGCAATAGGCTGCTGGGAGACAATTATAAGCCTATCCTGACTCAGGTCCTGGTGATTCATCGTAGTTGGAATCGCGAGAAATTCCAAGAGAGACTCCTTATTACTGAGATTCTCAATATTATGAAAGCAGTGGAGCTGAATTTGGACACTTGGGTGAAGGCTTATGATGATAGTAATCTTGCCAACTTTTTTATGATTAATAATCACTGGCATTTGTACAAGCACTTGAAAGGGACAAAGCTTGGTGAGCTCTTTGGAGAATCTTCATTAAAAGAACACGAACAGTACAAGGAATACTACACCACGGTTTTCTTGAGAGAGAGCTGGGGACAGCTTCCTGGTCACTTAAGTAGAGAGGGCCTAATTTTATTCTCGGGGGGGCGTGCTACTGCTCGTGATCTTGTGAAGAAAAGGCTGAAAAATTTCAATGAAGCTTTTGATGCCATGTATTCAAAGCAGTCAAACTGGGTCATGATGGAGAAAGATCTGAGGGAGAAGACATCCCAGGCTATAGTGCAAGTGGTTGTGCCTGTTTACAGGAGCTTTATGCAACACTATGGACCACTGGTTGAGAAAGACCAAAGTTCCAGTAAATATGCTAAATATACTGTGCAGAATTTGGAGAAAATGCTGGGTTCTCTTTATCAGCCAAAGCCAACTAGATATGGCAGTTTCAAAGGAAGGCAGCTCAGTGGAAAGTTTGACAGTGGGCTACAAGACCATCGTCGCACTGCTTCTGCTGTTATGTAATTTTCCCATATATATTTACTCCATCATGGTTAACCCTCAAGGGAACCATGTACCTATATATTGACCCAGTTGGTTGGTAGTCGGTTAGCCTGTTGCCATGTACATATCTCAAAAGAATGGAGGGGCTCTGCAATTTGAGTTGGAAGGTGGAAACAAGTTCATCGATTGCCTGAAACTCCACCTGGTGATTAAGTTTTTAAGTTGCCCGATATTCGTACCTACTGTGCAGACTGTTATTCAAAGCTTGAAGATCTGAGTGCTGATATCTAATTTGTGGATCTATAAGGTCAGATTGGAACACATTAATTTGTAGCTACTCATTTTACTTTTTGTATTCATCATTTCAGCCTGATTGCTTGAGTTGCTTGATAGGTGGCAGTATAATCATGTAGCTGCTGGGTGTTGTTTATTTTCTTATCATAAATGTATTCAGCTATCTAGCAGCAAAGTTGAAGGTTCAGATCAGTGCTAGTATGTGAACTACTGTGGTAGAAAACATTTGCATTAGGGTCACCAAAGCAGTGTTGTCAATAAGTAATGAAATCATAGTCTGCCATTAATTTTGATTCAAGAGCAAGCTAATGTTTTCTTCCTTTTCCATCTCTCTCTCTCTCTCTCCCCTGCATGCTGAAATGATGTATCATCCTTGAGAAGCTTGAGAAGTAAATGCATCATCAAGCAAGGGCTTCTTTCTCATCCCTTCTCTGTCCTCCATAAAGTTGCGGAATGGGACAGGGAGGTTTGACCTTATGATGGTGCTTGATACTCTATATGTTTCTTATTTAGCAGTTCCACTAGATCTCAAGAGGGTGCCTGCTTTCAATAACTCTCTTCTGATTACTGTATTTATGGTTCTCTTGGAACAGTTTGGGCTCATCTTTCCAGCATTACCTTAGCAGGTTGATGATTCTTCTTGAAACGCAGTTTATACTCATCTCTTTTTTTTTTTTTGAGTTTGTTTTAGCCCCAGTTGATGAGTTTTACGTTCAGAAAAACTCTGTAATGTTAAGTTGGAAAAATATTCGAGGGGATGGCTCATGATGTTAAATTAATTCTCGCCTGTCGTGATTCCTTCCCCCTCATAATGTACCTTATTTCTAACTTTCGTTGATATGCCAATAGATGTTTCATTGCTAGTATGTATATAAGACCATCTGCATTAGTAGTATCCTGTATAACACGGTCTGTGGTCTGTAGCATTCAGAGTTTTCCCTTTTTTTGGCTGGAATAGCATTCTAAACTAATTGGTATTTAGCAAACATTGGAACTCAGCATGATTCGGACAAGTAGATCTTCGGCTGCGATCCCTCATAGAGAGTGCTCTGCAATTCCTTTCTGGTGAGGTTTTTAATGTCTTGATTCGAGACGAGCGCGAGAGGGATGGATTGTATTCAGATAAGCATAGTGAAATGAAGAGTGGAAGGCAAAGCTGGTGGTTTTGGTAATTCAATCTTTTGTGTCACATTCCGGTTTTATCATTGAAACTGCCGAAGCAGTCTGAACTCTGTAAATGCTTAAGTCCATCGATGGGAATAGTTCATTATCGAACTCCTTCAGAAGCTCTCACCTTAAACAAAATTTAGAGTGCTGAATCTATTGCGGAATAAAGTAAGGCCATCTAAACACAAGCATCAAATACTTCTCCTGGCAACTGTCCTCTAGGTCAAGCCAGGTATTCCTTGGGGCCTGTTTGGTTCAACTTTGAAAATGCTACTTGGGGGAATGTAAATACTTTTGGGTGAAAGTCCATTGGGGAAAAGCAAATGGTGTTTGGTAAAAATATTTTGTAAAGCTACTTTGGCCAAAATATAGTGTTTGATGAATTTTTTTTGCAAATGGACTTTGAGAATTATCTTATTTATTAAAAAAAAACAAAACTTACCCATCGTCAGAGCCGGCCGTTGGGCGACCGCGTCGCCTAGGTCGTATGAGGCCCGCCGAGGGTCGCTTGGCCTTGGGTGACCGTCGGCGGATTTGGCTTGCCGGCGGTCGCCCGACCCCAAGCGACTCTAGGCGGGGGTCGCGCGACCCAAGCGGCGTGCAACGGCCGCCTGGGTCGTGCGACCTCAGGCGGCCGTCGCCTGGGTCGTGTGACCACCGCCGGTTGTCGCCTGGGTCGTGCGACCGCCGGCGGCGATGGACCTGGCTCGCCGGCAGTCGCTCAACCCCAGGCGACCTCGCCAACCCTTCTCCCTCGTCGGCCATCGTCACCGGCCGTCGTCGCCGGCTCTTCTCCCCAAGAAGAAGACAGCTTTAAAAAAAAACAGGCGAGTGAACAGTAACATTCGTGGAATGCTGAAAGCCCAAGGTTGGTCCAGACTAGCTTTGGGTTTTCAGCATTTGGCCGGACCAGTCTTGGGCTTTCAGCATTTGGCCAATGCTAGGGCAAATGCTGAACCAAACACTTTAGCATTTTGGGAATGGACTTTCGAGGCCCAAAGCTGAACCAAACACCCCCTTAATGTGGTGATACCATTTATTTACATCTGGGTGCAGTTATGGGAATTGAGCAGCTAGCCCTAGTTCAGGGTACATCTGACATTGTGAAAGGCATTGCCAGACCACCCCTATCAGCGAACAAAAGCAGCACCCATTATTATCGGGCAAATCTTTCTAGCTGCTGTCGAGATTCAGTTCATCGTGGAAGCAATTCTTTAGATCCGGGATGCTTGAGCATTGCCGAAACCGGGAAAGTTGCGGGGTTTGTAATCAACCATTCTTCTACTCGAGAATGAACACAAAATATAGCGAACTGGGTTGTCTTGTGGGGGCAAGACAACTCATTGGTGAATTTAGTGTGTTGCACATAAAACCTATGCGATCATAGTTGTGTACAGTTGAAACACAGTGATGCTAGATCAAGAAGGAAACCTGTACAGATAATCAAACCTAGACGCCCTTGTCGACACCGAATCCGAAGACGAGATCAAAGTCGAGATCTGTATTTTAGATTTAAGATCGAGGTAGACAAGCTCCAAAGCCGAGTTTGTGCCTGACTACGAGCTTATCTGTAGCCTTACCAAGAAAAAGCTGTATGATTGTTGCACTAAAGTATAATTATGGGTACAACACCAGCTGAGAACGACAGTCGAAGAATTTGATTTTGATGCCCCCAATGACGCAATGATGGTGTTGTACTCCTTACATTGAACCCTGCTTATCAAAGGGACCTGGGCATAGAAACCCACAGGCTTTCTACATTAACTATTGATTGCAAACACAGGTCTTCAATGTGGATGTTAAGGGTTTTCTTGGGCCATTAGGAAGGGAAGCTTTAGGGCATCTCTCTCTCTCTCTCTCTCTCTCTCTCTCATCCGTGAATGTTCATGAAATTTCATGTGAGTACATGAAGGAAATGAGGAAGTATGTGGAAGTGACAAGAGTCCTCCAAAAATCGATCGGGAGAACTATGTTAGAATTTCTTGTGAAGGTTTAGGATTCATGTGGTATCTATACAATAAATTCATGGCTAATTGGATAAATCTCCTGAAATTAGATGAGGCAGCTTCTATAAAGGTCGGTAAATAAGCTATCGTTGATCATCTGGATTGCTAAAGCTGTGAGGTGTCTAATCTCAATCACAACATGTCTGGCTTCCCATGGAGGAAATCACAGGTCAAATGTTGGTGGTTCTGGTTAGACTGTCCATCGATGCTGAAACCAAAACAGGAGGTTACTGCTGGTTCAGGTCAACTTGACTGTTAGCTCAAGGAAGAGAAAAAACAATAATAAACACGTGACTTTTCTAGCATAGTTGCGCCACAAGTGAGAAGCAAAATGAAAAATAAAATAAAAATAAATAAAACGTGGAAACCCTCTTGCTTTGTGGAAATTCAATACCCCAGCATCTCATCCAAATCGAGGACATCGTACTGTAAAAATCAAAGACTTTTTTAATTAGTGGGTTTAGCTGGCAAGCTGATGTTTTATAATTATCAACTGGGTCATTGGATCTCACCTAACTTAATGACATTGTTTAATTTGGGATTATATGTCTAATCTAATCTAAAGAGATAAGGTAGGGTAAGCAAGATAAGCCTAGGAGTAGGACAGCCCACACTTTGCTTCATTCCTTACATTGACCCAATGACCTAACTTTGATTTAATTAATCCTACTCTTTTCCAAGATTAATTTTCTACTATGCCCATGTTTGAATATCTGTCTGCCAATAAGACATAGTCCACCACTGTTTTTTTGGGTGTTTTTTTTTAAGGATTAGGGAATCTTCATGAGCATTTTCTTGTCATGGCGTTCATGTACGCATGTTGGACAACCTGGCGATTGCATTTCTTGGCAGATTAGTTCCGGCTTGATGATTCGTGTTCACAACACAACATTGAATCCATCAAATCTGTGTTTGTCATGGGATCGATGTGATTCCTTTTTTTTTTTTTATCCTGATGATAATGATAACGATGGTGTAGACTGTTTACGATATGAAAAAAGATAGAGCAGCGACGGATAGCGTTTACTGTTTGCAGCGTGAAAAAGATAGAGCAGCGACGAAGAAAACGCATACCAACTTCAAAAAGTCAGTTTGAAGTTGAGATAGGTGAGCTGTAAGTCGTAAAATATGTCGTGGAAGGACAGTTAAGTCTTACTTTCAAATAATACGATCGAGTCTAGAAGCTTATCAAGTTGCGTAATCAAGAATTTGTTAACTCTTTTCTCATTTGGCTAATGAATAATGCTGAGGTGGTTTTTTCTTTTTATATATTTTCTGTCTCTGACAATGACCAAAATGACGTTCTTAATTTTTTTTTCCAAACCTTAATTAAACTAGATTTAAAAGTAAAAAGAAAAGTAGACAACAAACAACAACAAAAGAGAGACGAAAGGGGTTGGGCCTCCTACTTCGTTAGCAAGGGCAGGCAACCCTCGCTTGGTCATAGGTGATGGTCACGAGCCCTTGCCCGTGTGCGGTGGGCCAAGTGGTGGTGCCACCAGCGTACGATGGTGAGTAATCCCTCCCCTATGGCTAGGCAAGGGTCGCCGGCCTGCACCGACACCAACGAAGAAGGGTGATTGACCCCAAACCCCAATCTATTTTTCGTTTTCTTTTTATATCCATTTTTTTACTTTTCCTTCAGAAATTTTACCTTTTTCTTTTTTATTTATCGAGCTCTTTTCTAATGCAACTTCAACAGGGCCCACGTGTCTTCAGAAAATGTGAGAAAATGTCACATTAGCATTTTCCGTTAGCTAAATTAAATGAAACTAACCGAAATTTAATTACACCAATTTGACAAGTTTTGAAATCCGATTGCACATTTTGAAAGTATTCTCGATTGTATTTTTGGGACTAGTTTTGGGACTTTCGATCTACTTATCCCCAATAAGATTAGTTTTGGCCAGCAAGGTTAAGTCAATATGTGTGCACTTAGAACCTCTGAGATCATCAAAATTTTAGAGGGAAAGACAATTTTTTTTTTAATTCAGATGATACGAGAAAATCTCAGGAAATCATGTCGGTGTATAGATTATCATAAACAACTTACGTATACAAATTTCGTCCATTGATAATGTTATTGTGAGCGACTTCTTCAAAACTTCTCTCTTACATCACAGCAAGATAATGAGTGCATGCCAGGTCCTTTTGCGGACAAGAACCTTCTTTTTGGAGTAATCTTCTAACATACAAAGAATCTAATTAACTTTATAAACTATGTGAAACGCCAACGATGAATATCGATTTTATTAATCTAAGGGTGATTTGAATTTTCAGTGCCAAAAAAATTCAACCCAAAAATTCAAGCTGATTGGTCACATGCAAGTTAGATCAGGAACAACACATGAAATTTGATGAAAATGGGGCTGTACAACAGAAATAACATGGGGGTAGAACTTGATTCCGATATCATGTAAGAAAGTCTAATGCACATGTGAAGGGAGATCGCTGATATATAAAGAGCATATAAATCCCGCAAACAATCAAAGGCGGCACCCTTTAACGATAAGGTCCTATGTAGAAATTAAGGACTACTTTTTTATAATTATGACGTGATAGAGGTTCTAACAACTAATTTGTTAGCCGTGAAAGCTCGGTTGTCAAAGCGAAAAATTACCAAGAAAACGAGCTGTCGACCCCATAGAGAGTGGCACGAAAGTAGTTCTTCTTTTCGTTTAGCTTACACGTTTTTACCTTCTCAGCTCTTCGTCTTCCAAGTTCCCGGAATATGCTTTGCTTTCCTAAAACAGATTGTGGAAAAAAGCCAAAAGAACTGTCAAACTTACAAAGAGCTCGATTGGAGTTTGGCTTTGTTCTCCCTCGTTGGCTCATGCGTTACTGCTTGGTATGAAAATTAGGCGAGGAAGCCGAATCACCGTCCATGGCGATGGCTTGGTGATAAAGAGAGTTACAATGTCGTTCACTATATCAATAGTTCGAATCATATTGTGTGTGAGAGAGAGAGAGCAAACATATGGGCGATGTATCTTGCTAGAGACTTTCAGGTTTCTAGCGCATCGATGAGATTGTCAGAAGTTGGAATGAACTTGTCAATTTTCAATGTTTGGGTTTTGAGTGGATAGAACAGTTATGCATGGCTAGAACAGAGGATGTCGTGGCAGGTTAAAGACCTTTGCGCTCCGTTTGGTATCCAGGAATGAGGTGATTAAAATAAGATAAAAGGAATCAAAATGAATTACGAGGAACAAGAATTAACAGGGATTAATGCAAGAATTACTACATTTCGTGACACATCGGATTGAAATGTATCTTTCTATGGCTTGAATTTTATTGTTTCGAATTGCTACGCATAATAGCAAAAGAGATAAGTGTACTTGTGATTTCAAAAATTTTATATACTAAAGTTATCGAATCTATGGCTTAGCTAATAATTCACATGTTTACTTGCCTTTTTCTGATTAACTCATCCCCACCTTCACCAGGAAAAGTGCTATTATACTGTCCACTGCCAGTGGAATTCCAAGTCCAACATGGGAGGGAATATATTTGGAACGTTTAACTAATTGATTAAGTTATAAAAAAAAATTAGATTCAATTTGGAAAAGAAAACTTTTTGTCTTTATTGTAAACAATTTGCCATTTCTATAAATGAAGTTGAATACTTTTTTTAATATTTGCTGGAGAGAGAAAATACTCTATTTATTCACTATGTGGGTCGGGATGCTCCATATAATAACAACAATGGGATTTGTTCATGTGTATGAAGATGTTATTCCTTCTTGCCAGTGTCAAGTAAACCTCAGGACACTTGTGTTGGTCCAGATGCTCAATATAATATTAATAATGGAATTTTTTTCCCATTTGTAGATTACTTTCCTTTTTCCCGATGTCAAATGAATCTTACGACACGTTTGACTCCAGTGACTATTACATTACAAGTATGTTACAGCTTGATCATTTATTAAAGTGTTTGCCTGCAGTAATAACTATCATGGCGTAATCCCTACTATAGCCAAAGTTGTAATAGCTATTACAATTATAGATGTAAATATTAACTTTTAGTCATAATCATAGATAAATTGTCATGGATATAAATAAACATTTGATACAATGAAATATATATCTAATAATTTCTATAAGGAACTAAACTCATGAATTACTAGCCCCACCCCCCCCCCCCCAAAAAAAAAAAACCCATGAATGACTATCAAAGCGACAATCACTATATTCCTTCTAGTTTCGATTTTAGAGATGTTTGGGTATTCTAATAGTACTCCCCCTTATTACATATGTCATATAAGGAATTAAATACTATAACATATATCACATCACTTATCGAAACAGCGTAATATAGCTCCATTAAATTACAACGTAATAGTTATTACATTACAATTTTATTCTATTATCACAACCAAACGAGCGGTTGCTCTTTTTTTCCAACACCATAAAAGGACAGTCAAATTGTCAAAGTTCTTCCAACAATTTGAAGAGTCGTTTTATCTATATACGTGTGGTTGCACAAATAATTACACAAAGGACCAAGAACTTCTCAAGCCTGGCCGAACAATTGTAAAAGATCCCCATTTTTACAGCTCACATTAAGAATAAAAGAAAATGACAAAATGGAAAGAATATAAGAAAACCTTAGAGTAAATGAAATTGAAAATGATTGTTCAACCAAGGTTCTCTCATACTAAAAAATCTCCAACTTATCAAAGAAAAGGAGGCATTATCTCAAAATGTTTGCAAATCCTGTAATTGTTCACATAAACTCAGTTATCCAAAAGAGAAATTCTTCTGTGATTTGATGGGTTAAAGAAATTACCATTAAGCACGAGTGTTCTGTTTAGAGTAATGTGCATGGAGACAAACAGGACAATAATACTCAACTTCTTCTTTTCCAGGGAAAATAGCAAATTGGATCTTTTGATGATATATATTACTTAAAAAATCATCTTTAAAAATGTTCTTCAATAAAAGAAAATAAGAAAGTTGTTGTCTTATGTAAAGATGACAAAAGTGCGTTGTCAGAATCGTTTTATTCAAGGCAAATATAATATACTTCGATGGTGACTGCAGTTTTTTAACCCCTACAAGCAATGTCTCCTTTGCTAGGTTTGTCGAAATTGGAGGTATATAGCCTCAGTAAATGCCGACATGTTAACTCTATGTTAAAGGCTGAAAGCATAATACCGTGACGATAAGAAAATAAAAAAATTTGCCAGTTTTGTTTCGGCTGCCATCCAATAAGTTATGTTTCGAATTGACTCGATATTTTCCGAATTACTAAGTTCCGTTTGATCGGATTTACCCTTTCGATCAAATGCAAATCCCTTTAATCGCGACATGAAAATCTTTATTTCTTTTCGATTGAACGTGCTTATGGAGAAATTACAGCCTGTTTGGTCCTTTTTGTCGATTCTCTCTGTAAGCATTCGGACGAAAAGTGCCAAATATCTCCATATCCTATAAAGCAGATAAGGTTAGACCAATAATTAGTACGAGATGACTTGCTTGACCAACCTCCTCCTCAAGTTCTCAACAGCTATTATTTAGATTGCATGCCATAGCAGATAGCCGTTCGTTATATTTTCAATTAGCATGGGTAATATATATATATATATATATATATATATATGACTTTTAAGTAGTAAAACTACATATTCATCTCTCTTTTTTTAAAAAAAGAAAATCCGACTTTTACCCTTGATTATATTTATGACAAATGAAAAAAATTGGAGAAAACTAAATTAACTAAAATATTGTATCACAAAAATCAACATCTTTAGTAATATTAACAAAAACTAAGATTATTAAAATTTAATATTCGAAGAAATAATAAGATAGTTTAGAAAAAGTAAATACAATTAAGTAAAATGAGAAAAAGACCTCCAATAACAAAACAATCAAATTACAAAAATTGGATAATCATCACGTCACTAATAAAGCGACGAAAAATTATTTATCAATAAAAAGTACTAAAAAGTATCCCTTTGAATTGCGATTAATCATTTCCTATTATAACTTTTAATGCTTTTATTATTCCATTATTTTTTAAATTAATTAGCTCTTTAAATGTATAGAATTAGTAACCCTCTATTTATAAACCATTTTTTCTGCCTTGCGATGGCCAAATCACCTTGTTCCCCACTCTGCCTCTTATGGGCCGGTGCAAGACAAGCCGTCGCTTCCACCAGGTTGGGACGGGGATCGCGGTTGCCATTCCGTCCCGTCCCGCCTCCATCTATGGTAATATCTAGGGGTGTAAATGGTTCGGTTCATTTCGATTTTTCAAGAAAATCGAATCAAATCACACCATTAAGGGTGCCCCCTTGAACCGAACTGAATTTGAACCTAACCGAATTGAAACCGAACCGAAAAATCAATTTGGTTCGGTTTGATTCGGATTAGTTTTCAGTTTCAAGTTCATCAAGCAGATAAAGAGAGGAGAGAGGAGAGAGAAGGGGAGAGAGAGAGGGCAAAATAGCCCTAAACCGAAGTGTCTATTTTAGTTCAGTTCGATTCAAACCGATCCGAACCTAACTGAAAAGAAAAATTGGTTTATTTTGATTATCCGAACCGAGATCGAAACCGAACTGAAATGCACGAAATTTTCAATTCGATTCCTATCTCGGTTCGATTTTTCGGTTCGGTTCTGATACCTATAGTAATATCCTAAAATTTGAGGAGGTTTTTATGTAATTTTCTTAAATAAAGTATAAGCTAGTACGCTGGCTGATTTAGCTTTGATCCTGAAAATGACAGTTGATTCGACCAATAGTAAGGCAATTTCTCATCATAGGCTAGTGACCGAGCAAAAGAAGTTAGGACACTGCTTTATTTTTAGGAGGAGAAAAGACATTACTTGACTATTTTTTGGGGGTCCAATTATGATGACAAAATTCCACCTTTTTATGTAGGCCATGAAGGACCCCTGTCCCAGAAATCGCACGCAATTAGTTCTGGACGATGTGCAATCATTACATGATTAGTTCTTAGGTCTCGAAATAAATTAAATAAAAATAATCTTTCTTTCAATGATGTATTATATACATTAAGCTCCCGATTAATTTTAATTATTACAGTAATTACCGATCTCGCACACTCTACGTAATTGCTATTAAAGCCGCTCATTTACGGAGTTTAATTTTCTTTCACCTAACAGTTTAAGCTTTTTGATGGATATTCTAATATGACATTAGAGTCAGATTCTGTCCTCGTATTTATTCTACAGGTGAGAATCAATCTCATGTGCCATTCATAGTTCGGTTTGCACGCGAGAGGTGCTAAAACTCAAGAGCAGATGTTACAGTGTCCCACATTAATTGTGTAGCAAACCCTATGTTTATGGCAAATGTTTTTCTGACTTTTTTTTTTTGCCGAAAAATGCATTTCCCACTTGAACAATCTCTGAAATTAATTAACCCAAAAAATCTCATCTTTATGTCCATTTCGGACAAAAAGTCAAGAAGTACTCTTTGCATGAGTATTGAAAGATAAATGTCACCAGCCATAAACGGAAATTCATCCATTTATGATGCAATGATTTTTGTTTTTTTTCCTATTCTTCTATTTCATTGTATTAAGTATTTTGGGGGGTCGAATATTATTTTTCTGTTGAGTGTTGACATAAATGAACACAATGTGCTTTCTATGTCACGGCCCGGATAAAGTTAGGTGGAACATGTCATGCTATGATCATGAACCGTTAACCTCAGAATCATGTCCACATGCTGAATTTCCCAAGCAATGGGCAATTCCTCATGTCCACAATATTGCTGAAATCAGACAAGATATGATCTAATCGGATTAAAGAATCAAGAGTAGAAAAAAATGGGCGACAAATTTTTGAGAAGGTTAGGTACCCGATTGAATGTATTAAATCAACATTCAAACTAGGCCGTGAGCGAGTCGGTATAGTGCTGAGCTTGAGCTCCTCCAACTTGACTCAAACCCGAGGAGGATTAATATTTCTTTAAGGGAAAATAACACAAATGGTCCTTGAACTTTGGCTTGATGTCCAATATGGTGCATAAATTTTTAATTTGTTTAATGTGGTTCCTAAACTTTAGCCTAATGTGCAATTTCGTTCCCGAACTTTCAATTTGTTGAATGTGGTCCTTGAATTTTTTATACATGTTCAATTTAGTCCCTATATTATATAAAAATATTTAATATTATTCATGAACTTGAATTAATAGAAGGATGTCATCGAAAAATTTCATATAGTCGAATGACTAACTTGAACAAATTGAAAGTTCATAGATCACATTACACATTGAGTTAAAGTTCAGAGTCTATTTGTATCGTTATCCTTTTTTTTAAATTGAGCTTTGTATACGTGGCTATGCTATGTCATTTCAAAAAATCTTTGCATTTATTTGTATAAATTATTTTTTTCTTAAAGAAATAGTAGAAGGTGGACTAAATCGAGCTTGTCCAGCTGAGTATTGGCCAAACTTGAACTTGACCGCCAGAATAGCTTAGCTCAAGGTTGACACAAAATCATACAAGCAAGTTCATACTTCTAAGAGCCGTGAAATTTTCCATGCTCATTAGTAACAATTGACGACTATGTTGACCTAAACCTAGAACTGATAGCAAGAGAAGTATGAACAATTTTCCAGCTTGTTTGGGCAGCTGAAAAAGAGAAAAAGCAACTTCCTCGCGTTTTCCGCCAAAATTTAAAATATTACAGAAATTCAAAAAATTATAAAAATATCAAACGTGATTTTATGTGCCAACATTTTGTATAGAGTTTCAAGTGCTTCTGATAAAAAAAAAAATTAAACCACGTGCGCACAAAGTTTGGAAAACAAAGCATACAAACAAAAGAAAGCATCGAACTCCCTTAAAGCGGGCATAGCTGGTATTGATCATGGAGAATTCTAGCTCGAGACCCGGAGGCCGCTCGTTTCAAACTCGCCCATTCCGTTTGAACCGTTTCAATCAAGGGCGCTCGCCCCCATTAAAACCCGGGACTTTACCCGGTCCACAGGGCACACGCGAGATGCTCCACGAGTCTCCCCCATCCAAAGATCGCAAAAAAAATAAAAAATTCAAAAAGATACAAAAATAGGAAGCGGTGAAGAGCAGTAGAGCTAGCCAAATCAATCGATCTAGCAACAAGTTCTTGGTGACAAGCCCCCCCTAGGCTCAACCAACTCATGACGACCTAGGATCCAAGAAGACTCGTTTCACCAAAAAGGTCGAATGGCGCAAGCAAGATTTCGAGTTACAGTAGTCACGAGTAGTTAAGGATGGGGGGAGGGGACAGCACCAACGACCGAAGCCCCGACCGCACCGCCTTCCTTGGAAAAACAGGAACAGCCGGATCGAATCTTGATCCGATAAGAGGGAACAGGATCAAGATTAGGGCAATCCAGAGAGAGAGAGAGAGAGAGAGAGATAGAGAGAGAGCGACCCCTGACTTTTTCGAGCGGTTCTTGACATTTGTTCGTGTAGTCTCGGCCGCCGCCACGTCAGGAAAATCAAGAATCCTGCGGCCGTCTCGCCGGCGGCGGGCGCCGTGCGTATCTACGAATGGCCCTGATCTTTGAGGGCTCTGGCGTGGTGGAATCTATGCGCGCACGCATGCATACATACGATACGATACGATCTTGTCTTTGTTTCCCTTTTCTTTTTGCTTGGATTTTTTCGAGATTTGTTTATTGATTTGCCGCAATAAATATCAGCTCGCCCTATCCGGCCGCGTTCTTCTCGTTCTTATCTCTTCCCCACTTGGAAAGAAAAAGAGCAAACAACACCAGCTTCTCTCTCTATCTTTCTCTCTCCTCTTTCTGTAATGGAAGCCCAAGGCTTTCCTCTTCTTCTTCTGCTCTGTGTTTTATGATAATAGCAAATAAGGGAAGAGGGTGTACTCTCTCTGTACCCAGAGAAGCCATAGCTAGGATCTTTATCCCGCGAGACTGTACGGCACGCAGGATATAGCAAGCCCAGATCTTCCTCTCTTTCGTGCCTAGCGCCGAGAGAGGGGGAGGGGGAGAGGGAGGGAGAGCGATTGATGACAAGCAGCCCCGTCCAGATTTGGAAGCCCAAGAGGAGAAGAAGCAGACGGAGGGGTGAAGGTTGATTTGATCTCTTCCGACCCCTTTACTTGTTTTTTTTTTTTTCTCTTGTTTCTCCGCCTCTGTTCTTCTGGGTGGTGGGGGTGAGGGTGGTCTTCGGTGGAAGGTCTTTGGGTGTCGAAGCGAGAAGGGACGAGTTTCGAGGTCTGCAATGGAGGTGCTGGTGGGGGGGTCGTCGCTGGGGATCGAGGTGAGCTCGGCGTCGGCGTTCGTGAGGGAGCGCGCCGCGGCCGCGGCGGCGCAGGCGCAGGCCGGGGACGATTCGGACGCGGGCTTCGGGGCGGCGGGCCGGTCGGGGAAGTCGGAGGAGGACTCGTCGTCGGAGAAGTCGTCGTCGATCGGAGCCCCGGACGATAGCGAGGAGGAGGAGGAGGAGGAGGAGGAGGAGGACGGCGTGGTGTCGTCGGTGGATGCCAAGGGAGGCTGCAGGAAAGGCGGCGGGTTCGGATCTTTCGGATCTCTGGCCTCGCTCGAGGACTCGCTTCCCATCAAGTCGGTTCCGTCTCTCTGCAACTCCGTATCTTCTTTCGATTTCTTTCCCTTGACTCGTACCTTATACGATATAGAACTGAAATTTCATGTTAAGATCGCATTTGATTCGGCGAAAAGGGTCGTTTAGGGAGGAAACAAGAGAGACTGATGTGGGTTGTGTTTTTGGTGGGGACGGATGCGTTGGTCGGGAAGCAGGAGGGGGCTGTCGAACCACTTCTCGGGGAAATCGAAGTCGTTCAACAACCTGTCGGAGGCGAACCTGACGGAGGCGGTGGGCAGCAGCAGCGCCAGGGATCTGGAGAAGCCGGAGCACCCCTTCAACAAGAAGCGCCGGATCCTCCGCTGGTCCAAGAACTTCTCCCTCCTCTCCACCGCCAAGTCCATGCCCCTCTTCCCCCTCAGCGAAGAGGACGACGACGACGATGTATACGACGCCGACGCCGACGCGCCCCATCACCGCGAAGGCGACGACGACGACGGCGGCAGGGGCAAGTCCGCCGCCGCCGCCGCGAGCAGGTTCTCGGGGGGCCGCCACGGGAGGAAGCACAGCGTGTTCAAGTCCTCGAGCTGCTTCGCGCTGTCAGATCTGCACGAGGAGGACGAGGAACAGGCCGCCGCCGACGACGACGACAACGAGGAGCAAGACGGAGGAAATTGATTTTTCTCTCTTCTCTTTTTTTTTAATTTTAATTTTATGTTTTTTTTTGGGACGTTTAACCTAACTTTATGTTCCTAATCATCGATATTAAAAATAAATAGATGAAAAATTATCCTCTTCAGTTTACATGGGGACACGGTCTTTACTTTGGACATGGAAGGATTTGGATGAGGATAATAAATTTAACAAAATGAAATTAAGTTAATTAGGATTAGTGTCTTGGAAGACCCCGATCGAGCATATTTAATTACAGATACTTATATTATTTTATGACCAATGTTGTCCGAATTGTGGATTATTTTTCATTATTTATTAGGGAATTTTATTATTATTATTCTTATTATTATGCGACAAATTAATGGGGGGAGCAGTAGTGGTGTTCGGATAACGGATGCATGTGTAAGGAACTGGCTGATGGATTTTGATAGTCCAAGTGGGTGGCGGTGGTGGTCGCGCTGGTGCTTGCGGCGATTTGACGAGTTTGACCTCGGCGCGAGTGGCTGCATGGCGCATGGTGTGTGAACTGACCAGGGTCGATCTCGTCTTTTCAGCTTTGGTGCGCTATATCCACCATATAATATATAGGGCGAATACAAAAAGAAAATAAAGGGGAAAACGCCGACCTAACGAAAATAGGGTTAATATCGCGAAAAATTTTAAACTAGTACACCTGTGATAAATTTATCCGAATTGATTTTTTTACCACAAAAAATCCTAAATTGGCATACCTGCAATAAATTTACCAAAAATTAATTTTTTTTATCATAAACAATCTCAAACTGGTATATTTGTGGCAAATTTAAATTGGATTATACCACGAAAAATCATAAATTGGTAAATCTATGACAAACGGATAGGGTGAAACCTTAAATTGGTACACCCGCCAACTGCCACGTATTATCAAACTTAACAATTTGACAGGTTAAATTTAACGGAAACTAATTAAGGGTAAATTTATCACGGGTATATCAGTTTAGGATTTTTGGTGATCAAAAAATTAGTTTTGGATAAATTTGCTACTTGTGCTCCAGTTTAGGATTTTTCTTGATATTAACCCTAACATATCTCGAATTATGCCCACTGTAACACGAATACCTCAAGTTAGTTTTTTTTTTTGTATCACAAAAAATGCTAAACTTGGCTGCTATGAGACAAATACCCCAATTTTTTTTTGTATCATGAAAAAATCCAAACTTATACATGCGTGGCATATATATCTTTTATTTTAGTTCCATTTAGAGTATATTTATCTCATTGGTACAAATTTGGAATTTTTTATGACACAGGAAAATTCGGGGTATTTTCATGTGTTTTTTTTTAAAGGTAATGTGGAGACGGCATCTTTTTCGTGGCTTAGGAAGTTGTCGTGCCTTGATTGATATCTCTCTCTATCCTCCCCTTTTTTCCAAGAACGCGAAATGAAATTGACTACACACGCTCGATTTTTTCTTCCTCGGACAAGATAATGGTCTCATCGTCTTATGGGGAGTGGTAGAATTCGGGACAAATTGGGAGGATCGATGAGAAGCTCTGAACCATTCCTTTTGATGGTTGTTGTTTTCGGGTGGTGGCGGTGGGAAGAGGACAAAGTCGAAGGGGGGGCGCGTTTTGGAGGTTTGATGTGCGTTTCTTTTGACTTGACCCTCGAAAAGCAAACCACATCGTGCGATCGAGAGGCGTTTGTTCGAGGGAGAGGAGTTTACATGGCCTACGGAAAGTGTGTCTAAGAGCCGGCCCGTGATTCGATCGGTGGGGCCTTTCTTCGGTAAGGGGTCGGAGCACGTCTCGTGAGTGAGATGTGCTAGCGAGTTTTAAGTCGAGTTATCTTTTAATGATTACTCGATGTTGAAGTATTGTTCTACGTCAATACTCTTTATATTCAACTGGTCTTTTCCCTACCTAACAGTTTAAGCTTTTTGGTTAGATTTTCTAACACTCAAAATGAGACATCGAATTTGTTTTTTTTTTTTATTGTGTGTCCCTCGTTTGTCTTCCACAGCTAGGCTTGAGTGCTCTAGTATATAGGTAGGTGGCCTTGGATCGCGAGGATTATTAGAGCGTGGAATTAACTTGCATGTGTCGTTGCGCTGGAATTGAATAAACGATGAAATATCTTTTGAATGTATCCAAAAGGATGTTCCATTAGAATTGAATCAACGGTGTAATCCTTTTCGAATATATATGGGTTGATGTGCGATTCGACAAAGGTTGTGGAGGGTCTTTTGTTGATTTTGGACGGGAAAGTAAATGACAAGGAATTTAAGGGTATGAAAATAGAGACCATTGCGGCTGGCCATTTAAATTGCGGAAAGATAAATTGCGGGAAAGTAAAGATAAAGTAAATTTTGCATAGAATATCGAGTTCCATTATAGTGATTGGGGTATACAAAGTGTACAGTTATGTAAAGGTTACAAACGGTTGTTAAATTTTTTTTTTTGGTGTGAATGTAAATATTATAAACCAGATGAAGTACAACAGCTTAGGAGCATCCCAGCATTACAAAAAGTGCTAATAATTCAAAAAGATGAAGGTAGGAAGTCTCCATATAGTAGCTAATACAACATTTGTCTGGGAAGGTCTAATTTTTTGGTATAGTGAAGCTCTACCTCTAACATTTTTACGAACCTTAGCCAAAAGAACATGAAAGCCAGTTGATTTGTTTTGAAACCGTCTGCTGTTGTGCTTCATCCAAATGTAGTATATGGTTGCTAGAAAGGACAACTTGAGGAGTCTTGCTGCCAAGTCTTTGCCTTTTGTTGTCCTAATCATCCATTGAAGTTCTTCATTCCATCCTCCTAAAAGGCGTTTGATCCCATGTTGTGCTAGAATACAACGCCATATGTTGTTTGTCCATTCACACTCGAAGAATAAATGTGTTCTGTCTTCAATACATTGTGCGACGATTCTTGCTGTAGGTAATCTATCTCTGCAAACTAACCAACCAATAAAATTGTATTTGCTAATGCCACTGGTCCAAATTAGGTTATACCACTCCACAGCTGGTGTCACATGTCTGAGTTCATCTTATATATCTTGGCAACAATATTTTGGGCTCGGTATAATCAATGTTAGAACGGGTCACAGTTTGAAGAGACATCTCCAGCTTCAAGCCATACTGCCCTTGATGTCGAGCTACATAATTGGGGTGCCTCTGCATTTGGTGTTGTGAACCCAAGTACTCCAAAGGAAAGAGGATGGAAGATTGATAAGATTCCACAGCATGTGACCTAGCAATACTTTGTTCCATAAGTTCAAATTAGGCAATCCTAATCCTCCTTCCCTTTTAAGTGAGCATACTACTTGTCATGCAACCTTGTGGGAGCCATGATTTGCTGAACTACCAGCCCATAAGAATTGTCTAATCCTCTTCTCAACCTTGGTATATAATGTGCTTTGTAAGTAGGAACATTTGCATCCAATAGGTGCATATGGAGATGGGGACTGATTTTGGCTAACTGTAGACGCCCTACATAACTGATATGCTTCATGCCCCAATTTTCAATTTTCTTGAAGATCTTAACTTTCTAATCCAACTTTCAAAACAAATAACTTCCTTAGCCTATTTGCGGTTATACGAAGAAACAACAATAAATATCCATATGAAGTTACAAAAATTATAAAATGGCGGCACTAAACATAACCACCCAGCAGTTCTATTATCGAATAACACTTATCTAAAATAAGTTACATATTCGAAAATATTGGTACTTGATATTTATATGTTGATGTCAACGACTTTATCCTAGTGAAGGTTCCCATTGATAACTATTATTTGTTGTTGATAACTTCCTTAACAAATTATCTATACTCTTCAAGTTGTCGATTGTTCTTTTCATCAATGACTTTTGTTATTCACCAAATTATGCTATTATCGATTGGGTATGTCACTTGTCGATTATAATATAAAATTTTTTTTTTGGTTGTCAACATATGTCCCTTTTTAAAAAAATTGAATAATTTGTTGTTCATTTGATCATTTTAAATTAGATAATCAATGGTCATCATATGCCCCATTGTCATCAACATATTCAATTTTTTTTGTCAAATTTTATCTTGGCTAGATTCATCATCTGACTCATATTTTTCCATTAAAGTCACATATTGTGGAAAGTCTTCACGTGGCCCTTTGTCTCTATTTTTAAGTAATTGCTCATACTTAGACATTCTCGTTGCTAACCGAAATAGATCAGCAAAATCATAGCCTTCAAATCTTTCTCTAAAATCAAATTCGTGAAACCTTTTTCTAAGAAAGAAGTAAGACATCTATTTTTAACCTTTTTGAATTGAGCAATAAACTGATCGACTGACTCATTACTATATTGATTAAGTTTGTTCAAACCAGCAATCAATACCAAAAGTATCGTTCTATAAAATTGATAATAAAATTGTCTTTTCATCTTAGCCTGGTTTCTAACATAATGGGGTGGTAAGTTAGTATACCAAGTAAAATCACTTTTTGACAAAGACAAAGAAATAGTTGAAGTCTTAAAAACTGGTTTCCCTATTTCCCCACCCTAGGCTATAAATCGAACAATGTGTTCGATAGTCGATTGTTCATATTCACCTTTAAAAATGGCAAAATCAGGGGTTTTGAAGCCTCTTGTACCAAGACAACAATTTGGTGAGAAAAAAAAGGGCAAATCATTTTGAAATTAGAATAAAAACGGAAAGAATTCTTCCAAAATCATCTTCAACATAAAATAAGAACAATAATATACGTCAAGATTAAATAAGAAATTAATAATATTTACAAACTCCACTTTTGAGGACAAATACAAAACTAAAAATGGAAAGGGGAAATGTAATTTGAGATAACAAAGTAAACATGAGAAGATATTCGCTCTCATAAAATCAATAACATAGATATTATGCTCATATAAATATTAGGGAGAATGTAAAGAATTATTCTGATTTTTCGCCTCAATTCCATTTTGATTTTGCATCCGACTTTTCTACAACAACCACAATGCCTTTTGCAACAAAACTCCATATGGAAAACGACTAAATTATCCATTTTGAGAGGGTAATTTAGCGATTACAAGTCTATTTTGAGACGAAAAATCCAACTTTCTAAATACAACTTGAATAAACAAAGGAGAAACCATGCTTCCATAGACTTAATTAACAAATTAACCAATATTTTAAAATATTACTGTAATATGTCCAGAAGACAACGCTAAAAACTTGTTCATCAATTCGAACATAAAACTTTAGTAATTAGTAGAGAAAATGAAGAAAGAGTAGTTTGAATTTCATAAATACAACTTAAATTATGTGAAAAAGTTTCGCTTGGACTAGTTTGTCGGCATCGAAGCTCGCGCAAGAAAGGACACATGTCACACACTCTCGCTATATATACTTCGATTGACTAGCGCATTATCTTTGCTTAATCTTAATTAAAGACTTTTTCTCTTGACTTTCTCTATAAACAAGGCATGGACATCCGTAAGGGCTAAGAAAGTTGTCTTCCTTAAGGTATCTTTGGGCTGCAAGATGGCGAGTGATTCTTTATGGATTGTAGTGGGATTAAGTAACTCTTTAGTCTTTGACCCTTGTGTCATTAGCATCCAATGAATATCTGCGCTGTTCCGAGGGAGATTTCCCGGCATGGCGGCTCTCGTCACCGCTTACGTGTTCGTCGTAACTATGCTCAGGATAAGAACTTCCCCTCGACTCCGTGAGAGTTTCCCGAGCCTGCTCCCGGCCTTACGTGTGATGGGAGGTGAGACCGTTCGAGGCAATGATGATTGGCCGGGCAGTCGAGCTTTCGTGAAGATGGGGTTAAGAGAGATTGAGCTCTAATCATCTTCGCGAAGGTCAAACGGGAGAAGTTGTTACGAAAGGAGGTCGAGCTTTCACCATGATTGTGTAGTCATCCACTACCAAATCTTACCATGAGAGTTTCCGAGCCTGCTCTCCTTATGTGCGATGGGAGGTGAGGCTGTCCAAAGATACCTTAAGGAAGTCATATCTGGGAAGTCAAGCTTTCGTGGAGACGGCATAAGAGAGATTGAGGATTCTATTCTTCGCGAAAGTCATATCTGGGAAGCTGTTACGAAGAGAGGTTGAGCTTTCGCAATGATCTTGTGATCATCTAACCGGCTATTGAAAGAGAAGCTTGCGTTTGCTCCTCCAACCAGCCCATTGTTTTACTAATATATCATTAGCGACGAAGGCCCAAAAAGTCTTAAATCTATTGTAAGATGCCAATTTAGTTATGAACCTTTTAATTTAGCTAATTTTAGTCCAAAACCTTTTGACGATTTATCAATGTAGTTCTTCTGGCTAATTTTGGCAAAAAATTATTGGCATAGACATGGATGCAGGTGTCCTACGTGCGCTAATGTGAATAATTTTTTATTTTTTTTCTTTTTTTTCTCCTTCTTCCTTGGCCGATCGCCAAGCCTTGAGATGGCCGGCGGCCGGTCACAGACGATGGTCAAAATTCAAAAAATTTATGAAAAATTCAGAAAAATTAATGTAAATTTTTTTAAAAAAAATTTGTCAATATCAGCGATAATCATGACACATTTGACGACCGGTATCCACGTCAGTGATTTCCAATCAAAATTGGCAAGAATGATTATATTGGCAAATTCTCAAAAGGTTTAGGACTAAATTAGCTAAAGCAAAATGTTTAGAATTCAATTGGTGTTTGTATAATAAATTTATGATTTTTTTTGGTAATTTCGCCGCTCTTGTATAGTAAATTTTCTCCATCGACAGTGTTTGCAATCATAAAACCTAAATCTGACAATATTCTATCTAAACTATGAGCCCCCGAGATAATAATTAAATTGTGTGAGATGACAGATGCATGCACGAGGCACGACCATTCGACATCACTTATGAGGATTTTGTAATTGCTTTCCAATTGTCTCAAAAGTAATTCAGCTCACGGCTCTTCGATCCACTAAGGTCATGTCATCGGATAAAGTTCGTAATTACATAAAGGGCCATGTTTGCTCCAACGCAAACTCCCTCTACTAATGTCTTTGGTTGGTAGGTTCACTGTATAGACATTACCCTTATCTAATTTTAGTTAAATTTACAAATTAGTGGTGTCCAAAACTAATAACCCACCAATCAAATGCGTGGTCGGAGAGAGTTTCAAAACGAATCATTTCGTGATGGCATTAGGTCGATTAGTTGAGTAAGGCGTGATTAATTTTTTTCTTCTTTTTTGCAGGAATGGACTATATATAAAAACATTTTGGGTCAAAACTCGGGTTTGTTTCCCGTTCTAGTCAATCTAATCGATCTGTCCAATTTCGTTTTCCAAACTTCAAAGCTACGTAAAGCCTCACCTTCGTCGTATCCTCGTAATAACAATTCGCCTCTTTTGAAGTTCTCTTCAATGTTCTGCACATGCAGTGACGAAACGGATTCACTAATCCAGATCCCGAGATTTGCCTATATAAAACAGGTTTCCTCTTCGTAGATGAGTCATTGACCTGCGCATCAAACCGAGCGATTCTGTAGTCGGGCCGAGCCGGACGGGTCATAAACTTATATTTGAAAGCCGATACGACCCGAAAACCAAAAAGATATCCACGGATAACAAGCCGGGTCGTCCGCCATTCATCTTGCTTTCTTGGGACAGAATGTGAGAGAGAGCCTGACCCCAACGGTTCCGGATCAGTACTTGCTCCAACTAAGCCCAATGCTTCTCATAAATTCGCTTTCATGTTAGGTTGGGCCCGAGCGCGAAGAACTAAGTAGCTTTGCAGGAGAACAAGGATAAATGGAGGGAATGAGCAGATGAAGAACAAGACACAAGTGACTCTGATAGAAAGAAGAGTCCGAGATCCAAATAGAAACCGGCGTCAACCCGATTGAATTGACCGGTCAAGAGGTGATCGGTTCTTGAAATGGGCCAGTTCCACCCTAGAATTGGGAACTGGATCAATCGTCCCTATTCGGTTGTTGGATTAAATCAATTCGATTAAGGGTTTTGGCAATTTCCTTTTCTTCATTATTTAAAAAAATTTAAAAAAACATTATTGGCGTGTTCACTCGGCTCGATTTTGCATCTGAAACTAGGAACCAAATTGATTACTCATGATTCCAAAAATTTGTAATCTAGAAACGCTCGGAACCAAACCAGCCTAATTCAACTGTCAGTCCAATTCCCGTATGCAGACCCCTAGACTGGACGATCAACACGCACTCAAAAGAGTTAAAAAGTCAAAATTGGACAGATTTAAAAGCTGAAGATCAGAATCGAAATGCAGCAGCATGTCAAAGCTACTCATGGAATAACCCATCTGATCGATTCACTGTACAACGCGTTTTACAGGCAAGCTTTTCCCCGCCAGGGTTCACATCTTCTCAATTCCAACACTCCCAGAAAAACACGAAAAGCCCTAACGAATCGCGTCCATATAAACCATAGACTCCATCTCTAATTTCAAGAAACCAAAAACCCTAGAAATTCTGTACACGATCACCAGCAACTACTAACAAGAAAGAAGATGCTTAGAACCCAAAAAAACGCGGTTGCCAGACGGGGAGGACCGATCGCGAAACCCTAGTACTGGGTGACGAGCCGGCGGGCGCAGACGGAGCAGTAGAACTTGCGCTTGGTGCGGAAGTAGAGCGGGAGGAAGCAGAACCGCCACTGGCTCTCCACGTCCATCGCCTGCACCGCCCCGCCGCAGTAGGGGCACGCCCCCGGCGCCGCCTGCCGCGCCACCACCCGCTCGTCCTCGTCGCACACGAACACCAGGCACATCTCCGGGCCGGTCCTTCCTTCTCAGCTCCTGCGCTCCTGCTCCTGCTCCTGGGGTTTCACGAGGAACGGTTCGTTTCGTTCTTCGCTTTCTTTCGGCTCTTGTTGATGTGGGGAATATGACTTTCCTGCTTTCTTTGCTTTCTTGGGGGTCGCAGTGTCTTGAAATTTATACATGGGATGGGAAAATATCCAGATGATGCTAGAATCGACAGAGGCGGAATTGGAATGTTAACGTCAAGAGGAGCGCGTGCGTAGAAGGTTCCTCCACCGCGTTGGGGGAAACTTTCCGGGTCTTGTCCTTCCCACGCGCTTCCCTCTTAGACTGTTTTCGTCTTATGTGCCGCCCGTCTCGTACTTGTCAAATAGGCGGGATGAACCGCCGGGGGTTTACCGCAGTGACCACCATTCTCACTTGAGAATGGAGATGTGGGGAGTTCGAACCCTCACTTTCGCGGGGGTGGGGTCGCGTAGTTAAGATGTGAGTTTCGGGGCCCACGCCCTGCAAGAGGCGGGACGCAAGTCTGAATGTCTATCGTGAGAGAGAGATAGAGTAGGACCGACAAAAAAAAAAGGCGGGATGGTTCGAACCGAAAAATGATCCGATCCAAAAATTGAACCATTTTAATGAAGTATAAATTCAGTGATTCATACCTAATTCGATTTATATTGTTAAGGATTAATATCACTAAAAATTTAGAATTATGCTACTTGTGATATATTTATCTCAAATTTTTTTATACTAAAAACTCCAAATTATGCTCATTATGATGTATTTACCCTGAACTTTTTTTGTGACATCAAAAACTTTAAACTATGCACTTTGTGATACATCTACTCTCGGTTAAAATTCCGTTCAAAATCATTGTTCATCCCACCATTCACCGTCTCTTCCAAGAAAAAATTGCACCGCTCATCGTTTTCAAAGTTGCTGTTGATCGCCTTCTCAATCGGCCGAAGTTCTTTCGGATCTCGTCCATCGTTGGCCATTGCTGCCTGGACCTCCGGGAGCTTCGTCGTAGTTGCCAACCATGGTAGCCGCTCGAGCTTGAAGCCTGGCCATGGCCGCTCCGCTCGCGCTCGAAGCTCGGACTGAGAACGAAAAGAAAGGGACCCTCTGCTTTCACCATCACCCGAGCCACCGACAAGGACAAGTTTCTTCAGCCACCCACGTGTGATGAACCCACATTGAGCACGTAAAGGAAGGAGAGGTCCAACATAACAGAGTTCACGAAAAGAAGCATTGACTTATGACTCGCTGAGTTTCGTTACATGTTGCGAGCACTACGAACTTTTAGATCCTTTGAAACTTTAGACAACAACGAGCCTGTAGCATCACTGCCAAAGTTTTTTCACTCGCTTCCTCTTCTTAATTTTCTCGTCAACCAAAGGGATTAGCCGCGCAACCTCAAAGTCAGTGATATGCAGCCATACAGCGACGTAACATAGTACCAAAAATAGAAAGAAACGAGGAGAAGAAGAACGGAACTTCAGATCTATCCCAGCAGCCTCAGCTCTTCGAGCTCGAGCGGCCACCATGGCCAAGCTTCAAGCACGAGTGGAGCGGCCATGGCCAAGCTTCGAGCTCGAGTGGCTGCCATGGTCGTCAACTATGATGAAGCTTCCGGAGGTTCAGGTGGCAATGGGCAGCGATGGACGAACTCCGGAAGAGCTTCGGCCGAGCAAGAAAGCTATGAATAATAACTTCGAAGACGATGAACAGTGCAATTTTTTCTTGGAGAAGATGATGAACAGTGATTTTAGACGAAATTGTAACGGAGGGTAGACGTGTCACAAAGTGTATGGTTGGGATTTTTACTGTCACAAAATTTTTTTTGGGTAAATATGTCACAATGTGCATAGTTTGAAATTTTTGATATCACAAAAAACATTTGGGGTAAATATGTTTAATAGGTATAATTTGGGGTTTTTGGTGTTACAAAAAAAGTTTGGAGTAAATGTGTCACAAGTGGCATAGTTTGGGGTTTTTGGTGATATTAACCCTATTGCTAAAACACTTTCATGCTTATATCTAAATTAAGGCGAAAGTACGGAGTAAGTGATGGCGAAAGATAATGAAAAGAAAGCCATAGAGGTAAGTTAGGTCTATGCAAATTGTAAACCCATTTGACAATCCATTTGATATTCATATTAAACCCATTTACTCAATATAACTGATCCATATAATAACACACTTAGCTTATCAAATGTGAGTTAAGAAATAAATTTATGATCTATTTTGATAAGTCCAGTCTCGTTTGATGATATGAGACGGGGGCTTGCCTAACCATCATGAGGCTGCACCGTGAATCGCGTCATTTTAGAAGGGCCGAGATCCTCAACAAATTAATAATGCCTTCCGCATGCAAATATTCCCCACGCACAGAGATACATTCTTTACCAAATCAATTGATAGAATGATAATGCATTGATTAGTAATAACCTCGAACCTAGCTTGGCAATTTTGCGTTTTTTCCCCTTTCGTGACTATTTTATTCCATATCGATTCATCCATTTCGACACGAAACCTGACCGCGCATGATAAAAAATGCAAAAAAAAGAAAAATTGGCTTTCACGCTCCGGTCCTAACTCGAAAACAACGTGTCCAAGTTCCAAAAAGCAGATAAAAACTTGATTTTTCAAAGGTTTTCTCAAAGCGCGCCGGCTCCAAAGAACAAAACGAAGTGCTTGGAATCGACAATGACGAAGAAATTACAGTCCTAGACGTGAAATCAGCAGGAAAAAAAGTGAACCCGACGACAGTGAATTGAACGACTAAATTTCAGTTGCTGGAAAAGTCGAAATGTTGACAAAACTCTCAATTGTGAAAAACCCACAAGAAAGCACGAAATTCGTATTCACGCGTGCACCGAAGACTCGACCTTTAAACACGGACCGACGAAAAGCGTTGTTGTATCTTTAGCCAAATTATCTCACTCCATCGTTTTCCTATGGCTTAAAAAGGAACTTCGTCATCTTCTTCCTAGCACTATGGGTATGCAAAAGAATCGGAACCCGTTCAGACTGCACAGGACAGCTCGGAACCGGACCAGAGCCGGTGGTTCCCAAGGGAACCGATCCGATTTCTCGTTCTAATTTTTTGGAACCGGTGGGTACCGATCCGGTTCCTGGTGTGGAACTGCCCACCCAGACCGGACCGGTAATATAATAATAATATATTTTATTTTTTTAATTTTTAACTAAAAAAATATGACCAAAAAAAATTTAAAAAAAGAAGAAAATTTGTTATCATGTCTAAAGGTTTTGTGTAATTGAGATAACCTTGATCATTTTTCTCAATAATTGATGGGTACCCACTTGATTTATGGATAATGTGGTTAATATAACCGATCATAGTGTATGAATTGTATGGAAAATTATGTTATTTTCTTTTTGTTATGTTGATCCGATATTGATCCATAGATTTTTTTTTTATTTGTCCAGGAAAACTTGTTGGGACCGGTTCCATAGACTCGCCCGAGAACCGGATCAGACCGGTGGTTCGGTTCTCGAGTGCATCCATGAAACCGACGGGTGGATCTCGGTTCCAATTTTTGGAACCGGTCTTGTAGCGGGCAGTCCACTGTTCTAGAGCGGGAATTGCCCATCCGAACCATGCACACCCCTACCTAGCACCGAGAACACCCAGAAAACCATAAGAGGATCCACACAGCAGATGTGAGTATATTCACTTCACCATCAATCCCCGTGTATTCATTACAACGAGGGCGATTCAAACCAGACTTGGACTCTTCGAGCCTTCTTGGCCGGAGGCAGGGCTAAACAGGGGCAACATGGGAGTTAGGGCTCTCAAAAAAGCCCGGGCCAACCCGACCCGGCCCGACTCGAACCAGCTTGGCCCGAAAATTTAGGGCTTCTTCGGGTCGGATAAGAGCTTTAAATTTCGGATATCGTTCTTGTTTCTGACCCGGCCGGGTCGGGCTTTCTTGACAGCCCGGCCCGTGACTTAAAAAAGCCCTCGAATCGTAGATAGATAGATCTCTCTGGCTCTTTCCTCCTCGGCTTGGACGCCTCCACGAACAAAACTGAGGCTTTGTGCCCAAGAAAATCCGAGGTCCGACGGAGGAGCTTATCGAGGGAATCAACAGCAACATCACCATCACCGACTCGCACAAGAAGCACCGCATCCAGGTCTCCAACACCAAGAAGCCCCTCTTCTTCTACGCACGAGCTCATAAACCACATGTTTCTTTCCTTGCTTCATTTGATTGCGATTGGAATTCTTTCGCGTGGGTGTTAATAATAAGGATGTTTGTTTGCTATTTAGTTCTAGCCTTGTGGGTTTGACACGTGTTGCTTCTGGTGGTTTGCAGTTGGTATGTGCAGCAACACAATGAGGTCGAGCTCTCGGTTTTGGGAATGGGTACTGTATTTTTGGCCAATATCTAGCTTCTACACGCTTTGTGGTTTTTTTTTTCAACGTGCGGCCTGTGTGGATGCAACAGTTGCCAAATATCAGCCTGACTGAATCTGGGTGTCTTGCAAGAAATTTGTGCTTCTCTTCATTTATTGAATGTCTGTAATTCATTCGTTGCTATATTATCAGTAGTTGATCAACATGCGGCTTAGCTACTTCTGTGGTATTTTGGGACTGAAATGGTTGGAAGCTGTATGAGCAACGCTTCTGAATTTCTAATGCTTTGCTTATTCCATTTGTAAGTTAAGCGTAATCTCATACGAGGAAATGTGTCAATCTTTTTGCGATAATTTCTTGGAGTAGATGCACTTAATTTGAATATCTGTTATAAACATCCATTTAACTTGCCTGATGCGTAAATCAAATGTTTGAAGGGTAATGATTTTCCCTGTGAAAATTAAGAACATCGGTCTAGACTCATACTCTGTAGTTATGGGAAGCCTAGCTCATTGTTATGTTCTGTCACCTCTTCTCCTGAAGTTGGAAGGAGAGTTTTACAGAAAACGTTGAAATGTGCAAATTGCTACCGTTTCCTGTTTACTGTTTCCTTGTCATAATGTGCAAATTGCTACTAAGTTCTTAGAAAGGAAAATCTATGAGTGCTTTAAAGCGGTTTATGTATTTATGTGGTGATTAAGGATGGTTGTTTAGAGAGGGAGAAGAATAGTGGAGAAAGTGATGAATTATTTAGGGTACTTCTGGTAAGTTATGTCAAATTTTAATTTTCCTATGTTATAGATGCATTGCGACATGCAACCTATTTTGTATTTTCTTTTTCAGGCGACTGCACACGAAGTGAATGAATATATTGTTCAATATGTACAGTGCAACTCTAATTACAAACAAATTCATGCATGTATATTGTTAATTTTCATTAACATGGACTTTTAACTGTAGATTACTTAACATTCTTGCATGTGATTGTTTCTTCTGGGTACTTGAGTGACTGTAGCTGCTTGCTTCCTATTGGATTTGGGTGCAGGTATCTTGCAATTGTGTGGCCAGATTTTCCTTATTTTTCTATCCATAAAGTTGGTGATTGGTCTAGCGTTGACTCCGGCATTGCAAGACTTCTGGCATGGGATACTTGTCACAATAGATTTGCAATATTAGAATCTGCACCTGCCCCAAGAATTCCCGTAGTTCCTAAAGGTGGTTCCTCAAGCAAGGCAAATGCATCTGCTGCTTCTACAACAAAATGAATTTGAGTTATCTTTGAGTGTGATCTATTGAAATTTGAGCACTTTATGGACACTTTTGTGTGATGAATGTGGCAAGAGAGCCTGTGGAACTGAGTCTCTTTCCAGATATAATGACCAAGTTTGCTTCACGTAGCTGCAGCAGATATAGTTGTTTAGCTATCTAGTGTGCTTTCTCGTGCATGCCATTTAATTTTTTTTCTCATTGCAAGTCTTTGACTTTGGGGAAATGCGATATAATAAGAATGAAAATGGGGAAATTCGAAGTGATTCTATGGCTATTCGGGTTCATACTCACTTTGCAGTGTGTACCGGTTTATAGTAAAAAAAAAAAAAACCCGAAAACCGACCTGGATTTTCGCTCCATATGCTTCGGGTCGGGTTAGAGATAACATGCGACCCATATGCTACGATACCCGACCCGACCTGTTGACGTAGCTATCGATGATGGTTTGCAGTGAGGTAGAACGATGATTGGTGCGGGAAATCACTAAAGCAAAGGACGTGGTGAAGCTTGTTGGTGTTTGCCAGATTAGCTTGTTAGGAAGCCTACTGGGGTAAGGACTGGGCATGTCTCAAACTAGAGTTGAGTCGGCAATGAGACGCTGGGCACGGCATGGCCTATAAAGCGTGGCCAAGAGATGTGCAATGACAGAGGTGCCTAGACTTGCGCAAGAGATTCGCCTAGGTTCAACTGGAATTGCTGGCGAGACTTATGGTTGTGGACACCGCGTAGATGGGGTTGACGAACGTGAATGATTCCCGATGAAGGTGCCATGGTTCGGAACCGGCGGTTCCGGTTTGTGGCCATGTGTGAACCGGAACCAGAACCGCCCCTAGCGGTTTCAGTTCCGGTTCCGGTTCCGAATCGGCAGGTTCCGATTCATAATTTAAAAATTTTAAAAATAAATTATAAAATAAAAAAATAATGAATTATAAAAATATGAAATAATGAATTATTCCCTTACCAAAAAAAAATAATGAATTATTCAATATAAATTATAATCAAAATGAAAATTATAGGAGTGATCGGTTCCCGGACTGGGAACCAAACCGGTAAGACCAATCCTTTAATTTTAGAACTAGAAATCGGACCGGCAAATCATAGAACCGGAAACCGGACCATTGGTCCGGTTCGGTTTTAGGCAGTCCAATGAATCCATTTGCTCTTAACTAGTAAATGATCGTAGCCACAAAAGGCATACAACTTTACATGCTCATAGCTTGGCTTGAGTTTTATAAACAACCCCTTCGATGGTCTCTTCATTCCCATTTGATGTGAAACTCTTGGCATTTACATGAAGACAAGCCAAAAGTTTCGCATTGAAGGTGACAAAGGTAAGTCGAGAATCCCACATCGAATGGGAATGAAGAGACCATCAAAGGGGTTGTTTATAAAACTCAAGCCAAGCCTTGTAATTAGAGTTCAATACACTCAAGCCAAGCATTGTAATTGGAGATCAATGCACTTACAATGCATGGCATTCAGAGTTCAATTTGTTTTACAAAAGAAAAATTAAATAATGAATTTTTTTAAAAAATTCATTATTATTTTAAAAAAAATAATAATAATTTGGAATCGGAACTGGGCCCGTAGGCCACGGGCTGGTTCCGGTTCCGAACCGTGGGCCTGGTCAACGGGTCGTGCTCGGGTTTGATCGGGCCGGTTCCGAGCCGAAACTGGCCCATGGCCATGACTAGGTGGAGGATATTAGTGCTCATAACAAGAACTTAGCAAATGCAGATATTCAACCCCCTCACGATGCCTCTCTTAGGCCTTACCTTATCGGGATCGATTTTTGGCATCCGGCTAAATTCTTATTCCGAACATATACCCTTTTGGCCTCAGTTTTTGATGCACAAGATCCTCATCAAGACAAGTGCAGAGCATACTATCAAAATAAGGTGCTATCTTACCATTCTAAGATCTCTAATACTGGACATAAATTTGAAGAGAAGAAGAACGAATTAGCTTTGTATGGTTTAAGCACACAAACACACAATTTTATTTTTTGAGGCTAGTCTACCTCAACATATTACAAGCTATGCCTTTTATAGGCATAAGAGAATGCCAAGTTACATATGACTTAGTATTGATACATGACTCATCATTGTGACTCATCAACGTGACATTTAAGACCACATGACTGATCAAGGTCACATTTTTTATACGTGACTCAGCCCAAACACTATTATGAGACACCATTAATACACTTTCTATTCAACGTCTGATGATGAAGGTGATGAGTATCCTGTCCTCATCTTCTTTTCTAAGCGGCGTATCACCTTTTTCTTCTTTCTTCTATACTTTCCTCCGTAGGTCGCAAAAATCCAGATGGAAGATCTCAGATGCGAATTCTTGTCGCAGTTTTTTAGGAGGAGACTGATAAGAGTTTGATGGAACATTATTAAATCTTGAAGGGATATCAATTGAACTATTACCTAGAGATAAATGTGTTCCTAGCATGACATGTTGTGGCTAGTTATCCACATTCATCATTGATGAAGAGTCTCTAAGACTTAATGATGGCCCATAATAAAAGGGATCTTGAGAAAGTGGTCCACCCCATGGGTCTTGGGAAGTTGACAGCTGGTCTGAATTATCTTTTTTGAATTCCTCTAAAGCAGTCTAAATCAGGGTTTTTTCTTTTGATAATTGCATGAATAATCCCGTAGTACATCAGTATTGTCATTTGGCCAAACTCTTGGAGGAATGATGCGATTATTCTCATAGAATATTAATTGGATTTCCTTGTATTCTCGTGGATTGACTTAGATACAACATGACAACATCTTATAAAGCTTGGTAGGGACTACTTGAGCCTTATAGGTCGTGAGTCCTACATCTATCGGGTATCTAGAAACATTACTGTCAGGCTTGACAAATATCTATAGCCTTTAAAAGAAAATGACTGTGTGTAGCTCTAGATCTGGATTTCATACTCTTAGTTATTCGAAAAAGACTTTCTATGCTCCTAAGGGTTAAACCAACAAAGCATTTTCGCAAACTAGTGGTATTTTCCACCATCATTGATTTCTCGGATTGCTTGGCTGATAATTCTTAGCATCTTTGTTGTTGGAAATTGAATGACAAAAGTATGACAATTAAATACATACCAACAAAACCATTTGAGTCATTCAAAAATTTGTCTTTTGGGGAGAAAGACAAAGGATCGAATGAGTGGATAGTTTGGATGCATGCCACTTGGTTGAAGATTCAGCTCACCATACTTCCCAAAGATCTTGTACTGATATTTCCACTTGAAGTTTGTGAGATTATCAAAAAGAGTGTTGGATTTGATCAAATTTGGAACTTTAGGAGGATACATTCTACTAGAGAATCTAGGTTTCATGTCTTGTATTCGAAATCCACCGATCAGACTTTTGGAAACATACATGAGCAATGAAGAAGAATCTTCTTTAGGCCTAGAAAGGAGATTTGCAAATATATTCTTATCTTTTTAAATATGTTTAGACTCAAAAGAGTATTTTGAAAACCATTCTACCTATCGAGAAGTTGTGAATGAGGCAATTACTTCTTGAACTTCATCGTCTGATTGAACGATGACATATCCAATTCAATAAGAAAGTGATAACCAATAAGATGGAATTCAAATTTCTTGATTTCATACTTAACGGTTAAAATTTCCTTAAAAGTGAAGTGATAATACATTTCAACATCTATGAACCTTCTACTTTACAATCCACAAATATATCTCTTGCCGACAACTTCTTTTAAAAGAATACTTGCCCAATAGTTGTCACTAGCATCTGTCTAAAGGATCTTTTGGCCATGGGAAGGGATTTGCAATGGTAGAAAAGATTGAAGTTTTTTTTTGAAAGCTTTGACTGCACTAGTTTAAGATTTTCCCCAAAGGAGGATTTTTCTAGAGCATCTTTTGCAATGGATGCATGAGCCATGAAACCTTTCGCACAAAGTCGCTTAAGTAATTAACAAGGAATTGTTATACTTGTGCGGGGAAAAAATTCTCATCAAGAAATTTCAGCAACTCTTTTACAATGTGCTCCCTAGATAGTAAGAACCATCCTTAAGATGCTTTTCAAAGGACTCAACTTCTTTTTGAGCTATTAGCACCTTCTTTTGTGAAAGCATTATGCCATACTACTTGACAAAATCGGCAAATTGAGCTAGTAATATGCAGTGAGATTCCTCATTAGGAATAAACAAGAGGATATCATCAAATTGGATTAGTAATTTACAGTGAGATTCCTCATCATTACTCAATTGAACAAGAGGATATCATCAGTGTAAATTTGGGAACTAGCAGCAATTGGCTGAAAAATCTTGTATATGGCTTTCTAAAAGAGAGAATGTGCAGTTTTTAAACCAAAAAGTAAATACCTTGACTCTGTGAATGTAAATTGATGATGGTGGCAATTTGATGGATACCTCACCAAGAAATCACCAAGACTGTGAATATGGACGTTGGATTAAGGCCTGCCCAGCTGCAATTTTTCTTCAAGGTTTGTCACTTATCCAAGGCTGAAAGAGAAGTTATTTTGGTGCGTGTATGATGGACAGTGAGGAACTTGAAGTGCCAAGAGAGGGTGAGGTAGATGGGCATGAAAGTTATCCGTCTATGAGGTGCGCTCTATTCTTATGAGTTCTTTATTTGTAGAGAAGTCCACTTTCCTTTGAAGAAATAACAAAAAAAATTTCTTTTCTTTCAAATTTGAGCCCTCTCATGCCCTGTTTTTCATTACTTCACTTCAACTCTGTTTCCCTTATGTCGATTTCCTTATCTTCTTTGTGTTTTTCTATGCTACTCATGATGCCCTTCACTTTTGCCCACGTCTTCTTATCCTTTTCCTTTCCTTTGTCTTTATATCTTGGCCCATTCTTACTTTATTGTCTTTCACACGCTCAAAGCTAGACTATACTTTTTTCTTTTGTCCTTTTTTTGTTTAAGCTTATTCATTCCAATTGCTCCTCTCAAAGATTGAATATGTGCCCTCTTGAGATCGAGAATTTGACAATATAGAATTATATATTTCCCAATTTTGATTAACGAAAAATTAATTTTCTAGATTTAGCTCACTTGTGATATTTTCGGCCACTTTACTAATAATGGGCTTGGCTAAAATTTTAATTTACGTGGGCTTAGTCCAAATAATTTCATTATGCTCAGAACCTCCCTTGCTTGAGTCCCTTAGTTCAATTAAAATGGAATTTATATGGGCTTGTTACTATTAGGGTTAATACCACGAAAAACTCCAAACTGGTATACTTGTGACAATTTTACCCCAAATTAATTTTTTAACCACCAAAAACCCCAAACTGGTACACCTGTGATAATTTTACCCTCCGTTAACTTCCGTCAAATTTTTCTGTTAAATTTGCTGACGTGGACGACGCTCCGTGACGTGGCACGGTGACGTGACAGGTTTATGTGGAAATTCATAGGTTTGATATCACAAAAAATTCCAAACAGTATATATGTGACAAATTTACCCAAACTGGTACACACGTGATAAATTTACCCCAAACTGATACACATGTGACAAATTTACCCCAAACTGGTATACTTATGATAAATTTACCCCGAATTAATTTTTTCGATCACCAAAAATCTAAAACTAATACACACGTGACAAATATACCCTCCATCAATTTTTTCGAATTTGACCGAGTTGTGATGTGCAGTCGAGTTTATTTTCCAGATTACTCTAACATTGCCTTTATATCGTCAACACTAGAAATTATTTCTTTCTATTGGAATCATTATTAGAAGACTATTGGAAGCCTGCCAAATGCAGCACTTCGTTCTTCTGCTGCAGAAGATGCCTTTTAACTAAAAGACGGATTGTATGCTCAGATATGCAAATGAAGTACTATTTTACATAATGAGCTAGAAGCAATAGACTTTTCTAGATATAAAGTAAGACTTAAGATGCAAATAGCGCAGAGAAGTTCAAATTAGGATATTAACCTATTCTAGCAGCTGTGGAACCATAAATCAATTTCAATAGTATTTATCATCAAAATGGCGGAGAGAGAGAGAGAGAGTCCCTCCCAACATACAAGCCATATGCGATCGACCAAATTCATCATCACAATGCAAATAACATCATCCACACAAAATGGAGAGTACGCAACTAAAACCACGGATCAATATATACTTGAACAAGCTTTACAAATGAGCCTTTACCAGACTTGAACAAGCTTTACAAAATACCCTTTACCAGACTTCAACAAGCTTTACAAAATAGCCTTTACACCAGACTTCATCAAGCTTTATAAAGAAAATAGCCTTTACACCAGACTTGAACAAGCTTTACAAAATAGCATTTACACCAGACTTCAGCAAGCTTTACAAACAAAATAGCCTTTACATCAGACTTGAACAAGCTTTACAAATTAGCCTTTACACCAGACATCCAATTAGCCAACTAGTCAAAAAAGGCACAATCCACACCAGACAACAGAGGTCCAAAAGCATGTTCTATATCACAACCATTCAAAAAAAGTGAATATATACTAGACTTGAACAAGTTTTACAGAACAAACTTTACACCGAACATCCAACTCTCCCCACAGGTTCATTGCCTTGCTTCACTTTGAGATTGTTGAGTTTGAGAGGGTCCAGAAACTTGGCTTGAAATATCCACGGTATGATTTGCACCACCTTGATGAATTTTGTGTACTATGTTACTACCAGGCATCTAAAAATGACGGAAAAAACATAATGTTATTATGCTAATCATGGTAGATTAAAAAATCCTCAACAAAATAAAATGTTCACCCTTAAATATGAGTTTCCAGTGGCTTCAGATACATAAAATCCATATCCTTGTAGAACCTATAAGAAGACAAACCATATTAACATTTTACTTTGGCATCATCAAAAACCATATGAATTGTATTGGTGGACCACTCACCCTCCTCTTCTCAAATCTGACAATATTTGGTTGTGCTCTTACAGATCCAACTGTGGTACCTTCACTTTGTTTGTTAGATGCCCCTCCTTCAATGGTTGGTTTCTTTGGATGCTTCCTTGGCCTACCTCTTTTGCCATGTATAATAGACATATATAAGAAATGTATTTTAAGGGAAAGTGTATCACATTTGTGTTTGAATTTCCTTACCGTTAGTTTGATCTCTAAAGGTGCCGAAGGTTGGGGGCATGTTGTCTTGTTGTGTCCAATACCATGACAATTGGAGCATTTCATGGTAATACCGGATTTAGATATTTTAGTAGGATCGGTGTTGGTGACCCTTGGCTTCTTTATTCTTTTGCTTTTCTCATCCTTTTTCATCTCACCATTGGGTCTCTTCTTGTCTTTCTTAGGCCTCCCCGGAAGCTTTCTAATGGCGGAGGCAATAAAGGCTCTTCGCTAGTCTCTGGCCACATCTTCCTTCCATTCAAGGTAGGTAATGCAAATTGGTTGCAATGCTTATACACAGCTTTCTTGAAACAGTTAGCTACATAATCACTTACGTTACACTTCATGAAGTTGATGCATGAGATAGCATGGTTACATGGTATCCCCGATATATCCCACTGTCTGCAAGTACATGTCTTCTCATTCAGATCAATCATAAAAGTGTCATCATTTACTTCAACTTCGAATCTGGAAGCCGTAGATGGCCTTGGAATGCAAAACCTAGACTTCATTTTTTCCTCCTCAATCTTCAATCTGATTCTTGGACAAATTTCATCTCTTGAACCAACCATTAATTGGCTTTTCTCATACATTCTTACCATAAGTAATTTTCTTATGCCCTCTAACATATCAACAATGGGACATTCCCTTTCTCTGCATATATATGCGTTAAATGTCTCACTCAAATTATTCTCGATAGCATTGCAATTTCGTCCACACTTGATAAATGCCCTGCAAAAGTGTTTTGGACCCTGTCTCATGAAGTCTTCATATACATGAACAGACTCTTCCTTCATTTCTTTCATCGCTATGTTGAAATCGGCCTCACATGACGAATATGCAGCTCTCCAAAAGCAATTCCTAAATGTTTCTCCCTTGTATAGTTTTTTTCCAGTTAGCATAAATGTGCCGAGCACAATTCCTATGCTCTGCCCGCGGAGAGAGTTTAGAAACTACATTGAGAAGACCCTGCAACATGTTATTTAACATGCGAATAAGTTAGTCTATAAACAACAAAATAATTCTATTAGTAAAGCTTGTGCACAACCTTACCTTTTGTTGATCACTCATGAAGATCTAGCCAAGACCTTGTCCCACATTCAAGTCTTTCACTAGTAGCTTGAGGAACCAAGTCCAAGATTCTTCAGTTTCAGCTTTAACCACAGCCCATGCAATTGGAAAGATTTGGTTATTTCCATATCTACCAATAGCACTGAGCAACATCCCTCTAATTAAAGTCTTCGTAAAGCATCCATCCAATCCAATTACTCTCCTACAGCCTGCTAGAAAACCCTCTTTCAGTTCTTTGAAGCCCACATAGAATCTCTTGAACATATTATATCGTCCAACTTCCAAGTCAAATGTGCTATTCGGACTACATCGAATCAACTCAACCTTATAAGAGTGCAACAACTTGTATTGCTCAACAAATGGACCTCTAATGATCTCAATAGCTCTATTAATCGCTCTATAACAAGTCCTCTTATTTTGTGTCAGTGCCCACATCTCCATTGCATCTGCTTGCATTTGTGACGTTGTATACTTCAAGTTAGCTCTAATTTTAGGCAAGAACTGCACCGCTAGCCATACATACGTTGCATTCTTATTTCTCATGCTCCTAGGGCAAGTATGTTCATTTCCAATAGTCTTTATGATAAAAGTCTTCTCACTTTGCATCCAGCTTGCAAAAACTCTCCATTCATAGCCATTCATACACCTACCATCCATTTTTGTCTCTTCACTCTTCTTCCATCCAATGTCAAATCCATTCATGATTGCATAAAGTTGCACAGCTTTCTTGAATTGAGCACGTAAGGCAAATCTCATTCCTACTTTGAACCGTATTTCTTTATGATTCCACTTGGGGTCATATCTAATGATTTTCGGTCTTCCTTGATCACAGACTTCTTCATCTCCATCAGAGTTAGGAGGGCTCAAATTTTCATCCCCTTCTTCTTGATCAATGTCTCTATCATTTTCACCCTCCTCATTTTCAAGAATGTTAACGGGAACTATATCAATGATAGTAGCAGCAGCAGCTGCATCATCATTAGCCTCTCTTCTTATTTTCCTTGCAAGAAAGAAATCCTCATTACCACCATCGAGAATGAAGTCATCGTCACTTAAAGATAATGTATCAGGATCTTGCTCTGATTCACTATCCCTATCGCTATTATCGCCACTGGTAGAAGAACCATTACCATCACCAAGAGCAACTCCTTTAATATATACTTCAATAACACCAAAAGTCGATCCTAGATCCATCAATTCTAGCACTTGATCATCACCAGAAATCTGCACAAGATCACTTCTCAACCAATTCCCAGGAATTAGGTACCACAACTTTTCGACTGTATATCCTAGACCAATAACAGCCTTAACAATTGTGTTATAGTTCACTACCATTGACTTACAACGATGGAGATATTCTACATGACGGCTCGTGTACTTTGTGATGTTTCCAAACTCTATAACTCCACCCAGGTTAAGTGTAATTGTAAAATCCTTAGACATCTGCAAGAGAACAACAAACAAACAAATTATTTTGTAATAACATCTCACAGATAACTAGCAAAGATGGGATGATCAAGTTCGACATACGAGATGAGAAGGCCGAGTTCAACAGACAAGAAGCTTGATATTTTTTGAGTTCTACATACAAGCCAAAAAAGTAAACTCTCATAAGACATGTAAAATCACACTCAAAGGACACCTGAAATCAGTGACAAACTTAAGTGAATTTGGTTCTGGCATTTCATCGGGCATGTGGTGTACGAGTCAATTATACCAAGTTTCATGTTAAAAATTTCGACACACGTACGATTCTAAGGTTGGAAAGACCACGTAACGCTAACAAGGACACGAGGACATGAACCAACTGACCTACATAGCAAGAGGAATATGTAAGCGCACAAAGAAATTCGCGGACAAGCAATAAATTATGTAGGGCTGAGACATAGAAACATAAGACCGAGTTTGACACAAACCGAAAACAAGCGAAGCAACCGGATATGCAATTAGAAGGTTATGGCTGAGGATTCAACGAAAAAGACAGAGAGGAGGGCTCCTCGAAAACAAAGTGCCTCGAACGCGACGTGGAACAGAGGGCTATCATTTTCCTACCTCGACAAGATGAAAACTATGACATAAGTCCAAGATCGCGATCGAGCTAGGTGGAAGTGGCCATGGGAAGAAGGGGGTTTGTCAAAGGGAACGTTAGAGAAGAAGAACTGATTTGTTGCTAGGGTTTGCTTTGTGTTATAATGAAGAAAGAACGTGATCTAATTGAAGAAATATCAATCAAGTTGTTATTATTTTGAAAAAAACTAAGTTATTTCCATGTGGCTCTCCACGTGGCTTGTCACGTCAGCAACCGTCTTCCACATCAGCAAATTTAACGGGAGAATTTGACGGAGGGTAAAATTGTCACAAGTGTACCAGTTTGGAGTTTTTAGTGGTCAAAAAATTAGTTTGGGGTAAAATTGTCACAAGTATGCCAGTTTAGGGTTTTTCGTGGTATTAACCCTTATTATTAATGCAAGTGCTCTTAACATGCAAATTAATAAAATTTTTGTTTAGGGGTCGAGGTTGATCTCTAAATTTTTATGTAGTAAGTAACTTAATGTGCCACCAAAATTTAGGTGTCAACACCATTAGCAAAATTTTAAGGCCTTTTTTTTTTACAGGCTTCCAATATTTGGCCGCGGGCTGGGCCGTGGCCAAAGTGAGCCTTGTGGCCTATATTGTAACAAATTTTGGAAGCTAAAGTGTAACATCCTAAATTTTTTTTTGTTATGTTTGTAATTAAGTTAATTTAAAATGTTTTTTTTGATTTATCACGTCTAAAATGAACATCAATTTCCATGTTTATTTATTGCAATTAAAATCTACCTAAATTTACCTAATATCTCAATCTTTTTTTTTATCCAAATCATGTCATTTGTCACTCTTTAATTTGAACATCTACCTTAATTCCCACATAGTATTTGAACTTAATTCTTAAGATGACACCATTGATGACATTTGAACTAATCATGAAAGTTGGATTAAGAGACATCTAGTTGCATTCTTCCTTCAAGGTTTGTCACTTATCTAAGGCTGAGAAAGAAAATTAGTTTTAGTGCATTTTGTGATGGATGGTGAGGAGTTTGAAGGGCCAAGAGAGGGTGAGATAGATGGGCATGAAAGTTGTCCCTTTATGAGTCCGTTCTTTTATTGTGAGTTTTCTATTTATAGAGAAATTCACTTTCCTTCGAAGAAATAGTAAATATTTTCTTTTCTTTCAAGTTTGAGCCATTCCATGCCCTGTCTTTCATTACTTCACTCCAACTCTTCCTTTATGTCCATTCCCTTATCTTCTTTGTGTTTTTCTTTGCTACCCATAATATTCTTCACTTTGCCCACGTCTTCTTATTCATTTCCTTTCCTTTGTCTTTTTTTTTTTTTTTTATCTTAGCCCTTTTCCTACTTTATTATCTTTCACACGCTTAAGGCTAGACTATATATTTTTTTTCTTTTGTTCGTTTTTTTTTGTTTCAATTTATATGTTCGGATTGTTTCCACCAAAGATTAAATATGTGCCCCCTTGAGATCTAGAATTTGACAATATATAATTCTATCTTTCCCAATTTTGATCAATGAAAAATTAATTTAATAGATTTAGTTCACCTGTGATATTTTTGGCCACTTGACTAGGAATGGGCTTGGCTAAAATTTCAATTTATGCAGGTTTAGTCTAAATAATTTAATTAAGCTCAAAACCTCAATTACTTAAAGTCCATTAGTCGAATTAAAATGGAATTTATATGGGCTTGTTACTTTAATGCAAGTGCTTCTAACACGCCAATGAATAATATTTTTGTTTAAGGGCGGGGTCGATTCCTCAATAAATGAATTAACGTGTCGCTAAAATTAACCTATCAATATCATCAACAAAATTTTATGCCCCCTTTATTTTGACCAGCTTTTAATCTTTGGTCGCAGGCCATGGTCAAAGTGGGCCCCTTGACCTATATTGTAACAAAATTTGAAAATTGAAGTGTGATATCCTAAATTTTCTTTCTATTTATTATGTTTGTAATTATTTTAGTTGGTTCAAAATATTGTTTCGATTTATCACCTTTAAAATAGATTTTGATTTCCCTATTTATTTACCACAATTGAAAATATCTACCTAACATTACCTAATATCTCAATCTTTTTTGGGCTAATTAAAAAAAATAACTTTACTTGGAGCGACAATTATAGCCCGAACTTTTTTTTGTCTCAATAAAAAGCACCAACTTTAATTAGTGAGTTATTAAGTAAAATTAATTAAATAAAATCATAATCGGTTCAAAATAATTAGGGGAAAATATGTAATTTCAACAAACTAACAAACTAAGTTGTAAAATATGAAAATTTTGGGGACCGTTAAGCAATTACATTAAAAGATAAAAATGGACTTAACTAAATGATTAAATTAAAAGTGGGTTGTTTTGGTATTTCTTAAAATCTTTGGCTTGTCTATAGTGTAAATAAAATAATCATATGTCTTAGATAACAAAAGAATAGCTTTTGGTATTAATATGGCTTGATTAGATGAAAATCAAAAGTTAGGGGTAAAACATTATAACATGAGAAATTTTATTGGGGATATAATGTAATTCTAAAATTCTGTAATTATACAAAATTATCTTTAATTTTAGTGGTAAATGTGAGTTTAATCAAGGGTGCTATTAAAAGATGAAAAAGTATACAAGTTACTTAAATTATGGAAGCATTATTGTCTAAAGCTAAATGCATCCCAAGAAAAAAATGAATTTGTGAAAGTTCTCTATTAATCTATGGTGGCATGATGAAATGAGGATTAATGTTTATATGTTGAAATGTATGTAACTAATTGATTGTCACAATTTATACGAGAAATACCAAGAGATTAACGCATTATTATTTACAATTGTAGGAATAGAAGATATACGTGGCATTTATTGTGTTATATAATGAATTTTATATAAATGATGCAATGTGATGAAGACCTTTGCTATGGCTTATTTGCTAGAGAGCGAACTGTGTGTATAAAACTCTGGGAAAAGACTGATATTCTACCATCTAAGATGAGTCTCTACAAGGTTGAGAGGACACTAAGTCTTATAATTCATACAAGCTATAATAGCCTTGTGTAGCTTGTGATGTAATATTATGGAATAGCTATTGTTATGACGTTATACAGTGGTGTATTTATCTTTGGTGATGTAAAAGACACCAGTGATGAATGGGCTGAGTGTCGTGGTAAAGAGGTCTTTATAATTTCGTCTGCGTGAGGTAGTAGTGATAATGCCTCGTTAGTTGAAATGGGACTTGGCAGTGATGAGTAGAGAATAGATACTCACTTGTGTACATTGGAGAAATATTATGTGATAGTTGTGAATCATGAAATTATATATATGCTTGCATTTGAGTGAGTAATTTTCATGCCTCATTATCCTATCATTTTCATTGCATATCATGATGAAAACTAATGCATTTTCCCACATTCATTTTGTATATGCATATTTATGAAATTTATCTTGATTCATATTATTTTGTTGATTACAGGTTGAGCTGTAAGATGATCTCCTACCTTACACTTAGTATTTTTATTGGGTTTTGACTCACCTTTTTATTATACAGATCTGTACACTCATTTGCCACTATATTTGGGAGCGTCCATATACTTTGAATGCGGCTATAAGCCAGAGTGTAGCCCTTATCATTTTATTATATGGTACGGTAATGTTAATGGCAAGTTAGTTGACCCAATGATGGGAGTTGATGGTTCACTTGATTATGACGATGGAGGACATGTAATGATGTTCGAAGTCATAGACCCTTGGAAAAATAGCTTGATTATTTTACAAGCAAGCTTTTGTTAGTATGTATGTAGAGGCGCTAAGTAAGCCAGATCTCTTCTCTGAGCTTATATAATGTATTGTGTTTTCTTTTGAATATTTATATCAATATAATCATTTGGGTTAATAACATGAAAAATCCCAAACTGGTACACCTGTGACAATTTTATTCCAAACTAATATTTTGACAATAAAAAACCCCAAACTGGTACACCTATGACAAATTTATCCTCAATTTGTTTCTGTTAAATTTTACTGTCAAATTATTTTGTTAAATGACACACGACAGTTGACTGGTATGCCAGTTTTATGTTTTACCCTTCGTTTGTCATAGGTCTAACAGTTTGTGATTTTTTTTTGTATTAATTCAATTTAACGGAAACTAACACAGGGTAAATTTGTCATAAATATACCGGTTTGGGGATTTTAGTGGTCAAAATATAAATTTGGGGTAAATTTATCATATGTGTACCAATTTGGGATTTTTTGTGGTCAAAAAATTGTTTGGGATAAAATTTTCACATGTGTACCAGTTTAGGATTTTTTTATGGTATTAACCCTAATAATTTTAGATATTGTTGTAAAGATGCAAATGCATATTAGTTGACTTGGTTGATTGTGTGTGGGATAATGTGTAATTATTTTATTATACTTTTGCATGTAAAAATTGCATAAGGAAATTAATATAAGTAGGTTTCATAAAGGTCACATGTTGTGAGCAGCATTTTGGGGCATCAGTTGCTTACTATATATTAAAAATGGCCAAAGTGTCTTGAAGACACAAACTTCAACTAAATCTATTTAGGGCACTAATTTTTATCCACATGATTATTGATATTCACTTTCAATCACCTTCTTGGTCTCTCTTTCAAAGCCAAAACCTATTAGCTACTCTTAGAACTATTTTTACCACAAGTTTTGCCAAGAAAGTTAGCCACTCACATCTCCTTCATTTTCAATCATATATTTGAACTATGTGATTACATCATGCACGACATCATTTTTTTAAACTCTAACCTATTAATGTTTAAACGATTTCAACTTAAATCAAGCTTCTCATTCATGCACATGCCTTAGCCGAACTCTACTCTCTTTCTCTCCCTCTCTCATAGCCACTTACCACTCATTTATGCTGCCACATCTCCTCAATTTCCAACCATATGTTTTAATCATAAGATGACATCATGCATGACATTATGGATGAAATAATATTTTGACACTAGTTACTTTATATCTATTATTTGCAACTCTAGTTACTTTATATCATAATTATAACCCTAGTCAATTAACTTGAGTTAAAATTATTATTTAAATAAGCAAAGGAGGAAGACAAATATATTTTCCCTTCTCCTTCTTGGACATGCAACTCATCTTCTTATTTTTACGTGCAATTTCTCTTTCTCTTTCCAAAACAACAAGCAAAGTTCCTTTGAGATTTTTGCCAAGCTCTAAAGCATCTTTCAAGGTAAAATTCATCATGGACTTCATTTTCCTTTTATTATTAATTTTTGATGAAAAATATGTATTTAGATAGATGTTAAGTTTTATTCTTGTTTCTTTTGTTTTCAAATGATTAAGGCCTTGAAATATTCAAGTATTTTACTCATGGTATGTCAATCTCTATGGGCTTAATTGGGTTGATCCACTTATTACTCTTAATCCTTATTTGATTTTAGCTTAAAGTATGAATAATATTATAGATCTATGTTGTCAAAGGAATTAATGATTTCATGTTGAGCTAATAAAATGCAAGGCTATGTATGATTTTGTATCATGGGTGATGCCATGTTGATATAAGATGAGAATGATGTTATCTACTTGTGCTTTTATCGTGATATTGTTATGGGTTAATGTTACGGAAAACCCCAAACGGGTACACCTATGATAAATTTACCCCGAACTAATTTTTTGACCATAAAAAATCCAAACCGATACACTTGTAATAAATGTTGAATTGGATTGATACTCCGAAAAATCACAAATTGATAAATATGTAATAAAAAGAGAGGTAAAATCCCAAACTAGTACACCCGTTGACTTACATGTGTCATTCAACTTAGCAATTTAACGATAAAAGTTAACTAAAACTAATAATGAGTAAATTTGCCACATGTGTACCAGTTTTGAGTTTTTGGTAGTAAAAAATTAGTTTGGGGTAAATTTATCATAAGTGTACCAATTTTAGGATTTTGTGGTATCATCCCTATTGTTATTTACATTTTGTGAAACGTCCGTTACATTCATGGTGCCATGAGGAGATGTTGTGAGTTATTTTATGGATCATGACTCTATTTCATGAATAAAAACATGGTCGAATGATTTCAAGAGGATTTTGAATGACTTTGATGAGCAAAATCATCAGAGAGATCAAATCATGCACGTAAAGGGGTAAAATAATAACTTTTTTGTAATACAGGGGCAAAAACATTTTTTTTACATCATATAAATTATTCTGTGAACAGTGAAGATGCCAAAAGTTAGTGTGATAATATTTGCATTATTATCATATAATTGTACGCGGCAGTTATGATATTATAATGATTTGCATGTTAATAATGTTACATGATAAAGACCTTTGTCACAGCCCAAATTTGCGTGTTAACTAAATATCAGCTCATGGCATCTACTTTGGCTTATGTCACACATGATTATAGTCATTTATAACACATGTTTTACGTCTTGAAGAAATTTAAGAAATAAGTTTGGAATGAATATGTTGGTAGAACACAAGGAACCTTGACATGTTTGTGAATCTATGTTATGATACATGCTCACAAAAAATGAAATGCTTGATATGTTATATTGAGATTGTGTTACAAACTCTTGCATCGTGTAGAATACATATAGTATTCCTCAAGTGATCAAACCATGTTATTATGAGCATGTAGATTTTAGATGAATGAGTTTAGTATTTATTGTACTCTTGGCCAAACGAGTGATTGATATTGTTTGAATTATAGTGATTCCTCAAAATGATATGTGATATTTGTAACGACCCAGTCCTACGAGGGCGGGGAGTGGTCGCTAGGGCCAGAGGGCCTAGACAACGAATGACTACGGCAGGCCTCGAGGATGGTGAAGGGGATAGGAATGAACCGAATCCCACATTGCCTGGGTGTGGTGAGGTTAAGTGCCATATATATGGTGGCACTTGTCCTAAATTGTAACGAGGCCTTTTTAGGGCAAAGTCCAGAAGAACAAAACGGTGCGAGTTCTGGCCTAAAGCGGACAATATGTGTACAGTGGTGGACTCGGGGCATTACAATATTACTCATTGGTTATTATTATGTTGTTGTACTCTCGAGTCAAGTGGTGAATAGATCTCATTTATTGAGATTAGGCTCACTTCAAAATATCTTTCCATATTGGTTGAGTTCAGAGTTCAGTAGCATTTAGATTAGCGCTACCGAGATCTCCTTAAGGAATGGATTATAGTGTGCAGCATAAGTAGTGGTGTATCTTTGGTACTTGGGTTTCTGATTATGTATAGTAATTAAAAAATGTACATCATTTGAGACTCAACTAATTATTCTTAGAAAAAATTCAGGGCGTGACATAACAGATCTTAAAGTTAACAAAGGAACAATAAAGATCGTGATAGATTTGTGTGCCTCACCCCGATTGTTGGCACCTACTCCAAGAAGAGAGCGAAGTGGGAAAGATCTTCCGCCCCTTACATCTTGTAAATCAGTAGGGGCAACTATTTGACTCTAAAAAGTAGAAATTATGGAAAATTACTTATAATTTTGATGGATAAGTGCACTGAAAGTCCTAAAATATGTCACAAAGTGTAATTGACTCCTAAAACTTGTCACGAAAGTACAATTGAGTCGTTAAACTGTCAAAAAATGCAATCAACTTCTAAAACTTATCACGGAAGTGTAATTGAGTTCTAAAACTTTCAAAAAGTACAATGAAGTCCTAAAACTTGTCAAACTGATCCAATCAAGTAATTCGTTAATTGCACTTTTTGAAAGTTTTGAGATTCAATTACATTTCTTGACAAGTTTTAGGACTCAAGTTCACTTTTATTACAAGTTTCAGAATTTCCAATGCGTTTATCCCTAATTTTGATGATTGAGGTGAATTTAATTATGATCCAGTCTTAGCAATGAAATTTAATGAGTTAAGCAAAAATTTGGCATAATAATAACTTAGTAATGCGGTAGTCATTTAAGTTATATAGAGAACAAGGAACTAAATATATATTTAATCTTGTGGCTTCAAATGGAATGAGGCATCTGATCATTAATTTAGTGGAAGATTTTTTTAAGTCAAAACAAAATTTTATTCATTTTCAAAGGGATACATGAGAGGTACCACTACAAAAAAACAAAGATTTAGCCACGGAAATTAGCCACGAATAGTTTTTCGTGGCTAATTTGCGACGAATTTTTTTTTCGTCGCAAATTAGCCACGAAAAATTTTTTCGTCGCTAATTTGCGACGAAAAAAAAATTTGTCGCAAATTCCGTCGCAAATTAGCCACGAAAAAAAATCCATGGCAAATTTGCGACGGAATTTGCCATGAAAAAAATTTCGTGGCTAATTTGCGACGAAATTAGCCACGAATTTTTTTCCGTTGCTAATTTGCGACGAAAAAAATTATCGTGGCTAATTTGCGACGGAATTTGCCACGAAAAAAAATTTGTGGCTAATTTGCGATGGAATTTGCCACGAAAAAAATTTCGTGGCAAATTTGCGACGAAATTTGCAACGAAATTTGCCACGAAAAAAATCCGTCACTAATTTGCAACGGAATTTGCGACGAAAAATTATTTGTTGCTAATTTGCGACGGAGTTAGCGACGGAGTTTTTTCGTCGCTAATTTTGCGACGTAATTTCTTTCATGATAGTTGCTCAACAATGTTAAAAGCATCACACATGGAGAAACTGAAGAGAGACATTCCAATTATTCTTTACAATTTAGAAAGGATATTTCCTACATCGTTTTTTGATTCAATGGAGCATCTTTTAGTTCACTTGCCTTATGAGGTCAAAGTTGCAGGTCTTGTCTAATTTCGATGGATGTATTCATTTGAGAGGTAAAAATTTTTTGAAAATAAATTTCAAAATACTTTATTACATATTAAGTTCTGATAAACTTCTTTTTATTGTAACAAGGTTCTTATATCATTTGAAGAAAAAAGTGAAGAATAAGGCATGTGTTGAAACTTCAATTTGTAATGCATATATTGTGGAAGAAGTGACAACATTTGCATCATACTATTTTGAGCTGCACGTGCAGTGCAAGAGGCGGAGAGCAGGAAGAAATAATGAGGGTCCCATCGATCCCAATTGTAAATCATTCTCTATTTTCAATTATCTCGGTCGACCAAGCGGCGTATGTAAGTTTCGTTGCTTAATAGGCGAAGAACAACAGGCATCCCATACATATATTTTACTAAACTGTCCAGAAGTGGAGCCACACTTTCAGTAAGTGTATATTTACAAATATATGTATTGCGTGTCAAATATTTACTAATATATAAATGTAAATTGTTAATAGGATTTTTCAAAATTCAATGTATGGACTACCACCAAATGAGTTTGACCGTTTATGCGATGAACAATTTGCAGCATGGTTTAAAACATATGTAAGTTGTCTATAGACCAAAACCAAGTTATTAATATTTTATAGATCATTTAAATATATATTATTGACTTTGCATGTGTAATGTTAGGTTCACAGTAATCATGATCAAGTTGAATAGCAAGGATTGCTATATTATTTGTCATGGGGTCCACAGTCAAGCATACAAACTTGGCCAACATATTTCATAAATTGGTATAATTTTCACACTCAAGAATATGGAATAGGAAAAGCCACAATGAATAGTTGTGTGTGTGTTCGATCATCCAATTGTGGTAGTTCAAAAGATGATTTTTATGGCATGTTGGATGAAATCATTAAGATAGAGTACCCCGAATCATTAATGCGGGTTGTGTTATTTAAGTGCATGTGGTTCGACCCCGTCAAAGGAATGAAGGTGCATACAAAGTTTAATTTTGTTAAAATAAATCACAAGAAAAGATATATGAAATATGAACCATTTGTGTTGGCACAATAAGCAATTCAAGTATATTATGCATCATATCCTAGTTTAAAACGTGACAAAGCTGATTGGTGGGCTGTATGTAAAACCAAAGCATGAAGAAAAATCGAGGAACACTGGAAGGATACAGCATATCAACAAGAGGAAGTTTGTAACGTGGTTCAAACTGAGGAATATAACATTCCTACTCTATGAGATCCATGTGGAGCAATGATAGATGTAGATCTAACTGAAATTCGAGAATCAAATTTAGAAGGTGTTACAGAATCTGATTTTGAGACTGATGAAGATGATGATGACGACGACGACAACGATGACGATGCTTAAGAAGAAGATCAAGATCAAGATGAAGACGAATGTGAAGATGAAGATTTAGATTTTTGAGATTTTTTACTAATTATGTCGTAATTATTATTATTATTATTATCATGACAAGAGTTTATTGTTGTTGTCATATTTATTATTATTGTTGCTGTCGTAATTATTAGTATTGTTGTTGTTGTTGTTATTATTATTATTGCTATTATTGTTAATTAAACGTTACTGTCAAGAAAAAAAATGAATTAGGCTTGTGTGGGCTAATAGAAATGAAATTCGTGGCTAAATCCGTAGCAAATTTGTGACGGATTTATCAACGAATTTCATAAAAAATTGCCCACAATTCAATTTTTATGAAATTTGTGGCTAAAATCTGTGGCAAATTTGCCACGGATTTTAGTCACGAATTTCATAAAATATTGCCACAACTCATTTTTTATGAAATTCGTAGACGAATTTTAAAAAATGCCCACACACATGCCTACGTTCATTTTTTATGAAATTCGTGGCTAAAATCCGTGACAAATTTGCCACAGATTTTAGCCACGAATTTTAAAAAATGCCCATACACATGCTTACATTTATTTTTTATGAAATTCGTGGCTAAAATCCGTGGCAAATTTGCCACGGATTTTAGCCACGAATTTTAAAAAATGCCCACACACATGCCTACGTTCATTTTTTATGAAAGTTGTGGCAAAAATCCGTGGCAAATTTGCCACGGATTTTAGCCACGAATTTTAAAAAATGCCCATACAAGTGCCTACGTTATTTTTTTATGAAAGTCGTGGCAAAAATCCGTGGCAAATTTGCCACGGATTTTTGCCACGAATTTCATAAAAAAATGAATTTTTGGCATTTTATGAAATTCGTGGCAAAAATCCGTGGCAAATTTGCCACGGATTTTAGCCACGAATTATAAAAAAATGTCCATACACATGCTTACGTTTATTTTTTATGAAATTCGTGGCTAAAATCCGTGGCAAATTTGCCACGGATTTTAGCCACGAATTTTAAAAAATGCCCACACACATGCCTACGTTCATTTTTTATGAAATTCGTGGGTAAAATCCGTGGCAAATTTGCCACGGATTTTAGCCACGAATTATTAAAAAATGCCCATACACATGCTTACGTTTATTTTTTATGAAATTCGTGGCTAAAATCCGTGGCTAATTTGCCACGGATTTAGCCACGAATTTGAAAAAAATAATTTATTCGTGTGAGAATTGAAATTCGTGGCTAAATCCGTGGCAAATTAGCCACGGATTTAGCAACGAATTTATAAAAAAATAACTCAGGCGCGCGAGAATTGAAATATTGACATATAGAGGGAAAATCGAAATGTGTTCAAAACGAAAAGCCTCCAAGGCTCCAACTCTCTTTTATCTCTCTCCACTTTTTGCTGTTGCTTCTCTCTCTCTTCATCTGAGGTCCGTCCTCGCTGTTCCGCCTCGATCAATCTCTCGAGCGCGTCGAAGCCCGATCGCAGCTCGGTCCCTCGATCGAATCGGGCTAGGGCTCGCCGCCGATCGTCATCTTCCCGGAAATGAGGAGATTCTGGCGAAGGTATGGCGCTCTCTCTCTCTCTCTCTCTCTCTCGCTCTCTCGATCGTCCCTTCATCGAATCGGGCTAGGGCTCCAACTTCTCTCCCTCTTTCTCTCTCTCTAGCCTCCTCCGCCGCTCCTCCGCCATGCACCGCCGCCTCCACCAGCCCCACCTCCCCCCCTCCGACTCCCCCGCCGCCCCCTCCTCCTCCTCCTCCGACGCCGCCGCCAAGCGCGGCAGCTACAACTGCGGCCGCTGCGGCCTCCCCAAGAAGGGCCGCTCCTGCCACGCCGGCTCCTCCCCCTCCGCCGCCGCCGACTCCTCCTCCGCCGCCGCCGCCGCCTCCTCCTCCTCGTCCGTTGTTGCCCTCGCGCCGTCCTCGCTCTCCTCCTCCGCCGCCGCCCCTCCTGCCGCGCCACCCGATCTCGCACCTCCGCCGCGCGCTCTCCTTCGACGACCTCGACGTCTGCGCTGACGAGGAGGAGGAGTACTTCGACGAGGTGGAGCCGGATCTCGACGAGCGGGATCGGGATTTCGTGGACGGGGATGCGGACGCCGGCGGGTTGCCCACCAGGTGCTTGTGGGAGGTCCTGAGGGGTTGCCGCCGGCGGAGCTGCTCGCGGTGGCGCTGGTGTACAAGGGGTGGCGGGAGACCTCGAGGAGGGTGTGGTGGGCCGCCGAGGATCTGAAGCCCAGGGTTCCCTCGAGAGCTCGGCTCTGTTTCGTCGGATCGGTGTTGAACAAGTGCCCTGAGCTCGTTAGGCTATCTCTGTGGATGGAAAGGTTAGTAATCAGTCGTGGATTCGGATCTCACAATTAATTCCAGTTCGAGATCATGTGCTTGAGCTTCGTCAAATTTTTCTGAATTTATGACACTGATTCGGTTCTTGTTCTGTTGGTTGGCTTTCGCGGTGATGTAAATGCGACGATGCTGGCTTGCATTGCGTTCTCATGCCCTAATGTGGAGTCTGTGGAGATCTTAATATCCTCTAATGCTGTCAACCGGATTACAGGGTAAACTTTCTGTTCCCCTTTTGCGGGTTAGGTCTTTCATATGAGATTTGTTTGGATCTTGGTTATATATGTATTGAGGCATTTCTGGGGTGGAGAACACTAAGATCCCTGCATTACTGCTCAATTAATTCTATGTCATCAGCATTCATCTGTCTTTCAACCTTGGAAGTAGCAAACAAGAAGCCCGTCTAGTAATGTCGTCAGAATTTTTCTGGATTGTCGAATCTCTTCCAAACACTAGTATACGAGATTTCATTTACCCACCATATCATTTGTATTGACATTGACAAATCTTATTAAATCCTAATGCAAAATACACCGTAGTGTGGTGCGTGTAGTACCTACAAGTTCTACACAATGCGCGTGAATTTAGCGAACTTCGTCTATGCTGATTTGTTGTGGAAGAACTTGATTGGAACATGCAAGAAGTTGATTGTACAAAAAAAAATCAACAAATTGAAATGATTATAATTGGACTTAATCCTTTTTCAAAATGAAGAACAACATGGGGAGAGTGCTGCACTATGCAAAATGGCTCCAGACTAATTACAATTACCTTATCAAGGTTTTTCCATGAAAGAACAGAGCCGAGTGTACGGATTGAACAACTAAGGATGAAATTATGTTGTTCTACTAGAGATACGTCTCACGTGCATTTGATTTCATTTTATGATTTTAATTTCTTTCGGCCAATCTGATCACCAAGAAAAGTTGATAAGGACTGATTGCTCTCTCTTTTGGTTGTGTTTGATATATTTAAAGCTCTTTCAGGTCTTGAGCTTAATCCAGCTAGGATAGAGCTCTATACTTCTTGTATTCAGAAGACTCAATGTAGGGGATGGTGGAATTTCTCGTTCCCCAGTTGGTGAGCTTCCTGTGAGATATCTGGGAGTCCCTCTCATGACTGCAAATCTTTGATTGATAAAGTCGCTATTAATTTGCATTATATGGACCACTTGAAAGCTCTCTTATGCTGCAAGACTCCAGTTGATTAGTTCCGTTATACAGAGCATTGTCTACTGCTGGTGAAATGTATTCCTACTCACCAAAAAGTTCATTAACTTGATTGGCCAGAAAATCTTAGTTTTATCCTCTTCTTTTTTGGTAATGGCTCTTGTGCTAAAGGGGCCAAACTTAGTTTGGATACTGTTAGCTTGCCTAAAAAAGATGGTGAAATTGGACTCAAAAGGATTGAGTGGTCGAATAAGGCTTGTGTTATGAGATGTATAAGCTTGTATTTTCACAGGCAGGATCCAGTTGGGTTGCTTGGTTGGTTGCTTATAGGCTATAGGTAGGTCGTTTTGGACTCTTCCGATGTAAGCTAAATTCCTCGTTCATTTGGAGGAAGTTTTTGAAGCTTAGAAATGATGCCAGGCCTTGTATCAAGCATGTCCCCTTGGCTCTCCGGTCAATCATTTCACTAGTAGAATTATCTATTGTTGTGAAAATATGGGACATGCGAATCGGACAATAGAATATGTTTTGTTTTTTCGGGGCAAATTAGGGACGTATACAATTTGTGGCAAATTAGCAACGAATTTTGTGACGAATACATTTCGTGGCAAATTAGTCACGAATTTTGTCACGAATTTTTTTATAAAAAAAATAGAATATTTTTTTTGTTTTTTTCGGGGTAAATTAACGATTAATACACTACGTGACAAATTGCCATGAATTTTGCCACGAATTCTTTTATAAAAAAATAGAATATATTTTTTTTTCGGGGTAAATTAGCGACGAATACAATTCGTGGCAAATTAGCCATGAATTTTTTTTATAAAAAAATGGAATTTTTTTTTGTTTTTTCTAGGCAAATTACCCACGAAATTTTTTATAAAAAAATAGAATATTTTTTTTTCGGGGTAAATTAGCGACGAATACAATTTGTGGCAAATTAGCCACGAATTTTTCTAAAAAAAATAAAATATTTTTTTTTGTTTTTTCGGGGCAAATTAGCGACGAATTTTGCGATGAATACAATTCGTGGCAAATTAGCCACGAATTTTGTCAAGAAGTTTTTTTAATGAAAAATAGAATATTATTTTTTTGGGGCAAATTAGCTACGAATTTTGCGACGAATAATATTCGTGGCAAATTACCCACGAATTTTGCCACGAATTTTTTTTAAAAAAAATAAAAATATATTTTTTTGTTTTTTCGGGGCAAATTAGCGACGAATTTTGCGACGAATAATCTTCGTGGCAAATTAGCTACGAATTTTGCCACGAATTGTTTTTTATAAAAAAAATAAGAATATTGTTTTTTGTTTTTTCGGGGCAAATTAGCGACGAATTTTGCAACGAATTTTGCGACGAAAAATTAGTGACGAATTTTGTGACAAATTTTGCTACGAAAAATTAGCGATGAAAATTGAAATTTTCCGTCGCAAAATTTTGCGACGACCTATTAGCGACGAATTTTGCCAAATTTTTCGTGGCAAAATTCGTCGCTAAAACCAACTTTTTTTGTAGTGAAAATTAGCCACGAGTTTTCCCACGAATAAGTTCGTCGTAAAATTAGCCACGAATTTTGCGACGAATTTTTTTCGTGGCAAATTAGCCACGATTTTTCCCCACGAACGATTAGGCACGAATAAGTTCGTGGCAAATTAGCGACGGATTTTGCCACGAATATTTAGCGACGGATTTTGCCACGAATTTGTTCGTGGCAAATTAGCGACGGATTTTGCTACGAATATTTAGCGACGGATTTTGCCACGAACTTATTCGTCGCAAATTAGCGACGGATTTTGCCACAAATGTTTTTCGTGGCAAATTAGCCACGAATTTTGCGACGAATAATTAGCGACGGATTTTGCGACGAATTTTTTTTCGTCGCAAATTAGCCACGAAAATTGAAATTTTCCGTCGCAAATTTTTGCGACGACCTATTAGCCACGAATTTTTTTCCGTCGCTAATTTCGTGGCAAATTCGTTTAGCGACGAATTTTGCCAAATTTTTCGTGGCAAAATTCGTGGCTAAAACCAACTTTTTTTGTAGTGTACAACGCAATCCCAGAAAACTGCAAATTAACATAAAGCCCAGAAAGTTTCAAAACAAAACAAGTTCCAGAAATCAAGATAAATTATTAGAGTATGATCAATAAGGGACGCCAACTTCTTCTTTTTTTGGGTCAAATGGGACACATGTTCATAGATCACATTCGTGACTACTTGAAATCAAAATCAACATTCGATCACCGAATCTTGCATTGTCCGTATGACCACACACCGAGATCTCCTTATGTAGCTACGGCTTTGCCATTCGGCAGTGTGGGCCTAGGTTTGGCATCCCCAACACCATCACCATATGGAGAAAATAGGTTGAGCAAGCATAGATCTGATGCATGTGAGGGCAAGCCATTTACACTATAGCTCCTACAATTATTTTGGAAATTGGACTTGTAAACCAACGTAACATAGGGGAATCGAAAATGTGAAAGCATTCACACAAAAGCTACCAGACTAGATCGAGAGAGGAAAGCTCCCGGATATAAACTTGATTGGGAGAAATTCAAACAAGAAAAAAGAAAAGCAAATCAACCAAAGAAAAAGGGAGAGGAGGTAGAGATTTAGCTCAATGTCCTCCCCTCCAAGGAGGTTGAAGAAGAGAGAGAGAGAGAATCTTAGGGAGGAGAGAGAGGCCACTGGAAAGAATATTTTAGGTAAATTTTGAGTACTAAAGTACCTAGGTCGTGGAAGAATTGATTGTCTAAGATTTAGTTCATCTAAATTATATATGAATTTATATGAGTTCTTTATTAACTGATGAAGAGCATCAGAGTTGCCAGTGAAGCCCATTATTCAGTTTCCACTTTTGAAGAAGCATAGGGTTATCAAAAAAGGACGACCAAGATCAATATTCTTCGACTCTCATTCTATCACAATCATCTTTAAAACGAAGTCCAACAGTACCCTGGTCCAAGTAAGAGTGCCTCACATCCTCAGTGCCACATTCCCTCTTCATGGTTGATTCAAATGGAATGGTTGGAAATTGAAACTAGGGCTTGCACTTGCCCACGTTCTGGCTTAGGGCATGAATAGGGAGCTAAAGGTTCTCTATAGAACAGAGAGGTGAAGATGGAGAAGAAGTAGTTTCCGGGCAAGGACAGAATAATTTACATATGAATAGGAGAGAGGGAACTCAGAAAGGAGGAAAAAGGTGGGGATGAGGGATAGGAGTCACATAGTTTAGATGAGGGTGGCGATAAGAAGAAGCGTCTTGGGGCAAACTACCGCTCGTAAGAGGGTGGAGAAGAGCTCCATCGGAGAAGAGAGCCCTATTGTAGATTAATGATATATTTGCTCGTGGTTTTTAGGCTGCTTTTTTTTTTTGAGTTGCCAAAATTTTTTTACATTTCATTGCAGAATAACATGAGCGTACGCCCCTTACCAAAAAAAAAAAACAAACAAAATAAAACCTTACCAAAAAAAAAACATGAGCGTACGTTGTTAAGTGGGTTTCAGAGCATAATATATCCTATAAGGATTGACGAGACTTGAAAGCCCAACCGTGGGAAAGAGCTTTTCAAATTTGGACTTTGACAACCCAATTCACTACTCTATTTGTTTCTCTTGAGTAATAGGCTACTTAGAGATCTAAGTAATTGATAAATAAGTCTTGATACTCCAGTACACACTCGTCCCAAATTTATTGATCTGTGCCCAACAGTATACTTATCAAAGTTAAACTATCCGACTCAAGACTCCAACTCTCTTCTGATTGTGGAAGGAAAAATCTTAGGGTTTCCAAGAAACTAGGGTTTCAGCTTGATATGTGGAAATCAAACGGGCCGTTACTTTTTCATAGGACACTTTTTTTTTTGTCAGACATAGGATACTTGAAAAAAGAACGAAAGACAGTTACATTTATTGCACACCGATTTGAAATGATCCCGAACTTAAAGAACTAATCAGAATCGTATAGATGATAAAGTGCTAGATTCAAAAGCTTGGGGATTATTAGTTTCTTTTTCTTATTCCCTCCTCCTCTACAAATTTTTCAAGACGAAATCGTTTAATCACACGAATTATGCTTTCATTCATTACATTCACCGAATTTGTTCGAGTACAACTTCGTCACCTTTTTGTATGTGCTCAACAGGTGCATTCTAGATAAGCCATAGTAACATGGACGACGTGCATTTTCCTATTAGACCAAGAGTTTATTGCTCTTGAGTTGGGAATGATTTCTTGGCGGGATAGTCGATGGGTGTGAAACCAAAGCCGTTTATTTCTATGCATTTTGATTGCAAAGCTGCAAGACTCGTTGCTAATAAAGCTTATGTTAGCAAGAGAACACGCATTCATTATATCCTAAAGCTGTTATTGAAACGTGGAGTTGTATAGATCAATTATGTGAAGTTAGAAATGAATTTTGGCAGATTGATTAAACCTTTGAAAGGAAACATATAGTTGAATCATCGAAATGTGACTTATGCAATTTTGAAATGTCAACAAAAGTGGTAACACAACTTGTGATTGGAGATCCCATGAAGTAGGTTCTTGTGGGTACCAACAAGTCACCACTTGATACTGTTGAACCAAAATTTATTTAAGTCCCTTCTATGGTGTGTGGTTGGTGTTGAACTGCATATCAAACAAAAATTGATTTAAGCTCCAAATGAATTCCATATCGATTATGGGTGGTGAATTTTATCTGCAGTGTATACTTGATGGAATCACCTATAAGTGTAGAGTGAGGCCATTCTTATGAGATTCATGGCCGAATCTCTAGAGCATTCGTTAATAATCAGCTGCGCACACAGCCTATCAACACAAGCCCACGTTCAATGACGGAAATTGTTTGGGGAAGGGGGTGTAATGTGGTTTGTGAGAACCCTAGTTTACAATAAGATTCCTTTGTTTTATAGAAGCTATAAGCTTTACTATGGTCATATATGTTTTTTCCCAATTTTGTAGGTCTGGTTCAAAATTTAAAAGATATCAGATATGATGCATTACCCTCTAGTATGAAACCAGCTTTTATCTCTTCTTTTCATTGATAAATTAAATCTTTTTTTAAATATGTGGGGTGATTGTTGTATAAAATATTTCACAAAGCTTGTTTTCCTTGCATTTACTTATCCTTCATTGCTTTGAAACCTCTCTCACTTTAATTTTACTGATGGGTTTATTTTTGTTTAGCCTTGATGCAACAAGAAAAAGGTTTCAAGATCGCGCACATGAAATTAGGCTGAAGTAAGTGCAAAATTCAATTTTGCACTTGCGCGCGAGATATATGCAAGGCCTAGTTTCTCGTTACCAAATTTTTTATTTTGAGACCTTATATGGATACCTCTTATCCCTCAAATGGCCCTCGAGTCTTCATGGCCGTGATTCTCACCTCCAGAGAAAACTATACATCTCCTTTCGATATGAATCATATCTTATATGGTCGTTCTCCTTTAGCAAGCCAATTGTCGAGACAGGGCTTTGGATTCTCTTTGACTAGCCTGGTGTCTCTCTTATATGTTCATAGGGTACGCAGGAAAATCCGCAGATCAGCCAAGTGGGTGATGCGGTACATAAACCGGCCCCCTGGCAGAGCATGAGGAGGGTCGTAGCGTGTCCTATGCAATGTTGGCGCAAAAACGCATTTACCGAGGTCGGAACAGCACAGAAGAGAGATTGGACGAATCCTTCTCCCTATTGTTTTCTGAGTCATCGCGGCGTGTGCGCCTTCTGTACTTTCAGCGGGCAAAGCTCAACGATTAGCGTCTCTCTCTTCTTCGGTAGAGCGGCAGAAGACTTCTTCAGCTCAGGAAAAGAGTCGAGGAGATTAAAAAAAAAAAAGACAGATCTTTCCCACTTGCCGCATCAAGCGCACGTGATCCATAGTCGCCATTGTCGCGTAAGACATGTCCATAGTGGATTTCTGGCCACACCCACACGGACTCATGTGCAAAACAAGTTACTTGTATTCCATCATGAACTGATCTTATCAACGTGCCCGCCATCTTTGATTTCCGCTTGACTTATAACCCGATGTGTCAAGACTGCCAAAAGGAACAGCACTTCCTGGTTTTGCTGCTCGAGTATTGCATGTGTCGATCGCGGTCGCGGCATCCAAACCGATCCGGAACCTTATTATATGCAAATCCTCGGGATATATAATAACGTAATGACCGGTAAGTTCGTTAATCATGAGGTGACAATCATTGATAACCCCGTTTCCCAAGTTGTAAGTCAGCCACAATCCCACACTCTTCCCATTACTTAACGTGGTTTCCGCCTCTGATACAATCCTTTGCATTAAAACCCTAGCACGTGAAATGATTCCCCACCGTACCCATATAGATATCGTTAGCTTTAATTAGTGTTTAACATCAATCTTGATCAAACCCTTCTCTCTCTCTCTCTCTCTCTAGCATGGCATTGTTTTCATGTGGGCTATTGGGAACTCTCCTCCTCCTCTCTTCCGTCCACTCCCTCGCACTCTCAGTGCCATCTAGACGTCTCCTAGCCACTTCTAGCACTGTAATCCGGCAATACCTGGCGCCGCACAACGCCATGAGGTCGAAGCTCGGCCTCCCGCCCCTCCAGTGGAGCGAGGCACTCGCAAGCTATGCCTCCTGGTGGGGACACCAGCGACGAGGAGACTGCGCCCTCATCCACTCAAACAGCAACTACGGTGGGAACCTCTTCTGGGGCAGCGGCCACGGGTGGAGGCCGCAGGATGCGGTCGCAGCATGGGCTGCCGAGGGGCCCTACTTCGACTATGGCACCAACACGTGCCCGCCGAACCGAGATTGCTCGCACTACACTCAAGTGGTGTGGAGGCAGAGTCTCCAAGTTGGGTGTGCTAGAGTCATTTGCGCGAACGGGGACACGTTCATAACTTGTAACTACGATCCTCTTGGTAATGTGATAGGCCAAAGGCCTTACTGAAAATAAAAATAAAATTGGAGCTTGATTTGGTAGAATTGATTCAGTTTTAGAGGTCGATCCTCATGATGTATCGATTTTGTGCATAAAAATACTGATTGATAGACTTTCAAAATTCCTCAAACTTGGGAAGTTTTGTTTCGAATTACATTGAAGTCGACCTGCAACGAAATCTCACGCCTGTGATCTGCAATTGGTTAGGTCGACGGGTGTTAGGCCGGTGATTGAGCGATATGTTGTCAATTCGTTATGTCGATGAGCTCGGATCTAGGCAATATATTCTCTTATTCTTCATTAGCAAGTTTGACGAAGCACTTATGATTATATTTGCAAAATTGTGGAAAACTAAAAATTGATGGCACCTTTAATTTTCAATGTACTATTAATGGGAGAAGTTAATTTTTCTATGGGAAGTAAGACCGGGAAGTAAGATGTACCGAAAAATTTATACTCTATAGTAAATAAATAGAAGAAAAATGGCCAACAGGCATGCGACCTTATTAATAAAGGGATTGGGATGAAGGGTCGGAAAATATAAGGTCCTAGGTTTAATCTCTGTGAGCAATGTACACGCATGTACGTAGAAGAGAGGAGTGAGATCGCAATCAAGGGAGAAAAATGAAAAAGAAAAGTTTAGGTTATGTATGATTGATTAATGTACAGGACAATGTGTTACACTTTTCATAAGGCTAAAGAGAAATTTAATTGTCTTTATAGTGCAATTAACTTCATCCTTCCACTACACGAGAAATTTAGAATGTTTTTCTCGTTTTCTTTTATTTTTTGAATTGTATGTACGTGTTTATTCTCGACTATTGAAAAATATATCAAAATGTCGGTCTAATTATTCATTTTTAGCAAAGAATGTAAGTTTTTTTTTGAAAATTTCTCCATTTGATTAAGATTATGAATTATATAATTTAGCTTATAATGTTGCATGAGGAATATAAGCAAAATTGCACATGCTCGTAAAGCTTCCATGAAAGTAAGTATATATCACGAAAAGAAAGCACGAGGGAGGCTCAAGATTCACATTGAAATTTAATTTATATTAATGGGGGGGGGGGGTCCAACAAAAATTATGAGTTTGAGCTCGAGATTGAAGGGCTTCTAACTCGAATCTTTTACTCCATCGTCATTGACAACGAAATGCTCCGACTCTGCCCTCGATCTTTTTGGCTCTCTCGTGATTCGTTCATAGGGCCGCTCCCAAATCGACTTAATTGTAATCGTTGAAGATGAAGGGTCACTTAAGGTTGCATTTGGTCGACCGGATAAAAGCCATAATAAGATATGTTTTATCTTATCATGTGTTTGGCGGTGGTCCAGGATAGGATAAGGTCGGATATAGACCGGATAAAAAAATCCGAGGGGGGATAGGATAGATCCGGATAGGATTTCTAATGCCTATTTTTTCAGAAATGCTACACTCCACTCGTCATCTTCATCCCCACACCTTATGCACTTTCACCAAAAAAATTTCTCGGCTTTTTTTCCTTCACTAACTTCTCCAGACCCGTGCATAGCAAAAAAAAAAAAATTATTCTATCCGACTTTAAATCCGCAGTTCACCAAACAATGGATATGATATGAAGAAATCCGAGGATTTCTTATCCTATCCTATCCAGTCATATCCTGTTTAGAAATCCGGACGACCAAACGCAGCCTAAGTGTAGAAAAATCCGTGCTTGAGCATATTCTCTAATTTCAAGTCAACCTCGAGCCTGAAACCTTACCTTTTCCTCGATCGAAGGACTTCTCTAACCAATCGTATCCTCCAACTCCCCATCGCGCTTAACGACAAAACGCTCCGACCTCGTCCTTGATCTGTGACCGTCCCACCGGTTTGTCAGGGTCATCCCGGGACCGGGGTCAATCGCGATCGGAGATCGGGCCCGCCGCAATCATCGAGGACGGCGGGTCCCGGAGCATCCCTTTGACGATCTTTCTAGTGGCTGCCAAGTGTCGTGCGATTCATGGGCCGACGCGACTCCTGTCCGGTGAAAGCTAGAAGCTCGATTGGGCCAGGCCAGGGTCGGAACAAATAACCCAATTCGTGTGGGCCCGGCCCATCCTCACGCACACCGCTCATTTTCTTCTTCTTCTTCTTTCTTTCTTTCTTTCTTTACTTTTCGCGACTCTCGTTTTCTGGTCGTTTCGGCCTTCATGTGAAGTTTAAGCTCGAGAAGGAACTTCGTACGAGAAACCACGTGGAAAAGAAAATAAATCAAAAGCCAAAACGTTAAAACGTTAATGTAAAATTGGTGGACGTGGCACATTATCACAAAAAAAAAAAAATTCAAATTGGTACGTTCACGACCCATTTACCTTATACAAATTTCCGTATTACAAGAAAAAACCTAAATTGGTAGCGTCCGTGAAAGATGCGTGATTTTACTCGTCCGACGTGGAAATTCGATATAAAATGGCTCTTTAAATACATCGTTGCGACAAGTGTACTAATTTGAGATTTTTTTCGTACAAAAATCAGTATGGTAGATGTGTCATGACGTATGAATTCGGTGTTTTTTACGACATTATTTCCTATTATAATTGGCTCGCTACTTCAACAATATAAATAGCTATGGGTGTTAACGGTTCGGGTTTCCATGATACCCGAACATATTTGATACATGTGTGTTTGCGACCCAAATTGTGTCCCGAACTATATACGTACCCGCACCAAAAACAAGGTTGGGGTCGAGGTGTAAAACATAACCGTGAAGGGGACTTTCTTGGAGGGCATTCCCTAGGAGGAAGCCAGATGGATGGCTTTCAAGTGTTTTCAAATACCCCACTCGAATTGAAACTGTTTATATACCCATTTTTAAATCTATTATCTGAACCGAAAGAATCCCGACCCGAAAATTTCGGTTTGGTTCCAGTATTTTTGACACCCCTAAGCACAAGCAAATTAGAATGGGGAAAATAACATAAATAATCCTTAAAGTTTGACCCAATATGCAATTTGACCTTAACTTTTAATTTGTTCAATACGGTTATTGGATTTTGGCTCAATGTGCAATATGGTCATTGCACTTATTGGTTCGTGTTTAATTTAGTTTCTAAACAATATGAAAATATTCAATGTTACATTGATAGAAGAACATTATTGGACATTTTCATATAGTTCATGAACTAAATTAAATATGTATTAAAAGTCTAAGGAAATCCTTCAACAAATTAAAAAATTCAAGCACCACGTTATACCTTGAGCTAAATTTTAGGAATTGCATCGAATAAATTAAAAATTTAAGAATCACATTATAAATTGAGCCAAAATTCGAGTGTTACGTTATGTCATCGTCTCGTTAAAGTTATTTTTATTTTATTTTTCTTTCGTCGCCCGCCAACAATTGCACTGCCGAGCACTGAACACATTATCCATTCCTTCTCTCTCTCTCTCTCTCTCTGTAAGCATGGCGGATGGATAGCTTCCTTCGCCGCCGCCGCCGCCGCCACCGCCACCATCGCCGGCGATGCTTCGGTTCCAGTCGTTTCCGCCTCCGCCGCCGACCTCAGTATCACCGAGACCACCGCCGCTCTCTCTCCATGAGCGCGCCTTCTCTTCTTCCTCTGCTCCGCTCCGACGGCGAAGGGCCGGGAGGCCCAATCTCAAGCCTCTCACCTCCCGCATCGTCCAGCTCACCCGCCGACGGCAGCTCCGTCAGGTAGCGCCCCCTTCCTTCGTACGGTCTCTCGGCCGCGATTCGGCTCGCGGGGTTGCCGTGCTTGTTTCGGCCTCGATTTCGGTGCTTCGTTCGGCCTATTTGCCTTGGAAAAGCTGGGGCTTGGGCTCGCGAGCATCGCTTTTGTCTTTCGGTTGGGGAGTCCGGATTGGGCTTACGTGGTTTGGTCGCTGAGAAATTGAAGGGGAATGGAGGTCGAATGGTCAAACTACATATACTGATGTGGATGTGGAAGCTGTGCCTGTGCCATGACAATCGATTTTTCCAAACTCTTGATTCGCTTTCCCAATTTAGAGTAAATTTCTGCGCGTTGGGCTCTGGCAGAGTTGCCCGCTTGCGGGCGAGGGAGAGTGTTTGTGGCGTTTGAATAATAAGCTGCGTCGCCGTTTGTGGTTTGAGCTTTTAAGTTTGGTTGGCAGTGGTCTCCAATGACTCAACGTTGAAGCATACTGAGTGTTAATTTGCCAGGTTCGGGGTATAATGTCTTATGTGACAAGAATATTTATAATGTTCTATTAGTTGTCCTTCTGTATTCTACCATGAATGATTTTGCACATGCCTTAGTTTTCGACCTCCTTTGGGTTCAGATTTTTGAGGAAGTTGAAATTGCCGAGAGAAGATATGGGAAGCTCAACACTATAGTGATGAATGCGGTGATGGAAGCATGTGTTCACTGTGGGGATGTCGATGCGGCGCTTAAGATCTTTGCGGAAATGTTAAAGCCTGAGAATTGTGGTGTAGATAGCGTGACATATGGCACACTTCTGAAGGTATGGCATGTCATTGTGAACATGTACATATTTTCATCGGTGACATGGTTGAATGCACTCCTATGAGTTTAAATATTGACTGTCTTGACAAAACAAAAGTTGAATAGTGATGTCCGTGATTTTCAGATTAAAAACTGGGTTTTTATGGGTGCAAATTGTCTCATTTAATTTGCATGTTGAAGCAATGGAGTGACCATCACTGGAGCAGCAAAAATCTTTTTCCACGTGCCCATGGTCATGTTTTAAATAATTTTTTCAAATATAAAGACAGAATATTAAGGAGCACCACGGGGGCTGCCTTCCATTTTGAATCCAAAAGCTATAAAATATCGAAGATTTGTAGGCAAAGATGATTTTGGATACTTCAATGAAAGTCAAGTAAAGGGTAGCTGGCTTTCCTCCTTATGTTTCAAGCTATCATTATTGATGGAGCCCTTCAAAAGGTTATTATCAAAAGAATTACTTGAATTGCTAATAATGATCTAGAACAAAGCTTAAACTAACCAAAATACTTGGAAAAACCAATGAAGTAACCCCAATTTCAATAGCTTGGATGCACTTAAACCAGAAAGTTAGTTAACAACCTAGAGTAGAAGCTCACAAATAGAGCCAGGTATGAAAGGTTAAGTCCGTTCGTGCATGGATCGTCCTTGGTCTGTGCATGGATCGTGACCTTGGTCATGTGCCACCTTAGTTGTAATATGTTTGTCATCGCAATTTAATGGGTTGAAGCAGAATTCTTCTCATTCAGACAAATTCTAGTGGCTGGATCTGAATTGGAAAGATTACTGGAAAGAGCGAAGAGGAATATTGGTACGATCTAAAAAGGTTTCTATTAATTTTTGGCTGGAATTGTTCTTCACTTAATGTTAGAATAAGCAACAAATTTAGTTTTCTTTGTCACACTAATAATTCCCTTCCCCCTGCCAAGATGTCAAGGATGAAAGACAAATAACAGAACACTTCATTAGTCAAGTATATGTTATTTCCTTGGTCGAGGAAACTCATGACTTGATGGGGCAAAAAATCCAAGAATCTCCTGTTCTGGTTTAGGCTCAAAGCATGGTCAGGCTATTGGGGGGACTGCCACCTTCTGCCACCCCCTTAGTCCACCTATGATCATACTAGTTCCCACCCATAATTTTTCATTAATGCTGCCTGATGCTTGATTCCCTATTAGATGGGAATCTACAAGATCATCTTATGCAGATATGTAAACTTACTCTTTCTTGGGTCTAGAAAATATCAGTTCAGTCATAGTAGAAATAAACGTTACTGGTGGCATAATATAGAAACCTTCTTCTGGTAGACAGAGATATCTTCATCCATGTTGTGAGAACTTTGTAGTAGCAACTAAAGTTCTATATTGCCTATGCACTACAGCTTCATGAGACACGGACACTTCTATACAGTCTGTCATCTATAGAAGCTTATCTTAATGCCCTCATCAAGTTGGCTACATGTTTGCCAAGTCTGCAGCTTTGGCTGGAAGAGTTTCTCTTCGCATGAGTTTGGCATTGTATTTATATTAGGTAGTCATGATTGTATCTTCTTTACCTCAAAAGGGCTTAGGTGATGCTCGAAGAATTGATGAAGCATTCCAAGTACTTGAATCTGTGGAGAATGGTACTGCTATGGGAAATCCCAAGTTGTCAGCAGCGCTGATCTTTGGTCTACTAAATGCTCTTATCGAAGCAGGTAGCATAGCAAATGCTTACAAAAGATATCTTTCAGCTTTTCATTTGAAGTAACTTTATTTCTCTTTATTCTAACTGTCACGTTGCTAGCTACTGGTGTCTGTAATGCTAAATCAACATTAAATTAAAGGTTTAACTTTCGTATAGCACTAGTAGAAAGCCCATGCTATGCGTGGGGCGCTCCAAAAAGTTTTATGATCTTGAACTCGTATACACGAGCATAATGACATGTCCTGACAATTTTCAGTTTATCTATAAAACAAGAATATGTGCGTGAATATTTCAGTTGCATGTTCATATAGGTGATAAATGAATCTAAAATCAAAACTTATAATGAAACACCTATTAAGTCTATCTTAGCTGAAAGCAGAAAACTTAGTGCCAGTCAGCTCCCTTATTAAGGGTATCGGCCTATGTCTACAGGAACGGTGAAACCTTAAAGAAGCCTTGATCATCAGCTGCTCACCGCAGAGTGCATGAACAAGTTCATTTCTGCCTTTTCTATGCGCTACAAAGGGAAATGTGTGACTAAAAATCTGAATAGAAATGGTTCAGTGATAGCTATTCCTTTTGGGACCAATGGAAGCCGTCATAATACTGTAACTTTGTAATTTGGCATTAGAATTTCGAACTTATCTTAAGAAATCTGATATAGTCCACACCTCCTGTCACAGAAGATAATATATGTGACATGGAAACCGCATTCATTGAATTAAAATCTATTATTTCTATTTTCCCAGAAAACATCAACCTGCATAAGCTCACCTAAATACAAATGAAGTAATGTGTTAGTCTATTGGCAATAATCTTACATATGTGTAGATATATGCAGGGAGAAGTTCTTGATCAGTGTATAGGAAGATTAGAGAGAGATTTTTACGAAAATTCCTGGGGTGGCTTGACATGCAGAAGTGGGAGATCACCTCAGACCTGTTAGGAAAAACTGTAAAGTAGATAGAGAAGCACTTAGTTAGCACAAAAACAAATCATGATTTTTCTAAAGAATATGTAACTCATCTAATATCAGGAAAACTGAAATTAGATCATCATAAGCTTCTCTTTAAATTTGACAAAAGATCATCTCGCTATAAATATTTTGCCCTTTTTGTACAGCCATCTAGTAGGAGAAGAAAGAGGGCATGTAGGATAATTCTCTAATATGAGCTTGGAATCATGAAATCCATTAATGTCTTCACTGTTCTTTTCAGCGCTACCCATAGGATTTTAAAACACGGACAATCCTTAGAGACCTCTTAACGTAGGTGATATTCCATCATGGATTGTATAGTTGTTACTCTTAAATAAACGGATAGGATAAAAATGAGCTTGATCAATTGACAGTCTGCAGAAATCCTCAAGTACATCATGCAAACATGGTTGATGCTCTTCCATATCACTTAACTTGTTATTGAGGAGAATGGACTAACAGTTCTCATCATTTCTAGGGCAATCTGACGAATGGATTTAGTGAGAAGACAAATGCTTGTGATGCATTTTAAGAAATATACGATTGTCTTAATTTTCTGTTACAATCCTCTTATTGATTGTTATTAATCTTTTTTATTTTAGTCAGTTTATAATGTAACAATTAATGAAACTGCACCACGAAGACGTCTTTTATTGTGTCCATAAGCTCTATTAAAAAGATCATCCCAAAAGCTTAAGCAAATAGGTGGAGGAAGACCCTGTTGTCAAGGGATAGTGGCAAGTGGAATTTTGAATATGCACATTCACATGGAATTTTGACCATGCACATTCGTGAAAGGGATAGCACTAGCTTTGAAAGCATGTTAGAAAGTCCATCCCAAAAGCTTAAGCTAATAGGTGTAGGTAGACCACATGAATATAAAGAGCATATAAGATCCGTTGTTAAGCGATGTGAGACAATACTTCAACAAGCTCTTCTAGACTTCATCAACCTCTTATTGTTATATACATGGATGTCCACTTCTTTACTGACGCATGCGAAAACAGAACCGAAAATCGCCACCTGCAAACAGACCCTCTCTTTGCAATATCTGGGGCCCATGGGATTTGGGAAAACCTTTTGATTATTCTATTTTTTTGGAATTCCATGTTTTGTTGGTGAAAACTAGATTTTGAAAGCCCGTTTGGTTGTCTTGTTTCCAAAGTAAAGAAGCATTTTTCATTTAATAGGAAACTGTGTTTCATTCACAATAACAGCTTTGATAACGACTTCTTCTTCTTTTCGTTTTGGTGCTGTTTCATTTTTTTTGAAAATTGAACCAGTTTTCTTATCCAAACAGGACCTTGACTGCCTAATTTTTCGGCTTGTTCAGTGATAATGCGAATTGTATGAGCTTGTTGTTAATTGTTTCAAATTTCAATTAGTTAATTGAGGCTGTTGTGACAAACTCATCATTGAAGCACCTGTCTTTTCCTTGTTGACTAAAAGTGCAATTGCATAAGCTTACCAATAATTGCTTCAATCAACTTCATTAAGGTTATTTTCATAAATATCTCCCTTGCTGTTTTGAGCCACAAGATTGTGCCAGCTTCATGAAACTTGCTTTTGTGGTTCTGACTCGGTGACATCCATGTAGATTGTGTGAATATGTCTGCTTGAATCACTCATAAATATGCTAGATAAAGCACCATTTTCCTCATTAACAGAGGCAGATTATTTCATTTATTTATCATTACGAGCTTCAGTGTCCTTTCCAATGTTGCGCTTGCACTGTTTTAGTGCAGGAGATCTACGCCGTGCTAATGGTCTTCTTGCTCGATATGGCTATGTCTTACACGAGGGAGGCAGACCTTCAATTCTAATGTGCAACTTATTGATGAAGGTACGCCTGCCCCATCTTTTTAGATGATTGTGATTTGAAGCTTCTACATTTTTCATTGAGTATGCATGTTTTCTTGTCTTCTTATAGCAAATTGTCACTAATACCGGAAGAGAATGCTGATTGAAGACTCTGCTTTCTGAATATGCCAGGGATACATAAACTCAGGTTTGCCCCAAGAAGCTTTAAATGTCCACGAGGAGATGTCACACCAAGGATTGGATCCTGATAGACTAACCTATAATACTCTAATCTTCGCATGCATAAAAGCAGGAAATCTTGATGCAGCTATGTGTTTTTTCGAGGAAATGAAGGTCTAGAACATTTACTTTAGTGATAGTTTGAAATCTGAATCTTGATATTTTGACAATGTTAGATAATTGGTTACTATACTTTAGCTTGAATGACTTATTTTTTCCCTCCCATTTCTCAAGTTTACTTATTTCCAGGAAAAAGGAGAGTCGAATGGCTGCCAGGTGGTTCTCCCTGATGCAGTAACTTACACCACTTTGCTCAAGGTTAGTTTTGTTTATCTTTATTTTTGCGTAAGAAACCGTAATTTATTCAGAGAAGTAGAACTGGAAAGCAAGACTGATTTCCATTAGCAAAAGGGAAGGAGAATGTGGAGAGAACACATACAGAGGAGTGACTGACTACGATGGCAGGTACCACAAGAAAACACAAGCAGCATTTGAAGCTATTATTGCGACTTAAAATAAAGAGAAGGGAGGGAAGAGCTCCCAGCAAAGTTGCTGCAGCAAATCAAATCTTTATATAGTTTGAGGTAGTTGGGCTTGGGACCTAGGAAGCACGGACACTTTCCGGGGGGCCTCCGTGTCGGTGTCAGATGCGTGTCGGACATCAACACGCGTCCAACTCTTGGTCAACAGGTTTTAGACATTTGACATGTGGTCGACGCTTCGGACACGCCAGCGACATGGAAGTCCAGCATCCCGACATGCACGGGGTCAATTTTAAACATTTTCAATAAATTAGGGGTCAAAATGTAAATCTATCAATAAATATATGTACTTAAGTCATATACCCAGCCATCCCAAAATTAATATACCCAGCCAGCCCCAAAAAATGAATGATATTAACAAATGGTGGATTAATGTTTTTAGTATAAATTCATTCTAGGCTCTCTTTTTATAATTTATTTATTTGTGGATTCAAATCAAATTAATTTGATTGAAGTAATCATAAAAATGATAATTTGTTATGTATATATAAATATATACATTAACATACAACGTGTCCTAATTTGTTAGAATTCTCTATTTTTTGAGAAATGACGTGTCGGCGTGTCGGTGTCATATGTGCAGAGAAGGATTGCCTCTACAGACTAACCCAGTCCACGTCTCAGTTTGAAAATTTTCTTCTTTTGTAAGAGCTTTATCGCTTCTCCTATTTGCCTATTTCCAAAATCGACATAAATTTTAGTAAGCAAAATCAATAACATAGCTGAAAGAATTTTTTATTTTGGAAAGATCCTTATATTCCCAGTAGCTAAACAGCTGCTGATCTGATTAATTTCTCTTTTTTTAGTGACATGTTGAGTTCTGTCGTCATACTTTCATTTTGACACTCTTTTCTTTTGTAGTTGAAGCCAACCTGCCACAGAACAGTTCTCACTGTCACAATAGGAATTTCTAATCTATAATCTAAGAGCTTCTAGTAAAGCAATTCACTTGGCTTAGAGGGACTTGATACTGTGAAAGGAGCAGAGCATCCTCAAGATATAGTCTGTAGCGTAATTGCTCAGTAAACCTGATATAAGTGAAAAACAAAATTGACCAACAATCTAGATGGAAAAACCCATTTGGCTGGATTGTTGCAAGCTTTGGGTATGTTATAATTTCTATAATTGAAGTCAAAGGCTTGAATGATCTGAACTTTTTTTATGACATATAATCGTTGGTTTTGGTATTATGCTTCTGCATTTTGAAAAAAATGATGGTACCATAAAGGAAAAACAAAAAGCTTATTGCTCTTGGCTGTCATAATGTTTGAGCCAGTTTTATTATAGTAAAACATGCAATGGAAAGCTCCTAAAGGAATATTGGAACCATAAAGGGGATGCCAATTGAAGGCTTGGGATGCATGCATTAGAGTACTTTTTCATGAACTCAATGCATGTTATCTACCATAAATAAACTAAGCGGTCAAAGTGGAGTTTCAACTGGTTGAACCATAGACAAGTTACTCAACCTGTTCCCTCACCAGTACGGTTTTAAAAACACTGAAGAACACACCATGCTTGCAATGAGTCCTCCAGCAAGGGCACAGCTCTTATACCATGTTAGATGACCATTTGTCCCAAAAGCTTAAGTTGTCAAAAAACAGGTGTAAAATGTATATTAGCATATCACATAAAATTGTCAAAATGGTCTCTTAATCATTGTCTTCATTTTCAGAAAACCGTGAGTGTATTCTACTTAGAACTTATAATGTTGGTTGTAATTGAGAGGTCTCACTTCTTAAAATTTAACTCAGTAGCCTATCCCAGTGCTCATCATTGGATTTCTAATTTCAGACCTCTCTCAGCTTTATGGGTTACCATGTCTAGTCTACACCAGGACTTAATTAAAACAAGCAAACCGACTAAGTTTTTTTCTGTACACCATGCTGCTACAGAATAATGTAGATTTTTCAACTGTTTTTAAGTCGGTGTTCTAACTCCATGTATTTGTGGAAAACCTTTTCCAGTGATAAGAATTTCAATGAAAATTGAAAACCTGATTACTTGCAGTAGAAAAAAAATGGTGTTTTCATCATGATCTTTATTGGTTCTTATTACGGGCCTGACACATCTTTAAAGTTTCATTCCGACACCAATGAAGGATTCCGAGCATAAATGTTGGAGAGTTGGACCAGTGAGACTAGGATGCAGTCAGTTGATCCATTTTCTTGCCATACAAAGCTGAAACATAATATAGATTCTAATGGTTGTTGCAGCATGTTTCTTGCTTGTTCAATATTTATTGATTTATCTGACATTCAAGCTTTTCTTTACAGGGTTTTAGGCAGTCCATGGATTTAGTTTCAGTTCAGAAGATTGTGTTTGAAATGAAATCACGTTATGATCTTGTTTTGGATCGGACTGCATACACAGCAATAGTTGATGCATTGCTGAATTGTGGATCGATCAAAGGTACGTGCATGTGAAAGATGTTTATAGTAATGATAAATGGTGAGTATTTATTGATGGAATGATCAATGGTAATAATTGAAAGTTCATTCGAGATCAATTAGAAGGTTGTGTTGGATTTGATGTGTATCTGCGCGCATATGCTGTTTTACTTGGTATTTGCATAGAAGTTATGGAAGTTGAAGTTATGATAGGGTCAACTTGTCATTTGTTTGAGGACTTGTATATCTAGCTGCTGCCTCTAGTAAACGAGATGGAGGTATTTGAATCAGCTACCACAAAGAGGGTCCACTGAGCTTCTTTTTCTTGCATTTCTTATATGCTTAGGTGCTCTTTGTGCTTTTGGAGAGATAATAAAACGGGCTGGTCTGAATTCAGACTTGAAACCAAAGTCCCACCTTTATCTTTCCATGATGCGTGCCCTAGCTGCTAGAGGAGATTATGGAATGGTCAAACTTCTGCATAGGCGCATGTGGCCTGATTGTGCTGGAACCATTAGCTTTAAAGTTCAAGAAGAGGCGGATCACCTTCTCATGGAGGCTGCTTTAAATGATGGTCAGGTACTAGATCTTGCTCAATGTGGGCTCAACATAAGACTGTCTCTGTGTCTGTAACTACCCTTTACCAAACTTCTTTTTTACTTAAATGTATTAGTTGCCAGTTAGAAGTAGAAGTAATGAAGCTTTCCTACAAGTACTTCTGTGAAGGTGATTAACATCTTTTTCAAGGGGATTTCTCTGTATTACATGCCCTTGTTGCTTGATTAGGCACAGTACTGCTTCACATTGCAGTACATGCATAGTATTCTGTCAATTCTACATTCCTTGGGAAACAAACTCCTTTGAACTCATTGTTATGGCTCTCTTTGTCAGGTAGATATCGCTATACAGAGCCTACATGACATTGTGGGAAGATGGAAGGGAATATCATGGACAAGTCGAGGTGGCATGGTATGAGATTTTGCATATGTTCGTTTTGAATTATATCAACTGAATGGCTTCTATTGAATTTGTATCATGATTCATGGATCTTTTTTTTTGGTTCGCGCTTTTTCCACTCCTCATTTGACTTAGACACTCGTTTTTTGTGTATTTTGACCATACTATCCCTTGTGTGGCCCACCACTTCTCTTATAACTCTACAAAAGTTGTCCCTTTTAGTTTTGTTTCTTCTTTTTTTTTCCTTGCGGGTCCCACTTTCCTTCTTTTTCTTTCTTATCAAGCCTAAATAGTCTCTTTGTTTTCTCTCCCATTCTCTTCTTTCTACGTCTCCCTGCTCGAATATATATCATGCCAACCTCGTCATCCTCCACACTTTCGCTGGCACCAACGTTGCTCTCAACCCAATGAGCCCCTTTTCTCTGCCACACGCAGCTTGAATAATTTCGTATTTGTGTGAGGGGTCTCTAAGGTTTTGTGGACTGATGGATTGCTGCTCGAATAATTTCGTATTTGCTTCGATTTGTTTCATGAGCATGTTAGGGAGATCTTTGCTCTAATTATCGATTTAGAAGCACAAGTTGGAAGGAAAACACATTGTTGTCCATGGACTCTGGCTTTTTGTCTCACGATGAATTGGAGAGAGAAATAGATGGCTCGATCATCCATGGAGGACCACCTGATATCAATCTCCCTTTGTCATCAAGGCCTAGCCCACCTTCTCTGCTTTGGAACGACCCTTGTGATATTTTAAATGTTGTTTGGGACCCCAACTTTACCAAATAGAGATGAATGTTAATATCCTAAAAGTGGGGCATAAGAGTAACAAGCGCCTTGATAGTGCGTGGAGCGCCTGGTTTTTCTTTAGTTTCTACTTTAGGCCTATTTTGAATGAAAAATCAAACTCCAAAATAGTTCAGGACCGTAATGGTGTGTCTGGCTTTGAGAAATCAGACTTGCCGCTCAATGCTTTTTGGGTTTAGCACGACATAGAAAACATTACATGTGGGTTTTCAAGGACAGGCCTGAAAATCCTCTCGGCAAATGTAGCTGAGAAGTTACATGAATGGGCATAGTCGGCGAGGGGAGCGTCCATTTCCCTTTAGTGTGGATAGGGGCTTTGTGCGTTCTCACAAGATGTAGAGGAAGCACTACTGTGGCCTCTCCAATCCCCATTGCCTTCAGGGGGTTGAAATTGTATGGTGAGGGTTGGCAGGGAAAGTGTGGAGGACAATGGGGTTGGCATCACATAGAGGTGTAGAAAGAAGAGAATGGCAGAGAAAACAGAGAGCCGATTTAGGTGTGAAAAGAAAGAAGAAGGAAAGTGAGACCTACAAGAAAAAAAAAGAAGAAACAAAATAAAAAGGGATCAGTTTTGTAGAGTTATAAGAGAAGTGGTGGGCCATACAACGGATAATATGGTCAAAACACAAAGAAAATGAGTGTCCAAGCCAAATGAGGAGTGGAAAAGCGCAGCCCTTTTTTTTTACTCCAGTTTTCTTCTTCATTTAGCTTGATCTGGTATACATATGTTTGGAATGCTGTAACTTGGTCTCCTCTCGGTGTTTAGTATCTAAAATCTAATCAGCAGAGAATATAAGTTTTGGAATCCTACCTTCCATGATTGGAATGCTGTCAATTGGCCTCTTCTTGGTGCTTAAAATCCGAAATCTAATCAGCAAAGAAACTGTGGAATCATACCTATTAACACCTTAAATTTGAATTGAACTGTCCTTGGAGACACTTTTCAAAGTTGGCTCAGGATGACATCATTTATCTTTTGATCTTATTTAATTGGTCTGTCGTTTGCTTTCTCAAACTTGTTTGTTATCCAGTGCAGCTTCTCCTTTGCTTAATCTTTTTCTAAGTGGACTGCCTTCTAAATTGCAGGTCGCTATGCACATTGAGGCTTTGTTGGGAACTGCAAACTCCTTGTTCAGTCCTCACTTACTTCCTCGGGTATTGAGTACATTCTATTTCACCACCTATACTAGCATGAAAATTGGCACTTCTTTTCCATAATGAGCACTTTATGAACAATTTGCTGAAGAACAGCTGGTGAAAGCATTTCAAGAAGCTTATATTCAAAGACAGTGTGTGAATATTGATTAGTGAATTTATTTCAAGATGAAGAATGAAGGAAAGGAAGATAATGTGGGTTTAATAAAGTTAGGAAGGTAAGAAAGACCGGTACCTTAAATGAAACTGTAGAAAAGAGAAAATTGATAGGAAAAAGTAATTCACCGTACTACTTGGGTTGCTAAAAGTAGGCCTTGCTCGAAATTATTAATTTGTCTGGAACTTGCTAAAAAACATTGCAAGACATACATATGGAATTGTGGAAGAACTATATAAGAAAGCAAAAAGTTAAGCCTGCCTTGTGGGTTATACATGTTGATTCACTCCAAGCGGAGAGAAGGAATGACAAAAATGTTGGTGGCTATAGAGGTCATGTGTAGAAGATAAGCTAAGATAATCTCTCAAACTTTAGTAGGAGAAAGGAAAAATAAAACAAGCAAATGTAAACCTCTTACATGAGGTTGTGCATGCATAAGGCATTGAGGGTATAACAGGGGTGAATGAAGGCGGGGTAATGAAAGAGGTGCAATGTCTCATGCTGAAAAAATTAGTAGTGTACCTTTATGGAGTTTGAACCTCGAGAAAAAAAATTGAGGAAATTGGACAGGGAAGAATTTAAAAACTTGACTAGACAAAATTGTTAAAAGTTTTCTACACGAGCAACTTTAAGGATGGCCATGTATTGTGGAACTCCAAATTAAAGGTACAAGCGATATGCTACAAAGACTCGATTAATAGATGACAGTCAATGATAAGTTGCATGCCAGAAACGTGCAATCTCATGTCTAGCTCTAATTACAAGAACACTTAATTTTAAACTACTCTAACCATCTGGTCTTCTTTGTCTTCATTGGTGTAGACGTAATTGTTGTTGATATGGGAGGTACGTGGAATAAGCTATTCTAGAAAGTCAAATAGCTGATTAGTTGAACATTTGTGCTAATTGCCAGTCTATTTTTATGTTTTCTTCTCTCGGCTTCTTATATTTTGACTTATTGGCATCACTGTCCACGATTGAACAATAATTTGAAGTTGTCCCATAAAACCATTTTTTTTGTGTAGCTATCATTATACGAACCTATTGACAGTATCATGACGCCATTTGAAGCAGCTAGGCCACTGCCAGGTACTTTACTTCTGAAGAAAGTGATACTGCGGTTCTTTAGGGATTCAGTAGTCCCTATCGTAGATGACTGGGGTAGCTGCATAGGGCTCTTGCATTGTGAAGATTGTGATGAGGTAAGCTCTTTTGTTTCAGCTCCAACTTTCTTCAGGCTTTACCGTGAAGAAATCGTTTTTTAATTATCCGCAGAGCTCGTTGGGTAGGGGGGCGGACATCACTCTGCTTTTGGTCATATTCAGATGCATTTTCACACTGTTAACATTTAGACTCCAGATTTGTCTTCTGTTTGCATAAGTAGTGTCTGACATTTTAGCACAACTCCTTTTGTGTGACTTTACTAGATAATACGGAATTAGTCTTATAATTGGCATGGCTTAACGAAAGAATGAGTTTTTCTGGTATGAAGTATGGTTTGACTTGAAGTACTCATAGAAAACAAATGTCTGATTTCTGCATATGATTTTCATACATAGAATCCCATAAGGAGGTTTTGGAGGATCAGATGAAAAAGACGTTTAATTCTGCCATTTGAGAGATCTGCCACCCTAGCCATGTTGTCCAAACACTACTTTCATTAGGTGCTAAATGTGATGTGCATTTTGTGCAGTTGAATTCTCCGCTATCAGCCATGATGAGAAGTCCACCTCCTTGTGTTACTACCACGACATCCATTGGTCGTGTGATTGAACTGATTCTAGAAAAGAAGTACAAAATGGTGGTGGTCGTAAGATATGGTGATTTATATGGTGGCATGGCAAGCACAAGTGTAAGGGCAGTGGGAGTTTTCACGTCTGCTCAGTTGTTTAAGCTTGTCGATCCTCCCCTCACTGCAGATCACTTTAACAACATTTAGCTGAACAGTTTCTTTCCAGTTCCATTTTTCCTTGATTTGCATTTTGTTCCTCCGTTTCTCCCCATTGAAAATGGATTTTATTTAGCGGAATGAGCATGGCAAGACAGGACCCTCATGTCCCTGTCTCTCAGATGGGTGATTGATTCCCTTTGAGGGTTGAATCCGGTTCAACCGAGTGCGGTGAACAGACGAAATGACCATGTTAGGCCAAGGCTTGCTTACAAGCTGGAAGAGGCATTGATTCACCAGCAAGAGAAATTACAGCGTTAAGGACAGGGAAGGTGAATCTCTCCTTTTGTTGTACGCTACATGCTTATCAATGCTGTGTGAGGTTTGGCAAATTAGTTGCTTTATGAGGTTTGGCAAGAAGGCCATCGCATTCTGCAAACATGTGCATTGTAATTGTAGATTCCTCTTTAATTCCATCATAATTCGTTGATTAGGATTGTCGCGTCCCTCCTGACAAGGGGAAGATGGGTTTAGAGGTAATACCGAAACGGTCCTCAATCCGCGCATGCTCTCCTAAACCTTTATCTCACACGGAAATACATTACACTAATAACCCAGGAGTTCCGGCGTTCATCGATTGCGAGGGGAGTAGTAGGGATTGTTTAACTGAAGCAAGTGATTGCATTGTTTGAAAGTTATAAAATTCAGTTACACTTTCGTGATAAAGTTTTTAGATTTTCAATGCACTTATTCTAACATAAAATATATGGGGGAGCTGTCCAGAATAATTTGAGAATCCCCACTAATCTCTATTTCTTTATTGAATTCACTACGAGCAACATGTTCTCTTTCTTTATTGAATTTACTTTTCCATTTTCTACTTCAAATTATTTGTTAGCATTTCTTTTTCACTAGTAAGAACCATGACAACAATTATTCTGACCCGTGAACTCATTTTGGAATTTTTTTTTTCAATTTCTTGCAAATATAAGCAATATATCACGACCGATATCAAGTTGCGAATCCAGCTATTTTTCTTACTCATAGTAGCTCAATAACAACGGCTCAAAATGGCATGCTATAACAGTTCAATAAGAAATTACCAATCATTCAATATTGCTTACCCAAATTGCCCACCCCATAATCTCCTAAAGTACAAATTGAGAATGGCTAACGGATATAATGCCTAATACGGATAGACATGAATGACTATATAACCTCGTAATCCCTACTTGCCCAGCATGTATTCCTGCACATACTTAAAACTTGTAGCATCCACAGTATCATTGAGAAGGTCCACAAGATGAAGAGCTCCAGCATGTCCGTCCTGGTACTCTTCCTCTTAGTAAGCTTTGGTAAATCAAATTCACTTAGAAGAAAGTGCTTTTTCTTTTCTTATATATATAATTTGTGCGGAGATATAACTATGGTGTCTTCGACATATTACATAGACATATAAATCATCTCAAAGAATTGAAATTTGACTCGTGCAGTGTTTTCTTTTTTCTCTCTTGGGATGCAGGCAATGAGTTGACGATGGTGAGAGCAGCGAAAACATGCACATATTCGGTTGATTTGAAACTGTTCTGCGTTTTGGACGATTGCAAGAGTTACTGCGCTCAGAGGTTCGGCCCAAAGGCAATCGGAACCTGCGCACCTGAGGAAGTTTGTAATTGTAGTTACCCTTGTTAACGCCGTCATGAGTCGGCATTGTTCTGCCTATAATAATGTGACTTCGTCCCAGTGACGATTAGCTTCTTGGTGTCACTATTTAGTATGAAAATCTCATGCAAAAGTCGAGGAATTTTGAGCCCAGCCCCAATAACAAGATGACCAAACTCTTTCCGAATCCCTAATACTAAGAAGTTGCCTGTATAACAGAAAAGAACACAATTAAAATACAAGATATGTGTACTGGAAGTCCTATAACTTCACGAAAGTGCAATGGAGTCGCAAAACTTGCAGAAAAAGTACAATCAAGTCGTAAAACTTGTCAAGTTGGTTTAATCGATATTTTTTCTCTCCTACGTGATGATAAACGACGTTGTTTTGGTCAAATTTAATTTTTAATACTAATTTTGTTTAAATTAAATTTCAAAAATAAAATGCATTAAAAAAAAACCCACACATACTCAGCGGCTGTGGCCAAGCCCTAGTTATTGCCAAAGTCGCCGGCAAGGGTCGGTGGAGGTCGCTTGGGCCTTCCTGAAGCCTGGCAACCCTTGCCGGCCCTGGGCAAGGTCTCGCCGATCCCCAACGAGGGTCTGCAAGCCTTGAAATGGAGGGGGGGGGGGGGTGCGTAACCCGCGCCCCAGATCTAAGCGAGGATTGTCGGCCCTCGATTGGGCCGGCAAGGCCTCGCCCTGTATTGCCCACCCCAAGTGAGGCCTTGCCGGCGAGGGCTGACGACCCTCGCTCAGATCTGGGGCAAGGGTCCTCCCTCCCCCAAATTAGGGCTGGCAAACCCTCGCTGGGCTTTGGGAAGGGGACCTTCGTTAGTCCTTCTCAATGCCTGTGGCAGCGGCCACCGGCGAGGGCTAGGCCATAGCCTCTGGTTGTGTGTGTGGTTTTTTTTATATATTATTTTTTGAACTTTTAGCTTTTTTTTATCTAATTTATTTTTTTTTATTTTTTCCGATATGGTGCTTATTGGATGCCACATCATTGCCACGTGTCTCAAGAAAAGTAATAAAATAAGACACGGAAGCGTTTTTCGTTAGTCTAGTTGGACAGTGTTAACTTTAGAATTCGATTGAATCAACTTAACAAGTTTTAGAACTCGATTGCACTTTTTACAAGTTTTAAGACTTAATTGCACTTTCGTGATAAGGTTTAGGACTTTCAGTGAACAAATTCCATTAAAATACTTTCCGTGCAAACCCTAGAATTTGGATGAAATAGGACATTTCTTTGTAACCCAATCCTCATCACCAAATTACGACAAGCGAGAGAGATGGGGTTCTAATAAATAAAATGGTGACAATGTAGAAATGAAATGTGCACTTGCAAAGCACGGGCTATGCAACTAGTAGTTAAGGAAAGTTGACTTGGCGCTCATTAATCAAGGCAATAATGAGAGGATTGTTACGCACCTTAAAATCCGCTCAATTGCCATTGACAATGAGCAAATTCTTGCATGGACCAACATCTATTATACTTAGAAGCACGGTCAACTAGTCATCATGATACATCCTTCGTATCTCAACTGGCCTTCTTTCACGCTACATAAAGTCAAATTCGTGCCAAATGGGTCTTCACTGCTCGTTTGATCCCTCTATTCAATTCTGCCGAGCTTTGGCCTGAAGAAAGAGTTTCCAAGGCCTGAAGAAAGAGTTTCCAAGGCCGACTAGAAAAGACCTACCCCTTTAGGAAACAACTAAGTAAACATGACATGCACGAAGATCTTTGTCACTTGGGTTAATAAATTGTTGGAAGCATTTCATGTCTAACTAAGGATGGAGATCTAACTACTGATAAAAGGGATTGGCGGCAGAGGAAGTTCAAGTTGAACGTAGAATAGGTATCTAATTTTCGTGTAATTCAATTTATCCTTTTGATTAATGACGTAATTATGAGAGAATTTTCTTTGAATTTGCACCTTTGAGCGTGTTTGATGCAGCCATGATTGTTTTGCTAGTTTTACTCGTGTTTGTCCTCATCTCAACTGTATCAGTTCAAGGGATAAAGTAATGGATGGATCGTTTTCATAATTAAATCTATAGTACAAGCTCAATCTTTGAGAATATGGAGCTGATCACGATTCTTCCATGTCATAGGCCTGGCAAACAAAGTAATATTGGCCCACCCCAGATCGACTAGATCAGGGCATTTAGATCATTCAAAATCAGAACTCATCTAGTTGTACTAATCATAAACCAAGGATTAGTCAAAATCCTAAGCAAGAAACCTCTTTCGTGTTTGTGTATCTTCGTTGTTAAGGTAAACTGTTTGTCCTAACATGAAAAAAAACATTCTAGTTCAAGTTACCTCAGAAGATGTGTTCCTGAGTACCCAGATGCATTCTACACACCTGAGCTTCAAATATGGAACAACGCCGCCTTCGACAAAGGAGAATCCGAAGATTCTGTTGCCGTTGTCGTCAAGGCCTCTTGGTCTTCTGCCAACTCCATCTTCGTAAAGCTCTCTGAATCGCTTGAGTCGGACAATTTCAACAAAGGAAATAGGAGTCGCGAGTGCGCCAATTCCCAGATTTCGCTCAAATCCTCAGTCCCTTCAAAGCTACAATGGAAGCAGAGTGTCAACAAGCCTCTGTCGACCATAGCCAAAGATCCAGAAGACAAGGACAACACTATCAATGTAGAGACTGAGGAGATAGAGAAAGAGGTTTCGCACTTAATGCCGAGGCTCGTCCTTGTCGGCAGCGGAGAGCTTCGTCGGGCACTAGTGAGGAGGAAGAAGGGAAGGAGAAAAAAAGAAAGTGAAAGAAAAGAAAAAAAAGAAAAATATAAATAAAAAATTCAAAAAACATTATTAAAAATTGTTCGAGTCAGTGTTGGCGGTGTTATGTAAGACAGTTGGCATCCATGTCAACGATTTTCCACAAAAAATGGCTAGATGGATTTAATAGGTACAAATGCAAAAGGTTTAAGAATCAATTGGCAAAAAAAAAGTTTAGAACTAAATTGGCATAATTGCAATAAATTTAGGTATTTTGATAATTTTTCTAAGTGCTAACTACCAATGGAGCTTCTTTTGGCATGATATCTGGTCATAAGGGAATCTTTATACAACCCCTCAGATTGAAACTCGCCTCCATGAAGTTGCAATTGATGGGATTTTGGGCAAATGCATGCATAGGTACAAGTAAATAAAAAAAAATTGCAGCGGAAGACATGTATATCTCCAAAATATTGTTCGTGCATTTTAATAAAAAGAACATAGAAATGAAGAAGGTCTAATCACATTTTTAACAATCTTGTTATAATGTTCTTCAGTTCCAGATCGTAAATGTCCGAGCTCCTCTTGACTTGTCTAAAGTAATATGGTTACGATGTTCTTAAATTCTAGCCCCATAAATGTCGGAGCTCTAGTTCAAAAACACTACCAATCATGCATCGAACGGTAGAGAGAAATTCTAGCGAGTTCACCACATCAATTGTGCTAGCAATCGTTCTTGTGTGTGAATAATTTGATAGACGTCAATCGTTCTTGTGTGTGAATAATTTGATTGACGTCAATCATCACTAATAATCATTTTTAGATCCAATTTATTTAAATCAATTCGGCCATTAACTCTGAATCTGTATTAGGGCATTAATTCTGCTGTTGAGTTTGAACCCATTTTAGAGTCCGAATCTAAACGTTGATTTTGAAACCGTTTCAGAGCATTATTTAGTAACCGTTACATAGCTGTTAAGTCTGAAACTGTTTCATAACATTAATTTGACTGTTGATTTTGAAACTGTTTAAGATCGTTAAATTGTCATTGATTTTGAAACTGTTTCGAATCATAAATCTGTCCATTGACGTTGAAACCACTTCGGATCATTTATTCGGTCATTGATTGTAAAACCATTTAAGAGTATTAATCTAACCATTTATTCCGAAACCATTTTAGAATATTAATCTGTCCGTTGATCTTGAACTCGTTTCAGAACCTTAATCTTGCCCGACTCAATTTGATTGCCGCAATTTGCAAATACATTTGCATTATGTCTCTCCCATTTAAACATCTTTTTGAATTGGTTATGGTATGTGGCATCCCTAAGTTCATCATTGAGCTAGCCGTAGGACATGTAATAATACATTAGCACAACCAAAAAAACTGATTGTCTTGCTGAATCTTTAGGTCCTACAAACCATGAGTGACATATAGCAATATGTCATGGCGACCCAAGCAGTATGAATGCTTTAAAAACATAATGACTCTGTCAACTTTGGCTGCCATCTAATTCAATCCTTTTGTCTTACTATGTCCCGATCGAATAAAAGCCATGGAATTATTTGTCAATGCACCAATTCAATCAAATGCACAAGCCTAATTGACACGTATTTCAATGAGACATCAACTATTCATTCTTGGTTATAACCCTAGCTAATGATTTTCAAAACAATGGCATGGTTAGATCGCATAGGACAAAATTATTGTATCTTATATACAACAAGAAGACCGATTCCATATTACACACGTATGTACCTTCATATATGAACAGACTATGACCATCAAGTACAAAGATGGTTCAATGAAGCGCCAATATGTGCACTTGTGAACCACATCCATAAAAAATACAAGTCAACACCGTGCCTCAAGTCTAAGGATTTTACATAAGACCATAGCCCAAACGATTAGTCATTAATCCCACTAAAAGCTTCTATGTTGCTAATCGTTCTGAGTATGTCATGTTGAGTGAGCTTGTCCGATACCAGCACTTGTGTTCTAGCTTGGGTATTACAATACCCAATGACTTCTGACTCATCATTCCCTTAGGTATCAAATACTCAATGGTGAAGCTTAAGAACATGCCGGTCTCAACAAAATCATCAATATTCTCTTAATAATCCATCAACCAGGAACTATTTAAAGACTCAACCTAACTTTGAACATGTCACATATATTCTTAACACCCTACTAATAAATTCAGTCGCAAGTGATCTTATGGATTCATTCATATAAATGGGACAATGAATGAATTTGCCTTTGCTATTAAATAATACAACTGAAATCCCTAACATGTAACTCTGACAGGGTTGCTTTAGGGCATATAACCAACAATTTCCCACTTGCACTAAAGCCAACCTTTCTCATGCCTTAAACCTATCTTGTCAAGGTGTCTTTCAAAAGAAGACTGAGGCAACACTTTAGTGAAGGGATGCGCCACGTTTTCCATTGAGGCTATTTTCTATGAGTTGACATCACCTTTCCCAACAATCTCTCTGATGAGATGGAAATGCTTCTCAATGTGCTTGGATTTCTGGTGAGACCTTGATTTCTTAGCTTGAGCTATTGCCTCATTACTGTCATAAAACAATGTCATCAACTGTTCAATGGAAGGAACCACTCCAAGTTTTGAAACGAATTTCTTCATCCAAGCCGCTTCCTTTGTTGCTTCAGAAGCAGCTACATACTCAGCCTCAATGGTGGAATTAGTAGCTATCAGCAGTTATGCTATGTTTGGAACTTTTCCAACTAACTGTACCAACATTGAGTGTAAAGACAAACCCATGAGTAGACTTATAATCATTAGGATTAGATTGAAAATCACACTCGTACATGCTTCAACTTTAAACTCTCCTTTTCCATATATCAAGAATAGATTCTTAGTCCTTCGTGAGTACTCAAGGATAGTCTTGACTGCTATCCAGTGGTTTTGCTTGGATCAGACTGATATCTACTCGTAATGCATACGTCATGCGCAATATCAACTCTTGTACATAGCATATAATACAATATGCTACCAATAATGGATGCATAGGGTATTTTGCCACCCGCTCTCTCTCTCTCTCTCTCTCTCTCTTAAGGAGTGTTAGGACACGTATCCTTGGAAAGATGGATTTCATGCCTAGAAGGCAACAATCCTCTTTTGGAATATTGCATGTTAAAATGTGTTAACACTTTGTCTATGTATGTTGATTGTGAAAGGCCAATCAATTGTCTCGATCTATCTCTATTGGTTTTTATTCCTAAAATATAGGTTGCCTCTCCTAAATCTTCATGGAGAATTTATGTGACAAGAATTTTTTGATCGATGATATTGTAGGTATATCATTCCCGATCAAAAGTATGTCATCAACATACAAAACTAGAAAGACAATTGCGCTCCCACTGACCTTCTTGTATATACAAGATTCATTCGGATTTTTGATGAAACCAAATGATTTGATTACCTCATCAAAATGGATGTTGCAACTTCTGGAGGATTGGCTCTCTTAAGTTTGCACATCTTCGACTATCACCATCAGATTCAAAACCCCCGCCGTGGTTCCATATAGATATCTTCTTTGAGGAACCCATTTAGGAAAGTTGTCTTGACATCCATCTGGAATATCTCATAGTCAAGATGCACAACTATAACTAAAATAATCTGAATAGATTTTAGCATGGCTACTGGTGAGAAAGTCTTGTCACAATCAATCCTTTCTTTTTGATGATATCCTTTTGCTTAGCGGCCGTGGATTGTAAGTTCCAACTTGACCATCAGTGTTCATTTTTCTCTTGAATACCCATTTACAGCCAATTAGTACAATACTATCGGCCAAGTCAACTAGAGTCCAAACATCGTTGAAATACATTGAATTCAATTCAGATTTCATGGCCTCTAACCATTTACCAAAATTGATGTCGGACATCGCTTCCTCATAGGTGTTAGGATCAATAGATTGATCGCTGTCATTCACAATGAACAAAGGTTTAGTATATTCAATTAAGTGTCCATAACGAATAGTTGGACGACACACTCTCAAACTCCTCCGAAGAGGTTGTGCATTTGAATTTCTCATTGAATATGGAGTTTATGTCTAGATTTGGTCATTTGCTACTCTATTGGTTTCTTCTTGTAAGTATATTTTCCGCCTTTCTCCACTTTCTTGGATGAACTGATTTTCTAGAAAAGAAGCATGTCTACCAATCGAATCTCTTTGGTCAGAGTGAAAATAGAAATAGTATCCAAGAATTTCTTTTGGATGCGACCTTGTTCATATCTCCCCTCCAAATTGTCCATTTTCTGCTTTTTGATATAAGCTGGACAACCCCAAATCTTAATATGATTAAGACTCGATTTACTATCATGCATATCTCATAGGCATAGTTGGAACAGACTTGGTTGGGACTCTTTTCAAAAGATATGTGGCTATTTCAAGGGAATATCCCCAAAGGGATATTAGCAAATTCGTGTAACTGATCATGGATCGCTCCATATCTAATAAACTGTGATTTCTTCTCTCATATATACCATTGTGTTCTGGAGTTCCAAAAGTTATCAATTGCAATAAAATGCCAGTTTCTTTAAGATGATTATGGAATTCAACACTAAGGTATTCACCTCCTTGATCAGGTCAAAGAGCCTTTATACTCTTTCCCATTTGTTTCTCAACTTCAGCCTTGAATTCCTTTAACTTTTCAAAGGATTCGGATTTATGCTTCATATACAAATATATATACCATAATAGATCATCGGTAAAGGTAATGAAATAAGAATAACCATCTTTAGCCGATTCATTAAGTGTTCCTTATGCATCCTTATGTATTAGACCCAATATCTTAGTAGCTCACTCAATATGTCCTACAAATGACGCTTTTGTCTTTTTTTTTAGAACACATATCTCACAAGTTGAGTACAGGTCCAAACTGGATGGATCAATATATTAATCATTACTCAACTTAGTGATCCTATCTTCTCCAATATTGTTGACACTTGATTTTTAGCTGACGCGTCATAAAGGTAAAAGCTTGAGATTAAGATTTCTGATTGCGATAGAACTCAATCTTCAACAAAAAAAAAGAGTCATTTTGCATTTGAATTAGCATTAGCCATTCATTTTCTAGCTTTTTGCATTTCAATTTCAAAAGGTCAAAGAGTTGACTTTTTGGTCAAACTTTGACCAAAAGTCAATCCAAAGTCAAAATTTGGTTTTTTGCATAAAAACCCCAAAATAATGTCAATTTCACTTTTGCACCATCAATTTTCAAAAAAATTCAAAGTTTGACCAATTAGTTGGCATTTTAATGACAAATCACTAAAATGTTGACTTTCGGTCAACACTTCATCCGAAAAAATTCAAAAAATTCAAAACCCCTAAATCAATTCATTTTTTAGCTTAATTTCACATTGGCATCATTAATTTTACAAAAATCTATTTAGAATAAACTTTTCCCCAATTTGCAGAATTTGGTTCAAATCGGCTAAAAATGAAATTATTTCATTTCTAGTCATTTTTTAGGATAGTTTCCTTCAGATATTTGATCTAGAGGTCATATTACATTCAATTTTCAAACTAATTTCACAATTTTGAGCCGAGGGTAAAAACCCCAAATTTTGGCCCTAAATTAGTGATTTCGATCGATTCTTCATGAATAGCCTCTTCAAGCCATCAATGAATCCATCTTCTTATATGAAACTCAAATCTGGCATCAATTTTGAGAAATTCACATGAATTCAAGTCAATTTGATCAATTTAACCAATCAACAGCTTGCAAAGTCAAGCTAGATTGGTTCAAATGGTACAATTTGACTTGACCCATTCTAATCTAGTGTTCAATTTGATGAATTGAGTTGCAATTTGATGATTAGCCTTCAATTCCTTTTTGGGTCTAAATCAAGTCATTGCGTGAAAACCAATTTGAGCATTCTTTGAACTAATTGAACTAATTGATCATTCGTTGAATCAATTAGGTTTAATTAGAATTAATTTTTCCAATTAGGGATACAAATTCCACAAGATGTACCAATTGATGAAAATCCCCAATTTTGTGCAAAATAAGTCAATTGAGATGGACTTGGCATTACCCATGTTGAAAATCGGACAAACTTAACCGATTGGATATCGGGAATGAATTGGGCCAAGTTTAATCGACCGAGTTCGAGTAGATTATTCTGATTTGGCTCACAAATTGGTTAATAGGGCAAAACTTCTTTGCGATTTGGTCCTCCGAATCATAAATCGGGTTTAATTGCATAAAATAAATTTCGAAAGGTTAAATTGAACAAGTTAGAATCGGCCTAAGCCAGCACAAGTCAGCCTGAATTGGCCCGACCGGTCCAACCGCCCAACTCGGACCGTTTTGACCCCTAAAAATAAAGACATAGCATAGAGAGCATCATATAAACCTTCATGCATGTGCATGATCTCTGGCCTATCGTTTTTCTCTTTCTTCTATTTATATTCTGTTGTCAATGATCCTATAACAAATTTGACCCTCGGTACCAATTTTTTATTGCAAAAATTACTTCTTCTTTTTTTTTTTGTCATTCATTGTTTCATCATTTTGGTAAATAATGTCGTCAATTTTCATCCTTGCATCAACAATGTGATGGAAACTAGAAGAAATAGTACAAGAGAAGAGAAAAAATTGAACTACTCGAAACTCGAATAAGTTCACGAAGTAGAATCACAGTCAACTTTGTGCAGTCTCTCGTAACATCTCTGCCAATAGTTGGTAGGTCCTCTCTACCACTCGTGCAGCTTCTCTCTACCGCTCGTGTAGCTATGGTTTGTTCTTTTACCTTAAACCCTAATCAAAACCCTACCAACACCCCCAATCCCCCCCTTAAATCTCTTTTCCCTGTCCATCCTTTCTATCACTTGTGTCCTTTTTTTTCCCAATAGCAAAATCATTTTCCTTAAACCCTAACCGCAAAAGAAGAACTCTAATTTTCATTATTCCTTCCCAAATCTGTCGTAACCTCCCTGAAACCTTGTTCCTTGAATCAACAAACTTTCCTTGCTTTTCCCTTGAATAATTGCTTGTTGGTTTGGGTTTATTTTGGTTCGTTAGCTCTCTTCAATCGTCCATAAGACAAGACGCTAGCTTCTCAGCTTGGCCACTCATTCATTTGCTTCACGCCCAGCAGCTCGGTTCTTAGAGGCAGAGGATGGATAATGGATAACTGATTTCTTTGTTCCTGTTTAAAAAGATTGTGATGCATGCGTGGGTGAGTGATTCCGGAAAAGGGGTTTATAGATTACTTGTATGGATGGATGTGTATGTGGGATGGTTGTTAATGGGTAATATATGGACACATCATACAATACGATTATCAACCAAGGTATAAAAGATGCGCCGCCAATCAAGGATGAGGATCGGGATCAACAAAGTTCACCACCAAGGCTTAAAGACAAGCCACCTGCCCAAGATGCAGGACTTCGGGATAAGAGAAGCTCACCACTAAGGCCTAAAGAATTACCACTAGCCAAGGATAAAGCATTTCTTGGTTCACCATCGTGGAGTAATCCAATCTCCAAGGATAAAGATATCGATATAAGAGTTATTTACTCTCCAAAGATATTCACTCACGTAGAGGAAAATCTGCTATATCTTCATTCAACGAGTCTTCTCCACATTACAATAGAGAATTTGCCTCTTCATATAGTGGAACTAATACATAGGAAATAACCAAATATTAAAAGGCATGGGAACTACCCAAACATTTAAGGACTCAGGAGCTAAAAGGAATTAAAGTCCCAGTAACTAGAAAACGTATTAATGACATGGAGACTTGTACACTTGACTCAACAACCTATGTGGTTCATCTTCTAAAATTCGTCCATCATCTTTGACCAGAGGATAATTATCTCAATAAATCAGCAAATGTCATAGGAATTTGCTTGGAACATCCTCCCATCGATATGTTATTGGTCCACATTGAAATCTACAATTAATCTTGGTGAAACGATATTGTATCGGCTAAGTCAAGAATTAACAATTCCTTTAATCGGTAACTTGGTCGATCGTCTCATCATTGACAATTTTATTTTTTGTCCCAACGAAGCAAGTTACAACCAAAGTCAAGGTCGATAGTCTCATCATTGACAACTTTATTTTTTGTCCCAACGAAGCAAGTTATAACCAAAGTCAATTTTGGCTTGGATGATCATCGATTGTAATAGACTCGTCAATGTCATCGATTCGACACTTAAGGAATGTTTCATAGAATTAGATGCTCCCGCATCGAATCGTTAATACCGTACAATAGATTTAGAACTGATTGGTAATTTTCCCATTTAAATTCACTTAAAGCAACACTTTCTCTTTCTTTATTGATTCTTTTTTCATTTTCTAGATAGAATTATTTGTGCGCTTTTTTTTTTCACTAGTAAGAACCATGAAAACATTTATTCTGACTTGTGAACTCATCTTGGAAATTTTTTAATTTCTTGCAAATATATGCAATATGTCATTACGAATATAGAGTTGCAAATCTAGATATTTTTTTAGGGTTAACATTGCGAAAAGCTTCAAACTGGTACACCTGTGACAAATTTACTTAAACAATTTTTTTGACCGCGAAAAACTCCAAACTGGTACACGTTATAAATTTACTCTCCGTTAAATTTTACTGTCAAATCGATGAGTTATATGACATGTGGCAGTTGACGGATACACCAATTTGGAGTTTTACCCTCCATTTGTCATAGGTTTACCAGCTTATGATTTTTTGTAGTATTAATCCAGTGTAATTAAAACTATCGAAGGGTAAATATGTCACAGATACACTAGTTTAGGCTTTTTCGTGGTATAATCCTTTTTCTTTTCATTTTTTTTGGTGTAAAATGTAAATAGTATATAACAGATGATGTACAGCAGCTTAGGGGCATACCCCGGCATTACAACTAGTACTAATAATTCGAGAATATGGAGGTAGGAAGTCTCCATAAAGTAGCTAAAACAAAGTTAGCTTGCGAAGGTTTGATTTTTTGGTATAGCGAAGCTCTACCTCTTACATTTTTCCGCACCTTCGCCAAAATAATCTGAATGTCAGTTGGATTGTTTTGAAACCGCCTATGGTTGTGCTCCTTTTACTTTTCATAGTAGCTCAATAATGACAACTCAAAATCTCATGCTATAATAGTCCACCAATAAATTAGCCATAACTCAATATTGCTTTCCTAAATCGCATACCCCATAATCTCCTAAATTAAAAATTGAGAATGGCTAACGGATATATTGCCTAATACAGAGAGACATGAATGACTATATAACCCCATAATCATTACTTGCCTAATCTGTATCCCATATGTCCAATATATATATATATATATATATATATATATATATATATATATATATATCCCTGCACCTACTGAAAACTTGCAGCATCCACAGTATCCTTCAAAAGATCCAAAAGATGAAGAGCTTCAGCCTGTCTTTCCTGGTCCTCTTGCTATTGTTAAGCTTTGGTGAATCATATTCGCTCATTTTTTATTATATAATTCGTGCGGAGATATAACTATGGTGTCTTAGACATATAATATTGATAGTAACAAATCATCTCAAAGAATTGAAATTTGACTTGTGCAATCTTTTTTTTTTTCTCTCTTGGGATGCAGGCAATGAGGTGACGATGGTGAGAGCAGCATACACATGCATATATTCTACTCCTATGAAAAAGGTGTGCGTTCCGACGCAGTGCAAGAGTTTGTGTACTGGGAAGTTCGGCCCAAAGGCAACTGGAACCTGCGTATCTCTGACATTTTGTAATTGTGGTTACCTTTGTTAATGTTGTCATGAGTCGGCATTGTTCTACCTAAAATAATGTGACTTCATCCCAATGATGATTAGCTTCTTGGTGTCACTATTTAGTATGAAAATCTCATGCAAAAGAAGACAGGGGATCAAGGACGTTCAAGCCCAGCCCCAATAACAAGATGATCGAAGTCTTTCCAAATCCCTATTACTAAGAAGTTGCCTTTATACAATTAAAATACTTTCAGTGCAAAACCTAGAGTTTGGATGTAATAGGACATTTCTTTGTAACCCAATCCTCATCACGAAGTTACAAGCGAAAGATATGGGGTTATAAATAACATGGTGACAATGTAAAAAATGTAATATGCACTCGCAAAGCACAGGCTACATAACTAGTAGTTAATGAAAGTTGACTTGGCTCTCATTAATTAAGGAGATAATGAGAGGATTGTTACGCACCTTAAAATCTGCTGAATTACTATCGACAGTGAGAAAATTCTTGTATGGACCAACATCTATTATTTTTAAAGATAAATACAGCGTTATATTTAAAAGACCGTCAACTATTCATCATGATATATCCTTCATATCTCAACTGGCCTTCTTTTGCACTACATAAGATCAAGTTTGTGCCAAATGGGTCTTCACTGCTTGTTTGATCCCTTTACTCAATTATGCTGAGCTTTGGCCTGGAGAAAGAGTTTCCCAAGCCAACCAGAAAAGACTTATGCCGAACTTTTCAATATAGAACATTGGTAATTTGGGAAAAATTAAATAAACATCGCATGCACGAAGATCTTGGTCACTTGGGTTAATAAATTGTTAGAAGCTTTTCATATCTAACTAAGGATTGAGATCTAACTACTGATAAAAGGGATTGGCGGCTGAGGAAGTTCAAGTTGAACGTAGAATAGGTATCTAATTTTCATGTAATTCAATTTATCCTTTTAATTAATAACGTAATTATGAGAGAATTTTCTCTGAATTTGCGCCTTTGAGTGTGTTTGATGCAGTCGTGCGTGTTTTGCTAATTTAACTCATGTTTGTTCTCATCTCAACCGCATTAGTTCAAGGGATAAAGTAATAGATGTATCATTTTCATAATTAAATCTGGGGTTAATACTACAAAAAACTCCAAACTGGTACATTTGTGATAAATTTACATTTTGTTAGTTTCCAATAAATTTTATCGTCAAATTACTGAGTTAGATGACACGTGGCAGTCGATGGGTGTGCCGGTTTAGGATTTTACTCCTCTATATGTAACAAATTTACCAGTTTGTGATTTTTCGTGGTATTAATTCAATTTAACGGAAGATAAATTTGTCACACACAAGTGTACCGGTTTAGAGTTTTTCGTGGTCAAAATATTAGTTTGCTGTAAATTTGCCATATGCATACTAATTTGGGGTTTTTGGTGGTTAAAAAAACAATTTGGGATACAATTATCATATACATATCAGTTTGAGGTTTTTCGTGGTATTATCATCGCGATTCTTCCATGTCATAGGCTTGGAAAACGAAGTAATATTGGCTAGATCAGGGCATTTAGATCAGTCAAAATCAGAACTCGTCTAATTGCACTAATCATAGCCCAAGAATTAGTCAAAACCTAAGCAAGAAACCTCTTTCATGTTTGTGTATCTTCGTTTTTATGGTAAACTGTTTGTCTTAACATGAAAAAAAAAAACATTCTAGTTCGAGTTACCTCAGTTTATGAGTGTTCTTGACTCTTGAGTACCTGGATCCATTCGACGCACCTGAACTTCATATATGGAACAATGCCACCTTTGACAAAGGAGAATCCGAAGATTCCACTGCCGTTGCCGTCAAGGCCTCTTGGTCTTCCGTCAACTCCATCTTCGTAATGCTCTCCGAATCGCTTGAGTCGGACGATTTCAACAAAGAAGACCACAATTGCGAGTGCGCCAATTCCCAGTTTTCGCTCAAATCCTTGATTCCTTCAAAGCTACAATGGAAGTAGAGTGTCATGGAGTCTCTGTCAACCAAAGCCAAAGATCTAGAAGACAAGGGCAGGAATATCAATGTGGAGATTGAGGAGATAGAGAAGGAGGTTTCGCACCTGTCCTTGAGGCTCACCCTTGCCGGCAGGGGCGAGCGTCGCCAAAGACCGGTGAGGTTGGTCGCCGTACAACTAGAGGAAGAAGGGAAGGTAAAAAAAAAGAAAGTGAAAGAACAAAAAATGGAAAAAAGTAAATAAAAGATTCAAAAAAATGCTATTAAAAATTTTTCAAGTCAACGTCGGTCGTCTCATGTAGGACGACCAGCGACCATGTCAACAATTTCCAACCAAAATTGGTTGAATGAATTCAATTGGCACAAATGCAAAACAGTTTAGAACTCAATTGGCAAAAAAGAAAGTTTAATATTGAATTAGCACAATTGAAATAGGTTTAGGTATTTTGGTAATTTTCCAAAGTGCCAGCTAGCGATGAAGCTTCTTTTGGCATGATGGGTTATATATATCTAGTCATAAGGGAATCTCTATACCACCCCTCGTTCTGAAACTCACCTCCATGAAGTTATAATTTCAAGTAATAGAAAATCAGACAGTGAATATGTTCTCTACACATCGTATGTCAAGTCACGAAAGTCGGCAATGCCTCATAACCCACAAGGGAAGCGGTTGGCAAATCCTATTTTGTATTTATTGTGATTTGTTGACTTTGTATGTCATTCCGTTGTGACTATACGATCTTATCATAGATCCATTTTGGTCTTGAAATGATAAAATAACGGGAATAGCAACCTGGTCGCCATCTCTATATCTGGTTTACTTGAAGTTGAATATCCATGAATTGCATGTGTGTGCTCTTCTTGATCAAGTCATTAGTGGCATTGAGAACCCACTTGTTGGATCATGTAATAAATCCAACTTTGTCATCCTTTTCTTACTATATATACACATAAATGCTGCGCTTGTGTCAAATGGCATTGATTGGAGTTTTCTCGCCATATTGATTTTGCCTTTGTTATGTCCTCTTTCACAAAAGTAAAGACATAGCATAGAGAGCTTCATCTATCGTATCATATAAACCTTATGCACGTGCATGATCTCTAGCCTATCGTTTCTCTCTTTGTTCTGTATATATTATGTTGTCCATGATCCTATAACAAATTTGACCCACGGTACCAACATTTTATTGCGAAAATTACTTCTAATTTTTTTTGGTCATTCATTGTTTCATCATTTTAGTAAGCAATGTCATCAATTCTCATCCTTGCATCAACAATGCGATGAAAACTAGAAGAAAGAGTACAAGGGAAGGGAAATAATTGAACTACTCAAAAATGTCCACGAAGTAGAATCACAACCAACTTTGCGCAGTCCCACGTAACACCTCTGCCAATGTCTGGCAGCTTCTCTCTACTGCTTGTGTAGCTTCTCTCTACACAATCAACTTGGTCTGCTTGTGTAGCCATGGCTTTTTCTTCTACCTCCAACCCTAATCATAGCACTACCAACACCCCAATCCCCCCCTTGAATCTATTTTCCATTTTCCTCCTTTCGATCCCTTGTCTTTTCCCAACAGCAAAACCATTTCCTTAAAACCTATGTGATATCCTCAAATTTTGACCCTATTCGGGATATAATGAAGTAATTATTCATCGATGCACTGTTACTTAAATCTCGTTATGAATTGATCACTCATGAGAGACTAACCATTAGGGAAAGACTATTAAGGAATTAAGTACGCGCAACCAGAGAATTCGACCATGGATTGACAATTCGACCGTAAGGATTGACGAGGGACAATTTTGAGCCATCATAGATCGATCAAGGAATGGTTATAAAATGTTTCGTCAATAGTATACAATCGGAGCGCAAGTAATTCTACTTGACCATTGTATCGATTGCGAATAACCTTAAACCAATTTCTAACAATCGTGTACATCGGAACTAGCGATTAACATTTTACAATTACATGACAATCGAAATCATCCATGATTCGAGAAAATTTAAACGTGGTTTGATATCGAATCAACCACGGGTCGAATACGCGTAACTTCTAAAAGCCGCCCGTTAATTTGAGATATACTAAAGTCGCAATTGATTGATTTTTACCACGAATTAGAATCCGAATTTGGGTGTCGAATCTTCGGGGATTTTAAGACTAAACTATTGGACGGCGCCTCGTTAATTCACCGATTTATCGGTTTGCTCAAAATTCTCAGAAAAGGATTAACGGGCCGAGAATTTGGAGCCCATGAGGAAGTGGGCCGGACAAAGGCACATTGGGCCTCAAGCCCAATGTGGTTCGGCCATTTGGGCCCAAGACAAGCCCAAGTGGGCCCAATGAAGCCCACTAAGTCCATTTTCTATTTTCAAGCCCAAGTTTGAGCCCGATAGTATTTTCAAGCCCATTCCTTATCCGTTTGAGCCCAAACTTGATTTATATGAGCTCGTACAAAATTCTAGCTCATATACGTGTATAAGTATTTTTTTTATACTTCGTGAAATTACCAAAATACCCTTCTTTGCATTTATGACCATGAGACAAAGGAGTTTTATGGTGAAGACTTTGGGGCCTTTTGGCATGATGAAGAAGACTTTGGAGGCTTGGCTTTAATGAGAAAAAAAAATATCTCTTTTGTCTCTCCTCACCCCCCCTCATACGGCCACTTCTCTCTCTCTCTCCCTTTCTCTCTCTATTTTCCCCCATCTCTCCCTCTTTCTTTCTTTTTCTTGGCTGAACCAGCAGAACAGCCCTTGGCTGCTGTGTTGATGCTGCCTTGCTGCTGTTTTTGCTGCCTTGAAGCCGCTGGTCACCGCCCCCAAGCTGCCGTGGCCTTCCGTCGCTGTGTCGCCGTCCATTTGCCGCTCACTGAGCCAAAAACGGCACCACCAGTTCTGTGGACTGCTGTTCAGCCCCGTTCCAACTGTGTGTCGTTGTCCCAAGTTGATTCCGAACCGTAAAACGCGTAGCCCTCGCCACCGCCGACATGTTGGTGTCTTCGGAATTTCAATCGGGTGAGTTATTGCCCTAATCCCTTGATTAGTATGTTAAACTTGATTAGGATGAGTTAGTTTAAGTTAATTATGTTTAGTACTAATTAATTAAGTATTAGTTAATAAGCTATCGTGATAAGTAATAAGTGGACTCGATAAATTATCGAAAAAATGCGATAAGCTATCGAGGTTTTATTGATAAGCTATCGTCAATTATGCGATAAGCTATTGAAATTTTATTGATAAGTTATCACCAATTATGCGATAGGCTATCGAGGATTTGATGATAAGCTATCGGATTATTTTATTATTAATAAATTAATTTTTGGAATTTGAATATTAATATTTTTGTGTAGAGTTTAATAATAAATTGTGATTGTTTTAGGCTTGAATTGTGATGCCTATGTTGGAAATTACCGTATGAATTAGCTTATATAGCTAAATGAATTATATTGCTATTTTTAAGGATGGAATTGCAGGCATTATGAACAGTAAATCCTAAGGTGTCGGGTTTATATGTCAATTTTTATGAGCTAAATAGGACATGGATGTTTGAATTGGGAAGTATGCAAAGTTTGATGGTTTGATTACATGTATGTTATGACGTGTGATTATTCTAATGCCTTTTTACATGTGAAAGTTGCAATATTTTGACGTATTAGCACGGATCCTGTCTATATTGGCTAATTGAGAAAGATAATAATGGAACTTGAGTGATTTTTATGTGTGCATGATCACTTAAAGGTTCCTTTTGTGCCCGGTTATACCGGATGACCACCGACCTAGGGTTTGACCGTGGCCCTAACGGGTGTCCCCAATTTGGTAATTGGAAGCCGTTGCTGGTAGCAGGGGAGACGTAGTCATTCACGAATTGGATTCGGAATGAACCCATTTATGGGATAAACCATCATTGTGGTTGGGTGAGACGATGCCGTGCCCGATGGGGCGGGTTGATGCCCGGTTATACCGGAAGACCACCAACTTGATGGAAATATCGCGGGTTGTGTCGTGCCCCAAGTGTGGTTGTAGTAATCAGAATACGTGTGAAAGATTGTGGTGGCATTGCGCTTAATTATGGGATGAAATTGTGAGACACGGTATGGAACGGGCTGAAGCGGTCTCACCTTATAATCGGGACACGTGTTGATGTATTGTGCATGGAAAAGTTGTGTATTCTGATTACATTATATGTTTGTTGCATTATGAGTGTATATGATGGTTTATAACGTGCAGGGTGTGTGTGCCAAGGCAAGGTAAGAATGTCTGCAATTGTTTAATGGCACATATGTTTATACTGGGTTGAGTAGCCTGCTCGTGTGTATAGTTAAGGCAAAGCAAGGGTAGCTTTGCTATAGGTTTGTCGTCGATGTATCGCTACATGTTTTAGGTGCATTCGAGATGGGTTGAGCTCTTAGTCGGGGCTTAGGTCGTTAACTCGCTGATATTTATCTCACTTGTTGTTGTTAACCATTTTTCAGGTGCTCAGGTATGAGTACGTGTCGCATTCTATTGGAACCGACTGTTTTGAGAAGGAACACTTATTGAGATTGTCCTCGTAGATAGAGGAGCTAGGTTAACCGCCTGCCTTTTGCGGTTGTAATCGGGAAGATCCATGTGGCGGACTTGTAATATATTAACCCGATGTATTGCTGATGATGTTGTTTAAATTGAGGTGTGTTTTCCTTATTATCCCTTTTATTGATTGTTGTTGGGTGAATTAAGTTCGCTTCCGCATGCGTTTAATCGTAAGTCAGTTCGATTGGGTAGGCGACGCGTCCTAAGACGTTGCCATTTCACGACCATTGACGGGATGTTAGCGTGCTCGAGGTTCGGGGCGTGACACCCTAACCCCCAACAAAAAAAAAACCCTAATTTCCATTCGTTTCCCAATCTGTCGTAACCTCCCTGCAGCCTTGTGCCCTGCATCAACACACTTTCCTTGCTTCGCCCTTGGCTGGTTGCTTGTTGGTTTGGGTTTGTTTTGGTTCGTGTGCTCTTTTAAATCATCTAGAAGATAGGATGCTGGCTTCTCAGCTTGGCCACTCATTCATTTGCTGCACTGCCAGTAGCTCGGTTCATTGAGGCAGTCGACAGATACTAGATAACTGATTTGTTTGTTCATGTTTAAATAGATCGTCAATATTGTACTATAGATTTGGAACTAATTGGGTAATTTTGTCAGTTAAATTCACCTCAAGCAACTCTCACCCTTTCTTTATTGTTTTTGTATTCCATTTTCTACGTAGAATTATTTAGGTGCTTTTTTTTTTTTGCACTAGTGAGTGTTAGAAACAAAATATACGTAACCCGATACTATTTGTTGTAATCATGAAATATAGAAAGAGCTAATAGTGACACCAATTTTAATATAATAAGGACCAAGCCAATGTTTATATTATCTTTAATATATAAACATCACGACCTAACCTCCCGCAGTGCAAACACCTAGGTTCGGCTAATAGATTATTAAGTCTAAGCCTAACTTGGGCCCTCCCAAATTTTATCAATTCGCGACTTAGAGTTTAAAATCTTAACATGCAAATGTTTTCATGCTGGAATCGCCATTAATCTATTTGTGGTAGGTCGATTAGAAATTTAAATAAAAATAGGGGGATATGTTTTATTTCTACGAACCAGAGATTTTGAGTTCGGGGACGTGATTACGCTAGAGCTAGTCCAACGCCTTTTCGGTACCTCTTCTTTTAAAAAAAAGTTTGAGTAGATAGTCTGGATTCATTTTATTACTTAGATGCTAACATGTGAGGTGACCGTGCGGGTGTGCAATCCACCAATTTAACACCCAATAAATTACTAGCATAGGAGAACAACGTACCTTTTAGCAACGCAAGCATTTACATTATTAGCTAGAAAATCACTCAGACAGTCCCATTATGATTTCTAATTAACAAGTATCTCAATTAGCCTATTTTTTGGGGTTTTCTCTTTATTTAAATGAAATTAACATAAGTACTATGACGTGCAAAATATGACATGCAATTGATTACACCCAGCATGTGAATTATATATCATGCGACGATATGACCTATTTCTAATTATGGGCAAATGATGTATTTTTGGTATTTTTGATTTAAATTCGGAATAAAAAAATGTCTAAATTAACATGCGATCTACCCTAAAAAAGCAATTTTATTTATTCTAAGACAACTTCTTTTTTGGTATTTTTTTTTATTAAATTCGGAATTAAAAATTGCCCAAATTATCATGTAATCTATTCTAGAGAAAATAATTTAATCTATCCTAAAGTGACTCTTTTTGGGGTATTTTTATGAAAATTCGAAATTCTAAAATACCCTAAATAATCTATTAGAACTAGAATAGCCCCAATTTAAATTAAATAATTGCCCTATCTTCTAGATATATTCAGCATTTCCTAAACATGCAAAACTTCTAATTTAACTTCTAACTAATATTTTTTTGGATTTTCTTCTATTTTAAATATAAAGCAATCAGACAAAAGATAGCAATCGCATTCAAACAGTTCATACAATCCGCAACATTCATTTATCATGTTCAAATTAGGGAAACGATTCGAGCTAACAATCATATTTATATGATTATAGATACCGATAGAAAGCCGATCGTTTGAATTTGAAAAGCAAATAAGATATATTATCATATCCAAGTGGTTATGGATAAGATAACAATATTCCGTACCGCCGCGTATCATGCCTTAGGGTTAAGGTCAAATAGTCGTCCAGGTACGTTGCTAAATTAGGAAAAACTCCTAACTTGGGATATTTTTAAATATAACGAATATTACACACATTATCCCTAAAATATTTAACAACCTGCAATATATTCACAAAATATTTAAATTATCCGAAGATTAGGAAATTGAATATTTTAAAAAAAAATATCCGGATAATGATCTTACCTAATTTGCGGATGTTTCCAATTCGAACTCGGAACAGTTTTGGGCTTACGAATCACGGGACGGGATGGCCGATGGCGACCAGTCGATGGCAGGCGCGGTGGCATTGATGGGCTCGAGTCAATCTGCAAAACAAGAGCACTTGGCTCGTCTATAGAGGAACGCTATGGCCACCATCACAACAGAGGACACCGGGACGAACCGAGGATGGCGCCAGGTGGTAAGCTCTCGCTTGGCTAAGTATCGAATCAACAGGATCCTCCGGGATGGCACCCAAGGGAGACGGGGACGGCGGTGAGAGCCGCAATTCACGGCCACAGGTCTGGCCGTGAGAGAGGCAATGGCGGCGGGGGCTGGCGACGGACTCACCGAGGCACTGAGCTTGGCAGCAGCGGCAATGATGTCGACACAGCTTGGGGCAATAGGGGCAAGGGCGCCGTAGTGCCTAGGCGGTAGATGCTTGGGGCAGTGGCAGTGGCAGTGGTGATGCTATCCATCAAGTACAGCGACAATAGTGGGCCAGGCGAAAGCAGCCATAGGCGTAGGTCGCAGTTAGATAGGAGTGGCGGTCGAGTGGAGGACTATGCGGGAGCAGTGATAGGCACGAGTTGCCACTGGGCAGAAGCTACAATCGAGCGATGGGCCAAGCAGGAGCAATGATGGTGGGGCTGATCGGGCGCAGAGGGCACAGTTGGGCACACGCACGACCAATTTTCGCTCCCTTGATCTCACTATTCCTTATGTGCGTCACTCGTGCTCTCAGAAATTGTCTCACTTGAAAAATTATGAGAGCCCCCCATGATTATGAGGCATAATGACATATTTATATTGCATACCTAGGTTAATTAGCTGAGCTTTCAAATCCTAATCGGTTTTGGCTTAGGCTTTATCATATAATTTTATTTTAACACCCAATGGACTAAATTAATTTGGATTTTTATCTAATGAAGTTTAATGGGCTGATTTAAGCTCATATTAAAACAACCAAAGCCTTTTTAGACTTGTGGTTTTTAGCTCTCATCCCCTGAGTGAGCTGAGTTTCGTTCGGCACCCGAGCTCGGTTTACGCTATAGATTTTCAGCTTACTCGTCACCGTCGGTCCGATATGGAATGCAATTATCCTATATGAACCGAGACTACATGCTATGCAATTTTAATATTTTTGTTCAGGGATTGAAATTTAAACCATAATTTTCTATTCAATTTAACGTTAAATGATCAGTCGAAATTTAGGTGTCAACAATAAAGATACTAAATCACAACCCAAAACAAACTATTTAATAAAATTAATAGGAAATTCAATAGGAGGTGAGGTATGGCTAACCGAATCTCTTTAAGATCATTAGTTCCTACTAATGGTGTTAAGCAGCTTCATGAACAATGCCTCCCAAGATACAACACCCCGAACTTATTTGTATTGACACTATACGAACAAAATTCTATTAAACACTTCTTAAAATCGGCACACTTAGAGGAGTGAATTTTTAAAGAAGAATCCATATCCTGAATAACTCTATCTCATTGGTTATTGAAGAAAGACCTCAAACTTATTATCGTAAATTGAAGAAATCCCGTGAAAAACTTTTTCACGGAAGCTAAAGAGATGCGTCCTTTAACGCATCCATTAATTCATCCATTAACCCATCCACAGAAATGTTGCAGGAGGGTTGAAGAGTGGCATCCATTAACTCATTCATTAATTCGTCTATTAATGCGTCCACAACACGAGTTGAAGAGAGGTATCCATTAATTTATCCATTAATGTGTCATAAAACCGTTGTAGATGAAGATATGCGTCAATTTAACGCATCCATTAATTCGTCCATTAGTGTATCCATCAAAGCCGCCTCATGAGAACTGAAGAATGGGAACTAATGTTGATCCATTAATAATGTATAACTATCAGGGGTGTCAATGGGTCGGGTCGGGATTTGATGATACCCGCCCCGACTCAAAACCTAGAGGGTCGCGCTTGACCCGCATTGCCCTCACCCAAGACCCTATTTAGCATATCAACCAAGAGAAGGGTCGGGTCGGGTCGGGTCGGTCCGGATCCAGTTTCGTGGGTTGTTTTTTTTTTTTCTTTTTGGGGAAATGGGTGTCAAACCTATGCCTGAACAAAGAACCAAAGACGCCTGCTCAACCCATAAATAATCCCACAATCCACCATTCTTAGATCCATAACTTATCAACAATCCCCAACAAAACATGGACAATCACAAAGGCGAAGGGGAACACAGCGAGGCGGTTACCGCCGAAGAGCTAGCCGGCCGTGATGCATATCATGGGCGGCACGCGCTTAGCACCCTTGCCTAAGCCGGAGTACCTCATGGCCTCGTAGATCAGTTCTAGCAACTGAACCAGGATTGCCTCGACCAGCTTCTGGTTGATCTTCGCGATTAGGGTCGCCTAGTACGTTTTCAGATTAAACGGCTTCGACGACTGCGTCGAGACCATTGGAGGCGCAACACATTACATAAGGATTGTGGGTCTGAGGTTGAGAGGCTTCCTCACGACGTAGAGGGCGGGGATGGAGATAGCATCAATGAAAAGGCAATGATTCCTTGCTGCTGTTGTTGCTCCGACAAAACCCTAATCTCTTCCTCCTTCGGTTTGATGATAGGTAAGCAGTAGTTGGACGGAAACAGAGGAAGAGAACTAACTTTTTATCAAGTCAAAAAGTCAATGGGAAAATAATTAAAAAAGCTAGTGCGGGCCCGACTCTAGAAAATCTATTCGTTTTACTTTTGGCCCTATTGGTGTCAAAAAAGCCCGCACGGGCCCGGCCCGACCCTACCCTGACCTGATAAAACCCATACCTGAAAACACTACCCCAAGCAAACTAGAGCCTGACCCCAACATACTCAAAATTTTAGGATAGGGTTGGGCCGAGCCGGGTTGGGCCGAGCCGGGTCGGGCCGGGCCGGCGCGGACTTTATTAACTCACCAAGTAACTACAACAGTGAGAACCATGACAATATTTATTCTAACCATTGAACTCATTTTCGAAATTTTTTTAATTTCTTGCAAATATAAGCAATATGTCATGACGAATGTAGAGTTGCAAATCCACAAATTATTCTCATTCATAGTAGCGCAATAATGACACTAAAAAATGGCATGATATAAGAGTCCATTAAGGAATTACGCATAATTAAATATTGCTTACCTGAATTGCATACCCCGTAATCTCCTAATACAGAGAGATATGAATTACTATATAACGTCATAATCCCTACTTGCCCAGTACGTATCCTTGCACGTACTTAAAACTTGTAGCATCCACAGTATCCTTCAGAAGATCTAAAAGATGAAGAGCTTCAGCATGCCTTACTTGGTCCTCTTTCTCGGTCCTGTTTCTCTTATTAAGCTTTGGTGAATCCTATTCGCTCAGAAGAAAGTGCCTTTTTTATTTTTATATAGTTCGTGCGGAGATAGAACTGTGGTGTCTTAGACATATAATATTGACAAAATCATCTCAAAGAATTGAAATTTGACTTGTGCAGTGTTTTTTTTTCTCTCTTGGGATGCAGGCCATGAGGTGACGATGGTGAGAGCAGCATACACATGCATATATTCGGTTGAGTTGAAACAGGTGTGCAATTTGACGTAATGCAAGGGTTACTGTGCTCGGAGGTTCGGCCCAAAGGCAACGGGAACCTGCGTATCTCTGACATATTGTAATTGTAGTTACCCTTGTTAATGTTGTCATGAGTCGGCATTGTTCTGCCTAGAATAATGTGACTTCGTCCCAGTGACGATTAGCTTCTTGGTGTCACTATTTAGTATGAAAATCTCATGCAAAAGAAGACAGGATCAAGGACTTTAAAGCCTAGCCCCAATAACTAGATGATCAAACTCTTTCCAAATCCCTATTACTAAGAAGTTGCCTTTATACAATTAAAGTACTTTCAGTGCAAACCCTAGAGTTTGGATGAAATAGGACATTTCTTTGTAACCCAATCCTCCTCACCATATTACAACAAGCGAGAGAGACGGGGTTGTAATAAATAAAGTGGTGACAATGTACAAATGTAATATGCACTCCAAAAGCACGGGCTATGCAACTAGTAGTTTAATGAGAGTTGACTCGGCGCTCATTAATCAAGGCCATAATGAGAGTATTGTTACGCACCTTAAAATCCGCTCAATTACCATTGACAATGAGCAAATTCTTGTACGAACCAACATCTATTATTTTCAAAGATAAATACAACGTTGTGCTTAAAAGAATCGTCAACCGGTCATCATGATATATCCTTGTTGACACCTATTTTTAATTGCCTAAAATTAATTATACAAAAATTTAGGCATTATTGTCCTCAATTCCTAAAACAAAAATATTTTTCTATTAAATTGCATGACACATAGATAATAGGTGCATTTGCATTATTAGGATTTATTAGAACATTAATAAAAAAACGGAGTAGAACCGGACCAGGTCGACCCAGCCCCCTATTCCTTCCCCTGGTTGGGCCTGGTCCCACCCTCCCCTTTTTTTTTCCTCTCTTTTTCTTTTCCCACTGGCCCAGCCTAGCCCTTCCTCCTTTCTTCATCCCCCGGCCTAGCTCCTCTCTCCCCTTTCCTCTCTCCTTTGCGGTGGACGTAGAGCAGCCGAGCATTTGGCCGCCGCCTAGATTAGTGGATAACCTGCTCCACCGCGCAAAAAAGGGCCACCAAAGTCAAGGAAAGAGAGTAGGTCGGTGCAAAGCAGTTAATGAAGAGGATATGAGGGCGGAGGGCAAGTGACGGTCAGCCATAAAACACCGGCGAAGAGGAGAAAAACAAGGGGTAGAGCTCGGTTTTGAGAGAGAAGAGGAGGGGCAGCTCAATTTGGAGAGGGACTGAGAGCATCATTGTGAACAAGAGTGGCTGAGAGAGAGTGAGGCCGAGTGAATTCCTTTGGTAGCAGCCGCTCCTGAGCCCCCGATCGACGCCACTTGAGACCCTGTTTTCCGTTAGCCGCGCCCTTATTTTTTTACTTTGTTTAGCCCCCTGGCTCACGCGAGCTCCATCCCCCGTTCGTCTTCAGCAGATCGCTACGAGTGTTGTAGGTTGCATACCGAGAGTGCCAGCTCGGGTATGAGTCCGGGTTGAGCTAAGGATCCACCGTTTTTGCAGTGCCTTCCACCTTGTGACATTCTGAAATTCGACCTATTTTTGGAATTTATGAAATGATTATATCTTCGATGCACTTTAGTTAAATTTCACTCGGAATTGATCACTCTCGATAAGACTAACCATTAGGGAATAGCTAACTAGGAATCAAGTACGTGGACCTAAGGACTTGGCCATGGATCGACACTTCAACCATAAGAATTGACGAGGAGATATTTTGGGCCATTATAGACCAATTCAAGGATGGCTATGGGACGATTTGCAAATGTTATACAATTAGATCGGGGGTGATTCCGCTTGACCATTGTATGAGTTTCGAACGATCGTAAACTTAATCCAAACGATCGGGTCAATTGGAACTAGTGATTGACTTTCGCAATTATATGACAACCGAGGTCGCCATGGCTCGAGTACAATTAGATATGGCTTGATATCGAATCGGCCACGAGTCGATATGCGTAACTTCTAAAAGTCGCCCGTTAGTTTGAGATACACTAAAGTCGCAATTGATTGGTTCTAATCATGAAAGTCGAACTTTCAAGATTTCATGAAAATTTATCAGACATCGTCTCAATAAGCGTAGCCAACTATTAAATTGCTCGGAATTGTCAGAAAAGTGTAATTTGGACCGGTATGGAAAAAGACCATTTTACCCTTGAGGATATTTGAATTCATATGAAAAGTTAAAGGGCAAATTGGACTTTGGCATTTTCCCTCCTTGGCCAAAATTTATGGACTATTATGCCCCTCCTCATCTTGTCTTTTTATTTTGGTTACCATTTATAATTTTTGGGAAATTAGTGAGAGAAAAATCATGGGCCATTGGATCTTGGCTTGGGGAAGAGGATAGAATGTAGACCCTTGGATTTGTGAGTGGGGTGGGTGATGGGGTTTTGTAGTAGGGTCAATAGGATGATGATCATCTCTCTCTCTCTCTCTCTCTCTCTCTCTCTCTCTCTCTCTCTCTCTCTCTCTCTCTCTCTCTCTCTCTCTCTTGCTCACTCTCTCTCCTCCTTTGCCCCTCCATTTTCTGCCGAGCACCATCTCCCCCTCCACCTTGCTTATTTGCTCAGCCCGTCCCAGCCACCACCAGCTGCCGTGAAGCCGCCGATCCTACTGCTCATGCCACCACCTCTTCCTTCTCCCTCATTTCTTACTGTTTTTCCGACACCATCGGCCACCACCGAAGCCAACACCACCCTTCATGTGACCACTAGCTTGTGCTCGCCTCAGCCATGGACTGCAGTGATCGGAGCCGCCACCGTCCTTCCTGTCTGGCCGTCGGAACAACAGCTACTTCGCTAGGCTAATCCTGCTGGTTTTAAGCTTAAGCTCCTAGTAAGTGCTCCCTAAGCCTTGATTAGGATAATGGGTTATCAATGGCATGTTTAAGGGTTGATTAGAGTTGGTTTGATGGCTGGCTGAGCATGATTGATGATTTGTGGTTGTTGAGTTGTTGCTCAGATTTGATTGTTGAGGTGCCCTGTTGTTTTGTTATTTTTATGGAGATCAATGTGGACTGAATTTAAGGAGGTGTTATTCATGAAAGTTTACCCCAACATCTTGAAGTATGTCATATATTAAATTTTAAATTTTTGGAGACCATTTTGGGATATTCGAAAGTCCATTTTCGGATCGTCACAACTCTGCCGGATTTACTGTTCACCCGACCAGTGTGTCTTTCCAAATTTTTATAAAATTTTCTAGACCTCTTTTCAATAAAATTCCTTCATGAAAGTTGTCGAGGACACTTGTATATATGACATAAAAATTTCAAGATTTTCCAAGGAGATTTGGGTACTGATTGACATAGATTTTGAAGGCCGAACTGTCTGCCCTTGCGAGCTAATTTCGATCTGATTTTAGGTGACAAAAAAGGGCTATTTATAGCCGGAATTGGATTTCGTGTCCTCATGAAAATGTTTATCAAGATGTTTCCAATGACATATCCAAAATTCATAATTTTTGGGATCGAATTACTATTTATTTCGAAAGGGTTTCGATTAGTGCGCAATTGCCCATTTTTAGCTCGATTCTGTGCAAAATTGGTTTCTCTCTCTCGGTAGCTTTTCGATGTTGTTGTTGCACTTGAGGGGCGTGGCTGGTTGTGAGTTGAACATGAAATGTGTGGCAATTGGCTAATCAAAAGATGAGAAATTGGTTTGAGTGTTGAATGCCCGTATGCTCACATAATACCCTAAAGCGTTTTACGTGGGGTTGTAACCCGTTTTGATGCGTTTTACGCGAGACAATGCTCGATTTATTGGATGCCCGGGAGGCCCGAATGCCAAATGTGGTGGAGGCTGGATTGATGCTCCTCTTGGAATGCCATCTTGATGCGTACGACGCGGGACGATTCCGTCGCCGACGTAGTGGGACGATGCCCGGTTACGCTAGAAGCCCTATAACCTGATGCGTTTTATGCAAATTCGAGGAGCCCGTGTCACGTCCCGAACCCCATTGAGCACGTGCCATCCCTCTAGCTCGGTCGGAAGAGTGCGACGTCGCAGGAATAAGTCGCCGACCCAACGATCCAATCAGAGTTGATTCGCGGCAGAAACCATTAATAAAACCCGAACAATAAAATTGGATACTACCAGGAAAAACTAAATCGCCAGACCGCCAAATATATACATACCATAAACTTCTAACTATTTACAATATCCACAATTAATTATAGGCACACCGAACCAATGACTATTAACCCCCAAAATACAAAAAGATCGAAACCTTAGATCAGTCCTATCCAAAAATGGGTCACTCTCATAATGTCATTGCACTCCTCGCACTAGCCCCTACGCCCTTTTGAGGGCGTCCGCTCCAACTCGCTGTCATCCTCCTCTTCATCTGCATCCTCTTCATCCTCCTGTTCATCAGATAACTCTGATCCGGTCCAATCTCGATAGGATGATCCTCGTCCCCTGACTCGGGCTCACCCTCAGCCTGCTCCTCCTCATCAGAAGCTTCTCCGTCCTCCTCTGGCTCCTCAGCGATCTCATCATCCGGCTAATAGTAAGGATTGTACTCGTACTCAGGTACATGTCCCTCCTCATCATCCTCGACCTCCGCTTCGGGAACTTCCTCCGGTTCAGGCTCCAGATTATCCTCTCCTCCTTCCTGTCCTCCCTCAGGAATAGCCTCGAGATCTATATCCATTGGCTCATATCCTGCCTGGGATCCTTCAGGCTCGGAGTCTGGCTCGGCCACTGAGGAATCAGGTGCAGCCGCTAGCGGATGATGACCGAACTGAGCTATACTAACTTTCGCACTGGTCAACTCCCCGTCAGGAGGGGGTATCGCTGCTAGGTCCCAATCACCCACGCCATCAAACGGAACATCAAAACCGTGGACGAGACCAAACTCGTCCATCCCGTCTCTAAAAATCCATGCGGTATACGTGTGAGCCTGCCATGGAGGATGACCTATATCTACCCATACTATTGAGGTGTACTTAATCTAGGTTTGGTTCTCATCTATAGGGTATTCTACCACATTATGCTCGGTGTGCATAACTATACCAAAACGCTCTGGCGGCGACGGCGGATTCATCGCTCAGGCGGTGGCTCTGAAAAGGTTAGCTTGAGACAACCATGAGACATTTCTCAATAAGTTGCAACGTAAACCCTACCTAGACTATCACGTAATTCCAGACACATTTAGACTCGCAATCAAGCAATCAACACGAACATCGACCAAACAATCATACTATTCCGAACTCTCGGCACACGCAACTTTCACGTTAGCTCACAATCACAACATACAATTCTCACGCTCAATCAAGTACACATCATTCATGCAATAAATTAAACCCCACGATTCACACTCGATCATGCGCAAACACATCATTCCCATTTCTCTTTCCCGTCATACTCGCGCTCGTTCCATCACTTTCCCGGCCTGCGTAAACACGCCTCATGCCCACTCGATTGCGCCCCGAGCATTGCACGCCTCTGTCTAATCCCACATTCACACTTTCCTCAGCCTTCACCAAATACGAAAGGCCTACTTGATCCAGACCCGAGCATAAAATGACTCGGCCCGATCCCGATCTCACCCGAGCTAGTCGTGCCTCGGGCCATTCTCAATTTTCCCATTTTCTCATTCCTCAGCCAGCGCCAAATGCGATCAGCCTACTTGATCGCGACCCGAGCTTATAATGCCTCGGCTCGATCCCAATCTCACACTTACGCACATTCGCATTAATTTATGTGCACACAATTGCACCCAATTCATCACAACAACACAGTCACATCACAAACACGCTATCAATGCACAAATTGGCATTTTTCCACACCCAAATGTTGTCAAATCAATTCCGGCCCTTCATAGCACTTTCACAAAATCTCGATTGGACCTAACGGTACCAATCACATATCGAACAACGCGTCATAGCACCTCGAACAGCTATTCACAGCCAACACTTGGCCTCCAAAAAATTTCCGAATTCAATCCTATGGCCCGTTATTCAAACCAGTCCTTAATTTCTACCGACTCGCATCTAAACGGGTTCGAAAATACCTGATAAACTAGGCGAGGTTTAGATCGCGACTTACCGACTCTAGACTAAAGTGGCTAGAGCAAAAAGCGGCGGCGATGGCGTACGGCTCACGGCGGGCGACGATCGGCTTGGGCGAACGGCGGCGGTTCACGGCGGTGGCGGCTTGGCTCACGGCCAAAGGGAGAGAAACCGAGAGGGAGAGAGAGAGGAACGGCGGTGTGGGGTGGCGAGGTGGTGGTGTGGCACGGCATGGCGGCGGACAGTGCGGCGGCAACGGCGGTCTGGACGGCGGGAGGGGGAGGCAGCCGAAGGGGAAGGTTCATGGTGGTGGGGGGAAATTTTCGGTGGGGGAGAGAGACAGTGAAGAGAGAGAGAAAGGGGTCAAAGACTAAATATCCCAAATTTGACCACTTTATGCCAAATGACCAAAATGCCCCTCTCTAATCTTTTTCATCCAATGGTCGAGATTCAATCTAATCTTGAAATCAACGGCCCCGATTGAATCTTGCTTTAAAAATATCCAAGGACATTGTGTCTTTTCCAAGTTTCAGGGCAAAATGACCAAAATACCCTTGCCTCACAAAACTAATCCTTTATAAAGTCTCAGGGGTAAAATGGTCACTTTCTCATTTTCTTGTCAAATTTGAATTTTTCTGAAGAATCCGGAATAAACCAAAGGTGCATGTTCACACCGCAACGTCATCCTAACTTCCCGTCGTGACTTCCAAATTTTCTCGATGCCCGATTCGATCTCTAATTAATAATTGAATTATATATATAACGTAACTCGAGCGTTTCTCAAACTAACAGGCGGCTTTTAGGGAAATTCGCATATTAGACCCGTGACCAATAATAAATCGAGTCACGTGCAAGTTCATTCGGTTCATTACGACTTCAATTGTCATATATTCGTGAGGATAGATCGCTAGCTCCATCGGGCATGGTCGTTCGGTATAATTTCGGGATCGTTCGTCAATTCATTCTATGGCCGAACGGAATCACCCGAAATCCACTGACACGACAATGACAAATCGGCCCCTAGCTATCCTCCGATCGGCCTATATTGGTTCAAAATGTCACCTCGACGATTTTATGGCCGGAAGTCGGCTCACGATCCAATTTCCTTTAGTCGAGCAAATTCAAATCCCTAATTAGCCTTTCCCTAATGGTTAGTATCCCAAGAATGATCAGTTCCGGGCGAGACTAACTACGAGCACGTTCATAAAATCAAATATTTCATAAATTCCGAATAGGCAATTTTTAGGATGTCACAACCCGAGGGGCCGCTAATAATTTGGACCTATTGATTGTGATATGCATTGTGGTATGCCATATTGAGATTGTTGCTAGGCATGTCCAGGTTATTAAGTGTGCTATGCATGTGCTTGTCCCGATTTGGGTTGTTATGTGCGATGAATGGTTGCCATGTTATGGCTGTATACTGACATGCAGGGCTTGTGTATGTGCCAAGGCGAGATAATGACACTTGTGATTGATGTGTCACGTTGAGTGTTATTATTGCATGCTCTCAACTGTCCTGTGATACGCGTTCGCCTAAGTGAGGCTTATGTAGTGACTTATTGAGATTATTCTCATTGTTGAATCATAAACCTTTCAGACCCCTGACCATGGACCTTAACAGTCCTCCACAACGTTTTGGGGTCCCAATGGATATGGACCACATGTTGACGGAGTTCTCGGTTGGAGAGGATAGGCTTTATATTAGGCACTCTAGCACAATATGGGTAGATGAGGGGGAGGCTGCTTGGAAACCCCACACATTTTTGGCCTGGTTCTTTCGAGACGGAGATGCGGTTTTTGGCCGCCTTCGCAGTTTTAATGGTCCCTCGAATGATGGAGTGGAAGGATGGGACCCCATGGAGATCATGCCACTAGACGGTGTCGTCACTAGCTCAGACACTAGCCCGGAGGATTCGAAGCTCGAGTCAGAGCCGATGGAGTTTGATGAGGAGCTACCACTTGAGGAGTCCGAGCCTGAGCCGTCCGACGTTATGGCCGATCCTACATCGCCGGAGTTCTTTGATTCCGATTTGGAGACACCGTTTGGCCATCACGGGGGTGATTGATAGGCTTAGTACTCCCGTCCAATGTGTGCACCTTTTAAGTAGTGAAGTTAGGTAAACCCGACCACCCGACCCTTTTTGAATGTGCATGGTTTGTAGTGACGGCCTTTAATAAGGCTTGTATGATGTGAATTTGTAAGTAACGCTTTGTTTATAAAAGTGTTTTGTTGATGTGATTTCATTATCTCTTTACTACCCCGTTTAATTATTTGTTGTATGGAGAGTTCGATTTGCTTCTGCGTATGTTGTTCTTCAGTTCCTTTGTTTGGATCGGTAACAAGTTTTGGAATGTCGCATTCTTAACGGTCGTGGCGAGATGACGTGTGCCCGTGGGGATCAGGGCGTGACACACTTGCTCGACCAAATGCTTCAACTAGATCTGAAAATTTGTGTTGAGAATGTTTGTTCCTAGAGTTGTCCAGGCCATGAAGGGGTCAGCAAGGATAGAGAGTATCGTTGGCAGCCTTGGTTGAAAGTCATGACTCGCTGAGCATTAGTCGCGATCGGACGTAGAAGCCCAGCCGTTGCTGGTTCTTCTCGGTCGATCTGGGAAGAGGTGGTAAGGCGAAGGGGAGTTCTTGCGCTCGGGTTGGCTGTGATGGAAGCCGAGGCCGATTGAAGTGGGGAGGTCGTCGGCAGTCATGGTCACTAGCCGCAGACACCGGTGCCTCTCTATGGCCGAGAGAAGCCCTGCAAAATGGAAAAGTCATGACCGCGTCGAGCAGAGAAGTAGAGAAATCGAGTCTCTAGGGGGAAGAGTCGATTCGGATCCGGGTTAGGAGAGGAGCCCAATCCGGTCCAGGACTTGGGTCAATGCATATAGGTCGGGTCCATTGACCCAAGTCGGATTTGACCCGATCTGGATCCTTTGACCCGACCTGATTTAATATTATATTATTTTTTTTTATAAAAATAATATTTTTTAAAAAAATAATAATAAACCTTTTTAATTTCTTTTAAAATTACGAAATGGTTTAGAAATTAGTATTTTTGAATATTTTTCTAAATTATGTGAATTATTTGATTAATAATCATGTTTAGATCGGATAAGCCTATAGGGTCATACCGTAGGATTTTGGATGTTATTTTTACTATTGTTGTATTATTATTGTGCATGTTGTTTCTAATTAGAATATAATTACATAAATTGTCATGTTTTGAATGTTGTCGCCTTAATTAGGATTAGAACCTTAGGCTGCATATTTATCTTGACTGCTAATCGTTAATGATTGTGCACTCGCTTGATCATATCACATGTTAGGAGATAGTTCCTAAAATCAATCCAAACTACCTGACAAATATTTTCTGAAATGAATAGGATAAAAGGTACTGAAAGGGCACTAGTCACTCAACTAGTGTAACCAAGTTCTCGAACTCATTTAATCTCTAGTTCGTAGGAGTAGGGTGATTCTCATATCACCTTACTTGGATTTCTAATTGACCCACCCCAAATCGATTAGTGGCGACTTCTAGATAAAAATCACTTGCAAGTTAAAAACCTAAATCCAAAGTCGCGACATTGTATTGGCTTGGGAGAGCCCGAGTTAAGTCCCAGACGTAGACTTAGCGCCATCCAGACGAGACCCTTTAATCTGGAGGTCGGTCGCAACAATCCTTCATGTCTCAACTGGCATTCTTTTACACTACATAAGATCAAGTTTGTGCCAAGTGGGTCTTTTGATCCCTCTATTCAATTCTGCCGAGCTTTGGCCAGAGGAAAGAGTTTCCCAAGCCGACTAGAAAAGACTTACGCCGAACTTTTCAATATAGAACATCGATAATTTAGGAAAAAATTAGTAAACATGGCATGCATGAAGATCTTTGTCACTTGGGTTAATAAATTGTTAGAAGCATTTCATGTCTAACTAAGGATTCAGATCTAACTACTGATAAAAGGGATTGGCCGCAGAGGAAGTTCAAGTTGAACGTAGAATAGGTATCTAATTTACGTGTAATTCAATTTATCCTTTTGATTAATGACGTAATTATGAGAGAATTTTCTCTGAATTTGTGCATTTGAGCGTGTTTGATGCAGTCGTGCCTGTTTTGCTAGTTTTACTTGTGTTTATCCTCATCTCAACCGCATCAGTTCAAGGGATAAAGTAATGGATCTATCGTTTTCATAATTAAATCTATAATGTCGCAAGCTCTATCTTGGAAAATATGGAGCCGATCACAATTCTTCCATGTCATAGGCCTAGCAAGCAAAGTAATATTGGCCCACCCCAGATTGACTAGATCAGGGCATTTAGATCATTCAAAATCAAAACTCGTCTGATTGAACTAATCATAGACCAAGAATTAGTCAAAACCTAAGCAACAAAACTCTTTCGTGTTTGTGTATCTTCGTTGTTAAGGTAAACTGTTTGTCCAAACTTGAAAAAAAACATTCTAGTTCAAGTTACCTTAGAAGACGAGTGTTCTTGAGTACCCAGATACATTCTACACACCTGAGCTTCAAATATGGAACAACGCTGCCTTCGACAAAGGAGAATCCGAAGATTTCGCCGCCGTTGCTGTCAAGTCCTCTTGGTCTTCTGTCCACTCCATCTTTGTAAAGCTCTCTGAATCTCTCGAGTTGGACGATTTCAACAAAGAAAACCAAAGTCAGGAGTGTGCCAATTCCCAGATTTCGGTCAAATCCTCGATCCCTTTGAAGCTACAATGGAAGCAGAGCATCATGGAGTCTCTGTCGACCAATGCCAAAGATCCGTAAGACAATGGCAAGACTATCAGTGAGGAGATTGAGGAGATAGAGACGGAGGTTTCACATTCGTCATCGAGCCTTGCCCTTGTCAGCAATAGCGAGCTTCACCAAAGGCGGCAAGGCCGGTCGTAGCATAGCTATGGTAGAAGGGAAAGGGAAAAAAAGAAAGTGAGAGAAAAAAGGAAAATATAAATAAAAAATTCAAAAAAATATTATTAAAAATTGTCCACGTCGGCATTGGCTGTGTCATGTAGGATGACAGATATCCATGTCAACGATTTCTAGCCAAAATTGGCCTGATGCACTCAATTAACATAAATGCAAAAAATTTATAACTCTATTGGTAAAAAAAAAGGTTTATGACTGAATTGGCACAGTTACAATAGGTTTAAGTATTTTGGTAATTTTTTCGAGTGCTAACTACCTATGTAGCTTCTTTTGGCATGATATCTGGTCATAAGGGAATCACTATACAACCTCAAATCTTAATATGATTAAGACTTAGTTTCCTAACATGCCATATCTCATAGTGCGTAGTTGGAACGAACTTGGTGGGGACTCTGTTCCGTAAATATGTAGCTGTTTCAAGGGAATATCCCCCAAAGGGACAGTGGCAAATCGGTGTAATTGATCATGGATTGCACCATATCTAATGAAGTGTGATTCCTTCTCTTAGACGCACTATTGTGTTCCTAGAGTCTCAAGAGGTTTCAATTGTAATAAAATGCCATTTCTTTAAAATGGTTCTAGAATTCAGCACTAAGGTTCCACCTCCTCGATTAAATCAAAGAGCCTTAATACTCTTTTTTGTTTGCTTCTCAACTTTAGCCATGAATTCCTTGAACTTTTCAAAGGATTTAGATTTATACTTCATTAAGTACAAATATCCATACCTTGATAAATCATCGGTAAAGGTAATGAAGCAAGAATAACGAGCTCTAGCTAATTCATTATGTGGTCCATATACATTCATATGTATTAGACCCAGCATGTCAGCAGCTCATGCATTATGTCCTACAAATGGCGCTTTTATCAGTTTTCGTAGAAGACATGCCTCACAAATTGAGTGCGACTCAAAGTTGGATGGATCAATATATTCATCATTACATAACTTGGTGATCCTATCTTCTCCAATATGACCTAGTTAGAGATGCCAAACATACTTCAGGTTTGGTCTATCTCTAGACCGTTTATTGTTTATGACATTTATATCATTTTGCTTATTGACATTAGAAAGCACATTACCGGACATGTAATGGTATAAAGATTATTGGTTAACAAACCAAAACCAACATATCTATTATCGTGATAAATGAAGCATACATCATTCATAAAAGAACATTTATAATTCTCTTTACTCAAACGAGATATATAGATGAGGTTTTGAAATGCATTCTTATAATGCAGACTATTATTCAAAACCAATATATGTCGAGAGGGCAAAGACAAATGAAAAATCCTTATAGCTAATACAGCAACTCATGCTCTATTTGCAAATGTCAAGACAATCTCATTTTGCCCCGGCATCTTGCTTATTTATAGATTCCGTAAATACATACAAATATGTGAAGTTGCAGCTAAATCTAGAACACATAAGCTGGATTCAGAATCGACCGTAAGGTTAGTCTCAAAAAGCATAGACATCATACCTTCACAAGGCTGGTCTTTCGGCTTGACCTTCATGCTCGTGAGGTAACTTCTTACAGTTCCTCTTTTAGTGCCTCTTGACACCATAGTAATGACATTGCCCTTATTCAGTCTTGGGTCTTGGATATAAAATTGATTTTATAGGCCTCTTTAATTTCCTCTTCTTCAAAGTAGTCTTTCTCTTTGAAGAAGAAGCTTCAACTGAAGCCATAACAATGGGTTTTGTGTTGTGCATTTCCTTCTCGTAAACCACTAGCATACCGTGTAACTTAGCAAAAGTTTTCTCTATTTATGCATGTGGAAGTTCTGGACAAATCCAAAGAAGGAATTGAGCAAAGGCTGGAGTATCAGATCTACGGCTAATGCATTATACATAATAAGATATATAGCCTAGCCAACTCCGCAATATGCCAAATCATTTTCATAACATGATCATTCGCCAATGATCCCTCAGCCATCCTCATTCAATACAATCCCTTAGATATCTCATACCTAGAGATTTGAACATTCTTCTTGAAAAATTCCTTCAAGTGCATGATAATTGACCAAGTACTTTCCATGGTCTCATACTTTTTATGTAATTCTTTATTCATCGAACTAAGCATATATGACCTAACTTTTAGGTCATCTTCATGCCTCTTATCATAAGTTTCACGCTCCTCTTGGGTCCTACCTGTAGGAAACGATTTTGGCAAGTTATGATCAAGCATATACCTAATTTTCTCGAAATTGAGAATAATTCTCAAATTCCTAACCCGGTCAGTGTAATTAGGTCCCGTTAAGCAATTTTTGTCAAGTATAGAAGCAAGTGGGTTTGTAGTAAACATTTTTAGAGTAATGAAATATTTGAGCAGAAAAATAAATCGTTAGCCATTGTCTTTCGACAACTATTTCATTTTCGCTTTTGAACGAAATAGAATCTCTCACTAAATTTATTCATATCCCATACTCCTTAAGATGGGAACCAGAAATCTTCGTTGGATAAAGATTACTAATGGGGATTGGTGTCCCATTAACCCGTGATCCACCTCACCTAACAGTTATTTGTGTCCTATCAACCTATTGAGTGGACAACTCATGCAAGTATTTAGAACACAAGTGATTCCCTCACCTGACAATATTGGAAATCATTCAGCCTAAACTCCACATCATCATATGTACACTGGAGTGGTCCTATATTTTGATTGGCAATTCATCCCTGTGTATCTATAGTTGGTCAATCATCCACTAGAATATTGGATTAACCCACAACAATGGAAGGCCATGCGTTCGAACACCTATTTTGACTTAATATTATAAATTAGGAGGTTGGGATTGTAATCAACGGTTTCACCATGCATATTTACAATAAATATGCATATCAGATTAACATCTGTAGGCCACTCCAAAAGGATTCTCATAACAAATGAGAATTTGGCCATTAAATCATAAAAATCAACATGAGCCAACACCAATTAAAAGCACAAAAATGTTTAAGGATTGGCTCTGATACCACTTTTGGGATTTTGGGAGAAAACATGCATAGGAAAAAGTAAATAAAAAAATCCCAATGAAAGTAATAACCCATACATGTATATCTCTAAAACATTGTCGGTGCATTTCAATAAGAAGCACGTAGAAATGAAGAAGGAGGCTAATCGCATTACCCTTGTACCGTACTGAAAACAATTTGGTTCTCATGTTCTTCAGTTCCAGACCGTACATGTCCTCTCTCCTTTTAAGCTGTCTAAAGTAATCTCATTATGATGGTCTTTAGTTGCAGCCTCACAAATGTCAGACTTCTAGTTCAGACACACCACTAATCACGGGTCAAACGGTAAAGAGAAATTCAAGTGAGCTCAACACATAAATTGTGCTAGCAATTGTTCTAGTGTGTGAATATTTGATTGGCATCAATCATCTCTAATAATCAATCTCAAATCCAATTTATTTAAACCAATTCGGCCGTTAACTCTAAAACCATTTCAGAGGACTAATTCGGCTGCTGAGTCTGAACCTGTTTCAAAGTCCGAATATGGATGTTGATTCTGAAATCGTTTTAGAGCATTATTCTAGGCATTAATTCTGTAACCATACGGAGCATTAATTTGGGCATTACTCCATAACCGTTACAAAGTATTAATTCGATCATTAAGTTTGAAACCGTTGCAAAACATTAAACTGGCCATAGATTCTAAAATATTTTCATATCATAAATCTGCCCATTGATTCTAAAATCTTTTCAGATCATAAATCTGCCCATTGATTCTGAAACCATTTTAGATCATCAATTTGGTCTTTGATTCTGAAAACCGTTTCAAAGTATTAATCTAACCATTTATTCTGAAACCATTTGAGAACATTAATTTGGTTGTTGATTCTAAAACCGTTTCAAATCATTAAAGTTGTCACTAAATCTAAAATCGTTTTGGATCATAAATTTGCCCTTGATTATGAAACCATTTCACATCATTAATTTGGTCATTGATTTTGAAACTGTTTCATTGTATTCATCTAACCATTTATTCCGAAACCATTTGAGATCATTAATCCGATCGTTGATTCTGAACCCATTTCAAAACCTTAATCTTGTCCGACCCAATCTGATTGCCGTATTTTGCAAACACATTTGCAATATGTCTCTCTCGTTCAAACGCCATTCTCAATTGGTTATGATATGTGACATCTCTAGGTTTATCACTAAGCTGGCACTAAGACTTGAACTAACCATTAGTACAACCAAGGGAACTGATTGTCTCAATCAATTTCCAAGTCTACAAATCATGAGTGACATCTAGCAATTTGTCATGGCTATCCAAATAGTATGAATGTTTTAAGAACATAATAAACCTGTCAATTTCGATTACCATGTAATTCAATCCTTCAGTCTTACTATATCCTGATTGAACAAAAGCCATGGAATTTTTTGTCAAGCCACCAATTTGATCATATGTACAAAGCTAATTGACACGTATTTCAACAACACAATCTATTCATTCTCGATTACAACCCCAGCTAAGGATTTCAATACAATGTCACGATTAGATTGCATAGGACATCATTATTGTAACTTGTATATAACAAGAAGACATATTCCATATTGCGCATGCATCTGCCTTCGTATATGAACGAACTATGACCATCAAGTACGGAGACAGTTCAACGAAGCGTCGATATGCGCATTTGTGAACCATAGCCATCCAAAATACAAGTCAACACCATGTCTTAGGTCTAAGGATTTTACATAAGACCAGAGTTTGAACAATTAGTCATTGACCTCACTAAAAGCTTCCATGGTTCTAAACATTCTGAGTATGCCCTGTTCAGGTAACTTGTCCAATACAAGGACTTGTGTTGTGACTCATCATTCCCTTAGGTATCAAATACTCAATAGTAAAGCTTGAGAACACACCATTCTCAGCAAGATCATCAATATCCTCTCAATAATCTATCGATCGGGAACTGTTTAAAGACTCAGTCTAACTTTAAACCTGTCACAGATATTCTTAACACCTTAAAAATAGGTTCAGTCGCAACTGATCTTATAGACTCATTCATGTAAATGAGATAATGAATGAATTCGTCTTTGCCATTAAATAATACAACTGAAATCCCTAACATGTAACTATTACATGGTTGCTTTAGGGCATATAGCCAACAATGTCCCGCTTGCACTAAAGCCAACTTTTCTTGTGCCTCAAACCCATCTTGTCAAAGTGTTTTTCAAAAGATGACTAAGGTAATTAAATTTATCCTTTTGATTAATTACGTAGTTATGAGAGAATTTGCGACTTTGAGCGTGTTTGATGCAGTAATGCGTGTTTTGCTAGTTTTACTTGTGTTTATCCTCATCTCAACCGTATCAATTCGAGGGATAAAGTAATGTATCTACTGTTTTCATAATTAAATCTATAATGTCACAAGTTCAATCTTTGAGAATATGGAGCTTATCACGATTCTTCCATGTCATAGGCCGGGCAAACAAAGTGATATTGGCCCACCCCAGATCGACTGGATTAGGGCATATAGATCATTCAAAATCAAAACTCGTCTAATTGCACTAATCATAGCCCAAAAACTTAGTCAAAACCTAAGCAAGAAACCTGTTTCATGTTTGTGTATCTTCGTTGTTAAGGTAAACTGTTTGTCCTAACTTGAAAAAAACATTCTAGTTCAAGTTACGTACTCACTGGTATTATCCCATCGCAAAGTGGCCACATGCCATCATTATCATGGACACTTACATGTGATCAGGACCAATATTCTACATTTATCAGAAATTTTTCGATCATGTAACATTGCAAATAAATTCTATAAAATAGAAGTTGTAAAACAAATTAGGCTAAAAAAGTTCTCAAGCAATAAGAGAGGGCTAAGGGGAGAATTACCAAGAAAATCTTAAACCTATTGCAATTATGTTAATTCATCCCAAAACCTTTTCTTTTGTCAATTGAGTCATAAACATTATATATTTATGTTAATTTAATTCATTTGGCTACTTTTGATCAGAAATTGCTAACTTAGACGCCGGTCATCCTACATGGCATGACCGTAGGACGGCTGGCATGCCACATAAGACGGCTAGCGCTGATAAGTAAAATTTTAATAATAATATTTTTTAAAAAAATTTCTTTTCTTTTTTCTTTTTTTGTTCTTTTCTTTCTCTTACTTTGTTTTTTCTTCCCTTCTTCTTCTGGCTAGCTGCTGATGCCAAGGCCAACGTGGGAGAATGGCGAGGTCGGCCTCGCCCAACCACTGGCGACGATGAGTAAGTACTCAAAAGATGAGTGTTTTTGAGTATCCAGATGCATTCGACGCAATTGAGCTTCAAATTTGGAGCAACGTTGCCTTTGACAAAGGAGAATCTGAAGATTCTGCCGCCGTTGCCGTCAAGGCCTCTTGGTCTTCCATCAACCTGGTCTTTGTAAAGTTCACTGAATCACTTGAGTCGGACAATTCTGGCAAAGAAATCTAGAGTCGCGAGTGCGCCAATTCCCATATTTCGCTCAAATCCTTAATCCCTTTGAAGCTCCAGCGGAAGTAGAGCGTCCTAGAGTCTCTGACGACCAAAGCCAAAGATCCAGAAGATAAGGGCAGGACTATCAATATGGAGATTGAGATGATAGAGAAGGAGATTTTGTGCTTTTCGTCGAGGCTCGTCGCTGGCCACTGGTGAGCTAAGTAGCACCGACACGCTTGGGAGGCGTCTGAGTTGGTGTCGGACACATGTCCCGTGTTTGACACACTCCGACACGCTCGAACACGCGGTTGACACGCTCCGACACGAGGTCAACGCTTGTCGGAGATCCGACATGCGGTTAATGCGCCGGACATGCCGGCGACACGCGTGTCCGGCGCCAAAGGTCGTGGATCACAGAGGAGTTGGAGGAGTTGCAGAAAGGAGACGAGGACGGAGGCAGAGGCCGACGCCGCCGCCGCCGACTTGCGAGAGCCGCCGCCGACGGGGACGTTGCGAAGGGTGCCGCCCTAGGTCTAGTAGTGGCGGCAGGACTTGCAAAAGTGGCGAGTCTGGGAAAGGTTGTAGTTGTTGTAGCAGTAAAACTTGGTGTTGGTGGAGTCGCAGCGTAAGCAGAGCAGCGCCTCCGCCTAAGGCGGCGAAGGCAGATGATGCAGGTCGGCTCCTCCCCCAACGACGGCGGCCGAGGCCTGACGCCGGGCCGGCCTGCGCTCGCTCGTGTCCGAAGGCATGTCTTCTCCCTCGCGGGCGTCGAGGAGCGTGCAGAGAAAAAGTGTTAAAACTTAAAAGCGAAGGCTTTGGAGGAGAGAGAGAGAGAATGGGGTGGAGACGTGAAGGAGAGGGCATCATTTTTTTTTTTTGGTTAAAAGAGAGGGCATCATTTGTACTTTCTTTTTTTTCAAATTTAATTATTTATTTTTAGTTTCTTAATTAATATATTTATTTATACATAATTATTTTTTGAAAACTTATGTGTATAATTTTTTTAGGGTAAATTCATTCTAGGATTTTTATTATTTATTTATTTATTAGAATCAAATTAAAAAATGATAATTTATCATCTATATAAAAATATATATAATATACAACGTGTCTCAACGTATCGAAATTCTCTATTTTTGAGAAATAACGTGTCGCGTGTCGTGTCGTGTCGTGCTGCATGTCACGTGTTGTGTGTCGGTGCTACTTAGCTGGTGAGGCCCTCACCAGTGGACGACAGGGGCAGGTTTTGCTAAAGGCCGGCGAGGGCCGTCGCCGAACAGCTAGAGGAAGAAGGGAAGTACAAAAAAAAAAGAAAAAGAAAAAAATATTCGGGTTTTCTTTATTGATTTTCTTTCCATTTTCTAACCTAGAATTATTTCTGTGCCCATTTTCATGTGAACTTATATCCGGAAAATTTTTTAATTTATTTCATGACCAATATTTTTTTTTTTTGGGGTCAATTGTCATGATCAATATATAGTAGCAAAATGCAGAAATTTTTTTTATCAATAGTAAGTAGTTCAGTAAGGATTACCCATAGTTTCCTAAAGTACAAGTTGACGGCGGCTAATAGATGTTTTGCCTTATTATCATCCGCACTAGCCCAGCGCGTGTCACTGCACGTACTGAAAACTTGCAGCTTCCTCAGCATCATTCAAAAAGATCCAGAAGATGAAGAGCTTCAGCACGTCTTTTCTCGTCCTCTTTCTCTTATTAAGCTTTGGTAAATCAAATTCACTTAGAAGAGAGTGCAGTTTTTTTTCTGTTTTGTGTGCATCATGTCTTTTGAATTTCACTATATGGTCAAATTAATAAAAATTTGAAAAAATAATATTAAAATTTTATTTTATGATAAAATTGTCACATGTGTATCAATTTGGGGGTTTTTTGCGGTATGTTCCGGGTAAAATTATCATAAGTGTACCAGTTTGGGGTTTTTTAGGGTATGTTCGGGGTAAAATTATCACATGTGTACTAGTTTGCGGTTTTTAGTGGTAAAAAAAAAATTCTGGGTAAAATTATCACATGTGTATCAGTTTGAGATTTTTGGTGGTATTAACCATAAATAATTTCAAAGAGCTGAAGTTTCATTTGTGCATTATTTTTCTTTCTTGGGATGCAGCCAATGAGGTGACGATTGTGAGAGCAAATTCATGTTCAAATCCGGTTCCTGCGCTACCGGAGTGCACTACGTCACTGTGCCTGTGTGTGTGCTCTCAGAAGTACGGTCAGATTGCCACTGGACACTGCATAAGTTAGTTTTCTTGTGATTGTGTTTACCCTAGTTAACATGGTCATAAATCGGCATTGTTCCGCCTAAAATAAGGTGATTTTGTCCCACTGACAAATCGCTTCTTGGTGTCACTATTTAGTATGAAAATCGTCTGCATACTCACGGCCTCGATCATACTACGATACTATCAGTGACAATGTGCGTTGTGCCCGAATAAGGCGAAAGAAAACAGGAGACCAAGGACAATAAAGCCCAGCCCCAAAGACAAGATGATCAAACTCAATCCAAATCCCAAGTATTAAGATGTTGCCTCTATACAGAAAAGAACACGATTAAATACTTTCAGTGCAAACCCTAGAGTTAGGATGAAATAAGACATTTCTCTGTAACCAAATCCTCATCAACAACATATGACAAGCGAAAGAGATGAGGTTTTAATAAATAATATGCTCACAATGTCAAATATAACTTATAGCGAATAGATTTATATAATCAATAAAGAAATAGACTGTCTCAAAAGAAATTGCAAGAGTTTAACAAATTGAAACTACTTAATTAATAACTCATTATATTTCCGATTGCGATTATAAATATACTCACAGAATATTATCTTTAAGAAATACTTATTTTTCATTTTACAGTCCATGTATTCACCGTTACTTTTGAAATTTATGTATCTTAAGCTTCTAATTTTTATTTAAATACCAGAATTATCGAGATAACGTTGAGATTTGGCTTGAACAATGAAAAAGTTGAAGGAAATTACTTTTAAAGAATATAGCACTAAACTAAATAAAATAGTGGCAATAGCTTTCAAACCTTTAATTTTCTAATTTTTGTATAATGGGTTCATTTCAACTTTACAATCTTTTTGTAATTTACGCGCTCAATGGATAAAATAACATATAAAAAAACAATAATGACTGACAAAAGAAAAACGCACACTGACAAATGCACTCGCAAAGCACGGGGCTATGTAACTAGCAGTCAAAGAACAATAATGAGAGGATTGTTACAGTCCTTAAAATCCGCTAAATTAACATTAACAAGGAGCAAATTGTTGCATGGACCAATATCAATTATTTTCAAAGATTAATGCAGCATCATACTCAAAAGCACCGTCGACTAGTCATCATGATATATCCTTCATGTCTCAACTGGCCTTCATTTACATTACATAAGATCAAGTTTTCTCCAATGGGTCTTCTCTGCTCGTTAGATCCATCTACTCAATTTTGCCGAGCTTTGCCCTCAGAAACTTTAAGCCATCCTCTTTGTTGGCGTGATTTTCTCTCCTATCTTAGAAAAGGAGATTTGTTAATATTGTATTCCTATAATTCTGGGGTGCTTTCCCTTTTCTGGTTATCTTCTTATTTCTGGTTTGCTTGTTTCCTTTGTTGCAGCAACCTTTCCTGTATATGTATATACGGTTGAACAATTGCTGATGATCCAACACAACAAAATAACAAAAGAGAATGAGAGTTTTTGGTCAGAGGACGTAGGCACATTACTGAACCTTATCAACCTTTTGTTTCTTTGTGTGATTGTTTGATTTTTTCTACACTCTTTGATAAAGAATTTCTGCAATTTAGGGAAAATGAAATGTACATGACATGCATGATGATCTTTGTCACTTGGCTTACTTCATCTACCTTCGATGGAAGTTTGAATCGAGGACTCCATGGATGGCTCGGTTGTTCGAATAACCAACACTCGAAAACTCCAAGTGGATTTTTTTTCCCGATAGAGGGATTGAGGCACGGGGGCAATGGAGGAAATTTAATGTTGAATTAATTTTTGATTTGTTGATATTTTTTGCATTAAACATGCATAGGAGTTTATTTTGTTTTATTTCCTTAACTGTAGCATTTCGGACATTATTTCGTATCTTAGATGATTAACATTTTATTCGAAACATAAATAATTATTAGGCTCTATTATAATTTCCCGAGATTAGGGTTTTGTGTGGCATCTTATTATCATGTAATTCAACTTATCCTTTTGATTAATGACGTAATTATGAGAGAATTTTCTCTGATTTTGCACCTTTGAGCCTGTTTGTAAGTGGTGTGCGTGTTTTACTCGAGTTTATCCTCAATAATGATGACTCAAAATGAAATACTCAAATTGCACAATCCATTAAGAAATTGCCAGATTCGATCAAAACAAATTAATAAATTGCCAATAATTCAATATTTCTTTCCTGAATTGCAAACCCCATAATTTCCTGAAGTACAATTGACAATGGCTAACGGATGTATTGCCTAACACAGAGAGACCTGAATGACTATATATAACCTCCGAATCCTTACTTGCCCAGCATGCATCACAGCACGCACTTAAACTTGCAGCATCCACAGTATCCTTCAGAAAATCCAAAAGATGAAGAGCTTCAGCGCGTCTTTCCTGGTCCTCTTTCTCTTATTAAGCTTCGGTAACTTAAATTCTCCCCGAAGAGAGTGCCATTTTTTTCCCTGTCATGTCTCTTAAATCTCTCACTATATGGATAACATATGTTCTTTTAAATAATTCGTGCGGAGATATAACTATGCTGTCATAGACATATGATATTGACAGTTACGAATCACTTCAAAGAATTTAAATTTGACTTGCGCAGTTCTTTTCTCTATCTTGGAATGCAGGCAATGCAGTGACGATGGTGAGAGCAGCAAACTCATGCATACTTACTAATTTTTTGAGAGAGTTGTGCATTTTGACGAAGTGCAACGATTTGTGCACTGGGAAGTTGGGCCCAGACGCAACTGGAAACTGCATATTAATGACTTGTAATTGTACTTACCCTTGTTAATATCGTCCTAAGTCGAGATCGTTCCACCTAAAATAAGGTGACATCGTCCCAATGACAATTTGTCTCTTTGTGTCACTATTTAGTATGAAAATCTTATGCATACCCGCAGCCTCGATCATAATATGATACTATCAGTGACTATGTGTGTTAGACACGGATAAGGCAAGAGAAACAGGAGATCAATAACAAGATGATCAAACTTGTTGACACCTGAAATTTTCCTTGAGATTCCTGATCGCGGCGCGACTTGTTTCATAAGTTGGTTTAGGAATCAAAATGGGTTAGCGTAAATGTTGAGGAATTTAATGTTTAGCCCTCATTGTCAACTTGGCCGAACCTGGTTTAGTGTGCTCTAGGGTCCATTTTCCATGTTAGATGGGTAGTCCAGCCTAGATTTGCATGATTAGGTTGGTTTATCTTGGAAATTTGGCCTAGAATGCTGATATTTGATTTTCTTTTTCTGGGTTTTTCTGGGAAATGTGCTTGTTGTCCAGCCATGTTTAATGTGATCTTAAGCTTGATTTAGATGTTGATTTTTGGTTAGATGGCCCTAAGTTAGATGTGTGATGCCTAGGGAATGTTTTGGTGTTGATTAATTTGTGCATATTTGATGATGTGTGTTTGAGTTTGGATGAATATGTTCGAAGGTGTTCTTCAATGTTCATATTTGGACTTTGAAGATTGCCTATGTTGCTGGGAATAGGTTGTATATGCGTTAGATGTTCATAGACTAAGGTGAAAATGTTCATAAACTTTTCTAGAAATTTTCCAGAAAACTCGGAGCCTGGCTGACCCCTGGCCTTTCTCCGATTTTTGTGTTTTTTTGTGTTCATATTTTAAAAGAACTTTCTTTATCAAAGTTGAAGTCGAGATTTCAAGCTTTCCAATGGTATAAATTTCATAAAAATCCAATATTTTTTGGTCGGTCCGATGTCCTCTACAAAGAACGATCAAATCGGTGTTTGATCCGTTTATCTGGTGCCCGCATTGTTTGATTTTGTTTTGCAATTTTCGAATAGTATCGGGTGTTTTTGGAATAAAGTTAAAACATGAAAATTTTTTTTAGAAAAGACCAAAATGCAAATCTAAAAATTTTGGGGGCGTGGGCATAAAGCATAAGGGGTCAATTGTGTAAATTTCGGGACAAGGTTAGAGACTGGCCTGCGACTGACAGAATCAGACCTCCAGAGGAAAATCGGTAATTTTGGCTGACTTAGGGGCTCTTTTAGAAAAAGTCATAAAACAAAACTTGGAGAGTACTCAAAGGGTTAGCTTCCTGTAGATTTTGGTGCCGTTTTGGATTCGATTACTATTTTTGTCGCATAATTTTAGAGTCCCGGGTCGAAACCGTGTCAAATCTGGAGCGGTTTTGGGTTAAATTCGGGTCGATAGGGTCAGAATCGGGTCGAGTGGTCTAAATAAAAATTAATTAAACTTTTTATATACTTGTACGAGGTGATTACTTATTTGTGCTTCCGCATGCTTAAAAGAAAAATAAATAACTTAAGAAAATACCTTGAGTCGCGCGAAAATCTTTGTTTTTTTCTTTTCTTCACACCATTGGCGCCATTATTTAAGTGCCAACCAATACCAATAACGATGAACAAAGGCAAGAAGACTGACTGGGAAAATGAAGGCAAGCTCCTCTGCAGGATCGGCGAGGAATGTGATTTCAGATGCACCGAGTAGGGCTGCTCCCGCCTTGAGCTCTGTGGCATGGACAAATTGTTGAATATTTATGGAGAAAAATCCGTATATACATATCATCTGTTCAATGTAACGAATTACTGAGCATTTGTCAAAACAATTCCTACAAGAATGTGGAGCGCATTGTCTTCACAGATGTCCGAACCTTCAGGCCATCCACGAGACAGGAAGAGTTCGCTTAAGCATTTTACTGGTCGACAATTGAACCTTGAGAAGAATCCCTGTTTTGCGTTCCGTTAATTCCTTCAAAACGAAGTCCAAAATGCAGACCCTGATGCACCTGACAACCACCGGAACTTGCACTTGGCCAATACTGATTGCTTAAGTCTAGAGAAATGTGTGTTGCCGCTTAGCCTCGAATTTTGCTAAAATTGAGAGAAGCGAGTCTATTTCCGCCTAAGCTCAAAATTTACTCATTGCAAACAATTAACGAAGAGAGCAGAGGATCAGAGGCTCCAGTTATCAGCGTTCCATCTTTCTTAACTTGCATCAAATAGTCCAAAGCTCGCTCCGTAATGATCTCTCCAGGGATCAGCAGAGGAATTCCTGGTGGATATGGACATATCAACTCTCCACAGATTTTTCCAGGACACTCTTCAATGCTTGCTTTCCTTTTGCTCATAAAGAATGCGTCTCTAGGACTCATTGCCATCTCTATGTCAACAAAGGGACCCAAATCTCCATTATTCACTGTACCTTCAATGCTCTTGGCAGCTGATGCTACAGATAGATGCTTTATTCCAGAGACTAGCCTCTGAACATGCTCTTTGTGGGTTCCAAGATTTAGAGCGAAAGTCATGTATCGGGACCCAACAAGTTCACAGACAATCCCAAGATCCCTATCTAGAATCTCATCTGCTTCATAACCGGACAGACCCAGCTGCCAGAAACCGACTGTAAGGCGCAGCGGGTCCATGGTGCTACAGTTAGGGAAGCTTGAAGAGTCAAGTAGAGTAATACCCGGCACTTCTTCTATCAATTCCTTAGCCATAACCGACAAATCAATTGATCTACTGAATATGCCTCCTGGGTTTTCACTCAACTGCGCTCTAGCGGCATCCAAGGATGCCAAAAGCAAATAACTAGGACTGGTGCTCATAAGTGTTTGAAGACATTTACATATTCTCTCTCTATCTACGATACTCCCTGACATGTGCAGCATGGATGACTGAGTAAGGGAGCATAAAACTTTGTGTGTAGACTGAACGGCAATATCGGCTCCTTGCTGGAGGGCTGAAGCCGGCAGGTGACTATGAAATCCAAGATGTGCACCATGAGCCTCATCAACAATCAGCGGAATTCCATGAGAGTGACTCAGCTGGGAAAGCTCATATATGTTACTGCATACACCATGGTAAGTAGGGGAGGTAACAAAAACTGCCGCAGCTTTTCTACCTTCATTTTCCAAATCACTCAATGCCTTCTCTACCTGCAAGAAGAAGCGTTTTGAATTACTTAAAAATATGCCAGAGCAATGTTAAACTTCCACATACCGTAATTGCATGCAAATCGACATATTCTTCTTATGGTTGCTAATGGAAGTGCATTTATATTCCTCTCGCTTCAAGTTGAGAAGAGAAATGACAATAAATAAATAATACATACTAAAACATGATAAGAATGCGCAGGAAGCATAAGCTGTCTCAACTCTGCTTGCCTGTGTAACATCGATGCTGCCAGCAATGCCCCACTCAGAATTATATTCGGGCAGGATGTATTTCGGTACTACACCGGACAACACCATGGCAGAGGTTGCTGACAAATGAGAATTTCGAGGGAGAATGAGAATCTCGCCAGGGGAACAAGTAGCCATGATTGCAGCATGGATGCCACATGTAGTACCCCCAACAAGAAACCACGTTTCTGATGATCCAAACAACTCAGCTGCTCGCTTCTGTGCATCTAAGATGGGGCCCTCAGGAGAGAAGAGGTTATCCAGCTCAGGAAGTTCAGGCAAATCATGACGAAAAGGGTCGATGCCGATAACCCCAGCCAACGAAGATGGAGCAGCACGACCTCTGTTATGTCCAGGAAAATGAAAGCTCGCGACATTCTGTTCGGCTGCAGCCTTCAGCGCACTAACCAGAGGAGGGGGAGCACTATTTCCCTCAAGCCTTGAAGAGCTCAAAACAAGGGGAACATCCGTCGCCAGATTATCCACGACCCCGATCCTAACTTTGGTTTTCTTGGGCTCTATCTCACTTCTTTCCTGTAATTTGCGTTGCAAAGGATCAACTTGATGTAGATTGGCGACAATTTTGCACCTAGACAACAACGAAGAGGCATCTGTCGGTCGGACGTATGAACTCCAAGAAATGTGGGAAAAACCCAATGAGTCAGAGGATAAGGGGAAGGGAGACCTAGGAATGCAGGCAGAGTCTGTAATGAACAAGGTCACATACGACACGCCCTACCGTCATTCAAGAGACCAGGTTCCCACAATTTTCTCATAAGAATCACGTTAATACCGCTGAGCATTGAAGGGTTCTTCGATGGGAAAGCAAGTCAGATATAAACAATCCAAACAAGAACCAGTGACAAGACTCTGGTCCATATACTACTGGGCCTAGCTTGAGATGGCAATTCGAGCAAGAACCCAATCAGTTGCAGGACCATTCAGGAGCGGTAAGCGCAAGGCGACAAGCGAGGGGGGCGGCGGGCGCAGGAGAAGCCAGAGAGAAGAGGGGGAGGAATTGAGGCGAGCGCTTACGGGGCGAGCGGGGAAGGCGAGCGGCCGCCACGGACGAAGCTGCGGTCGGAGCGGCGGCGGCGCCGGGGACCGCAGGGCACGCGAGGCGTTGGTCCGCCACTGCTGACGACGGAAGTGGATGAGGAAGAGAATGGCAGCGCCGTGGCTCGAGCACGGAGCGAGGAGGAGGTGGAGGAGTGGGGTAGTGGAAACGCCATGAGAGTGAGGGAGGATTCTTGTTGCTTCAGCTTTCACTCGCCCAGGTGACTCTTGTTTGCGAAAATGAGATAAATGCTCCGTAAAACTTAGGTTTCGATGTGCAACGTGGGCCTTGTATTTTTAAATTTTTTTTAATGTGATTCATCCTTTATAATTTAATATGTGATATCGTTTCTGAATTTTTAATTTGTTTAATATGATCTCTAGACTTTTGGTACATTTCTGAATTTTTAATTTATTTAATATGATCTCTGAACTTTTGGTACATACTCAATTTAATCTCTAGACCGCATGAATGTTCAATTCTGTTCATAAACTTGAGTTAAGGGAAGAACAATATTAAATATTACGAGGACTAAACTAAATATGTACCAAAACTTGGGAGACTTCATTGAATAAATTAAAAGTTTAGGAATCACATTATACATTGAGGTAAAGTTTAGAAATCGTATTGAACAAATCAAAATTTCAAGACTAAATTATATTGAACCAAAGGTTCAGGAACCTTTTGTGCCATTCCCTTCTTGTTTTCAGCTTACTTCTCTGTAAGGCACAGTATAGTTTCTTTTTACTTCGTTATCTTTATGTAGCTGAACAGGACGAATGGAGAATTCAAGGAGAGAATTTCTTGAAAAATTCGGCTGAACTGTGTAATTTCTTTTGGAATTATGCCCACGCTTCTATGATGCACAGGCGTAAAATTAAAGTCCAAAATCTGATCACGCGCACCTCCGAGCCATTTCGCAAACTAGGACGGAAAGCACATGGAAGAACGAATTGAGCGGAGCACGTCATCCTGCATAACTGAAGAGGACGGCGCCGGGTCTCCCATCATCTCGATGATAAACCGACTCGAGAGGCTCGATTCCGTCGCGCGCGCTGTGGGGTTACAGCCCTTAGGCACGTGCCCACGCAAGCCCATGCGGCGCATAGGGGCGGGCCTCGGGAAACCGTGATTGTGCATGCGATCCTGTGTCTGATATGAACAAAGACAAAGGTACGTGCTTTTTCTCCATCCACGTACCCTGCTAGCTGCGATGGTCCTTATAAGCCCGAATTACAGAAGCATCAAACTAGTTAATCCTCAAATCACCATAGAGTTGCCTCTGCACAGATGATTTTACTCTCATTGACAGGTGGTGCTCCACAGGAGCTACTCATGACACCAACAAGAATACAACTGAAATACTTTCAGTGCAAGCCGAAGAGTTGGTATATATAGACAGTAATTTCTAAGTTTGTACATGTGATGATCTAAAACCTCATGCTAAGATCCATTTGACATCACAATCTTTTTTCTATGACGAGTAATCTGGAAGGAGTAAACACTTCCTTCATGATTCGGGGCATCGACTCTTTTAATGAATGTGACTAATCCTATCAAATGATAGCAGTTTTCTCGTGGTAATGTGACTAATCCTATCAAATGATAGCAGTTTTCTCGTCCCACCACGACTGAGTAATCACGGGAGATCCCATGACAATGCTTCTCCATAGAATTCTAACCAAATCGACAACCCTCAAAGGTTACTAACAAAGAACTTGACTTTAACTAATCTGAGACACCGATACATGTTCATCTGTATGGACTCTCAAAGCACTAATTAAACCAGTTGCCTGCAAAAACAGACACTAAACAGCAAGTACAACATATTTTCAAGATAAATTCAGACTCGTAATGTTTTCACGATATAACTAAGAATGTTTCCATGCCATATCAAAGGATCATAAGGTGCAAAACTTCTTTCAGCAAACACAAGTGAGAGTTAACAAAGCGCAATTAACTGATCACAGGCAGATAGATGGACTAACACGTCATCGCGATAAAATTACCAAATCTGCAGACTAACTGAACCAAACAAGAGACGAACCTATAGCACAACATGCATCTTTCTCAATACCTAGAGCTTGCCATCATTGGAATCTTCTTGGACAGAAGATGGCAAGGAATGAGGAGCTTCTGCATTAGAAATGCTTCTACATCTCTTTTTCTAGAGAGTATTTGCCTATTGGGTCGATCGAGGAGATGTAAGACTAATTGACCTGGGCTATTATAATGTCTTGAAACAATCTCTAAGGATGTGAAAGTTAACCTTCTCTTAACCACCAGCACGTTGAAATTCACTTCCACCAATAACTCAAAATTGTTCAATCATAATACTCATAGACTTTGCAAAAGAGAACCAAAATTCATAAATCATCCCCATCCAGATCGTGTTTTGGTACATAAAATCAATGATAACCAACAGATAATTGAAAGCATGAACTTATAAACATCATATTAGACTACTCATCCGCACTTGGAGTGGTCCAAAGTCCATCTGATTCCAGATTAGCATATGTTATAGCATCGGATTTCATCCAGCACCATCTCCTCATTCCTTAAGTCAAACCCATTATCCATTCAAATGCTAATATATCTCCTCATGATATAACATTTCGTCACCAGCCAAGCGTTGGCAGAGAGTGGCATAACCTTGTTCTTGTGCACCCAAATAGTGAGAAGCCCATTTGTGCAATCTCTGGAGATTTGTCGCGACTGGTGCTTCCCCCGACAAGTATGTTTAATGGCTATTATCAGAGTATACTCATAAACCAGTTATAGGGCCGAACTGAAACTCAGAGAGCTCCCATGCAGCTGAAGGATACAGCATAAACAGGGACAAGTGATTGGATCCAGCAATGAAGTACTTGGTGACTACTGCGTACTACCGGATTGATTTGATTCAGTGCCCTTCGATTGTGACCCATCTCTCGTCGTCATCGAGCTTCTTCCCAGTGCTTGAGCAAACATCCTCTTTGCAGCTCCTAGATGCTCTTTCTTCAAGTACTCCTTGTTGGCAACATTTTCACTTCTCGCACTCCGAGATGAGGGGACATTAGCATTTTTCTGCACAGATTCTTTAGGCACCTTCCTCCCAGTAAGAGTTGCACGGACGTCATGGTTCTCACCCTTTGCCTTCTCAGACATATTTACATCTGGTCCCTGAGTATAATTAGTCTCTCCATTAGCTTCTAAGCTCGAATTGGGGTGGAACTTCTCATTTTCTGGCGCATTGAATCCATTAGTGCCTACTTCATACCCTTCACTATTCTTGACAGCATCATGGTTGTTAGCACCTATTTTTTGGCCAAGGGCGTGTGCAATCATACGGCGGGCCACTACAGGAACATTTCGTGGTCGCTGTGTCATGGGTTCTCTCATGTCCTCCGCATCAAAGGCAAAAATTCGCTCACGGGCAGCAAGATAAGCGGCTTCTCTCTCCTTGAATGTATGTTGAGAAGATGGGACATTTGTTATCAACACTATTAAAGGAAAAGAAGAAATCATCACTTGGCATTCAAGTCTATGCCTTCAGGCATGATGTAAAAAAAGGAAGCAAGCAATGAACTTTCAATGGTATCTGTTCTTAAATCTCCACTTTATACCTTTTACAATGTCTAAATTCTCTGGTTCCTAGGTAACAAAGAAGTACAACATTTTTCCATGAGACTGGACTTTCCTTCTCATTTTAATTCAATTTGAAATGGCACTCTTGTCATTCATAGAAGAAACAAAGTGGAATGTGGTGCAAACTGTGCTTTGTCGCAATTCCAAATTTCATGGAAAATGAGATAGCATATAAGAGATCTTCCGATTACACGAAAACTCTACTCCAATGCTAATAAGGGTAAAAGCAGAGTGACCACCTCCCATTATAGTGGAAAGATAATTCAAATTCTTACCCTCTCTAAAACTTACAACCACTCCCTTTCATTCTCCTCAGTTAATTACTAGTGTCCTTTCATTATGAGATCACGTCTTGTTACATAACACTTCGAGCACAAATATCCAAAGTTCCGTACCAGTTGGAGCATCTTTTCTCCTCAGTATCTGGTACAATGATGGCAAAGGTTGAGGTTCATCATACTGCCATAAGATATCACTAACAAGAATTGAAGGTCTGCCATCAAAAAGGACATATTATCCTGCGTGAGATCATAAGCGTTGGAATAATGTAAGAACTCATAATTTATATCCACAATGCCAAGTCTGAACCAGTATGTGCAATCTTTCCACATACATTGATGTTTCAGGGCAACGCTCCAAGATCAAATGCCGATCATCTCCTTCACCCACTGATTCATGGGCAAACCTAATCAAGTAACAGTTGGTAAAATACCACAAGACAGGCAAATGACCCGTGAAATAAAGAGCCAGCGACTCATGTTCTCAACTAATAGAAACCCAGTGTAACAGAGAAAAATTTTTGATGCCAGAAAGTGTATGTAGAGTGATACCCAAATATATCAGCCAGCCGATGAATAAGAAGACGGTTGTAGGGGTTCATGGGTTCCAATTCCAGAATCTCATCTCCACTGCAAAGACAGTAATCTAAGAAGTTCTTCCCACAATCCACACAAAAGGACTTTACATAAAGATTCATATTACAAAAGGACTTCAGTATCAAGAAAAAGAACATTCTGTACCATCATCTCAAAACCATCAATAGCAATTATTGTAAGAATTCCCAATATATGACAAGAGACAGAAAAATATCATCTAACAATGAGGAGAAAGTGGACAAAATGTCTTCCCTGCTCTTAGAGGCGCAGTGTACATTGTTGTAGAAAGTCCCCCATTCTGGCCTAGATGCATTCGTGGCAACTACTACTATGATTGTATATTCAATATAGCTTAAACATAATGTAACTTTTCTAGCTCCCCAAGCCAGTGATTTAAGAAGTGCATTCGTCAAGCAATATCAAATAATGCAGCTGGGAAAAGGCTCCATTCTTAAGTCCATTCATCTCATCGACTTGGAGATGGTAAAAGCCCAGAAAAAACTGATTGACCTGGTTGACCTTGTCGACTCTAGTTTGACAAAGTCTACAGGTATATATCATACTCAAAATACTCAGGAAATGTCCGGCAAAGAAAAAATAAAATGGGGAGAGGTAGGGTAAAAAAGTTGAAACCATTAATGACAGAAGTGCACAAAGCAATAAGCACCATTACACGTAAACAATTAATCTTGTAAAAACAATGCCCATGAAGTGCCATGTAACTGAACTTGACCAATTCATAGCAGAATCTGCTTACTCGCGGGCCAAGAGATATTCACTTAATCTCACAGAATTTTCGTGGCATCGACTAAAGATTTGACCCACGAAGTTGGATGTAAAATCATATCGAATTACATATCAAGTGACTCTCGGATCTATCCATCCTCAAGAATTCATTATTTAGTCAGGAAATAAGAAAGCTCAGACTCCACCATCTATTTCTTGTTTCGAACTTATCTTTTATGGAACTGGAAAATTCCATATCAGCAGAAGCATTATATAAGGGAAATAGCACTAGAATTGCCATATCCTTCATAATCATAAAGAAGAATACATTGGTTCCAGAAAGAAAATTTCCAACTTTGTCAAATTGCTACCTTGCACCTATCATATTACGGACTCGTGAATGTTCTCTCTAACAGGGTCGCCTCATCTTTTCCTTTAACTAACTAATCATCCCTGAGTCTGCCACACAACCAAGAAATTTCTTAGCTAAGGCTACAGAAAATGTCACTGACCAATTTTAACAATTGCTGAGGTGTGCGACCTACTTGCAAGTTCAGGATGGGAAAAAATAGCAAGCAAAGCATAGATTGGGAGACCAATCAGTGCTCCTACTCTGCTTCGTTGTCACCCCTAGCCACAGAAACAATGCTAAAAGTGTATGTGTTGTAGTCTTCGTTTGGTATATGTGTAAGTGGAGAATTTTCCGTGGATCAGCGGTCTTCATTTTCCATAAACAAGTTAACGTCTCCTAGCTTCACACAAATGCGGGTCAGTTCTTGAATCTATTTACACATTGAAAGCAATTTCTGGGAGGGATTGATGGTTTTCCTTAGTGCAATTGGTTCTAAAGAAGCAGGATGAAAGGTTCAAGCTCCTCCACAGCGAAATATGGCTCCTCAAAATGCACCTAGACTTTTAACTTGCTGACGCACACGTACCCTTTCCTCTCCCATCATTGACAATCTTTGCGGAAGTTGGCTAAACTTTACTTCTTCCAGGTTCCTGTTCTGTTACTCGGACGACAAGTCCAAAGACACCTTTCTCTCCTCTTCAACTTCCCACTCCAGTACATCATACAAAAGGGAATTCTTTTACGGACAATAACAATGGAAGGTACTCACTCACCAATCCAATTCCAACTTCACGACGCGCGAAAGAAGCAATGCGAAGTCTGCACTAAGCAATCAATCAAAAGGGACTTAGGAGTCAGAATCGCAATATACCTGGAGTCGTCCTGAAGGAAATTCACCAGACCCTCCTCCACAGAGAGCACGAGATGCTTGCAGGGAAGGTTGTCCTTCACCAGGAAAGCCAATTCCTCTACCTGCCACGACCCACGAGTCGTCAGAGTCACTGGAAACGTCAAAAAGCTCAGAAACTTCCCTTTGGGTAGTCGACAAGTCCAAAAAGTTTGGAAATTGAGCGCATGGTCGGCCGCTCCAGTTGCCCACGACCCAGTTCCGGCAACCATCGGCAGTTCACAATCTCGATCGCACCCGAACGAAAGGAAATCGAACCGAGCCGACCCAGAAGGATCAAACAGAGAAACGAACGAGAGAAACCCACATGAGAGAAAGAGAGCGCGAGAGAGAGATCTCACCATGGCGAATTGGTTGATGCTCATCTCGAAGAAGACAGGCGGAAACCCGAAATTTTGCGAAAGCAACCGAGGGAGAGAGAGAGAGACGAAGGCACCGGGATGACGATGGTTGGTGGCGTTGCGCCGTCTTGCCTCCGACGGTGTTCGTTCTTCGTTTGCTTTATTCTTTCGTCTTTTTCTTTTGGGATATGTGCACTAGAAGTCCTAAAGCTTATTACAAAAGTGCAATTAAATCCTAAAACTTTCAAAAAGTGCAAATAAGTCCTAAAACTTGTCATGAAAATACACTTGAGTCCTAAAATTTTCAAAAAGTGCAAATAAATCCTAAAACTTGTCATGAAAGTGTAAATAAGTCATAAAACTTATCACAAAAGTGCAAATAAGTCCTAATACTTTCAAAAAGTACAATCAATTGAAGAACTTGATTGAACCAATTTGACAAGTTTTAGGACTTGTTTGCATTTTCGTGATAAGTTTTAGGATTTGTTTGCCTTTTTTGAAAGTTTTAGGACTCAAGTACACTTTCGTAATAAGTTTTAGGATTTGTTTGCACTTTTTGAAAATTTTAGGACTAAATTGCACTTTCGTGACAAGTTTTAAGACTTTGAATGCACTTATCCCTTTTCTTTTTAAGGTAAAGGCAGCCAAAAATCTTAAATTATATCCGCTATGACATAATTATCTTAAACTTTTTCTATAATGCAAAGAATCTCGAGTTTATATGTGTACCGTCGTTCAAAGTTCCGTCAATGAAAACCGTTAAATATATGCCTACATAGACGCTAGAAAGTAAACAATGTTAATATGACACTCACGTGACTTAAGTAAAATTGAAACGACTTTATTTTGACTGAATAATTATCTAATGGAGCATTGACAGAGGGTAGACGTGTCGAATGGGTATAAGTTTGAGATTTTTTATAATACGAAAAAGTTCGTAGTGAATATATCACAATAGGCAAAGTTTAGGGTTTTGTTGATATTGAAAAACAAAAGTTTAGAGTAAATATGTCACGATATGTATAGTTTATGATTTTTTGTGACTTTTTTCCTTTTCTTAATTCCCATTTGACATTTTTAACTACGAAACATTTGTTTTTCTTTTTCAAGAAAAGTGATTGAGCCGATTTGTTATCAGTGGAATCTTAAATCTTGCGGAAAATATTCAACACACTTCTATGCCGAAAACTTCAACGTAGACTAAATATAAACAATGAAATTCAAATTTTTGTAGGTCATTGACCCAAAAAGATTGCACAATATGTTACTATAATTTTTGTCAAATTTTGCATAATCCAAGAAAAAGAGAATTGGTTACACAGCCCAAATGCCTTATAATTTTCGTCTAAAAATGTAACACGAGTCATGTAAATGGATTTATCAGATAAATAGGCGGGTTGATTGCATGGTTTATTTTGAAATGGCAATAGGATAAGTGTTGGCTTTGAAATTGAAACGAACAAACCGATGTTGAGATAAAAAGAAAGAAGATGTCGTAGCTATAAAGGGTACATGCATCTTGTAATTGTTGAGCTATATAATTTTCTTCATCCCTAGTTTTGAGAAAATTTTGTTCGCATCATAGCTTTGATCAGTAAGTTATGAGTTATGAATTTCATCCATATGCCAACTTAATTAAAATTAAAAGCAGGCGATGCATACATTTGTAATCTAATATTGAACGAAGTGGTTTGAAAAAATTCCCTTCCATAAAGGAAAACAGAGATGGATCAGAAGAAAATATAGGATTCGATCTTAATAAAATTCATGTTAAATTGCTCTCGTATAGAAATGTTTTCATGTGAAATGTGTAACCTTTTTACTTTTATCACATAAAATTGTTCTAAAAATATTCAAGAAAATAAAGCCACCCTTATTTTTGTACTTTTTTATTAAAAAAAAAATTCCCTGTTATTTTGGATCACAAAAAGCTAATGTACTGACACTCTTGCCCGTTTATTTTGGATAAAAAAAAGCACAAAACAATCTAAAAAATTGTACAAATTCGAAAAAAAAATTCATGAAAAATTTATAGGTCAATATGCATGTCGTCATTTGTATGTTTTGAAAGAATTTAGGTGTTGCATGTTGAATAAAAATAAAAGTGCATGCGCCATTAATTTTAAAAAAACAATAAAAGAATAAGGGCGGTGCTATTTCCACCCCTCATATGACTAATCCACTCCATTTTCCATTGAAAAGACAAAATTATCCTCAATGATTCAATTAGAATTTAAAGTGTGGCCCCAAATCAATTTACTTTCCTTTTTTTTATTTTCATTTACTATTTAGGATCTAGTTACCATAATTAAGCAATTCATGTTTTTTTTGTTTATTGTGGGTAATCCGTATATATATTAAAGGCAGAATGTTTTCCTTTTTATTTTTGGAATTTACTTCCGTAAAAATAAGTTTTGCTGAGTAAAAAAGTGATGGTGATGGACACATAAGTGAAAGTTTATAAATAAGTGAATTATCCTCAATGATCAAATAATATAAAAAAGGATCACTTTTGGAGAGCTGTATTAGAAGTAATAGAAGCTACGAGAGATACTGTTATCAAAATACAAAAAAAGAGTGTATAAGCTAAAAGATGAGTGGAAAAAGTGCGGTCCACCAAAAAATGGGAAAAACAACATTAGAGAAAAAAAACAATAACCTGATAAAAACATGATTTTCAATTCTAATCAGAAATGGGTGATCAACTCCAAAATTGATTAATTCTAATCAATCGCTTTCGTAAAATTAGTTTTGTTGAAAATAAAATTTTCTAAGAAACCTAATTCTTTTTGCGTTGTCAAGTAAAATCTAGAAAAATTTTAACATAGACACTTCTTTAACAAGATCAATTATTTATAAACTTTCACTTATGTGTCTATCACCATCACTTTTTTTACTCAACAAAACTTATTTCTACGGAAGTAAAATCCAAAAATAAAAAGGAAAACATTTAATATATATACAGATTACCCACAATAACAAAAAAAAAACATGAATTGCTTAATTATGGTAACTAGATCCTAAATAGTAACTGAAAATAAAAAAAAATAAGGAAAGTAAATTGATTTGGGGCCACACTTTAAATTCTAATTGAATCACTGAGGATAATTTTGTCTTTTCAATGGAAAATGGAGTGGATTAGTCATATGAGGGGTGGAAATAGCGCCGGATCACAAAAAGCTAATGTACCGACATTCTTGCCCGTTATTTTGGATAAAAAAAAGCACAAAACAATCTAAAAAATTGTACAAATTCGAAAAAAAAATTCATGAAAAATTTATAGGTCAATATGCATGTCGACATTTGTATGTTTTGAAAGAATTTAGGTGTTGCATGTTGAATAAAAATAAAAGTGCATGCGCCATTAATTTTAAAAAAACAATACAAGAATAAAACGTAAAAGTGATTCTAAAAATAATAAGTGTAAAATTCACATTGCTTTCTTTTCTCATTACTCACCTCCTGAAACTGTGTACAGAGAATCCACAACGTTAACTCTGCTGCCCAAGATCACCTAAGCTAGAGTAAGATGTTTCAAACAAGAACACATCATTTAACATTTCAACTTGAACCATGTCCATCAAAGGAAAAAAAGAAAAAAACAAAGAAAGAACATGCAAGAACTCTAGTTTGATCTTACAGTGACTCTCGCAAAGTGTCTCTCCACTCACAAATCCTATGCATTCTCCAGGACTCGTTGCATTTACACAAGAACAAACGAAGGAAACCATACATAGCATTCGTCTGTGTCGCAGGGGGGGCTGGGGTTGTGGGGGGGTGGTGTTGTGTGGGTGGGGCGAAGGTGACGGTTGCGTCAAGCTTGTGGCTCTTCCAAGGATATGACGGTCTCGAAAGCTCCCACGAGTGCCTTCACCTTGTTCTTCCTCTTCTCCATCAGCTTGCTTGAGGTCTCCGCGATCACGTCGTTGTATGCTGGCGAATCCTTCTTCGAGTTCCCCTGAGTAGGTTTCTGGCTCTTTGAAGGTGTAATGGTCTTAATTGTCAATGGCTTTGCTTCTTCTTCTTTCGCTGCACACCCCACTAGAGCGTCTTTCTTTTCATCATCCGATGATATGGACTTGTCCTGGTTTTGTTCTTCACCAGATTGCTCTGGCTTCTCACTTGTTGCCTCTGCTTCTCCAGTTTCCGTTGTGATGTCGTCAGTCTTTTCGAGGGAGTGATCTTCAATTATATCTTCTGAGTCAGCTTTAGCCACTTCTGTTGAGAGCTTCTCTTGCGTAATATCAGTCTGATCACTCAAAATTTGATCTTTATCTTCTCCAGATTTGTCACCAAGAGGGGTTTCAATAGCTTCTTGTTCTGCTAATTTGTCCTTGGTATCTTCTGATTCTCTCTGGGAAAATTCAGTTGAATCATGATCTTGGTCCACCGTGGAAATGACACAAGCCTGATGATCAAGCAGAGTCTCTTGATCTTTCACAAGTTCATCACCTGCCAGGATAATATCATCATGTTCATCAATGATATCTTCAGGTTTCTGCAAATCTGAGGCAACTTCTACCCCATGATCACTCTCGACCTTCACAACAACAACCCCTTCCACATCTTTCACCTCTGGTTTCTTGTTGTCTAAGTTTCCTGATTCAGCATTCAATGTCTCTGAAATTACATCGGAATTGCTCGGAGCTGTAGTCAACCCACTGGTCTCCTTCTTGATGGTTGAAGGAGTTGAAACTGCACTCTTCCTTGTGATCTTATTACCAGCTTTAATTGAAGCCTGAGACTTGACAAGACCAGCTTTAGGTGTTTTTGAGGTCCTATCCAAAACTGGCCTCGCCAAACCGGAGGAAGAGGGAGAGAAAGATGAAGTTCTAACTGTTAGGGACCTCTCTGTTGGACCTGATGAAGTGAAGATCTTCTGCATCTGAGCAGTTGAATCAGACTTGTCCAAAGAGTTTCTTCTGGAGAGATTAGGCTTCTGAGCAGAGGCTCCGGGCGACAATGAGACATGTTTCTTTGTCGCGGGCTTTGGTGATTCAACCCGTGAGCTCAACGTTGGTTTTAGATAATTCGGGACTTGCTTTTCTGATGCTGTCAAAGCAGCATTGGTGGTCGGAGAAGATAATGAGGTGGATTGCTTTAAAGTAGTACTAGCTCGTTTGGTTTGGGCAGTGCCGGTTTGACGATGATCCGAAGGAGATGTGACCTTCTTTTGCTTCCCCAGAGAAACACTCTCTTTCTGTTTTGTAGCCATGCCGCCTGTATTGTCAGGACTAAGCTAGAGGAAGTTCAGTATAAGCTGCAAAGTGGAGGACAAAGTTAGCAGGTTCACAGATTGCAGAAAGCACGAAGATTATTCACATAAGACTGCATTTGGTCGATTGTATTTATCCTATTTTGCATTTGTGCCATTGGCGAATAGGATAAAAGGCAGATATGACCTCCCATAAGACGGCTTAATAGTCTCAAACAGGCCAAAGGACTTTTCGCTGAATAAATCTATTCTATACAATCTGATTGTTAAGACGACCCGACCAAATACATAGCCATAGACCCTTTGGGAATTTATATGATGTTGTCCTGTAAAACCAGCAATATTTCAACTCCAATGGAGCATTTACCAGAAAACGAATCAAAATAATCGAATTGGTAGGAGTAAACAACAGCCTAACAATTCTTTCCCGATGATAGATAATCTTTTTGTGCTGAGTTTCCCCCAGGACATCCTGTATGAATGCATTGCACTTGACTTAATGCTGTGTCCTGGATCCTACATAAATAGGATCCTGATAGATATGCTAGAGGCCAAAAGAGGCTGTCGAATCTGCTCATTAACCACATACTATAAATTCTTTGAATCTGGATTTCAAGACAATAATGCACTTGCCTCATCTCAAATATGAAAACTATTACTCCTGCGATTTCCCTTGGCAATATCGCTATGACTATGACTCCGCGAAAGGTCTAGGAAAAGGAGTATGCTTAGGTCCGCCGGCCGTAGAGAACAAGCAATATATTGTGAATATCATGGATTAGCGCAGCCATGCAGAAACTCTAGGGAGAAAGTAATGATCGAATTGGAAGCAATCTGCCAACTAAAACATCCTGATCCTAGAGTTGAGCAACGATCAAGATCCAACAAACATGTTCTTCACGTATTCATGTCATGAAACCTATGAATACATGATATGCAATAAATGAAAGGGAGAGAGAGAGAGAGAGAGGGAGATCGTAACGTACCTTGATCAATGAAACTTCATATTATGGAGGAGTGAATAGGAAGGGACAAAGGAGAGAGCAAATAGAACAAAGACTGGATTTTAAGAAAGGGTCAGCTAATTAATTGAAGGAATTGAAAGAGAGAGGAAGAGAGAGAGAGAGAGAGAGAGAGAGAGAGAGAGAGAGAGAGAGAGAGAGAGAGAGAGAGAGAGAGAGAGAGAGAGAGAGAGAAGGGTGGTTTTGGGTTGATGAGAGGAGAGTGAATCACGCTTTGAACTCAAAAGGGGTGGTGGTGGTGGTGGTGGTGGTGGTGGAGGAGGAGGCCATGTCATTGCAAGCAAACGAAACCATCAAACAACAAAAAGAAAAAGAAAGAACAGAAAAAAAACCAACCTCTCGTTCGTTCCATGAACGACCGAGGAGAGGTGTGGGGGGGGGGGGGGGGGCAATCGTTTGACCTTTTCAAATGCACCAAAACGTCACCAAAAAAATAATGAAAACGACAAAGAAGAGAGAGAGAGAGAGAGAGAGAAAAAAAATTCTGTCATAGAATTTAACGGGACGCCTCTACATCTCAGCTATATGAAAGTTCTTGCTCGATGTGGAAGATTTTCAAGAATGGAATTATCTGATGATGCCATGCAATCACAACCCTCCAACAATCACAGAGAGAGAGAGAGAGAGAGAGAGAGAGAATATAAGGGTTGAGGGTCCAGCGTCCTTTGGTGATCTAGAGGTCCTAGTCAAGGGAGATTATGTTCGCACGTCTTGGTCAAATCCATGATCGATCCTTCCTTCATGAGCCAAGACGACCATGTCAGTCCCTTTTCCAGATACAAGCAGTTCTTTTGTGCCCAACATGCGTGCAAGAAAGAGCATCACTATGTCATCCCATTAAGCTGACTGACTGGCCACATCCAAGCTAAGGGAATCGCTTCTTTTTGATTTGCAAGTCAAGCAGTTTGAGAGAGTGGAAGAGGAACCCATCCAGCAAACAGAGTGCACCGCGCTTGAACGACGCCGAGGAACTATTCGAGTGGATCCAAGACCGGCAGGGTGCATCTGATGCTCGACCGCTGTCATCGTCTGATCCATTGGCCAGGCCTATGCATGCTCTACTTGAGCATCCGGGTGGCCAATCCACGTCTTCTCCCAAGTTCGCACGAGCTGAGAACCGGACCCGGGCTTAATTTGTGAAGGAGAAGCAGTTGTCTCACTGCTTCACCATGAATGATCTATTTCTTGATTGATCTTACTCAGACTTTTCATTTGCTACTGTAGTAATGTTAAATCAGGAGCGCTTGAGCCATAGTATTGGGTTCGACTTTCAAGTTTGGTTAAGCGCTAGGGACAAGCTCAACCCTCTTTTCATTTGAGCCCAGCCAGCCCAAATGTCACGCTTCTCTTCTCACAATTCCGAGAATTATCGTGGAGTTAGGTTCCTTGAATACCCTAATTCCGCAGTTCTAAATTTCGACCCGGGCCTTTTGGAACTGGCGTGCTAGACTATGTAATTAGAGTTTCTCTTTCTAGTCGTCTTGTATTTGGTGAAAACAAGGTCACCATGGATGAGTGACGTCGTGCAACTAATGGTGGAATTCATTGGTATGATTATAACATCATGATTGTAAGAGTCCTAATCGTCATTTTGTCTAACATGGCTAAATAAGTATGAAATTTTTAAGATGCAAGTGACCTAAAATGGTAATGGATTGTTCTTGTTGTCGCGAGCAAACATTTAATGCTAACACATAGGTTGCAAAAGGAAATTGATTACTTATTTCTACCTTGTCAACTTATACAGATATATGGTATCATTAGTGAAATGTAAATATTTGGCAGTATTATTGAATATATTACAATAGTATCTTAACTTATATGAATATATAAGTAAAGCCATAATGATTATTAATTTGTACATAGGAAATACTAGTAAATTTTAACCATGAGAAGTCAAACAAATTAGCTTTAAGGTTATTTACAAACCAATCTGATTTCATTGATTGATTAGATAAAGTTCTCTTCGCTAGACTTGCAAATCGATTATGAGTTTCAAACACTAGCTAATAGGTAATTATCATGATTTATGTTTTTCATATATACATCTTTCCAATAAATCAATCAACTGTATTACTAAAAGTAAATTAGTCATGCTTGTCATTAATTATAGAATAACATGGCATCGTTAACATAGGTTGCAACAGTCATTAAATATTTATTTCAATTTTATCAATTAAGACACTTGGCATATATCATAAGAAATATGAATACCTCGAGTGTAACTGATGGCAAAAGAGAATTTTACATTATAATTGGAAATATTGCATTCTAATTATTACGGACAATTTAATTAATTAAATAGATAGATAAGAAAACTCTGAATACGGGCTTTCTAGTCTTTAACATTGTCAAATTAGGAGTGCAAGAAACTTAAGATCCTTTATACCAAACTTATACAAACTTTTTTTGTATCTGAATTTGAAGGGTCGATTGTCAAATAAAATCATCAATATAAAATATGAAGCAAAGAGGACCTCTTGCTTCTAAGAGATCTCCATCATTTTTTTTTTCTTTCGGAAATGTCCTCGGTCACTTTTCTCGTATTGTGTATTTTACCGATTATTTCTTTCGATCTTTAGTGATGCAAATATACTAAGATAATTTTGGTTATTACAGAGAAGCATATAAAAACATTATAGATTATTTTTTATTACTAGAACACTTTATAAACTTTTAAGAATTTGTAGTATTTAATATTAAGTAGCAAAATAATTTAGAATCAAAAGCTAAAATAAAATGAAACATGGCAAGATGCGTAGCGTAATGGTTATGTTATGATGACAACATCCAAAATATATCTTTACTTTCTTAAATTTCTTAAATGGCAATTTCTCGGGTCCGCATGACGCTATACATATTTGCCAGTACGTCAAGATTGTAATCCTTTTTTATATAATTTAAAATTTCGTAAGAAAAGATTAGTGATATATAATTTAAAGTCATATATGGTAATATTGCATTTAAAATATACGCAAGAACTGTTTATCAACTGTTTCTTTTTCTCTTCTTTTTGCAAAAGTTTGAGATTGAAATGATCATTTAATTTGCTTAATTAATAATATAGATAACAATCTTGATTTTTTTAATAAAAAATATTTTTAAAAAATGAACAAAAAATTAATGCAGCGGAACAAGCACAAAATTAAATTGGGTGCCAAAAATAAAATGGGCGGGGTTGGGCCAAAAATGAAAAAAAGATAATTAAAAAAAACACAGACTACTCTCTCTTTCATATCTTACTTCCCTTTTTTTGCCTTCATAGTTGCGGCCAAGGTTGTGACTCTGAATCTCTAGGGTCGCGGCCGCGATGAGAATTTTGTATAGTTATATGTTTGTTTGGTCTAATATTCAAGCATCTTAATTAATGATAAATTTGTCCAAAATTCAAGCATCTATTATTAATGGTAATATAACTTAAAAATTTATTTTATGTCTTTTGCTACAGCCAAGTGTCTACATCAGCGTGAAATCGACGCTGAGCCGAGAAGGCTTTTGCTGGATTCAATTATTTGCAATTGATGAAGTATATTCATGGAGAATAAAGATTTTTCTCTTGAAGAATATTCTTAGAGATGTTATTAGATATTAGAGATATTATTTGATATTTAGTTATTTTCTGAAATAGCTAATTTCATTGTTAGATCCTTTCCTTTTATATGCATCTTGTTTGGGTATAAAGACCCTTCTTTAACAAAGTGTAAAGCGCAGTTAATTAAGTAAAAAAGTAATCTCTATTAATTTTCTCTCCCTCTCTCTTGAAAATCGTAAAATATTTACAGCAGTGTTCGTTTATTTTTTGACCTTGTAATTATGTTGTCGCACACCAAGAGGACTTTTGCTAGATTTAAATACTTCTAATATTCAATTCCTTTTACCTTGGATTGTTGTTAATATAGTATTTATATTTGAATAAATGAAATTGATTGTCGAGCTAATTCGTGTCTAAAGTAATGAAATTATGAACTTTCGAATTTTATAATCTAATTTCCTTATATCAAAATAAGAAGAATATAATTATAATCAAATTCCAAACTAATGATGCCTAAGACGACGAAAATAAAACAGTCGTCTTCTTGAATAACTCGAAAAATAAACCTAACGCGACAAAAAAACTTTATCAAGGGTGACAGATGCCAACTCTTGACCCGCGGCGATCATTTTTGTCGACACAGATTCCACAAATACAACAAATTTTTATTTTCTTTTGCCAATATGTGGAGAAAATGAGATGAGTCATACGTCATCTTAGTGAAACGACTTTATTTTTGTTGCCTTGAATTGACGCCCTAGGGACCAAAGGCCACAAAAAAAAGGGTTAATACCACCAAAAACATCAAATCAGTACACATCTGACAATTTTTACCCTGAACATACCCTTAAAAACCTCAAACTGGTACACTTACGACAATTTTACCCTGAACATACTACAAAAAACTCAAAACTGGAACACATGTGATAATTTTACCCTTAACTAAAATTTTAATATTATTTTTATTAATTTTTATTTTTTTTTCATCTTCAACCTCTGGCTGGTCGCTGGATCGACAACTGGCCAGAGGCGAAAGTCGGCGAGGGCCGCCCTTGCCTGCGCCGGAGGGGCCGACCTCGCTGGCTTCCGCCTCTGACCGGTTGCCGGTTCGGCGATCGGCCAAAAGTTGAAGATGAAGAAAAAAAAAAGAAAAGAAAAATTAAAAAAAATTTGAAAAATTAAAAAAAATTAAAAAATTATTAGTTCGAGATAAAATTATCACATGTGTACCGATTTGAGGTTTTTCGTTATTAAAAAAAATAGTTTAGGGTAAATTTGTTACGGGTTTACCAGTTTGAAGTAAAATTGTTACAGGTGTACTAGTTTGGGGTTTTTTGTGGTAAAAAAAAGTTTGTGGTAAAATTGTCACAGGTGTACCAGTTTGGAGTTTTCTGTGGTAAAAAAAATTTCATGGTAAAATTGTCACACATGTACCAGTTTAGGGTTTTTGGTGTTATTAATCCAAAAAAAAAAACCATATTATGCGAAGGTGACATAGCAAACGCAACAAAGGGTTCGAGACAAAATTTATGGCCTTCACTTTAAGGCCACAAAATTTGGACCTAAGGTTACACACCTTAACACCCATTTTTATATCTTTTGCACCATAAGATGCCATCTCTAGTTTAAACAAATTTAATCACCGCATCTACATGAAAAGGTGATATGAGTGGAGGAATCCACTTTTAAGTAGTCGTTCCCGACCGATTAGGTGTGGACTAAACTCATTTCCTTTTTTGAGCTGAAGAAAGTAGGTAGTCGTATTGGGTCTCGGGCTAATGTTTTGACATTCTTTAAAAGGGTCACGATATAACTCATTTAACAAGAGAAATAAACAAAAACAAATAAATTAACGAAGCGGGGCTCGTGATTTGTTCAAAAATCAAAGCTTTGCCTTCTCGACATACAGAGCGTCACCCCGAAAACAACACGTGCCGTGTAAGATGTCAAGCGAATCAAGCTAACTCGTGTTGATGTGTCATCGCGTTAACTTAGCCCAGACTCAGTCCGAAGGTCGCCCCACTTAATCCTTTCCTAATCCTCGCGTTTGTTTACTTTAATCATGGATTAGTTTATACCTCTAACTTTATGTGGGCTAACAAGCAAGAGAAGATGGAGAAAGAGAATGTCTCCTTCGACCCTTTTTCTTTAATCGCCCAAGCGATATGAGTGGCCTCGGAGTCCCCACCTTGTTCTCTTTCCACTTGGCCAAAGAACGCTCTCTCTTCCCCATAAGTTATTCAACTTCAAACCTTTAATAGTGCTTCCAAGAATTAAATAAGTTTACCATATGCTTTCTATATCTTGATTTGATAGGATGGCAATGGAGAGACCCTTTCCTTTGTTGCTTGTTCTTGGAGGGTTCCTTCTCCTTCCAAACCCCAATCAATAATTTTCCTTTCCACCTGCCAACCCGAGATGGTGGAAAATGTTAGGAAAAATGCACGAAATCTTCAAGCCACTCTTTGTCGATAGCGATGATAGTTGAAAACAGAATGGGAAACCCTAGTTTAGTCAACGTCTCTACTTGGTTCTTCCATCGATGGAGTTGCACGAGTTTACTGGATCGCACGTTTTTGTTCATTCGAGATCGATTGGGGAGTTGAAGTTTCCGTCGCGCGGTTTGGGTCAAACAATGGATATCCTTTTCCTTTTTATATGACTTTCCCCGTGTTGTTTAGGTTATATAAAAAAAGGATCATTCGTATTTTTCTATTTGTATCATCGCTAAAACTTTTTATTAACAGTAGATAAGGACGTGTCAATTCATATAAATTTTGGATCAACTGAGCCATCTTTTCGAGTTCTCCATGTATCTCATTGAGTTCAACTCACGCTGTGGCATTTTGTGGCATGTATAGCACTTTCGACGATATGCCAAAAAGGAAGTGATAGTCTTTGTCGGAAAATTCGTCAAATTCTCACCAAAGCACATCAACATTTGGTGAAAACATAAAAAGCTCGATACATTAGACGATTGAAACGAAAGTCTAATGATATGATCGAAAACTGAATCGAAAGTTGGTGACCCCAGCAAAATTTTCCCTAATTAGGCTTATTGGTGCTTTGAGCTTACGTACCGCATTCCGGCTTCTTCTCCTCATCTGCTACGGGGTCCGTGCAGTGACTACCTAAGTACTAAACCAACATCACACGATTAATATATGCATAATTCAAAGCAATAACTTGGAAGACAAAAGGTCCGAATCAAACAACCTTTGGAGACACATAGGATCTTTAGCTGCTCAATTGCTAGTGGTTCCCGTGACCTTAATTGCAGAATAAAGGGGAAGGTGGTGGTGGACACACCGGAGTTTGGTATGGAATGCGTATAAAGTGGTTGGTAGGCTTATGGTCCCTTTTGTTCTTATCTCTTTATCTAATTTAAAACTTAGTTTTCCCCTTTTGGAGATTACACACAAAGTCACCTCCGGCGTCCAAAAAAGCTTCCAAAGTCACTTGGAGACAAACATGTAAGCCTCTCCAAGGATGAATAAGATAGAAGAGAAGCATAAGATTACGAAAGAGAAGCTATTTTTTCGGGCAATTTTAATAGGTGTATTACCGATTACATTCATCATTCGATCGTTGTCGTGTGAAAGAATTTCGTTTACAAAATCAGCTTTGGATGCACATGTCACTCATTCGAACGGTGAATGTGTAAGTACATATTTGCCATGGTGGTGGGCTTCATAATAATCCATTTTCTTTATAAGAATATTATATGATTGTTTATTCGCGTTTATTTAACTGGAAAGTATGTTCCTTTTCTTATACGTAATGATATTGAGCTTTTTTTTTTTTGTGTCGGGCTCTCATTTTTGTAAAATGGGATTAAAAGTGCAATTCTTTCTATAAGATGCATACGGTATATTATAATGTAAATGGCCACTTTCTTCACCTAAAAGTCAAGTGGATCAGCCCAGAGTGCTTCGCTGGACAAATCAACGAAAAGAAAAAGAAAACGAAATTTAGAAGTTGTTTATATTAATAATTTGAAATTCTATCATAAGTTTTAAAATTTAATTGAGAATGGGACCTAAAGATTTATTGAGCAACCTTTCCAAACACAAGATGGAGAAATTGGTCGAATATCAAACACAAGAATTGAAAGCTAGGTAATAGGTAGATAAATACCCAGTTTTTCCTTGTGAAAGTTCGACCGTTATATAATGTATCTCATCAAGAAATTAGACTCCCTTAAAAATATTATTTATACGACGAATCCACATTATTGAGCCACATTAAGATGGAACAAGCTCAATTAGGCAACTTATGGGTCTATCGTTTAGGCCGCATTCATAGAAGATCATTTCAACATCACCAAAGTAGCAATTGCCGAACCTAATCATTGCACTAGTGAATTATGCAACTCCTACCCAAGTGCTTTTTCAAATGGGTCAAATCATAATTTGGACCTGTGTTGAAAATGAAGCCATCATAGGAGATCAATCTACTGGAGCTGATCATTGACCAGATGCTCGGATCCTACCCGTTCCCTGCTTTCTTCCCTCCTTTCACACCCTTAAAAGCCGTGCTCATCAACCGTCCCTCGCGTTCCGAAAAAAAACCAAAAAACCGTCCCTATATATATATGTAGAGACGGTCGGCCCATAAACCTAATAATACGGTAATTGCGCAATATACATGGAGATAATATCTTAATTCAAATATATTTCGATTTCTATGGCCAAACGAGAAGGATCTGATTATCCAAAACTGTAAGAAACGCAAACCAAAAAGGAAAGAAAGGAAAAGGGAAAATTCCAAAACCAGGATAAGGTGCTGCCAAAAAAGGAGAACACCATGATAAGTGCCAAAATAAATAAAATAAATAAAAGAAGAGACGGGCAAGAAAAATAAATTAGAGGAAAGGCGGCCCATTGAGTTGGTGGGCCCATGCTGCTCCGTCCACAAAAAAAAAAGCTAAAAAAATAAAAAAAAACGAAATATTTTCGAGAAAAGAAAAATTCCTAATTTAGGAGGGCCCACGTGGGAGCAACCATCGGCCGTCGATGATTGACTTTGACCCGACCGGGGAACCCGATCCGACGGCCCAGATTCTACCAGAAGGGAAAACCCCGTGAACAGGAGGGCCGGCAGCACTAGCTCGTGTGTTCTTGTCGCGTTCGGACTTCTCGGGGGTGGGAACTTTGCAACGCAAAGTGCAGCGACCGAGAGGATCCGTGGTTTCGGCGACGCTTTTAAGCCTTGGGATCATTAGCACACGTTTACGCTTCTCCCCTCTCTGTCCCCTCCTCTCTGTCCTCTCTCTAGAGCGATTGCTTTTTCTCGCTCTAAAAGCTTCCTTCTTTCTCCGCCCCAAGAAAGCAAAGCGGGAAGAAGCAAGAGGGCCCTTTGACGAGCCGGAGAGGTAGATGAAAGTTCTGGGTTCTTTTCCTCTTGCCTTCGTTTTATGTGGGTCGGACCCTTTTTGCGGGTGTCGCGCTGGAATTCCGTTTCGGAGTCGGGTTTCTCGGCGTGGGTTGTTCCTGTTGCGTTCTTCCCCGTCGTCGGATGGTTTTCTGGGTCGACGTGATCGTTGCGGCTCGGGCGAGGTATTCGCCGGCGGCGATGGTGGTGGTGGTGGTTTCGGTTTTCGGCTTCTTGTCGTGTGGCGAGGAGCGACGGCGATTTTGTTGTTGTTTTTGTTGTGGGGTCTGTTTTTGCAATCGTCGTCGTCCGAAGAGTCGAGAGGTGCTCAGCTTTTCATGCGCTTGAATCACGGAGAAAAGTGATTTTTGCGGTTTTATGGAATGGTTCAAGCGAGTCTTTTGCTTTAAAAATAAAAAGAAACAAACAAAGGGTCCGACTTTATTGGGTTGAATTGCGGGTTTGTGGCCATCTGGGTCTCTTATATTGCTTGCTCTTTCTCTCTTTTTTTTTTCTCTCCTTGCGTGGTTGTTTTCTTGAGAGGGTTGGCTTCGTGGGATTTCCTTTTCTGGCTGATTTTTTGCTGTGTGTAGATGAAAAGAGGTTTCCATCCTCCTGTGAGCTCTCCCCCTTGACCCTTTACATGTGAAACTATCTGGTTCTGTGGCATGATTATGTCTTGTGGTAAACGCCTCTGTAATATGTAGTTGCACATAATCTGTTGGTTTGTGGAGTTTCAGACGATTTTGTGCTGTTCGGTAGTCTGATTTTGCGCATACCCGGTGTTTGCTCGTTTGATGGGTTTCTGATTTCTCTGCTTGCACTTGAGAGGAGGCTTTCAGTCAACTTGGGTATCTTGAACGCTGTTTAATTAGCGTATGATAGGGTCTTAAATATAAGTGATTGAGTTTCGTTTTCGTATCTGCATATTGGGGTACATGTCTCTTTGAATGAAGCTGCTTTGCCTCCGTACTCTTTTATTCTCATTTTTTAGCCTTTCTGTGGTGATTACATGTAGTTAGTTGAGTTTTCAGGCTGTTTTGGGTAAATTTAATTGGGGTCTGGTGTTGTCTGTACCTGCTATCCATCTCATTGGACAGTCTGCACTCTGCAATTCTCTCTGCTCTTTTATTGTGGTTCATTTTGTTCTTCTTGGTGTAATATTTTAATGCAATAGAGGATGTTTTCGTCTTGTCAAATTGCTGGTCTATGCCTGCAACTTGCAAGCTTTTCTCTGGGCCCTTCGTCTTGTCGAATTGCTGGTTTATGCGTGCAACACGCAAACCTTTCTCTGGGCCTGGAAACATTCCACTGTTTGGTGGAAGCTGATGTAGGTTGCATACGATTTTTGTTATCTATGTGGACTTTGCCAGTTTGTTTGTTCTTTCATCATAGTAATTGACATCATCAAAGCTTTTTTGTATGCTGGGAGAGTTTGTGTCAGCATGGCATGTTTTATCATGCAGGTTTTCGCACATGTGTGCTGTATCGTAGTATTTTATTGTCTCAGTTATCGGAAAGGATAATACTCTTTCTGATGGATTTGCTAATGATTTTTTTCCTTTGAACAAGTTATTTATAAATTTTGCTTTGCCCTCTAATTGTTGGCTTTTGTTGATGGAAGGTTAGAATGATAATAGGCAATATGTTTTGCTGATCCATGCAGGTTTTGAACGTTGGATACCTATTAACATGGATGAATTTTCCGGAGAGAGAGCTCTTCACAAGTTTTCTGCACCTTCGAGGGGATCCAGTTTGGTTATGAGGGATACGGCAAGTAGTAGGGCTCGAAAGGCTCAAATTTGCAGCAGGTTGGGATGTAGCAGCAGACTTAACACAGTAGGTACCCAAACTGCCTGCGTAGACAAGTGCAGATATACAAGGCCCTCGCTCCGTTCTTTAACTAGTGGGAAAGAAATAGTGGGGAGCTCTTCCAGAAGTAATATGTCAGCAAGCAGTCAAAGGAAATCCTTCCTGGATCGTCAAAAGAAATCATCTTCGCAGCTAGATTCTGATTCATCCGAAACTAGCAGTGTTCATGACGAGCCTGATGTTCCAGAGGTCAACCCGCCACCAGGAAAGATCCAAAGAGGTGCTGATTTTAGGGAAGTTGTACCGACGGAGATGGGAAGTTCGAGTGCAGCATCGAGTTCAAGATCTATCGACAACAATTCCCTCGATATAAGTTCTGATAAAACAGATAGTCCCACGAATTCCTCCGTTTCCATGGCATCAAGAAGCATCAGCCAACCTGCACGAACTAATCTTAGCCGCTGTGGTTTGAGAAACATTAGGTGTAATTCAGCAGCTAACGTCATCCCTTCCAATGGACCACCTTCAAATCCAACACCTAACAGAAAGAAGGATGTGATAAAGAAGTCGAATGTTGAAGGTGAAGCTAGTTCTTCAACTAGAGGTAAGAATGTTGGCAGACCACCATTAGAAGGACAATTTTCCAGTTCTGAACCAGGCATATCCATATCTGAGTCAAGAAGAGCAAGATGCAGGGCTCATAATCGGGACAGTGGTGTCATGTCTTTGAGGACTCAAAGGTCGAATAATTATGCTGAGCCAAGGGGTTCATATCAAGGTAATTTGAGCCGGTCTCGAAACAGGTCCCGTGTTATGACCATGCAGGCCCATCAATCTCCAATAGCAGCTGAAAATGCTTCCTCTTCAAATTGCGACTTTTCTGTCGAATCTGCCTCTGGTCGTGCATCTACATACAGTCGGCCAAGTAGTAGCAGCGAGAGTTCACGGCGTGTGATACCATCTGGTCTTACTGAAATTGGCATCAGCCGCTCCTTGATGAATCAGGATAGGTTTCAACATTACAATATGGATGGTATTGCAGAGGTACGTGGTTGTCGTGTTCAAATTTTTTTTTTATCAAAAACATCAAGATTTGAATGGGGTGGGTAAATAAAGGTTAATTTGTGAAAGCAATGTATATGATAACCTTGCCAGTTTGCAAGTTCACAAAGGTCTAGAAAGTCCAGAAACTGTGCCTTATCTTATGCAAATTTAGCCTGCATTGAAATCAAAACCACTAGTTGAGGGTGTTAAAGTTACGCACAATGTTGATGCAGGACTATCCCTTCCACTATACTTTTTACGGACAAGAGTATATAGGTGTAAAATGTCCAAATTATGTTATCTAGACGGATATGAAAATCATGGTCATGGTAGGAGCAGCAGCAGCAGCAGCAGCAGTGTCTTTAAGCTTATATTAATATAAAGCTTACAGGAGGATGAAACTGGTTGGGTGCGATTATCAGCTGCTGTTGACATTGCTGATCTAGTCTCTTTCCTTATGTTTAGTTTTTATTTTGAGTGAGTGGCCAGGTTTGAGGGTCGGTTGGGGGTTGGGAATAGTTCAACAAGCGCATGAGGTGTTTTCTACCACATTAGGTAGTCATATGTAATAATGAGATGGTTTCTTTTACATGATATATTCCCTGATCATTTGTGCGGCCATGTTGTGCAGGTATTGTTGGCTCTCGAGAGGATTGAGCAGGATGAAGAACTGACTTATGAGGTAGATTTTGTAGGTTATGATGCCCTACAGAGTTTCCTGTTGCTTTCAACTTTCTATGACCATCTTGCGGCAGCAACGTGCTCTAAAAAGCAATATATTTTCTAGTGCATCACTTTTATGGTTAACTTTGAGAAGAGAGAGTGGATCTAATGTTTTCACAGATTCTATTTGTGTCATGGCAGTATAAAACTTGCTTTCTTTTTTTGGCCTTTTGCAGCAATTAATTGCTCTGGAAACCAATTTATTTCTTAACGGGATGAACTTCTATGATCAACACAGAGATATGAGACTGGATATTGATAATATGTCATATGAGGTTTGTCTACGCATTACAATTGTGTTACAAATCAATTTTATTCCTTTGATCTCATGTTCAGGACATCATATTGCTTTTTTTGGTTTCAGGACCTGTTGGCTCTAGAGGAGAGGATGGGTACCGTAAGCACTGCCCTGACAGAAGAATCATTGGTGAAGTGTATCAAGAAAGAATTATACCATCCTACAGCTTCTGCCAGTGGGCAGAATGATGACGTCAAATGCAGCATCTGTCAGGTGAATATTGAAGTTAATAGGTTTTGCAGCACAATCTTTTTGTTGTTACGGATGATTAGTGAGGCTTGACTTTATGCAGAAGTCCGTTTGATATTTTGTGTTTTTTACCAGGTAGTATTTGAGATTAAAAAAAAAAAACTAAAAATGTTTGTCTGATCTGCTGGTGCTAAGGCCTTAGTAGGTGGAAATTGCTTGACTCTAGGATATGTTCTATAGAATACACAAGGTTAATTGGGTCAGCCAAATTTATTTGCGTTCTGAATAGATTGGCCTATTGGTGTTGCTGTCCTAGTCAGCAACCCACGAGGCCATCATGAATGTGTTCCAAAATGGGCTAATTGATGGGAGGGTTGTGTGAATTAGCTGCCATAGTTTGTATTTGTGGATGAAAAAGAACCGAGTTTTAGTTGCTTTGAAGTAGAAATGCATTTCAGTGATTATGATTTAAACTGTTATATTTTGATGGAGTGTAGATTCTATTGGGGAAAGATCGCAACTTGAGGTACCGAGACTTTCTTTGTAGTTTGACATTATAAAGTGCCTTTTAAGGCAAGTGTTCATGCTTGTCTTCTTATAGTTTGAGAACAATTTGGATATGACCCATTGTCTCAAATAATTGTCTTCTAGTGTTTCAATTTTGGTGAGTTTTTAAGAAAAATTTTGGTGACTTTCTTTGTAAACTGCTAACCTTTTAATTTTGTGATGAAACAGTCAATTCGTTTTCAATTTTTAATAGCTGCTCAACTTAAGAATAAAAAACAGCAGTTTGCGGTATTATTTTAAGCAGGCCCGAGATGTTCACCTAGTTTTGTTCCATATGCCTAATTGCTTATTGCAACTGCCGGACTGTCTTTCAATTTTAGCATGTGTTTTACTTGTCTTGTGGTGGTCGTATCGTGATAATTTTGTATACTGGTCACAGGAGGAGTATGTAGCAGGAGATGAACTTGGGAGGTTGGCCTGTGAACATGCATATCACGTGTCCTGTATACAACAGTGGCTGCGGCTCAAGAACTGGTGCGCTATTTGTAAGGGCTCGGCAGAACCCTCGCCCTCATGTTCCCCGCCACGGCTGACAAGTTGAATCTGGTGGTCTGATATTCTTTGTAAAGGAAAGTACTTCTCTCTGCCTCCCACTCTCCCGTGTACATATTGGATTTTTTTGATAACTCATTCAATCAAATAAACCCTGCTCTCTAGGCTCTTAGTAGCAGAGGATGAACGTTCCATGAAAAAGACTGGGTTACAACGTCTGATGTTTTCAGCCTTCGCTGTTCGTGGTTGGTTCTATGCTTTTGTTTTAGGGTGAATGGTACCCAGAATTCCTTCATAGTCCTGCATTTTTAAGAGCGAAGGGCGTTAGTACATGGAAGATGCCATTTTGCCGCTCTTTTTGGTTCTTTGATACCAGTTGGTAGCGCAAACTGTCGCCTAAATTCTTTGCCTAAACTTGCCATGTGTTCGTAATTTTCATATAAAGATTATGACCTGTTGATATGCTACCAAACTCAGCGATCCCCTCAATTGCTGTAGCTATTGCCGAGCATCCGTAATTGTCATATAAAGATTATGACCTGTTGATATGCTACCAAACTCAGCGATCCCCTCAATTGCTGTAGCTATTGCCGAGCATCCGTAATTGTCATATAAAGATTATGACCTGTTGATATGCTACCAAACTCAGCGATCCCCTCAATTGCTGTAGCTATTGCCGAGCATCGTTTGCGTTCGACACGGTTCATTGCTTATGTTAAGAATTAGCTGTAGACAAAGTTCAATGATAGAGCTCGATAGTACTGTCTGCGGAAGCGTTCTTGTCAGCCAACTATATGGTGAAATTGGACCTCGGACGTCTATAAGACTTAAGATGTGGCCGATGGCTGCGGGTCTCAATATGATCAGCCTTAGTCCAACTATACTGGGCATTGTGGAGCGATACGTAATGCCTCGGGAAGATGACTATACTGTGCATTGTGGAGTGATACATAATGCCTCGGGAAGATCCAGCGAACGTGTTCTCGTTTTGCCAGGAATGAGATAATCTCCTATCGACAGATCGGTCACCTAGACAAGCATGTCTTCCAATGACAAGAAGCGTGTAAAATTACAATTTCGCATCGAGGTAATAAGCGACATATTCATAACATAAACCAGCTTACTGCAGAAAACTGACGGCCAAGCCGATGAACTAGCCAGCAACTTGGATTGAATTGGAAAGAAGCAATAAGGAATAGAGAACCATGACCCCCTCATCCTTTCATCCTTTCTTGAGTGTAGGATGCAATCGAAAAATTAGCGACTAAAACGAAGTGAATACATTCAGAATTAGTTGATGCAATCTATGAGTTCCCTGACCAGTAGCTTTGAACTGCCTGGATGCAATGATACATGACCTTGAATCAGCTGATCCAAAGACCATTGTCCTGTCCATCTTAGGTGGTCCGAGTTATTTTACTCGAGTGAGCAATTATCAGTATCAACCGTTCAAAGACAAAGGAACAAAGCAGCATGCCTGCGGGTTTTCTGAGCCTCAAATTATGTTTCCAAACGCTAACTACTCCAGATTGAATTTTCGTTTTGGCAATTGACATGTCGGTTTCCTACAACAATCCGCACACAGAACTGACCTGTATCGAAAACATGAGTTCACCCAGGAATAAACTCCTTCCCTGAGTGCAAGCTTCATACAATTAGCCTATGGAGATGAATCTTATAAGGAAATTGCAACTAGAAGTAACACCGCCTTCTTGGCCTCAATTTACACTACGCCAATTTAACTCAATAACACTTTTCTGCACATTTTCATCTTTCAGTGCTTCACCAACGCCGGAACTTCAAATTCTTTCCCTAGTATTCTAGCATTCTTAGCTCTCTGTCTACAAGTTAATATGAAGCTTTCACTTGATCTCAAGTTAAAGATTTGAATGAAGATAGAGTGAAGCTTCACATAATTAGTTTGCTGCTTGCCGAGGCCAGTCACCATTCAGGATAAGAAGACATTATATATTGCGACAAACTGTGTCACTACACCAGCCTATCACATAACTATAAAAGTTACTCTCGTATTGGCAGCGTGGCAATTTAATAAATTTGAATCAGCAAGGATCACCAAGGAGAGGTGTGCAATTAGATATCTGCCTCATTCATTTACTTGATACAACAGTCCCATCCCTAAGTAGGGCAAAATAACAAGATTTGACATTTTGTAGATTATTTATATTGGATACAGAGCATGCGGTTTATATCTACAAACTGTACAAATATATTAGGAGTCGCTCAAGCAGAACAATAAGAATAAAATTAAATACTACATAAGTGCAACGGTCAGAGCAAGATTCAACCAAAGAGGAAAGGCAAGGTAAATGAACAGCCAAAACATCAAAGGCCATTCAAAAATTTCAGCTGAAGCCCATCTGCATGTTTACCTCAACCACCTAGCCGCTGATTTGGTGACTCCTGTTTGGTATTAGAGTCCGACCACGCAAACATGAGATCTCATCTGTATGCATATGCATTTCTCTGTAACCTGATCTTTTATTATCAGGAGAGTAATTGCAACTTGGGTAACTCAGTCAGCCAAGGATGTAGCCCAAAATTGTCTATCCTTCTCTTTCTGCCAAAATAGTAAAGATCACATCATCAATGTTCGGTGAAAAGAGGACATCCACTGCATGTCTCATAGAAGAAAGACAACTAAAAACCTACAACAATGGAGGTAGGGTTGCATAACCCTCCAGTCACGAAGCATCTTTAACAACCATGTTAGGCATAATTAGTACATTGATATTGCATCTGAATGACATAATTAACACCAAATCCATTGGATAAGGGAAATTTTACATGTGTAGCACCAATTCTGTTTATTCCTTATCGGTGGACACACAAGGAAATCCAACAACACACTAAGACGACACCCAACATGGTTACTTGAGAGATTAAGGAACACAAGCACTTCATCTGTGGACCAGTCTAATCGAATGTTTGAGAATTGATAATTAATATGCTTAAATAGCAATTAAAGATCTAAACGTATCCATATAAGGAAAAAGCAGATATGCCTATCTGCCTAGCCTGAGGAAACTGGAAATTTAGTGTCCTTAACCAACCGCTCGTACAACACCCAGTTTCCAGGATGCTGGGGTTCAGCATCAAAATCCTAAATCACTATAAGACTGACGTTCCACTGTGGGTGTTAGCATAAGTCATTCAAGCTCAAAAAACACATATACTTATAATCACTCCATTTATTACGTTCGCTGGATTTCTTTGCTATAGTCTGGTATAACCATAGCATGTAGATAAAGCTTTTCTTTTTTCATGAGGCAGAATGCTGGACTACTAATATCCATGCTCACACAAGCCCATGTATATACTTCACAAGGGAATTGTATTGAGAGAAGCACCTCTCACAAACTGATTTGTGCCCCTCAACTTATCATTATTTACTTGCATTCAGCTTCTGCCCTTATCACTTAATCTTGCTATTTTCTTTCTATTCCCCTTGAGCATGAAACTTGAAGAATAATTTTCACGGCAACCTCTAGAGCTAAAGTGAATGATTAATTAAAGGAACATTTCATTTGAAAAGTCATGAGTGTACATTTCTAAAAGGTGTCTCCTTGAGAAATGCCTGGGCCACAGCTTTCAATATACTTCATTATTCAAACCTGGGAGAATAAGTCCTATCTGAATGCTCATGCACTTGGAGAAACCATGTCCATTCAAAGTTCACAAAATGAAAAACAGAAACCCATGTCCACTGAAGAAACTATAGGCAAAGACACCAGACACCAATTGTCAAAAATGAATATATCGCGCGCATATAAGGATGCGGAGTACATGAATATAATTGTCATTCCCATAAATAATGTGAATATGACACTTGTCCAAATTCCTTGCCAAATTGGGCAGATAACGGGATCAATCAATTCTATGTGTATCAAACGACCATTGGTGACAGGTCTCACTTAAGGAACTGAGCAAGCAAAACATGCCATTGTGCATCTATTAAAGCATCATCGCAATAATTACACTCAATCATTCAATCTCAAATCTGACACAAAGAATAGACAAAACCTACCAATTTACACAGAACTATAATTTTCAGAGAACATGTACTGAAGACGCATTTTGGGAGAAGATAGAGATCCAAAAGAGTCTACTTAAGGATAGGGAAATTTCACAAAACCAATCGTCATCGGTTAGACGCTATCCTCAATTGACCACATTTCATTGCCCAGCAAGAAAAAAACCTGCCCATACTTCACATCTTACTGAGCACGGCTTTAGATTCGACAGATAAAACGGCATGCCAAATACTGTAAATTGATTGGTCTATCCTTCTTACATTTGCTATAGATAAGAATAAATGATTTGCGATTCCCCAACTCATTGTAAAAAATATGGCAATGTAATTCAGGGTTTCTTCATCCGTAATGTAACAAACTTTCGAGTTAGGCCAAGTGGATGAAATGTAATCTTTTCAATGATGGGTAGGCTTTCTGTAGTTCATATATGTCTAAATATAAAAGTACATTCTATCCATAAAGTCAACATATGTTACATTTGAAACCTATACACCGATGTCTATGTTTATATTAGGTTTGTAGGTCATTGCCAAACAACCAGAAAATTAAGCATGCAAGTCTAGTGAGAGACCGTCAGAAATTGTATGTTCTCCAATGTAAGTAAATTTAGACCAAAGTAGTCAAAATTACCTCTTCTACTATAAGTGCTCCGGTGCTTGCTAAATTATATCTTTTATAGAACCACAGATTTACAATATCTTGCAAACTTCAAAAAATATTCTTAGGATATGTAGTTAGATATGAAAAGCATGTATGCCACAAAATTAATTGATTTTTAGATTGGATCAAATTAACAATACACTCAATGAACAATTTTATCACTCAATCTAATAACCAAAAGAAACCATTATACTATGCAATAACCACAAACAAAATCAAATTAAATATACAAATCTTAATACATGACAAATGATAAGACTCAAAATTGTTGACAGACAGAAATTCTTCGTTGGCGATCTTCTTCAAAGCCAATGGTTTATATCAAGATTTTGGGGTTGTTCTCTCAAACTAATAACTTGTAATAGGGGTTAATTGGAGTTGATTGTGTCTATCAAAGATGAAAGAAATGTAAAAGATGAGATTGAACTGTCCCTCGTTGACTAGCTAGTGAATTTTGTCAGCCTACATGGCTTTATAAAACAAGGTTATTTCCATCCCTGCTCATAATTTTCCACCAGGTTGTTCCCACATTGACTACCTAGCGAAGGTTGTGAGCATCCATGGCTTTCATAAAGCATCATTTAGTGTTTGAAAAGTGCTCTTAAATGATGTTTAAAGGTTGGTGGGCTATAATATTGAGATGGCCTGAGCATCCTCTTCGGGCTTTCTTAGGAGGCCCATTAGAGAAGAAAGTAACTTGAAAATGAGAATGACTCAGCGTGAGACAACACACGTTTTTAACTAGCGCAGTGAGTTGACTCATGATCCAAGTGCTGAGTTCACTCTGATTCCGTTTGTAGTATGACCTGACAAGGACAGTATTGACTCGTGATATCATACAAATTCACAAGTGAAAGCTTCGACTACATTAATTAGCTTTTAGTTTCAGGATCTGAGAAAGACAGGGAATGCATTCAGTAGAGCAAAAGCCAGGGTTAGACGGTCTTAAATTGAACAATTATTAATCTCTCGACTTCAACAAAATCTAAATTTACCTATTTAAAACAAGTGATTGTAGGGATGATAGTACATGCTCCTAAATGGGAAGATGTTTGCTCAGTTTTGACGTAACATCGGGAGCACTTTTCCAGCATGCACCCTTCTCCCTGATATAAAAGAAGGCACCCGGGTTAGCTAACAACTCTTACATACTGAAATAGAACTAGAGAAGCTCAAGGAAGATAGGGAAATAGAAGCAGCTATAGACTCCGGGCGACTTTAATTTGTTTGAACATGACATTTCTACGTCGAGACTGCACAACTTTAAGTGTTAAAAAGTAGCTTGCATGAATTATACAGAGAATAGCATCTGGAAGAAGGGAAAAAGAAATCGATTTCTAACCATGAAATTTAAATCCTTCATGCAAAGCCCATGAATCCATGATAAAAAGACAAAATCCTTAAGGAAAAATAAACAAGTGACTATGGATTCATTGCTATTTGATGTTCTCACAAGGCAACTAAACGTAAAATCTTCTCGCTATATGGAGATGTTTGTATTCAATTGACCTTCAGGAATTGGTAAAAGTCTTAACAGATTCTCGTACCATCAGAAATTGCATTTACTCATTCAAATTTCATAGTATTTAGCAGTGCCAAGGATGTCGCCCTGGTGTGCAAAATCCTCATGAGAAAGGGTAACTGACTGTCGTTATACAGCTGAACCAAAATTTTTTGGAACTCTTTTATTGATTATGCACTTAATATAGCTCGAAAGCCGTCGCCGATTTTTCAACAGTATCAATTAAATGACGAAGATGTTTCAAAGGCCCAGCCAGAATGAAGATTCACCTGAATGATGGTTTTCTAGTCAAAGCACACTATTTGATCTCCTCATCAAATCAATGCTTTAACGCCTTCACTTTGCACATTCACGATACTGATAGAGCAATTGCTTTTCAAATGAACACTGCCAGACGAATGGCAACCCCTTGATGATACATTCTCCATCTTTGCAAAGTATTTAAATAATCTGGAGTCTCCAACCCTTGGTTGATCCAGGTTATCTTCACAATGATCTAAATCCTATGATATGATATAAAATGTCAATAAACATATAGATCAAAGTTGATCGACAATTTGACAATCTACAAAAGTAAACATTAGAAACTGTGAAACTCTACTACTGCACAGGGTTTACCTTTATAAATCAATGGAAGATAAACCTCGAAGATCCTTAGAATTCATTCTCATGGACAATGCGTTGCGGGAGAGCAGGAGCTCTGCACTGACTAAGCAAACGAGCCAACCAGAACGCAAAACGTTTGACAGAGCAATTAACAAAGGGATCTTCAATGAAGCACCTCTGTCACTTAATTCTGACTTCCCCCGTTCACTGCGGCAGGCAAATGCAGATTGAAACATAGGCATGTACTTGATAAGACCAAGAACGAGGGATCAGAACAGAGCCACTTTTCTGAAGACTTCTATTGAGCGCAATGGACTGTCTAAGAAGAATATATTGATGAAGAGCATCTCATCTCATTCCTCATATGAACGCATGGAAATTTTTTCAAGCAGCAATGGCCAGTCTTCTCCAAGTTGCTGTGGGTTTAACTCCACTGCAGTCTTGAAATCAAGCAAGGATATACAGCTTGGCGAACTCTCTTCCTGCATGCCTCCTACTACAGAGCTACTACCTCGTGTAGCCAACTGATTTTTTGATTGGGACATGCCAATGCTGACCCTTCCTGGTACCTGCAGCTTCTGAAGAGGATGCCCTTTTGGATTTCCGGACCTTGCTCCAACCAACTCAACACAAGACCTGATCAACTGCTTCAAGTATACATCTAAAGAACTGTTCAAGATATTCGCACAATCTTGTGAGACCCCTCCAATTCCCTGACCTGCTGCAATCTGCTCCATTCGTTTCTTCAGTGTTTCTGAGTCGAACAGCTGACCATAATCGTAACAGCTAGCATAATCACCATTGCTTCCCACAGGAAAACTTCTAGTGCCGCCACCTATACTAGGAGAGCAGAATGGGATACCAAGGGGGGCAACCAGAGGATTTCTTGCAGAATCTAAAATGTGTACCTGCTCCACATCTTCCCTTTCTTCAAGAACAGGAACAAGTGTCTGATCTTTGCCGTGTACCCTATATTTATTTATTGGTTGCTGAATTGATCCTTCCGTTTCATCCTCAGGAGGCCGAGTAACTGACCGAATATGCTGCAATGGTCTCTGGTAATCTCGCGGGGTCAACTCACCATTCTCCCTGATAACCTTCCTACCACTCTCTTCAATACCTGCAGAATGAGACAAGCAATCCACTTTGCCATTCGGTCCCAAAGGACTTGGCCGATCCTTGAATTTGCGATCACGGATTCCAGACCTGACCTTTCTAGGGGACAGAGGAAGGACACCATTAGACCACACAGAAACATTTGGACTTTGATTCGGGATGACGGACAAACTTTGCTCATGTCCGTCTTCTCTCCTAAGTGAACTTTTTGGATCTGGAGAAATGGATGGAGGCGGAAGTTTGGCTTGGAATGCATTCTTCAGTATCGACCGTATCAATTGATTGTGAAGTGAAAGATTCTCTCTCCCAAGCACCCGACAGCATAGCTTGTCAAACTCAACCTTGTTCAGCTTCTGGCTCAAGAACCTATCCAAATGATAAAAGTACAGTTTTGACCTCTCTACTCCTAACCTCTTGACTATTTGAGCTTTCAGGTCAACCAGATCGATTCTCGAGCTCTGCTGCAGTTGCATTTCTTCCAAATGGAGTTATCAAAGAAGCACTTTTGAGTAAATGCAGCACCCAACCAAAGTCAAAATCAAAGTTCTCGCCACCTCCCAGAAACCCAAAATTCTCTCATCTGAAGACCACTCATTGCAAGAACGACCGACTGGAACTTGCCAGGGAAAAAGGGGCGAGCAAAGACTCTCCACTACGTATCATGATCCCGAATTCACAAGTGATACTTAAGTTTCCAAAGAACACAGGATCGACCAACCCAGGAACAACACGGAGCAAAACCAAGTCTCATATCTTCAACAAAAGACCAAAAAACCTCGCGAGCGAAGCAGGTTTCGGCACATTCGGCCACTTCAAATCAAGCCACGCCACCCGGCCGCAAGAATCGGAAACCCTAAATTTTGAATCATCCAATGGCGGTGCTCCGTCTCTGCTACAGAAAACATCAAATTGAAGTTACTCGCCCGTGCCAAGAAGCACCCATTGCCACACACACACACACACACACACCACTCAGAAAGCTACTGACTTCCAAACCTTCGAATCAAAGTCCAGCACGAGAGATCGGAAAGCCCGGGAAATTCCAAGCAAGAAACAGAGCAGAAAGCCCCCAACGAACGAAAGAACCCACCCAATCGCACAGAGCGAGCACAATGGAGGACGCGGGCGAGGGACGAAGAGCGTGCGCGCAAAAGGGTGTCCGCAGATTGATTCGAAACCCCGACCCGCGAAGCCGGCGGGGGATTTCAAGAGGGGCGGGCGGTGCCCGACGGGGAGCAATGGCGGAGCCGATTCTTGGGCACGCGCGCGCGCGCAGAGCTTCGGACACACCCAGCTGGCCGAATTGCTGACGAGCTTCGTCGTCGCGCGGTGCGGGGGAGGACGAATTGCTGACGAGCTTCGTGTCGGGAGGGCCCTTTGATCTGCGGGGGGGGGAGCTGCCTTCAGTAGATTGCGTCCCTCGATCGCTGCTGATCCCACGCTCCCCTGTCTCTATCTCTGTCTTTCTCTCTCTCTCTCCTCTCCTCACTTTCTCTCTCTTCGTTCTTGGTCGCTCTCCTATGCTCTCTCTCTCTCACTCACTTCTTCTTTTCTTCTATTTTTTTTTGTTCTTCCTTTTCTTCTTTCTAAAGAACGCTGCGGAAGTTCGATCGTGCGCCGATTTCTTGCACCAATTTCACAGTGCCCTCCATTCCTCCCTTCTTCTTGTTTATCTCCCAAGGCTTTTGGTCAAGAGGGTGTGTGCGCAAGATTGATGATGTGAGGGAATGGGGAAATTGGTCAAAGTTGGGGAAATTTTTGAGTTCTTGGCTGTCAAATGGATGTGAGAAGAGGAAATCAGGAGAAATTCCCCAAAAAAGGAACACTCCCCTTGAAAATATTACCCGATTCGAAAAGTACCGCTCCCAGAGCTGACCCCATCTCAGTCTATTTTACCCTGGATGGCTTCGAGTCGAGGGGTGCCTCGGGCTCGTCGCTAGAGAAATGTCGGCTGGGATGACGAACTCGTGCGGGTCGCACGTGCATTTTTGTTTTCCGGAACAGAAAAAAAATAAAAATCCGTTTGGTAACATCAATTAATTTTTTTATTATCCGAAATAGATAAATGGTCAGGGGATGGATTTGAAACGGAAGCAAGAAGTCAAAAAAAATATACTTCTTTGTTCCGAGAATAATTTCTTAAACAAGGTCATTTTCTTCTTTTTCTTTTCTATTTTTCCTCCCGTTGGCCAGAGACAAGGAAGGAAGAAGAAAGGAGGACAACAAAAGAAAAGAAAAAGACAAAAAATTCAAAAAATTATTAAAATTTACACGTTATAAAAAAATTTTAGTTCATCCAAAACGTTTTTCCATTCTTTTTCTATTCCGAGAATAGAAATTTTGTGCATTTACCAAATGCGTTTTTCAATTCAGAAACTCGTATATGGACTGGAAATAGAAAAACTATTTTTAAAAAGAAATTATTCTCAGGATCAAAAATGTTACCAAATGCGCCTTGATATCTAAGAAAATTGTGCGTGAATTCTCCGTTTTAAGTCAAAATCCCTAATAAATCACTAAGAAGAAGGAAGAAAGGGGAAAATTTCTTAATTTTAGGGTTTTTGCATTTGAAGATGGAAGATCAATGGAGGTGTGGAAGGAGGATGAACCGATGCGGACTCGGCGAGGCACTTTTGTATGCAAGAAATGGTAAGTTCAGTTTTCGATTTAAGGAGTTCGATCCGAGCAGCAGCTTGTAGTCATTTTAATCTTTGTGCATGCTAACTACGGCTTCTTCAAGTAGATTAATTCTCCATTGGTGATGATCAACCTCGTTGAGTCATTTTTGTAAACTTCTACGACGTAACGACGCCAACTCAAGATTCGATATAATGAATCACGAGAGAAAATCTAGACTTTTCGTTAAACCTCTTGAAAATACAGGCAATACTTAAAATGTGAATAACTATTTCTTCAGCACATAATCTCAATTAATCGAGAAACTTACTAAAAAAGTTCTAAACCTATTGTATGCCAATTCAGTCATAAACCTTTCAATTTGGTCAATTTAATTATAAACATTTTAATTATGTCAATACAGTTTCATACCTTCTTATGATTGGCGAACTTAGACCTCTCTCTACTAATTTTGGCCAAAAATTGTTGACGTGACAATCTAGTTCGCACAGGCCACCCTACATGGCATGGCAGACGTTAAAATGGATAGTTTTTTTCATTTTTTTAAAATTTTATGAATTGTTCTTCTTTTTTTTTCTTTTTTTCTTTTCTTTTATTTTTCCTTTTACCCTCCACCAGCCATTGGCAAGGGCCTCGATGCAATGATGAAAGGAAAACTAAAATAAAAAGAAAAGAAAAGAAAAAGGAAAAGGAAAAAAAGAAGAAAAAAAGAAGAAAATTTAAAAGATTACAAAACTTGGCCACGTTAGTAATTTCATGTCAAAATTAGCGATAAGGACTAAATTCACTAATTGTCAAAAGGTTTAAGACTAGATTGACAAATCTTCAAAATGTTTAGAACTATATTGGCACAATTGAAAGGTTTAAGACTATATTGATAAATCATCAAAAAATAAGTGTAGCTGAATTAATAGATCAAATTGGCACAATTGAAAATTTTATGACTAAATTCGCCAATCCCACAAACGATTCATAGATAATGTACAACCTCAAAAAAGGGCAATAGATAAATCCAATCACTCTATATACACATCAAGCAAAAATATCAATATCGCATGGTCTTTCATTTATTCGCCCAAAAGTCTCTTTTGCATTTGATAAAATCAGGGAGCAAGTGTGTCCACGATGACATTATTTGATCCCTAGACAAAAATATAAATATTGTATGGTTTTGCATTTTTATTCTATACCGCATTTGAAAATTATGGACGTTGTTATTTTAAAAATAGCTTGGGTGCATCGAATACAAACATAGGCGAGGATATGAATTTCGTTTAAATTGGCCGGACATGCGATCCGACTTTGAATTTATAAGAAGGTCCTCAACTCATTTGAACTTTCAAGATTAAGCCCACACAAACCTGGCCTCTCTCTAAGGATTCCGCCCTTTCTCTCTTTCCCTTTGCCTAGGTAAAATGGGTGCCATTCCAAATTAGGAAAGAAAACAGTAAGAAAATAAGGAAAGTTCGGCTAGCATAAAATAGGAAAGGGATTCTAGGCCAAAGTGGAAATAAGAAAGAAGGAAAAAAAAATAAAGGAAATGTGAATAGGAATCAAGCTGGAAATGAAAGAGAAGGAAGATGAGGAAAATTGAGAGGACTGTTTCCCACTTTTTGAGGCCAAGATTTGGTCATGTAGGGCAACAATCCTCGGCTACATAAAACATACTCGGCTTTATACAAAGCTCGACAAATACAGAGAAGGTAAGGCCCGAAACAGAGAGAAAAACGGGAGGAAAAGAGGCCGAGAAAGAGTTGGTTTTTCAGTAAACAACTGTCGCGACCTCCCCGAATCGACTCGGAAGCCTAACGGGGTTAAGGCTAATGGATTACTAAGTTAAACCTAGCTCGAGCTCTCCCAAGCCCATACCAATTCACGACTTAAGTTGACATGCAAATCATTTTCAATTAGGAGTCGCCACTAATCAATTTTTGGTAGGTTGACTAGACACCTAAGCGAAGCACGGGAGAATGCTTCACTTCTACGAACCAGAGATTCAATGGGTACGGGGACTTGATTACACTAACTAACCAACTAGTGCCCTTTCGGTACCTAACCTTGTTCAAACACTACCTAACATGTTTACGCTAATCGGGAATCTTAAAAATTTCACTCTTAACTAGACCCGGGAAAACAACAATTAACTTTTACACCTAATGTGCATAATTGACTACATGCAAATTTAAATTAGACCCGCGATTCGGAGCATGCAAATCAAACAAGGTGCAATCAAACGTAAATCCAGAACCCCAACTTCCAATTTTTGATTTTCGAAATTTTTTTTTTCAAAAAAAAAAGAATAAAAAATAAATTTTTTTGTTTTCGGCTTTTCTGATCCTTTTGAAGGATTTCTGAAAAAAAAAATTTCGAAAATCAAAAATTGGAAGTTGGGGTTCTGGATTTACGTTTGATTGCACCTTGTTTGATTTGCATGCTCCGAATCGCGGGTCTAATTTAAATTTGCATGTAGTCAATTATGCACATTAGGTATAAAAGTTAATTGTTGTTTTCCCGGGTCTAGTTAAGAGTGAAATTTTTAAGATTCCCGATTAGCGTAAACATGTTAGGTAGTGTTTGAACAAGGTTAAGTACCGAAAGGGCACTAGTTGGTTAGTTAGTGTAATCAAGTCCCCGTATCCATTGAATCTCTGGTTCGTAGAAGTGAAGCATTCTCCCGTGCTTCGCTTAGGTGTCTAGTCAACCTACCAAAAATTGATTAGTGGCGACTCCTAATTGAAAATGATTTGCATGTCAACTTAAGTCGTGAATTGGTATGGGCTTGGGAGAGCTCGAGCTAGGTTTAACTTAGTAATCCATTAGCCTTAACCCCGTTAGGCTTCCGGGTCGGTTCGGGGAGGTCGCGACAGCTTGGCGACTCCGCTGGGGACTTCTTAGTGGACTTAGGCCATTTGTCTTGTTCAAATACATCCCTAACGTGTTTGTTCTTGTCGTTGATTCCCTGTTTTGCAGGATTGAGAATGAATGTTTAGTTTTTAGATGTTCCAAGCATTGTTTGTTTATAAACCGTTGTGCATGCTTTCAATGTTTTAGCACTACACTTTTGCACACACAACCGTGCTGCCGGACCCGGGCCGCGATAGGATATTTTAGGATGGTGCTAAGAAAGATACAACCTCGAACGCGAGACCGCGATGTAGAGGTTGCCTTTCTTTTCCCCGAAAAGTTCTTTCTTGGTGTCGTAAGCGTTTATCTTTGTCCGCGAGACCGCGTGACCATAGGGTATCTCTTTCGACTAAGCCGAAGTTAAGAGGACCTGACACCAACGCGAGACTGCGAGGGTCAGATCACCCTCTTAACTTCACCTCGTTAAACTGTTTAGGTAGAAAGCAAACCCCACTTTCCATGCGTGTGCCTTTGCCATGGTTCTCGATAGAGTAAGCCTCTTTCCTACTGTTATGCAATTCATTAATTTCCTTTCGTTGGTCCATGGCAAATTAGGTCGGTCGTTAATCTCAATTTATATGCGATGGGGAGAACCGATGTCCAATTCATTTCCACTCCCAAGAAAGAGCTCATCGCGTGGTGGGACCAGTTGGATCAGGGTAGCCAAAGACAGGTCGAGGCGAGGATTGGCCGGCTCCTTCCGTTACTCAAGATCAACATCCATTCCGGGGTCATGCAAGCAATACCCCACTTTTGGTGCCCTCAGACGTCAACCTTCATATTTGGTGAGTTCGAGCTAACCCCGACCTTGGAAGAATATAGCATTGCCATTGGAATGCCTCTTGGAACCGAGCTTGTCAAGCCACCCATAGGTATAGACCCCATGTCCGAGTTGTCGCAATTTTTGAGAGTTAGGGCCGAGGTGGTAAGGAAAGTTGTCAAAGCTAATTGTTACGCCTGCCCATTCTCGTTTTTGGCTGAGTGTTTTTCAAACCAACCAATGGCCCAAAAAGGTAGGATTTTCATTCTAGCATTCGTCGGGCTCATCGTTTTTCCTCATCGTAAGAATGCCATAAACCCTTCAATTGCTTGGGTGGTCAAACACATGTGTGCTGGATTAAACTATGTCAACATGATTTTAGCCGAAACATTTTTGTCCCTCAACCGTTTTAAACAAAATGGAGAAAAAATCATGCGAGCTTCCCTAGAAATTTTGCAAATATGGTTTCTTTCTCACATAAGAGGATTTGGGCACCTTATGCAATTATTCCAAATAGACGAGTTTAGGCACCCGATACAGAGGTTTCAAGTCTTAGAAAAACATTCCCCTGACAAAGAATATTCCCGTTGGATAAATTTCCTAAAGGACCCCGAGCCCAAGGCATTTCTATGGCATGCTAAATGGTTTCAGGTCGAGGAAGCCCGCTTCGCTCACAAGTTTGCCAACCCGATCCCACTGCTCGGTCTTTCCGGCGCCACTTCCTATTACCCGTATAGGGTGGCCCGCCAATACCGAGCCTTGCAAGAGGTGCCACCACCACTCAAGACCGAGATGTTTCAGGCCCGCTTCACCCGCACGGACTACGACTACTTCGACGAGATCCGGGCCATTGAGATCGCGTGGAACGAATGCCGCCCTGAAAAGGTCGTCGTGCCCAAGAAATTGGAGGGGGGGAGAGGAGATTCACCACGCCTCCACATTCTACATCCGCAGTCACCGAATTCCAACCATTCTACGACCGCTGGTCCCGGAAGTGACTGATAAGCCCACCCAGAAAGCGCAAATTGAGCATCTTGAAAAGAGGGTGGAAATGGACAAGACTCGCATCTCGAGGTTAACCCGAGAGAACAAGCGGCTCCGCAAAGCTGCAAGTTCCCCATCGCATATAAAATGAGTCGTCCCGAGAAGTCTGAAACGACAATTTCACTTAGCCTCAATGTTTAGGAGGATTCTGTCTTTTCTAGTTTCGTCGTTTAGGAAATTCTGTCTTTCTTATGTTTCAAAGGCTTCATGTAGTTTCAAGTTTTTGTAATTTTTCTCTTCCTAATCTCGAGATCTAGGAATCGTTATGTACCATTCTCCGTTTCAATGTCAAGAAAATCTCAATTCTTAATGTCGAGGTTTTTATTTTATTTTGTCTTAGTTCATTTGTTTCCTGTAATGTCTAAAAAAAAACTCTAAAATCTCAAACGTTTCGAGATTTCTTCCTCGAGGGACCTAAAACGCCTAGACCAGTGCCATGGGCCGACCTCTTGTAAGAACTGTGTACTCACATGAGCTCATTTTTCAGGTAATCGCAAGGTGCCAAGTTGATCGCATCCGGCTCACGAAGAAAGGAGTTGAGAGACTAAGAGGCCGGAGGAAGAGGTTTCCCAGCCTGACGGCCTGCCAACGTCCCATTTCTTCATCAGGGCAAAGCTACGGCTTCGAGGCAATCGCCAATCCGGACACGATTGAGGGCTACACAAATGAATATTGAGGAACAGAACGCCCGCTTCGCTGCCCTCGACGACAAGATCAATGGGCTTGCAACTCAGCTTGCCCAATTCGCCAGTGACATGAGGGCCGCATTAGCAGCTCCAAACGCTGATCAGGTCTCACCTCCGGCTGTTCCCGAGCCCGTAGAGGGACCCCCAAGGAGGAATGTTACCGAAGAGGCGTTGGGATCTACGCCTGTAGTAGTCGAATTAGACCCTGTCTCAGAGGCCGTCACTGCTCGGTTGGAGGAAGAACATAACAGAAGGTTCGCAAAGATAGAGGAGAAACTCCGGGCGCTACGCGGGTACGAAGAGCACATGGTCGAGGACTTATCTCGATATGCACAAATGAGCTTTCCCGAGAAGTTCAAGATTCCGGATTTCACCAAATACGATGGGACCGGAGATCCAAAAATTCATCTGAAGTACTACTTGAACAGGATGTCGAGGTATGCTCAGAACGTCCCGTTAATGGTTCAAACTTTCCAGGAGAGCCTGACGGGGCCCGCATTGCAATGGTACGTATTGTCGGAGCCCGAGAAGTTTGAAAAATGGGAGGATCTAGCTGAGGCGTTCGTACTGCAGTACAAGTATAATACCGAAATAGCCCCCACGCGTGAGGTCCTGACTCGGACTGAAAAAAGAAGAAGTGAGTCCCTTAGGGCCTTCGCTCAAAGATGGCATACTCTCGCCGCCCAGGTCCGACCCCCACTCAGTGAGAAGGAGCTGCTGGATCTCTTTCTCAAAGCCTTGCCTAACGATTTCTATCTAAAGCTAGTGGGTTCGGGATGTCTGACCTTCTCCCAGTTGGTTGACGTCGGGGAGAGGATAGAGGGGGCCATCCATGACGGAAGATTGAACGAGGGGGCTAGCCGGAAGGTCCCGGGTAGAAGAGAGAAGGACGTCGAGATCGCGTATGTGCAAGCGCCCGTTGCAACGAGACCCCATGTCTCTCAAGGCCCTTCTACGTTTCGAGAGAACGCACATCAGAATCATGAATTCAGAAGGAGAACACAAAGGCAGTTCACCCCCCTGCCTAGGCCATTGTCCAAGTTATTGCCCATGCTGCTGGAAAAGGGCTTGGTAGCTAAAGAGGTGCCTCGGGATAATCCTTCAAGATTCCCCGGATTTGATTTGTCAAAGTCCTATGAATTCCATAGAGGCGAAAAAGGGCACGATGTGGACAACTGCTTCATTCTCAAGGTCAAGGTGCAGAATCTGCTTGACAGAGGCATTTTATCCTTCAGGGAGCCAACCCCCAATGTTCAGCAAAACCCGTTGCCCAATCATACCGCCAATGTCAACGTAGTAATCAAGAAGGGCGGCGAGGGTAAGCGCACATTTAATGTGGATGTTGACGAACTCTATGAAGTACTAGTGTCAGCTGGATACTTCGAGGCTGAAGGGGATATTCCAAGGGGAGAAAAGTTGGAACGTATTGCTCTGATGGTAGACATGGGGGTAATATACAGCATGAAGGAGGATGGTGCAACGACCATGACGGCTGCGGTTGAGGAAGAATTGAAGGACACGCCTGCTGAGCGTATAGAAACTAACGAGCCAGTCGATGAGAGTGTGCCGGAGGATCCAGTCGTGACCGCCGATGAAGGAGAGAGCTTGTGTAATGACCCCGAGTTTCAGGTTAGCGGTGTACATCGTGAATTCATAAGACTTGCTCGCGAAAAGGGGGAGGTGGTTGACACACTAGGTAAGCCTAGTGGTAAATTTGATTATCTCGTGAAGTATTCGCCGCCACCCAGTTTCTTCATAGATCCCAAGGACGTTGTTCCCGACGGGTGGGGAGGTATGAACGACCCGCGCGAGCCAAGCGAGGAAATGGTTGGCACGATTACCCCTATGGTAATTGATCTACCAGTCGAGGAGGATTTATGGATGCCAGACGAGGAGGATGTCGACCATTTAGTCGTCGACCTCATGGCCGGGGAATTCGGTGCCTTAGAGGTCGGTGATGATGCCATGGAGCCAATCGTGATTGAGTTCCCGCCCAAGGACGAGGAGGACTTGATAATGGAGAAAACCCCGAATTATAACCCCAAGGCCGTCCCTTGGAGTTATAGGACGAATGAAATCGACACCATCACATGTTCGGGCCGCTGCTATGCGCCTGCTGGGGTAGTCGAGAAGAAAGCCGTCTCGGACGAGGAAGCAAAGCAGTTCCTGGCCATTGTCAAAACGAGTGAGTTCGATGTGGTGAATCAATTGAGAAAGATGCCCGCCCAGATATCCCTCTTAGACCTTTTCAAAACGTCTGAGAAACACAAGAATTCACTGCTGAAGGTCCTCAATGAAGTACATGTGCTAGAAGATATCGACGATACCCAGCTAGAGGAGTTCGTAGGGTCCATCTTGTTGAAGGATCAAATCTCGTTCGCCAACGAGGACTTCCCCGTTGAAGGTCGCAACCACACAAAGGCACTACTTATTTCAGTGAAATGTCGTGACAGGATGGTGGCGAGAGTACTAATCGATAATGGATCGGCATTAAATATTTGCCCGCTCGCTACTCTTCGTCGCTTGGGGGTAAGTGAAGAAAAAATGCTAGTATCCAAGTCTACCGTTCGTGCCTTCGACGGCATGAAAAAGGAAGTAATTGGTGAGGTGGAGCTTGAACTGCTGATCGGTTCGATACTTTTCTTGGTCGGTTTTCAAGTCTTAGACATTCCCAGTGCCTTCAACTTTCTACTGGGACGACCGTGGATACACACCGCCGGAGCTGTGCCCTCAAGCTTGCACCAGAAAGTTAAATTCATCGTGGACGGGAGATTAGTAACTGTGCATGGGGAGATGGACTTTAAAGTTTTTCAGGACACGGCAATCCCGTATGTAGAACCCGATGATAAGGCCGAATCGAGTTATCAAACCCTGGAGTTGGTTTCAATGGTACATGTGCCTGTTGGGACCATCATGCGAGACCCAGACGTAGCGAAGCCTTCACTCATGTCGAGCAGGATATTGCTTAAAAATGGACATGTCCCCGGAACTGGCCTAGGACTATATGGACAGGGTATCAAAGAGCCTCTCCAGGTCTCTAAGTGGCGCAGGAAGGCAGGCTTGGGCTATCACGGGAGCAATTCTGGCAATCGAGTTAACCATGGAGGACGAGGCTGTGATGGAGGACGAGGCTGTGACGGAGGACAAGGTCAACAAGGAGGCCGCGGTGGTCGTGGTGGTCGTGGTAACCGTACTAATGATAGCGGCCAAGCAAGCAACAAAAACCAGGATGATTGCGGAGGTTCAGCTAACCAAGGAAGTTGCGGAAGTCGAGGAAGTTTATTTGGGTTAGGGGAAGGTCAGAAGGGCTTACTTCTCCCAGAGTTGAAGGAAATCTTCCCGGGGCCACCCAAGCTGCTGCAGGAAGAGGAGGCCACTCTCGGTCTTGTCAACCTATTCGAGGGGGAATGCATTTGCACCATCACAGAAAGTGAAGAGGCTGAGTCTCCTGTTGCCTCCGCCAATCCTTTTGAGTAGGGATGTTGCTTTTCTTTCCCGTTTAGTCTTGTTGGAGTTTGTGTTTGTCCCTTCCATGGGAAGTTCATTTGGGTCTAGGTGTTGTTTCTCCTTGTAATCAAAGTCCTGGACTGCGAGCCGTCGGTCCAGGATCTCGAGTCATGTAAACGGCCTTATCTTATTAATGAAGTCATGATCATGTTTTAATGGGGACGTATGGAAGTACCCAAACCAGGCTGATGATGATGCTTTGAGGCCTGGACTTCCACACGCTTCCTAGTTTCCAAAACCATTTGCGTCCAAGGATATGAGGACGGATCCCTCATTTTAAAAAAAAAAAAATTCTTTCAAAATAATTTCAAAATACATGCACATCATTAGTTGAGGTAACATTTGTTACTTCAGTTACTAACCTTCTCCATGGCACCCCAGGCATAACATTTCACATAATCATGATAGGTGCATATGTGAGTCGGATTTGCTGAAAGAAAATTCCTCTGGGTCTGATGATGACAAGGATGACTACGATCAGAGAAGCATCGAGCAGGACTGGATTCGGCATGAGGAATCTAAGCCGTTGACCGCAGAGCCTACAGTTACAGTAAATCTGGGCGATTCAGAGAATGTCAAGGAGATCCAGATTGGGGCTGGCCTTTATGAAATCAAGGCTAAGAGGATGATCGACCTTTTAAAGGAATTCTAAGATGTGTTCGCATGGTCATATGCAGATATGCCAGGGTTGGATAGAGAAATTGTAGAGCATGCTCTACCAACGGATCCAAGTGTCCCGCCAAAGAAGCAAAGACTCAGAAGAACAAAGCCTGAATTATCCAAGAAAATCGAAGAGGAGGTCATGAAGTTGTTAAAAGTGGGCTTCATAGAGGTGTCGCACTATTCAGATTGGATCGCCAACGTGGTCCCTGTTATGAAGAAGGATGGTCGGGTTAGGGTTTGCATTGACTACCGCGATCTGAATCGAGCGAGTCCAAAGGACGATTTCCCGCTGCCTCACATCGATGTGTTGGTAGACAACACCGCGGGATTCGAGTTGTTTTCTTTTATGGATGGGTTTTCTAGCTACAATCAAATTCGGATGAAAGAAGAAGACAAAAGTAAGACCTCCTTCATTACTCCATGGGGGACCTTTTGCTACAAGGTAATGCCTTTCGGCTTAAAAAACGCTGGGGCGACGTACCAAAGAGCGATGGTCACCCTGTTCCATGATATGATGCATAAGGAAGTGGAGGTCTACGTAGACGATATGATTGCCAAATCCAGACAGGGAGAGGACCACATCGAGGTCTTGCGGAAGCTATTCGACCGACTCCGAAAGTTCAAGCTAAAACTTAACCCAACCAAATGTGTGTTCGGGGCAAAGTCTGGAAAACTACTGAGGTTCATGGTCAGCAACCGAGGAATCGAAATCGACCCGTCGAAGGTCAAGGCTATTTGTGAGTTAAAACCCCCCTCAACTGTCAAAGAGGTTCGGAGTTTGCTGGGGAGACTGAACTACGTGGCAAGATTTATTTCTCAACTGTCTGAGACGGCTAGACCCCTTTTCAAGCTCCTAAAGAAGAACGCCAGAGTTAAGTGGGACACCGATTGTCAAGAGGCATTTGAAAAGATCAAACAATATCTTTCTCATCCACTGGTCCTGGTGCCACCTATCCCTAGAGTGCCTCTGATACTCTACTTAACTATTCACGAGGAATCGTTGGGAGCCTTGCTAGCTCAAAAGAGGCCAAGTGATGACAAGGAATGTGCGATATACTATCTCAGCAAGAAGTTTACTTCGTCCGAGATAAATTACTCCGGTGTTGAGAAGACGTGCGTGGCTTTGGTGTGGGTGCTACACCGCTTGCGTCAATATACGCTTCATCATCGGATTTGGCTCGTAACTGAGAACGACCCCATCAAATACTTGTTGGAAAAGCCTGCATTAGTCGGGAAATTAGCAAAATGGCAGATTCTGGTGTCTGAATTCGACGTCCACAGCATGACGCAGAAGTCCGTCAAGGGAAGAGCTATAGCTGATATGCTAGCAGAGAACTTTGAAAAGCCAAAAGAACATGACCAGTTAGATCCTATAGAGGAACGCATTTCAGAGATAGCGGACGATAAATGGACAATGTACTTCGACGGTGCCGTAAACTTGGCAGGTTCTGGGACTGGGGCAGTTCTCATCTCTCCAGCGGGTCAACACCACCCTGTAGCCGCCAAGTTGGTTTTCCCCTGTACCAACAATATCTCAGAATACGAGGCTTGCATACTTGGACTACAGCTGGCTGTCGACATGAAAGTCAAGAAGCTACAAGTCTACGGCGATTCCGCCCTCATCATTCTTCAGACAGAGGGTCGATGGCGGACCCGTGACCTCAAGTTGATCCCTTACCACGAATTCCTGGAGGAATTAATAAAAGAATTTGAGGAGATTTCTTTTGAGTACCTACCGCGATCACAAAATCAGTTTGCCGATGCCTTGGCCACGCTGTCATCAATGCTACAAGTCATGGAAGGGTTAGACATCGAGCCACTGAAAATCGAAGTACTGACGCGTCCAGCATATTGTTCGGCAATTACAAGTGAACCTGGTGAGAAGCCGTGGTATCACGACATCATGGAATATCTTCAAAGCGGCAGGTATCCTCCTGGAAGTGAGCTAACAGATCAGAAATACATAAGAAAGCTGTCGTCAAAATTCTTCATCAGTGGCAATACTCTTTACAAGAGATCCTTCGACTCAATATTGCTGAAGTGCGTTGATGCTAGAGAAGCTAACCAGTTGATGAGGGAAATCCATGAAGGAGAATGCGGTCCGCACATGAACGGTCATCTTTTAGCCAGAAAAATCATGAGGCTGGGTTATTTCTGGATGGCTATGGAGGCTGACTGTATTCGGCATGTTCGCTATTGCCATCGGTGCCAAATCTACGCGGACAAAATCAACGTACCGCCGAATGAATTGCGCCAAATGTCTGAGCCATGGCCCTTCTCAATGTGGGGAATCGACATGATCGGGCCAATCAATCCTAAGGCCTCCAATGGACATCGCTTCATTTTGGTAGCCATCGATTACTTCACCAAGTGGATCGAGGCGAACTCGTATGCCAATGTCACCGCCAAGAGCGTGGCCAGGTTTATTCGTCGTGACATCATCGCTCGCTATGGAGTCCCGGAAGCGATCATCACAGATAATGGCTCAAATCTGAACAACAAAATTGTAGACGGCTTACTTGACGAGTTCCATGTTCGTCACTTGAACTCCTCACCTTATCGTCCGCAAATGAACGGAGCTGTGGAGGCAGCCAATAAGAACATAAAGAAGATCTTGTCAAAAACTGCTGATAACTATCGAGACTGGCATGAACGGTTGCCTTATGCGTTGATGGCGTATCGAACTTCGATCCGCACCTCGACAGGGGCAACCCCCTTCTCGCTCGTCTATGGCATGGAAGCGGTCTTACTAGTGGAAGTCGAGATCCCTTCCTTAAGGATCCTCTCGCAAGCCGGACTTTCCGAGGAGGAGTGGGTTCAACAAAGATGAGATCAGTTGAACATGATCGACGAAAGGAGACTAAAGGCTTTATGCCACGGTCAATGCTACCAGAAGAGAGTCGCAAAATCGTTCAATCGCAAAGTCCGGCCTCGACATTTTGAAGCCGGAGATCTCGTGCTGAGAAAAGTGTTACCTTTCGCACCAGAATCAGGTGGAAAATTCGCCCCGAATTATGATGGCCCGTATGTTGTTAAGAAAGCTCTACCTGGAGGTGCTTTAATTCTTGTAGAAATGGATGGCCGGGAGTTGCCAAAGCCTGTAAACACCGATTCGGTGAAAAAGTACTTTTCTTGAATGAAATCCAAGGCCCAAGAGCCGTTTTCGACGCAATCCGAATCACTATAGGATATTTGCATCATACATATCATGCATACATGCACCCATGTTTAAATTGCAGGTTCTAAGCGAACAGCAGGTTGACTTACAAAAGATTGAACTGCCTTGGCAAGCATCCAACAAACCAAATGCAAAGGAGGAAGGTTACCAAGTCACTAAGCTGCAGGTAAGCACCCTCTGTCTTAATGCCAAAAGAAAGTCGAATGGAAATTTTCCCTTCAAAAAAAAAAAAACAAAAAAGCAAAAAAACAAAACAACACAAAAAAAAAACGACAAAAAAATCTTATTTTACAAAAAGTCTCGAATAATCATCCTCATCCGAGGTCGTCTAGAGGCTTGGTGAAATGTTCGTCTTGGATCAGAACTCCCCACGAAGGGCAATCAACTCGGATGATCCTGGCAAAATAAGAGGGAAAACGTTAATCATGCCAAGCGAGAAGCACTTAGAGCAAAGGAAGACAAGCCTTTCCCAGACACGTCCTATAAACACTCCGTGAGTTGAGTACGAAAAATCATGTTTTGAGGACGAGAGATTCATTCGCAAATAGTACATGAATCAAAATGAAGAGAGGCATTTCTTTCGTCAATCCTGCACACTACAGGTAACCATAGCTAAGCCCCTTCGAGCCGACACGTGCGAAGAAATTTCACAAGATATCCCTATCAAGAATCGCCTCACAATTGGGGCAAATTTGGAGAGGTTGGTGAAAAGATGAAAAGATTTCTTTGCTCTCACTGGTATTAATCCTTTTTGTGGCAGCTTCAGGTGAGTTCTTGTTGAAGCTCGAAAAAATCCCGAAATGAAGAAGAGCACTCATTTCTCTATCCAAACACCTACAACCTTTGTTCAGCCAAGTTGAGCCTGAATATTCATTTCTAAAACCCGACTGGTGATTATCCCCCTATACCGGGGCAAAGCATGTGATTTATCAAGACAAGGGATGACCGCGAACCAACATGAAAAACGTCTCGAAAGTCCCAAAAAAAAAGGGGTCAAATGAAAATTAGGGGGGCGAAAAGTGAGAGAGAGATCCGAGAGAAAGAGAGAGTTCGACAGAGAGATCCGAGAGGGAGAGTGAAGCCGAGAGCGACGACCGCGGCCGGCGAAGCCCCGACGTTCCTCGCGGTAGGTTCCGGCCCCGAGTCCTCGTCGGGATTTGTTTTTTTGGGTTTGTTTCCGCTCGGATTGAGGTCGTTTCCCCGAGGATTCCGGTTCGGGGGCGTGCGAGGCGGTCGGACATACTCCGATCTGTCAAGATCCGCCGCGCCCGGACCGGATAGGGAGCGCCACGACCCCCTCCCTCGTTCGGTCTTCTTCCCCTGTTTCCTCCCTTCCCCTGTTTTCGGTTTCTGTGTTGGGCTCACTGGCCGGAGCTCGTGGCCGTTCACTGGCGCGAGCTCCGGCCCGTGAGGCCTTGTGTTTTGTTCCTGCTCGTCCCCTCATCGTCGTGTGCGAATCCCGGTTCGTGTTGAGCCTCGAGCATGCCTGAAATCCCGTGTTTTCGCCGTGCACGCCGTGTGTTCGATTGTTTGCCCGAGTGAAAACCCCTCATTTGTGCCGTTCTGTTCTTCCTTCTATGTGGACGCCGGATCCCGACGCGCCATCAGCCGTCACGGTGGTGGCTCGAGCGGAGGGCGCCGCGACCCCTCGTCGGGGCGGCGAGCTCGACCGCCGAACCGAGAGCCCCCAGCCACGGAGGCTGGGACTCGGGGAGAGGCCGGCGACGACCGCCGGGGGAAGAGCCCAGCCATATAGGCCGGGCTGGCGAGGCGAACGGTGGCCGAGCAAGGGCTCGACCGCCGGACCAGAAACCCCAGCCACGGAGGCTGGGGTTCGGGGCGCCGGCATTCCAGCCGACCGGCTTTCGGGCGGCGGTCGGCGTGCGGCCGACGCACGGGCTGGCCGCGGGGCACGGCCATGGCGGCTGTGAGTCGGGTCGGGAGCCGGGTCGAAACCGGGTAGGTTTTCCTCGAGTCGGGTCGGCGGCCGCGAACCGGGTCGCCCGAACGGGTCGAAACCGGGTAGGGTTTCATTCTAGGGTTTTGTTTGATTGGGCCTATATTTCGGGTTTCTAGAATTTCGATTGGGCTTTTGGGCTTTCGTTTATTAAAAAAAAAAGGGGCAATTTTTGGGCTGGGCCTCTTTGTTTTTATTTTATTTTATTTCTTTTTTTGTGCCGTTCCGGGCTCAACAAATGAGCCCGGTCCAGACGTGGACCCGGGCCGGCGCGCCCGGGTCATTCCCGATCCGGGTCGGGTGTGGAGACCCGGCCCGAGATCGGTTTTATATTATTTTAATATTATAATTTTTTTTAAAAAAAAATATTTTCGCCCAAAAAAAATTTTAAATTAAAAAAAAAAATTTAAAATTCTTTTTTTTTTATTATTAAAACGGTTTTTCAAAAAAAAAGACACAAAAAAATTTTTTTTTAAAAAAAAATTTAAAAAAAAAAGAAAATTTTTCAGAAATCCTTCAAAAGGATCAGAAAAGCCGAAAACAAAAAAATTTTATTTTTTATTTTTTATTTTATTTTATTTTTTCGAAAAAAAAAAAATTTCGAAAATCAAAAATTGGAAGTTGGGGTTCTGGATTTACGTTTGATTGCACCTTGTTTGATTTGCATGCTCCGAATCGCGGGTCTAATTTAAATTTGCATGTAGTCAATTATGCACATTAGGTGTAAAAGTTAATTGTTGTTTTCCCGGGTCTAGTTAAGAGTGAAATTTTTAAGATTTCCGATTAACGTAAACATGTTAGGTAGTGTTTGAACAAGATTATGTACCGAAAGGGCACTAGTTGGTTAGTTAGTGTAATCAAGTCCCCGTACCCATTGAATCTCTGGTTCGTAGAAGTGAAGCATTCTCCCGTGCTTCGCTTAGGTGTCTAGTCAACCTACCAAAAATTGATTAGTGGCGACTCCTAATTGAAAATGATTTGCATGTTAACTTAAGTCGTGAATTGGTATGGGCTTGGGAGAGGTCGAGCTAAGTTTAACTTAGTAATCCATTAGCCTTAACCCCGTTAGGCTTCCGGGTCGGTTCGGGGAGGTCGCGACAACAACAAAGATAATAAACATAGTGAGTCTAGGCCAAAGAACAGGGCAGAACAGAGAAGACTGGGCCAAAATTTAGGAGAGACGTTGCGAACCTTGGTGGCTGCTTGTATCGTTGGCCGAAGTCCCCTTAAATAGACTTATCAAAATGGGTTATAGACCCATATCTTAATATATGTTTGATGGGCTGAGTTATTATATATGTTAATTATATTAAGTTAATCAGTTAGAAATGGGTTTAGAATGATAAAACCTAATATAATATGGGTGTTGAATGAGTTCGTAACTTACTTATATCTAATCCACTTTTATAACTCTCTCTTCATTATCGTCCACCCTCATTAAAACTTGCGCTCGCTCACTCTGCGCTTTCACCTCAAATTGGGCATGAGAGTATGGGTCAAGTCGGGTTTGTGTCGGGTGGGGTATGGATAATTAGAGTTGTATCGCATGAAAAAGGGTCGAAACGAGTTAAACTGGTCAATTTGAGTCGGACTATTTCCTTTGGACCCAAAATTGACCCGACACACTTATTTGTGTTGGGAATCGTACACCGATTCCAGAAAAATAACCTAAGCAAACGATCCTCACTAACAGAATATAATAATAGAAAGAACATAATCGAAAGAACACACAAGAGAATTTGTTATTGAAGTTCACCCAAACCTGGGTTATGTCTCCGCGCAGAGGCACTCCATGAATCCACTAGACTTCGAAGAAAATAGGAATACAATGATGATCTTCTCTCAAGATTGGGACACAAAGAGATTGAGAACACTCACAAAGAAAAACTTATTCTCTCAAGATTGAGACACAAAGAGATTGAGAACACTCACAAAGAAAAAACTTACTTTTTTCTTCTCTCTTTTCTTTTCTCTCTATTTTCTTCTCAGCGCTTGACAACTAACTTCTATCACTAGCTGATATATAAAGCGCAACTTTTAACCTAAAAGCAAAATTAATAGAAAAGACAAAAAAAGCCCTTAATAATATTTGGTTTCATCCTCCAACAATCTCCCACTTGAAGACAAATATACTCGATGCACCAAGCAACTCTGCATCTATCTACTTCAAAAGCTAGTAACTGGAACTTGTGTCTCTGCGATACTCCTCATCAATTAACATGGAGTAATACTAATGATAGTAGTACAAAAAATAAGTTTCTCTCTGTCTACTACCTTGGTAAACATATCAGTTGGATTCTTCTAGCCATCAATCTTTTGTAACTTTAACTCATTATCTTTCAATGCTGACCTGATGAAATGATAACGCTTCTTGATATGTCTAGTCCTTGAGTGATAAGCTGCATTCTTTGCTAAGTGTACTGCACTTTGACTATCACTCCACAGTGTGCTCATTGGCTGCTTTCGATTTAGCTCCTCTATGTAATCTTGTTACCACATGATTTCCTTGGAGGCTTCCGTGATCGCCTGTTACCACATGATTTCCTTGGAGGCTTCTGTGATCGCCACGTACTCCGCTTCCGTCGTTGATAGGGCCACTATTTTTTATAGTTGAGATACCCAACTCAGTGCTATACCTAAAATTGTAAAAATATATCCAATGGTACTCTTACCACTATCTCGATCCCCCGAGTGATTTGCATCTACATAACCTTACAACTCTAGAGATGTACCTCCATAACAAAGAGAGTAATTTGATGTACCTGCTAGATATCTCAATATCCATTTTACTGCAGTCCAATGCTCTTTGCATGCGTTTTGCAAATATTGTCTTACAATGCTCACTGCTTGTGCAATGTCTGGTCTCATGCTCACCATGACATACATCAAACTTTCCACTGCTGATGCATATGGGACTATCGCCATCTCATCTTTCAAAGCCTGAGTACTTGGACACATATCCTTAGAAAGTTTGAAGTGACTCGCTAGAGGAGTCACAATCGGTTTTGCCTTATCCATGTTAAATCTTTTTAACACCTTCTTCACATAGTCTTCTTGTGACTACCATAATTTCTTATTTTTCCTGTCTCTGATGATTTTCATGCCTAGGATATTCTTGGCCTCCCCCAAGTCTTTCATAGCAAACTGCGATGCCAACATCTTCTTCACTTCTGCGATTCTCTTCATATTAGAACTAGCCACCAGCATGTCATCCATATATAAAGAGAGATATAAGATATCACCATCACTATACTTGCGAAAATATACACAATGATCAGCTTCACAGTGTGCAAAACCTTTTTCTTCCATGAAACCATCAAACTTTAAGTACCATTGCTGCGGAGCTTGCTTCAAGCCATACAAGCTTTTCTTCGAGCGACATACCATGTGCTCTTTACCTTTGACCTCTTTACTTTTAGGTTGCGTCATGTATAACTCTTCATCTACGTCCCCATGCGAAAACGCCGTTTTCACATCCAATTGCTCGAGATGAAGATCCTCCACCGCAACTATACTCAGCAAAACTCTTATCGGTGTCATCTTTACTACTGGTGAAAATATTTCGGAGTAGTCGATTCCTTCTTTCTAAGAAAAACCCTTGACCACAAGTCTGTCTTTGTATCTGATACTACCATCTGCTTCATTTTTTATTCTGTACAGCCACTTATTTAACAAAGCCTTTTTACCTGTAGGCAACTCGATCAACTCCCAAGTTTTGTTATGAAGTAATGAGCTCATCTCGTCTTTCATAGCATGCTCCCACTGCATGTGAGATGTGTCTTTCTTTGCCTCATCATAAGTCTCCGGTTCTCCCGAATCTGTGTATAAGACGTGGCTCAGAACAATATTAGCTGATGGATAAAAAATTACCTTTGGCTTTCTCACACATGTAGACCTCCTCAAGATAGGTACTTCAGGGTCGTTAGTCTATTCTGGATCACCGTGTTCTTCTTGAACTGCCTGTTCATTGATAATAGGTTCATCTTGAACCTCCCCTTCAGGTGCACTTTGATTCGTTGGAACTATTTTCACAGGTATTGTGTCTAGCTCAACATATTCTAGTTCTACTTTCTCATGCTCCGTCTGATGATCCTTGTACATCTTTTCTTCATGGAATACCACATTTCGATTGCGGATGACTTTGTTATTTTCATAATCCTAAAGCCTATAGCCATACTCATTGCTACCATATCCAATAAAGACACACTTCTGGGATTTAGCATCAAGCATCTTCCTATCCTCCCTATCAATCGGAGCATATGCAATACAACCAACAACTTTTAAATATGAATAATCAATCTTTTTACTTGACTACCGCTCTTGCGGTATTTCTCCATCAAGCGCACTAGATGGACTCTTATTAATCAGATAAACAACAACATCAACTGTAGCAGCCCATAAGTGAAGCGAAAGACCTGCGTGTAGTCTCATGCATCTTGCGCGCTCTAAAATAGTCATGTTCATCCTCTTAGCTACACCGTTCTCTTGAGGAGTTCTAGGAACAATCTTTAACCCGTGTATGCCTTCTCGGCTCAAGTATTCAGCAAATTCCTTGCTCGTGTATTCAACACCATTATCAGACTTTAGAGCTTTACTCTAATAACCCATCTCTTTTTCTACCACGGCCTTCCACATTTTGAACATCCTGAATACTTTTGATTTTTCTCTAAGAGCATATACCCAAGTCTTCCTTGTCGCATCATCAATGAATGTGACAAAATATCTCTTACCACCATAAAAGAGTTCCTGAGCCGGTCCCCATACATCCGTTTGAACCAACTCTAATTTTTTACCTTTGTTCTATCGCCCGTTCAATTGAAAACTGACTGCCTTTTGTTTTCCATGAATGCAACTCTCACAGAAACCTAACTCAACTTTCTGCTAACCTGGAAGTAATTTCCTTGAGTGTAATTGCTTTATACCCTTTTCACCAAGATGTCCCAAACGATAATGCCAAAGAATAGACAAATTACCTGTGGCCACTATAGTTGTAATCATATCATTGATATTGTCTCTCCGGAGAAGGTAAAGTGTACCCATACGCTTTTTCTTTGCTACTACTCTTGCCCCTGAGGTTATCTTCCACTCTCCACATCCAAAAGTTGTTACCAAACCTTCTTCGTCAAGTTTACTAGTTGAGATCAGATTTTTCTTTAATTCTGGGATATGTCTAGTTTCACGCAAAACTAGATGTCCTCCACCCAAGACGTTCACAATCACAGTTCCTTTTCCAATAATCGGACACATGTTGCCATTTCCTACAACTACTTGCCCAAAATCTCCATTGGCATAATCAACAAATATGTCTCTTTGCGAGGTGCAATGGAAGAAGCACCGAAATCAATAAACCACTTGTCTGTCATCAAGTAATACCCTATAGATAAACATAAGTTCTCTAGCGAAGGTTCATCGCTAACCACATTAGCTCCTTGATTTTCATCCCGCTACTTCTTTTTGTAGGCTTCACACTAAAACCTCCGGTGTCCAGTCTAGTGACAAAACCAACACTTATCTTTTGCAACCTCTTTTTTCCTCTTGACTGTGACCTGCCACGCCCGTTGAATTTTCCTCTGCTTTTACTTCTCCCACGGTTCTCCATTGCTAGTGTCGTGGAAGATGTAGATGGCAAAAAATTATTTCCACCTGAAACTTTCCTTCACATCTCTTTATCCATGATGCTGCTCACAGCATCATCCAGAGTCAAATCATCCTTCATGGTGCTTGAAATTCCTTGGACTGCGATGTTGTAGCTTTCCGGAAGAGAACATAAAAATAATAAAGCTTGAAGCTTCATATCCAGATTTATGCCTGTGGATTCCAACTGACCTATGACTTGTGTGAAACTATTAATATGCTTTGCCACAGAACCTCTATCAGATAATTTCATATTAACTAACTTTTTCAATAAAAATACCTAATTTGATGTGGACGGCTTCTTATATATATTCGTAAGAATATCCATGGCTTCTTTTGCAGTTTTTGCTTTCGCGATGTGGTGCCCTGTCTTTTTGGTCAACCCTAGATGAATCGCACCTAATGTCTTTCGATCAAGAATTTTCAATCCCGATTCTACTGTTGGATCCACTTCCGCGAGTTCGGGTTTCCAACCCTCAAGTGGTGCATAGAGATCTTTCTAATAAAGATAATCCTCGATTTGGAGTTTCCACCATCCGAAATCTTGCCTATCAAACTTATCGATCTTGATTTTATCTTCTGCCATATCGTTTGCTTTCAATCAAACGTCACCGAAAAACCCTCAATGTTCTTGATTAACCAACCTGGCTTTGATACCAGTTGTTGGGAACCGTACACCGATTCTAGAAAAATAACCCAAGCAAACGATCCTTACTAGCAGAATATAATAATAGAAAGAACATAATCGAAAGAACACACCAGAGAATTTGTTATCGAAGTTTACCCAAACCTGGGCTACGTCTCCGCGCAGAGACACTCTACAAATTCACTAGACTTCGAAGAAAGTGGGAATACAATGATGATCTTCTCTCAAGATCGGGGCACAAAGAGATTGAGAACACTCAGAAAGAAAAACTCACTTTTTCTTCTCTCTTTTCTTTTCTCTCTATTTTCTTCTCAGCGCTTGACGGTTAACTTCTATCAATAGCTGATATATGAAGCGCAGCTTTTAACCTAAAAGCAAAATTAATAGAAAAGACAAAAAAGCCTTTAATAATATTTGGCTTCATCCTCCAACAGTTGACGGGTCTACCCTCAAGTGACATGCGGGATTGGTCACCTTCCTCGGTGGTTGCAAGGCGAAACATCCGTAACGCTTGCATGAGCCTATTATCCATTTGTTATGGTTTGATCTAAGTGTTTATTCCCCCAAATGGGTTTGTAATCCTAAACTGAGAACATGACGCCATTCGTCGTGGAACAAGTTCTAATCCAAGTCAGAATCCTTTGTGTTTGATTTCGGTTGATAGTTTTCTTGTTACCCTATTGGGGACATGTTATTATAACTCGTCTTTCTTTCATCGAATTGATCTTGATTGCTTTATTCGTGACTTGTTTCGCCGCGGATATTTAATAAAAGTAACCAGCTTGTAAATGTTATTTCGATTCGGTTCTACTCATGCTTGGCGTTCGGGTGTGCACGTCCCGGGGTCGGACTTACGGTCGGGAATGGACTAGAGGTCCACTTGAGACTCTTCGGATTGGCCCTCGTTATCAAGGCCAGTTAGGGCCCGTTTGGTAACGTGCCAAATAGTAAAAATTTCTGTTCTTTTGTTCCCAGAAATAGTTTGGGAACAGAAATGCGTTTGGTAAATTTTTTGTGCCCGGACACATTTTTGTAAATATTTGTGCCGAGAAACAGTTTTGGAAGAGAAACAAGAAGTAAAAAAAAGTAGCTTCTTGTTTCTCGGCACAATTTTGAGAATCAGTTTTTTTTCTTTTTTTTATTTTCTTCTTTTTGTGTTTTGTTCTTGGGTTGTGGCCGGTCGCCGGCGACCGGCGACCGGCCACAGCCCAGGGCCGGCGAGGGCGTCATGGCCCTCGCCGCTTGGACCTGGCGAGGTCGGCCTCGCCCAGATCGGGCGAGGCCGAGCCTCGCCGTCGCGACCCACGGCGACGCCGGCGAGGGGGACCCTCGCCTCCGCCGACGGCCGGCGAGGGCCGTGACGCCCTCGCCGGCCCTGGGCTGTGGCCGGTCGCCGGCGACCGGCCATGGCCAAGGGAGAAAATAAATTGAAAAAAAAAACCTTAAATAATTCAAAATATTATTAAAATATTATTAATAAAAAGAAATTTTGTGTAGTTACCAAACGCATTTCTATTCCAGGAATAAAAATTTTGGACAGTTACCAAACGCCTTAAAATACTCAGAAATTGTTTCCGGGCACAGAATAAAAAAAAATCATTTCTGTTCAAAAATGGTTCCCTGGCACAGAAACGTTCTCAAGCGCCAGTTATTGCGCTTGTTTAAAGCCGGGGAATGGGCTGAAAGTTTATCGTCTAGACTGTCGTTGGTCTAAACAGTGGGTGCTCGGTCTATTCATGTGCTTTGTATATTCTAGGGTCTTTTTTTTTTTTGGTAACCCAGGGAACCCCCGCACGGCCGACAGCCAGGAGGTAAACCCTGGGGGCGACATATGCTAGCCACCACACACGTGCCACCGGGTAAGTAAATTAATTTAGGGTTAATATTACGAAAAACTCAAAACTAATACATCTGTGATAAATTTAGTCAAAATTAATTTTTTAACCATAAAAACCTCAAACTAGTATACCTGTGACAAATTTACTTTCCGTTAGTTTCCGTTAAATTTTACCATCAAATTGTTGAGTTAGAAGACACGTGGCAATTGATAAGTATACCGGTTTGAGCTTTTACCCTCTGTTTGTTACAAGTGTATCAGTTTGTGATTTTTCGCAATATTAATTCAATTTAACGGAAACTAACGGAGGGTAAATTTGTAACAAGCGTACTAGTTTGGGGTTTTTGATAGTCTAAAAATTAGTTTGAGATAAATTTATTACAAATGTACAAATTTGGCATTTTTTGTGGTCAAAAAATTAATACGAGGTAAATTTGTTACAAGTATCAATTTGGAATTTTTCATGGTGTTAACCCTATATTCTAATATCTTTTCGTAGTCATGTGAAAATAAAGAGATTGAATAGATATAAGTTCCGTGCATACTGTTTTCCCGCATGGGATTTAGGGACAGTTTGGCAAGTCGCCAAATAGTGAAAATTTCTATTCTTTTGTTCTCAGAATCAGTTTGGGAATAGAAATTTGTTTTTTTAATTTTTTGTTCCCGGGCAAAAATTTGCAAAAAATTATTCTCAGAATTAGTTTTGGAACATAATTAAGAAGCAAAAAAAATTAGCTTCTTGATTCTTGAAACAATTTTTTCATTTCTGATTCTTCTTGGTTTTCTTCTTCCTCTTTCTTGGTTTGTTCTTCTTGTTCTTCCTTGCCTGCAGTCGATTGGCCGTCGGTCAGGGCCGGCGAGGGTGGCTCGCGGTTGCAACAGCGAGGCCTTGGCCAACCATGGCAAGGCTGACGTCAATGTTGTGACCCAGGCAACGGTGGCGAGGGCTGCAACACCCTCGTCGACCCCGGCCTATGGCCAGTCATCAGTGCCAGTGACTGGCCATGGCCAAGAAAGGAAAGAAAAAAAAGAAAGAAATATTAAAAAATTCAAAATATTATTAATAAAAAGAAATTTTGTGTAGTTACCAAACACATTTATGTTCTTTTTCTATTCTAAGAATAGAAATTTTGGGCAGTTATCAAACGCTTTCAAATGCTTAAAAATTATTTCAGGGCACAGAATAAAAAAGAATCATTTTTTAGCATAATCAGTTCCCGGGCACAGAATCGTTATCATGCGCACCCTTAGATGTTCTCCTTTTATTTTTTAAATTTTTTTTTATGTTTTAGTATATAGGTTTATTTTTCTTATACATGTTTGGACAATTTCATTGCATAAATAAATAAGTAAAAAGCATTAAGATTGCCTTTAGGTATTTATAGCATTATTCTAATAGGATTAAGTCAATTTCTAACATTGCTAATTCCGTCGTATTGCATCTAGAATTTTTTTTTCATATCACATAGATTAAAAGACTTTATTTTATTAGAACACTACATGTTTTTTTTATACGTAGCTCACAAGGTCCTATCCCTGTTTTTTATAAGAAGAGTTTGTATAATTTTGACCGATACGGGTTATTTTTTTCCCAATCTTCATTTATCTTAATCATTAATTGGTCCATTTTGTTGTTTGAGCATTTATGCATGTTAATAGATTTATACGTTGAAGTTTAAATAAACAAATGAAAAAGATTGCATTAAATAATATTTTTTATTAGAGAAAAGGTACCACTAAACGGCGTTTAGGAAAAACTAACCTAATCAAGTTTTTGAACTCGAAATCTCGAGTTTGCAAATGTAACGCAAACTATACACAGCTCCCAACCAATCAAATAAACAATATTGAGAATTTAAGTTGTGATCGGTAAAGGCTTATGAGAGCCCTTTTGAAACGTAAGCGCTACCTTGCAAGAGGATTATTCATGGCCGTGTAGCGATATGCTAAACTCTCTTCTGGTTCACCTCGAAAGGGCCACAACAAGCAATATATAAGCACACTTAGGTTGCTCATGGCAATCATTTTGTGTCCGGGAACAAATTCTTATCAGAAATGATTCTTTTTTATTCTGTGCCCGGGAGCTGATTTTGAGCATTTGAAGGCGTTTGGTAACGGCCCAAACTTTCTATTCCTGAAATAGTAAAAGAACATAAATGCATTTGGTAACAGTATAAAATTTCTTTTTATTAATAATATTTTAAATATTTTAATATTTCTTTCTTTTCTTTTTTTCTTCTCCTCCTTCTTGGTCATGGACGGTAAAATATTTTTTAATCAATAATACTTTTTATTTAAAATAATTTTTTTTTTATTTTTTTGGCCATGGCCTATAAAAAATTTCTTTATTAATAATACTTTTATTTAAAAATAATTTTTTAAATTATTTTTGGCCATGGTCGGTAAAATTTTTTTATTAATAATATTTTTTTCTTTTTTTGACCACGGCCGGTAAAATATTTTTTTATAAATAATTTTTTTTTATTTTTTTTCATGGCCTAGTCACCGGCCATGGCTGGTAAAATATCTTTTTTATTAATAATATTTTTTTCCTTTGTTTGCCCAGTAAAATATTTTTTTAACATTTTTTATTAATAATATTTTTTATTAAAATAATTTTTACCGTTTTTTTGCCATATCGCCGGCCATGGCCGATAAAATATTGTTTTATTAATAATATCTTTTTTTTCATGGCCTAGTCATTGGCCATGGCTGGTAAAATAATTTTTTTTGTTCATGGCAGGTAAAATATTTTATTATTAATAATATTTTTTTTATTAATGACATTTTTTATTAAAATATTTTAATCTCGCCAAATACGCCGAGGGTGGCCCTCACGCCGGACATTAGAAGCTACATTAAAAACCAAGAAAAAGAAGAAGAAAAAAAAATTAATTCTCATTTTTTTCCCATAATCAAGAAACTATTTTTTTTATTCTTGATTCTGCTCCAAAACTAATTCTGGACACAAATTTGCAAGAAATTGTGCCCAGAATCAAAAAATTTAACAAACGGATTTCTGTTCCAAAACTGATTCTGGGAACAAAAGAATAGAAATTTTCACTATTTGGCCAGTTGCCAAACAGACCCTTAAGGTGCGAATGATAAAATTTATCTTCCCCGGCCCTAATCCTGGCTAGAAATAGAAAATAGTTAATATCACGAAAAATCTCACAACTAGTACAATCGTGATAAAGTTACCCCAAACTAATTTTTTGATCACAAAAAATCCCAAATTGTTACACCTGTGATAAATTTACCCCAAACTAATATTTTGACCACAAAAAACCCCAACTAGTACATTTGTGACAAATTTACCCTCCATTAAATTGGATTAATACCACGAAAAATCACAAACTGGTATGTGACAAATGGAGCGTAAAACCCCAAATTGACTAACCCAAAAATTTGGTAGTAAAATTTAACGAAAACCAACATGAGGTAAAATTGTCAGAGGTATATCTGCTTGGGATTTTTTGTGGTATTAACCCAATTCTATTTCTATTCCTAGATGAGTTTCTAAGCAAAATGTAGCGTTTGATAACGATAAAAAAATTATGTTTTTGGAATAAAAATTTATTTGATAGGTTATTCTTAATTTTCTATTCTCGACGGTTGGCAGGTGGGCAGCGACGAACGGCGGGCGGGTGGCGACGAACGGTCGGCAAGTGGACAACGGTGGTGGGCAGCTGGCGTCAGCTAGCCGGCGAGTGGGCAGCAGTAGGCGGCGAGGGCGAGCAATAAAAGAGAGTTGTTATTTCTATTTTTGTTCTAGAAATAGAAAAGTTAAAAATTTTAACTTCTCATTTTTGTTCCAAACTTATTTCAAGGCTAAAAATTTATCCCGGAAATAGAAAAATAAAATTATTTTACCAAACGAATTTCTGTTTCAAACTTGTTCTCAAGACAAAAAAAAATAGAAAAATATGAAAACATAACAGTTATCATTCGTGCCTTTAACATACAACTTGGGTAACACAGACAGGGCAATACAACTATAGCATAGACAATACACATGCCTGGCAATGAAAGCAGATTAAACAAAAATAAAGATTTAGATACAAGAATTCATAGTTATGAATTTAGTTATGGCTTTTTCCCACTAACTAAATGCTCTCACCCATACTTTGCATGAGATTTATCTTTAAAAAATGTTAAAATGCTCTTTAATTACGAAAATATTCCATTCGCACTCTCGAACAGTCAACTTTTACGAAAATAATATAAATATTAATATGTGTAGCTGAGTTAGTTTTGTTTTCTAGATATTTCTGAACAACGCTGATTTAGATATTCTAAAACTTTTTTTTTCTATAGGGTTAATACCACGAAAAACTCCAAACTGATACATATGTGACAAATTTATTACAAACTAATTTTTAACCACCAAAAGCCTCAAACAAGTGCACTTGCGATAAATTTACCTTAGTTAGTTTCCGTTAAATTTTACAATCAAATTTATAAGTTTGATGACATGTGGCAGTTGACGGGTATACCAGTTTGGGGTTTTACTCTCCGTTTTTATAGATATAATAGTTTTTGATTTTTCGTGGTATTAATCCAATTTAATAGAAGGTAAATTTATCACAAATATACCAGTTTGAGGTTTTTAATGGTAAAAAATTAGTTTTGGGTAAATTTATCATAGGTGTATCAGTTTTGGGTTTTTGATGGTCAAAAAATTAGTTTATGGTAAATTTATTATAAGTGTACCAGTTTAGGGTTTTTCGTGGTATTAACCCTTTTTTTATATGAGAGGACAAGAAGAATATTTTTTTTCTGGATTACGACATAATATAATTTCTTATAATTTTAAATTGTGTCTAATGATAAGATTTCCACTAAAATATTCAATTAATGACGGAATCATCCATGTATAAATTAATTTTCTAAGAATAGAAAATTTTGCATTAACAAGTACAAAGGCATATGCATAATGTCAACAAAAAATCATAATTTCTTCCAAGAAAATACTACTAAGAAAAAAGATAGTAGAATCGAATTGCCGATTTGTTGACACCCAAAAATGACAAACTTTTAGTAATAATCAACAAGCGAAAGACTTAGTTGATAGTGACAGAGTTTGGCGAATAACAAAAGTCATCGATGAAACCAACAATTAACAACTTAAAGAGCATCGACAACTCGCCAAGGAAATTGTCTATGGTAGATGAAGTCATTGACATCCACGTGTAATTGCCGAGTAGCGATAGTTTTGGATTTGTAATTTGTTCTGGACAAGCAATTTTGTAACTTAAATGTTGTTGTAATTTCATGTAACCGCAAATAAGAATAAGAAGTTATTTGTTGTGAAGATAGAATTATGAAATTATCGTTTTAAATTCAGTAACCGTTTGTAGCCGTCAATTGTAGGCAATTATATAGCCACATCGTACCCCGAATCAATCATAGGACCAAGATTCTTTGCAAATTTATCTTGGGAAATACTTATATAACAGTACTGTTATTCCTCCAAAGTAAGCCCTTTAGTGAATGGCCACTCTCCACGCTGCTCCTTGATTCATTTGATCATTCAACAGTAAAGTAAAAACAAAAGACTTCTCCATCTTCTAACTAAAGTAACCCCATTGAACCCTTTCTACGAAGCGCATCTATGAGATGCATCTCGGACATATGCCCAGGAAAAAATGAAGCTGGTTGTAGACATATGTATGAAATTAATAATTTCAGTTTGTTAGGATTTTGGTAGGAATATGGTAAATGTTGTACCATAAAACTTTTATTACAACGTTTCACATTTTATCATGACGAAACTTCATAATGTCCTAAATGAAAGTCACATTTTAGAATATTTTGCCTTTACTTAGACTGAAAAAGTTAGAATTCGTAATATTAGAAAGAATTGCATCTTAAAACATCTTGCACTTGATGAAGACAAAATGTCTTTAACATCATAAAATATAAAAGACTACCTTTTGAAGTTTTACACTTGAATACGACCAATGTTTTTAAATTCGGTCCGGCCAGTTCAATGAGGAACCTACCCTTAGTCAGGTCTGATTATTCACTAAGACTCGAATTGGTCCAAAACCGAATCAAACTGGCTTGACCAATGTTCAACTACTGAACCGGCAATCGCATTGGCCTGATCTTGCAGGTTGACTTTCCAAAATATTTAAGCAGGAATGAAAAAAACATATGAGGAAACCGGCTTCAAAAGTCTCCTTGTAAGTCCGTCAGGAATTTGTGGCTGAGAATGCACCATAATTTTAAAGGAATAACAGTACTGCTAGATAAGCATTTCCCATTTATCTTTATCTTTATTTTTTCATAATTTAAATGATTGACCACAATTACCTCTAGTCATTGTACTTTTAAATTCCTTATCATTTATTTTTCCGTCGAAAATCAACAAAGGACCCTTCATATTCTTTGTCGATTTACACATCGATTTATATATATTCGAAAATGTATTTCATTGTCGATTAAATTTCGGTAAAATGACTTTTTCAATATATTGAAAAGCATTCCGTTATCGATTTAATTCCGGCAAAATATTTTTTTGGCAAGCCTAGTGGGACACATTTTGTTGATTCAAGTAGACTTCGATGGCAAGAACCAGAAATCAACAAGTGGCTGATAATGCTACCGGCAATAGTAATCCAACACCACAAACTGGTGACGAAGTTTCTATGCACTATGACTCTCTAGTCGTTAACTGAGTGGTAGAAGAAGGACAACGCGAAGAGGCAGACCTTCCTTGACATCTCATTGAAGATCAGTCGAGAGAAGTTGCACCACGTAGTCATTGACCGCCATGAAGAGTTTATTTGAAGAGTAGCGAAATGATATGACCAATTACACTCTTAGTCACATCTCAAACATAATCAAGCCGATCGTCATTAATGTTGTGAATGGTGTTCTCTTGAGGCCAAGATCGTCCAATCAACCACCACTATTCAATTCAATGGTACAGGGTATGTTCATAATCCCTCTCCTTTTATTGATGCTAATAGTGTTGGTCAAAACAAGCAAATTGATGACAATAATTTGGCAAATCAAACTAGTCGACATGCTGGTTCATTGCCAAATGTTGAAAATGTAAGGTAAGTATTGGTACAACCCAATGCGAATGTTCCTATATGGCTTAACATGCCGATTAATGTAGATAATTTGGCAAGATCTGCATCATTGCCAAGGGGGCAAAATGGCAAACCAAATCCACAATTGAACTCGCTAAGTATGTCGAAGAAGATTGACAACGATTTGGGATTAGACATGGGTGTTATCATACTTGTTTGTTGAGAATCACATGTCGAATGGGTTGATAATCATCCTTTTCCAAGTCGTTTCAAAATGCCTGACTTTGTTGTTTTTACCGCGAAGAAGAACAATGGACCATCGAATTCATTGTTCGATCAGTGTGGGGAAGCAGGGACAAACATATTTTAAGACTTAAATTTTTTCCTTTGTCTTTGTCAAAAACTACTTTTACTTGGTATAGTAATTTATTGCCTAATTCGGTGTGTAATTAGGTAGAGATGGAAAGACAATTCTATTCTCAATTTCATAGAACATATATGAAGTATCGATTTCTAATTTGGCCATATTCTATCAATACAATAATGAGTCAGTGATAAGTTTGTTGCTCCACTTAAGAAGGTTAGGAATAAATGCCTTACTGTTTTCCTTTTGGGTCAAATAAATGCCTTACTTCACTCTTAGAAAAAGAATCCACAACTCTAGCTTTTGATGGATCGAATTCAATTTAAGAGAAAAATTCAAAGGCCAAGACTTCGCTAATTTATTGCAATTGGCAACGGGAGTGTTTAAGTATGAGCAACTTCTTAAAGACAAAGATAAAGGGCCACCTAAAAACTTGGTACAAAATGTGGCTTCAATGGAAAATTATGAGTGAGAGTATGAATGTGGCAAATATGATACTCGACAAGCCCTATGTTTGTCAATCTTTAAAGCCTGTCAAAATAAAAGAAAAAAGAATGGCCAGGGCTAAAGACACTTAAATTTACTTGTTTGACATGGACAAGTTTGACGAAATCTTTGATTTACTCTCAAAAGATGTCATGATAAAATTAATGGAATGGCAACTTATCCCGAATAAAGAAGATTTAATAAAAAAAAATTATGTGTGGCACCACTCATGGAGCCACAACACACTTAATTGTGTTGTTTTTAAGAAAACAATTCAAGAGGCAATTTAGTAGGGAAAAGTCAAATTTGCCAATAACAAGGGGGCATACAATGACCATTGATTATCTAATTGAAAAGAACCGAATTATCGATGAATCATTTGATTTTTTATTAAAAGAGGGCATATATTGACACAAAAAATTGACCAACTTCTGGTTTAATTTATAAGTGACAGATTTAGTCGAGAGTAATAGAGTTTGGCGAACAACATAAGTCATTGATAAAAACAACAGTCAATAACTTGAAAATCATTGACAACTTGCCAAAGAGGTTATCGACAACAAACATAAGTTATCTACGCTTTCTCTTCAAAGTTACAGAAATCATCTATTACTAAGAAGAAAATACTTATCTTATCTACCAATTCGAACCAAAAAAAATGTTAAAAAAAGAAATTCATCAAGTCGCATCAGAAAAAAGGACGTTTGCTTTGCTTCCTGAAGATTTTGCGGCCGTAAGTGGAATTGATCATCTCCACGAGTGGAGGGAAATTGTAACGTTGCGAATGAGGACACCGGAATCCAAGCAGACGCAGTGACTGCAATCAAAACCCGCACCTTCTTATTACCGAACACAAGATAAAGTGTGGCACTGAAAGCCACCCCACCCTCAAAATTAACGTTGATGGGTCCTTTGTGGAAGGAGATAACGAAGGTAGTGTCGCCTGTGTATGCCGAGATGCCTTTGGGAAGATCGTTGACGGTTTAGCAAAGAAGGTGTGAGCATTTTCTCCCGCGCAAATTGAAGCCATAGCCTGTTGGGAAGCACTTCACCACTTTAGTTCGCGCTCTCACTTAAAGTACCAGCTTGAGTCAGACTGTAGCTGTCTGATAAATGCCCTCACAGATCAAGATAAGCCATCCTGGGAAATAGAATCACTGATCTTTGCGTGCAAAGCTCTGATGGGCCACTTCAAAAGCTTACAATTGGCCTATTGTCCAAGAGAAGCAAATCAAATAGCGGATTGGGTCTCTAAGGCCCACAGACGAAACGAGCTCTTTAGTAATTGGACCTCTAATCTCCCGAAAATCTTATGGGATCTAATGTGTTATGAGGCTCCTCTTTCATGTAATAGTGGTATCACTTAAAGTGATGAATGAAGCAAGTTTTTTCTTCGATCAAAAAAAAAAAAAAAAGCCACCCTCATGGATCTTATGGAGAGAAAAGGTGCAACCACACTGATGATCGGATGCGGTGGACGACAATAGAGAGAGTGCATCCGCAACTGCGAATACCATCAAGGCCCTCCTCGACTTAAATATTGGAAGGCCCGAACAGCCATCACTGCCACCAGAAATGGTGATGACGGCTGTGGATATGACTAGTTGTGATGAGCGCCGACGCCACGGTATACTGAGTTTGCTGTGTCTTTCATCCATTTCTCTCCTTCTACGACAAAGTCCTTGTGTGCCACGGTAAATACCGTCCTTGGATTTCTCCATTCATGGTTCACAGCCTGCTTGAAAGCAGGTTGCAGAAAATTTTCCACTTCCTGTACACTAGGGGATGATCATTATGAAAAGATCTAATCTTTGGCGGACTTGTTGGTTAGATGGATGATGATCTTGGACAGTCCTCCGAAAAAATTTCTTCTCTACTAATGTATGGAAATTTGAGACTAGAAACGCAAACTGCCTTGAACCATCGTAGTTCACGCTGTATCTGCAGAGCTGCTCTGGAGACAAGATTGAGCCGGTTCAAAGGTGCTAATTTCCCAGCCAAACGCATGTTGTTTCCAAATTTGTCTGTAGATGCCGTGACAAGTGTGTCCTCGCTCATCCAATACATAAGACCAAAGATATTTTCTCGGCGATACACAACTGCACGATGGAATATGACTCTGCCCTCATCTGAGAGCCACATAGCAATAGGGAATGCATCCACAATCTCCTGGACGATCTAGTGAATCCCATGGGTTGCAGCATAGAATAAAGGCGTTGTCAAAATGTAGTTAGCTTCTTTGTAACCGAATTTTGCGGTCTCTGAGCACAAGCGTCTTACGAGTTGAAGTGCTTTATAATGCTTCAGTTTTGTCTTGTGTATGCACTTGATATGGGGCACTGAATTTTGGAAGCATCTTGAAGGATCAACGTTGTTCTTTATCAGTCGTAGCAAATTTCGTGTTGCTTCAGAACTTACCTAATCTTCCGATAATGTTGAAGCACTCTTCTCCAACCGAAAGAGGCTATATTTCTGCTTTTGCAGAAGAGAGTTGTTCGTACGTCTCTTGAATCTCCTCCTTTCTCAAGGTGGTACTATTTTTCATCTTGGTGGTACTGCTTTTTATCTTAAAGGCACACCTTGCCAATCAAGAACAGATTGTCGCAGAGCAAACTGCATACTTACATAATGAAGCTCTGGTAAATTGGGGAATCAGTATGATCTTTGTATGTGTTACTCCTTGTGGGCTGGATAATGCATTTAATCCCTTCTGCAATACCAAATTCTCTCTTCTTCTATTTTGAAGTGAAATTGAACTGCATACCCCTTGATTTGTCCCAAACCTCGAAATTGTCTGTCGCTCAAACTTTCCTAAAACTAAACTGACAAAATCTTTGCGCTACTAATATGACTGGTGATCTGGTATTTGGGAGAGAGTTCTCTATGAAATCTTTGGTAGAGATGATAGGTGAAAGAAAGAAAATTTCGATTGGCATAGGCTGTGGCAATAGGGTGTTAACTGTTAAATGCTTATTAGAAACTAACATGCATAAATCAGACGCTGCGCTATGTTGAAGCCACTTCCACTAGGGAATGCTGATGGCATAACAGCTATTGAACTCGAAGGAGAGTGAACAATGTGGCCATTCCATTAGCCAAGCCAGGGTAACGCTGAACCAGTTCCACGGCCATTTCTGTCAATGTCATGCGAACTGTTCTGAGGATAACAGCTCGAAGCATCCATCTGAGAAAGGGGAGGTTCTCTAAAGAATCAGTAATCACTGTAGAATTTCAAGAATATAACATGACGAATGAGCAGAATACCAGATTCACCATGGAATGGACTTGGATCCACCACATCTCTTGTGACTCGTAAGCAAGTATAAGATTCTCCTTCTGGCCAAATTGAGCTGCTCTGTGGAGTGTCAAGACATTGTCCCTGTCGCGGCTAAGAGGCAAGTCTGCTCTTTTATTAACATGCAATTTTGCAGCTTCAGCATTGCCGACTTGAGCAGCTACGGCAAAAGCGGTCTGTTTTCTGCTGTGGTCAATGTCAAACTCTCCACTGACATCCTCTTTGTCTCCACTACATAAATCAAGCTCTTATTCCCGACAGGCGACAGCGACATGGAGCGGTCTCTCCTCTGTTTTTGTAATACTTAATTGCATCAGGGTCATGCTCAAAAAGTTATTCAATTGCCTCACCTCCCAGGATTGCTTTGTACAGGTGGTAAGTACCAGCTTGAATCTTTCCCAATGTTCTCTCCTGAAGTCATCAGCCCAATTTGTTTTCATATTGTAAAGTAATCAACATTTGTTAGCTTACCTATTGATTCTCCCTCAACAGTGGACCTGATCAGTCTCCGAAGAATTTGAGACCATCCCTTTAAGAGGCCGATCAACCCTCAAGATACAAAGTTCAACACGTGTTTCCTCCCAGTTATTGCTTTTCCTATGTGACCTTAACACAGACATTGCATCCCAAGCTTCTGGACAAAACGACATACACGTCCTCACATTACACCGAGTGACAACGAAATCCACCGTGGCAGTACCGAAAAATTAGCACATTACGGACACAACTTCAGTCGGAAATTGGAGTTTAAGGTTTGAATACTGACGAGAACGATGCAGTCCTTGTAGGCATAAAAGGCTCTTGAGGAGATTGTGAATATTATATTTTCTTCCCATTCTTGTCAAATCTTATATCATTTTGTGCAGCCTTCTTACCAAATGCACATGAAACCATGTCATGGTAAGAGTAGAGATTTCGATATGTTAGGAATCTGAGTGGCCATAGGACCTCTCCACCGTAATATTCCAGCAATCTGATAACATTTTCCTATGTCTTTTGAACAATTACTTGTTCTGGCTTGTTAATAGTATTTGTCCGGCAATCTGGAAATGTTAATTTTTATCTTAACTGAACAAGTTCGGCCTTTTGTTTCTTCTTTACAAGCAGGATCCACCTCATACTTAGCTAATGCTATCGTATTGACAAATAGGTCACATTCTTCTTTCTTTTCCCCATGACGTGTATGGCGACGTTGTGTGGATTCAAATTACACAAAAGCACAGACGTCAAATGATTTCACTTTCATAAACCCGAATCTGTCCCAACAAATTGTAAAAAGTGAAAGATCAACCTCAACCCGCAACAGATTAACGAGGACTTATTCAATCACATAGTGGTAGTGACATTTCAACGGAGAGGCAAGGATTCGGCCCATGCGAAATATCATCTGGCATACAAAAAGAATTTTTATTTTGTTCACTGCAAGTAAAGGAATCACTTTCACATATTGTGTTTGCATATTATCATGCGTGTGCATCTATTAAAGGTTTGTTTTTGTTCCGTCAAAAATAGACGTTCCTTAGATTATAGTTACACACACAATAGTACGCTAGCTCTGCTCCACCAGCGTTGCATATAAGCTCTTCAAGAAAGTCAGGCCCATGAAATACTACACGAATGTCATGGACCAGGTATAGTGCGAACCAACACCCGAGTGAGTTCCCGGAAAACAAGAAAACCATTCATGAAAATAGTTATAGAAGAATGAAGGCCACTTAATAACAAGAAAATTTTCATGATCAGACACTCGATAACAAGACTTAAAATTGCTATACCATGGATTATGCTCGTCTTGTGATTGAGGCGAGTCCATTTTGGCATGTAATATTAGCTGTCATCACCAAGCAGGACCAGTTTAAAAAGCAGAAACAAGAGCTGCAATAACCATCCTGATCTATAGCTTCTGAAGCTCATGATTGAAGATTACTTGAGAACTCTAGATGAGCAAATCGAGTTCCCAGTGAGCTACTTCCATGTCGAACAGACTCCGCCTTATCAACAGTCCAAGTCTTTCTGGTATATTATTGGGAGGCGTTTCAATGGAAGCTTTCAACGCCACCCTGTATCTGGTGTTTGGTGAAAAGAAAGTGCAGGTTTTGATTGCAGCTGCTGCATCTGCTTGTGTTTAAGTGACCTTGTCCGTGACGTTGCAGTTCCCCCTGCTTGTGAAGATGATTACGGCAGGCATTTTTTAGGAAGCAAAGCAAACGTCCTTTGTTCTAAATGCAATTTTTGATGATTTTTGTTTTCAGCGATTTAAATTGGTAGGTATTGTAGATATGAGTATTCTCATCTTTATGATGAATGTTTTCTGCAACTTTGAAAAGAAATTAACCTTCCCTTTCTTTATGCCTTTTCTGGATAAGTATTGTGAAGGTTTTCTATCATTTTCAAGTCACTCACAGTAGACTTGCTTCCTCGATATCTTAATGAGGATATTGGTGTTCTCTCCTTGCTGTCTAAATTGAGACCCATCTCTTCGACCAAAAAAAGTTTTGAGACCCATCTCCATTATCGTCATCGTCCTCTCTGCTTAGCCCAGTTTTCTCTTGCCTGTTTTTTCAATGCCTTCACGCTAACATCAATGGCCCGAAACTTTAGCATAATATCCCAGTGAGGATTTCAGTTTAGGGGGCAGATTCGCCAACCACACTTCTACACAGACACACGAGTCCCTTCTACATCATCTCCTTGATTAGTGTTAAAATATGTCTCGAGTTTGTGTCCGAAATGAAAATCTGAATATTCCAAATCGATATTTTGTGGTTGTCCGAAATCGAGCAAAAGAAAATATTGAAAATCATCTTTCTTACTGTGCATTGAAGAGTTGGACTGAGTTTGAAAAGTCAATCGTGGACTTGTGGTTAATTGCATCAGAGAAACAAAAAGGAAATTAGAAAGATATGTTTTCCCAATTCTAGTGGGAGTCACGATCGGAAAGCCCAAACCCTACTTTGTTGACCGAAAAATGCAGGTTTCCAATTCTGAGTTGGTCACGTTCTCTTCTTGGGTATATATACATATGCACACCGATATTGAAGAGTGTGGGCAGTGGGTTGTTTCGTTGGTTACGAAGAAGTCTTGAAGTGCCGCTATTGATGTGAGTCTTGAAGCTCTGTTTAGTCGGGTGCTGGGATTTTCTTCGTGGAATTACACCAAGAGTTTGAGTGTTTGTAGTGATTAAATCTTATGATAAGATTTGTGTACAATTTTTTCGTGAGATTGAAAGATTATTTCGTGAGAAATTACGGAGATAAACACAGCGTAAGTTATTTGGTGTAATTGGGGCTTAGGAAACATTTAGAATGTTTAAATGACTCGAGTGTGGTTGTAATCTCCGTTATATCGCTTGATCTATAGTGGAATTCTGTGCTACTCTTCCTGTGGATGTATATCACTACGATCGAATCATGTAAATCTGGTGTCCGATTTATTTTCTTTATTTTATCAATTTTATTGTTCGATTGTTTAGCTTCCGCAACAATTAAGATCACATGCTCAGTGTGGTGTCCATACGTCACCCATTGGAAACATTTTAGCCTTATTCCTTCCGTGACACCCTTCTAATTCTTGGTGTCAACCCGACCAGTTAAATCCAACTTTCACACACATCATCATGCACAGGTCGCCCCTCTCAGTTACGAGCACGGTTATGTGACTTGTGTCTGCTCGCAGAGTTCTTGCCAACACCAAACCAAGTTCCATCAAGAAAAAGAAAGAAAGCTGCTGAAAGATCGTCTCACATCGCACGACAATGGGTCTTAAAGGCTTTTCATATTCATGTGGTCTTCCACCACCTATTCGCTTAAGCTTTTGGGTTGGATTTTCTAACATGGTATTAGAGTTAGTGTTATCCCTTTCGCGAATGTATGTGGTCAATATTTAAAATTCCACGTGAATGTGCATAGTCAAATTTTCACAAATGTGAAAATGATACAATTGAAATTATCAAGGCCTCGAGGGGCATGTTTATGCTCCAGGAATATATATTATCATCACATTTCTAGTTTATCTAAACCTGAGTGAATTCATCCTATCTATACTTGCTCTTGCAATTTGATTTGCTGAAATTGCATAAAATGAATCTGCCTCTGCTCTCTCAAAACTCAGAGAAACATTTCAATGAGTTCCACAATATCATCGTCTTATCTTAAACAGACTACTCCCTGAGAATCGACCACGACGAAATGGCAGCATTTAAAGTTCGCCCTCTCATCATTATTAAGGATTTAGGAACCTTGACTATGTCGTTGCCAGAACGACCACAATCCATAAATGATTCTTGATCCAATGGTTTCCAAAAATTCTTAGATCTATTAAAAGAATATTCACTAGAGCAACTACAAGACAATCCCATCAGATTCATCCCCAAAAAATTGGGGAAAAATACCAACAGCCCTACAGTATTGTTGAATGGAATTAGCCAAACCCAATCTTCGGAATTTGACTTGATTATGCCTCATGTAAAACATATAACATTAGGAACCAAACCAGATTCACTGATTAACATGCGTATGGCAACCTATGGAAGCAGAAGTTCTTGTAAAAGAGCCCCTGGCAGGCATTGAACCGATCAAATGAAAAATCTATAAACCAGATTCACTGATATAACAGTGGTTTCCATTGTCCTAAAAAATGAAAGCTCCATATGCTTATTCGTCACCATCTTAAGACTCCTTTCCATTTCTCACAATATAATCCCTTCTGCTTTAAATGCAACGCCTTTCAAAATCTGTAATGTTGCTGAATGGAATCGATGTCCAAGCCTTTCAGCTTGACCACTGATTCAACATGCCCTTTCAGAGTATGTGACTCACCAAGCCTGCAACGACAGAGTCTATTTGCCTTACCATCGCATGTAGGACTAAAATAGCATAAACGAACTGCTGGCAGCAAATGTTTTAGACTTTGTATTTACTATTTAGGAATATGCTCCTATGCCTCGTAATACACAGCATGGCCTTTAAACATCAATTACCAGGCCAACCTCAGCATGTTGTTTGGCTTGTTGTGCAATCTTGTAAAGCTCCCTGTAACTACTCTTGTCAGGAGAAAAGATTGCTGGTCTCAGGAAGCTGAGGCCCTGCAGAGTCCTCTGCGCACTTGCTCACTGAGCTTCTTCCTTTCTTTTCTGTGGTCCATTTTGGTAGTGAAGGCGGTCTGTGTGATAAAATTGGCCAAATTACACAACGTAAATATTTCGTAACAAAATTCAAGGTGTTGCCTCTTGCTCAAAGGAAATATCAGTTTGCAAAGGCATGTTACCTTGTTTTCCAAAAAGAGTATTCCATGCTCTCCTGCTCAGAATGTAGCCGGAGTTTCAGACAATCAACAGAACATATGCCACTACGCTGTTATGCCAAATGACACTGGCCCGCCCCCATCCAGTTCCCTTGATCCTCGCAAAGGCCCAATTTGCATAAACTGCTACAAGCAATGCGATCTGCTCATCAAATATTTTTGCATCAGGGAAGAATATTGGTGATTGTTGACTGATTTATTTATTGTCCAAATTTTTCTGAGGACTTTTGACCATTCACCATTGGTGAAAAGCTAGTGGATTTGCAGTTCTCACTTTGAACCTGACTCTGGTGAAATTAGTCAGTAGAAAGTGCCATAGCAAACTTGACCTCCTAGCTAGCAACTACGAATGCGCTGACCGAAAGAAGTACAGGGCTAACCATACTCACTAAACAAAGATTAGGGCCTGGCTAACTATACTCTCTTGCAAGTACGGGGCTGCCATCATTTCACCAGGGTTATTTCTAACTATATTACTTCTTTCCAACAGTTTTAAGAATGCTATATAGGAGAGGCATAAAATTAGAAAACCACACAAGAAACAGATTCTCACTGAGTCAGCATCTTTCAGGGCCCAAAAGAATGTTACAGTCATCAGTGCCAAGGTGAGAACAATTCTGGCAGCAAAAGTTTCTTTCAACTGCCAGCTATCTGGCCTGGGATATGGCTCACTCAATCTTTGGAGCTTGTCATGATCGTTCCTGAGATTGGTATAAAAAATTAGTCAAACTGATCTTTCTTGACCTGCTATGTTCAAAAGGGGGAGTACAAGAATCAAAAACTATCATCTTACCATTGTTTAATATGGCAATGATCAAAACCATAAAGGATGCAAGGTCAAACTTCCAGATCAAAGCAATGAACATAAAGCCAAACTGCAAAAGCAAAATGATGTGACTGGATGCATGAAATTTCATCAGCGAATTCTTTTTATAATCTTGAGTCCACATTTAAGGGAGGACACTTACCACAATACGGATCGTAATGGAGATGGCATAAATCTGCAAAGTTTCAGTCAACTCATACTAAGCTAGGAACACAATTGGCAATATGCAGAGATTTGGTGCATAATTAATTGGAAAAACAATCCAAATCACTAACAGTGTGATCCCTCTTTCTTAGAAATACAGCCCAGCTGATAAGCACAGCGCCTTTAATGACACTCAAGCTCGTTTCAGTGAGGACAATGTCCAAGCACTTCTAGCTGCATCAGTGGCATCAGCAACTGCAATCCAGCGTCTGCCTTCTTCAAAGCAGAGGCTTCATTCACGCCATTTCCAGTCATATCACACAAGTGCTTGCTCTCCTGCAGCTTCTTTTCAATTTTGTACTTGTGTCATGACATGTGCCATTCACAACTTCAGTGAATACAATAATGTGGATCTCTTTAAGCATGATTTCACGAATCCATAAGGTGAACCAAAATAGTTGCAGTTCTTGATTGATCTGAGTAACTTTTCAATTGTCTCTGGTTGGGTTTTTTCTTGATGTACTCAAAACTATGCCACATGAAGAAGACAATTCTGGAACAGTAAATTGTGTGGGACACTATGGTCCGTCAAGGAATTCTCGCCTCAGAGGAAATGTATGCTCAGTAATGTCTTCTCAATGGGATGTTCTATCTGCACGGTGATTTCATTATTAAGCTCGCACCTCAACCACCTCCAAATATGGTTCTCCATTAATAATTTAATTTTTGGTCTTAGGTCTATGTTTCGTTGATCAAGAGGACCAAAGTATTATTAAGTATAACATGAGATGATAACCTGCTAATTGGGATATCCAAATTGAGCACCAATGGAACAAATCTACCTTGCCTAGAATAAAATTTCCATGCTTGAATAATCATGACAAAAAAGAATATGGTTGTCTGAAACAGGTAGAACTGAATCAATATTCTTCTACTGGTTCAATTTGACACAGAGAAACCTTGCTAAGGAATTAAAAGTTTCCCCGGAATAATGTGAAGAGAATTTTGAGTTGTGCTTCTTTCAATATCCTTTCTCGAAACAAGTGTGGCAGAGAATTTTATGTCTCCTGAAAATACAAAGACAAGCTGAAGACTAGGATCAAGAGTTTTCATGGACCCTGCAGATGATGAAATGGAAAAGCTTGAAACCTGCTCTGTTGAAACTTGGGTGGAATGCTACAATATGCAATATCTGGAAGGAGAAATAAGGGGATACATGAGCTAGTTAACCCCCAAATGAATAGAGTTGTTGCTGCTATACTCTTCTCAGTGAAAACTATGTTTGAGTCATTAATTCAGGAAGGGAAAAAAGCAGTTCCTGATGAGGTCAAAAGCATCTGTAACAGATGGAGGATTGCTTGTTAGTTGTATGTTCTTGCTCGACCAAGACTGCTTTGAAGCCATGATTGACTGGTGCTCGATAGTGAGTTACTGGTTTTTACCTGTATGGTTCATTCTGTTCTAATGTTTGTTTCCAATATAAGAGTGGGCTTTGTTGTCACATGGTCCATTGAGTTTAAGGAGAGGTCTCAAACTAGGTTAAAGATTCACTTTTTAACTCATATTTAATAAAAAAAAAAACTCATATTAATTGGGGTGCATTGTAAGTAGGTTAGCCAAAATTTAAAGAATGGGTTGTTATGGGTTTAGAGTAGCAAAGCCCAACTAAATATGAATTTTAATTGGTTTGAACTAAACTCACATGCCACCTACCAAACAATGCCTCCACTTGTTTAGGCTGGCTGATACAGTTTAGGCTGTTGTCGGGCTGAGCTTACAAATTCACAAGTATGTTGCAAATTTCGGACAATATCGACCATGCACATCACGTTGTCGGGGGATCTCGCAGAGTGTGCATCTAGAGATATCAAACTCTTCCAAGAATCCAATCTATCAAGTCCTTATTTCAACTAGATCTTCGCAAACTCCTGCAATCAATAGCTCCAGAGATTAAATCTGAAAGATCTAGCCTCTTAATGGGCTTGCATCCAGCCATATCCCACTTTTCCGCGCATGCCTCTACCTATTAGGCTATTATGGCCATGAATTTTCTATCAAGATATTGCAATTCGTAGCAGTCAAAAGCTTCATACGACTAAATTCTGGTTAAGGCCTTTCAATGGACTTGCACTAAGAGATATCGAACTCTTCTAAGAACTAGGATCAAATTGCGACTAGATAATGACAACCTGCAGCATCCAACAGCTTCCTTCAGACGATCACCACGGCCTCCAATTTTAGCTAGTTGATGGCCAAGTAGCCTCAAAAGAGTTGATTGCGGAAGGTCCAGCCTTCGAGTGACTCGTACCGGGAGACATCCGATAACTACAACATACCAAGCCTTTGAATTTCATATAGGCTTTTGCATTCTCAAACCATCACTTGCTTCAGACATTTTGATTGAAAAAGGTCCAACCTTTGAAGGGACTTGCTCAATGAGATATCCAACATTTCCAAGAACTCCAGATTATCAAGGCCTTGAATTTCAAGTAAATTTTCGCATTCTTTAACAACTCCCATCTATTAACCGCTTGAATTTTGACCACATTTTCGCAATCTGCAATAGTCAATCTCCTCAGACCATTGATTTGTGGGATCTTTAGCCTTTTGATGGCTATGCAAGAAAATATCCAACTCTTCCAAGAACCCAGACTCATCATGGCCTCAAATTCCCACAAGATTTGCACAAGAGAATGCTTCAATTGCTTCAAACGATCTAAGTCATTTAATGGACTTGCATCATGGCACATCTAAAATTTCCAATAAACTCATATAGCCTTGGATTTTGGCAAGTAGAAGCCTTCAACTGCTTTAGATAATTAAATTGCGAAAGGTCTAGCCTTTCAATGAATTTGGACTAGGAGATATCTAGATCTAGCCTTTCAATGGATTTGGACTACGAGATATCCGACTCTTTCAAGAACTCTTACCTTTGAAGGCCTTGAACTTCAACTAGATTTTCGCAATGATCAGCTTCAAATGTTTCAATTGAAAAAAATTCATCGTTTCATTGGAATTGCATGAGTTGATGCCCAACTCATCCAAGAACTTGGATCTATCAAGACTTCAAACTTCAACAAGATCATCGTTTTTTTATTGCTTCGACAGAGCATTCATTTCCTCTAAATATTCAAGGTCATCAAGACCAGGCGAATCTGTACCCCCTTCTCCGTCCAATGTAGTTGTTTCATATATTTCATATGCCAAATGGGGAATTTAAAATTTTGATTTTTAATTGACTGAAAACAAATCCCGAGTTGTCGCCTTCTTGCGGTCCTCGATGTATGCTCCCTGGTGGCCTTAACAAGTAACCCACTATCACTTCTTGATTGAAAAGTAATTACAGTGAACTCATATAATTGATGTAATAAAATAGACTGGTTAATTGACCTTGACTTAGAAAAGTGCTAAGCCGTTGGCTTCTAGCTCTAGACTTTATCCTGTGAATGTCCGCTCCATTCACAGCTAGCTCCAAGAGGGCCACTCCTTTTTCACTTCTAGAAGTCTTCCTCTGTACGTGCTAAGTCGTCACCTTCTAGGCATCATCCGGTGGCGGTTCTTTCTTGGTGCTGAATAAAGTCAGACCAACGTGAGCTGATTTTATCATTTATGCACCAGCAACTTGGTGAGTCCCGTGCTATGCATAGGAAGATCATTTAACGTTTATATTGTTGTCCTCTTTGGCCATGACATTAATAATGTATCTAAAAGCAAGGGGAAAGAAACAAAAAAGAACGTAATAGCTATGTTTTCACTTTAATTAAATTACCATTATACTAGTCTCTAGACCCATGCTACCGCTATGCATGCTAAAAAGACTTGTGAAATAGATTATAGTAAATAATAATTCTAGAAATATACTCGATCATCATGAGAATAAGAGATCTTTGAAATATTGAAAAGAAAATTATATGCCCCTTGAACTAAAGGGGAAAAATTTTAGTTCGATCAAAGTGGAAAAATAAAAGAAATATTTTTCAATAGAACGGGAAGATAAATGTCGTTCATGGAGTGTCACATGTCAGCCATCCATTGAAAGTGCTTTAGTGCACCACTTTACATTTATTAGATAAGATAGATTTAGTATATCTAATTTAGATCGATAATGAGAAATTTAATTTAATAAGCTTAACTCTAAGATCTAAGAAATTGTGCTTTCTTTTTTTGATCTAGCGCATCAAAAATTTGCTTTTTTTTTTTAACTTATGAACTTTAATAAAGAAAATAACAATAAAATTAATTATGGGACGCTCATGTTCTTACTTATTTTCTTTAACTTTTGGTCATACTATTTGTTAAATTAGACAACTTATTGGTTTTGATGTACCTAACGGCAAGTCTAACGGTGGCTAGTTTTGTCTTTTGGGTGAAAATTTGGACTTTTTAACAAGACATTTGTCCCTTGAGTGAAAGCCGGGGGCGCCTGATCAAAAAAAAAAAAAAGCCGGGGGCTTTTTTAGGGAAAAACGCCAGTGCCATAAAAATCATCTTTTATTTTTCAAAGGAATTGATATATTGACAATAAAAGAAGTATCTGGTCGTAATTTTTTCAAAATCTCTATTTTAATAAGATATGTCGTTTTAATGGTATTAACTTTATTTTTACTTTAGTAGCGTATTTTTCCAATTAATATAAAGAAGAGTACTAAGTACATTTTTTCAGTTAATCGAATAGGCCATACTATTCAATTTTTAGAGCGCCAAATTTTTCATCCATTGTTTGAAGTATGTGCAAATTTTCCATCCGATGAACTTTTTATGTTGTTTTTTTTTCAAATCATTGTTTTAGGAAAATAAAAAGGAAATAATTTCTTACCATCGAATTAATGAGATTGCATAAAATCATCTTCACAATAAGAGTGATTTATAGTTAATCTATGTATTAATGTAATTTGGCTTCTAATAATCTTTCTAACTAATTGTTATAAGGACTGACGTTGGCCTTTTAATCATGATATACATTTGTATTGATACTAAAATTCCAAATGTCAATTTGAACTGCGATGAACAGAGTAATACTATTATCTATAGCAAAAATTTAGTTTATTCCACACGTGATGCGCGGGGTGATGGATTTTTTGGCCACCGACCTGCTCTCAAGACAAATAATTTTGAGAAAAATCCAGACGAGCGTTTTCCAAATTCATGTTGCTTTTTGCCACATTAGCTTTTGGAGGCTCTTACAAATGCAGATTTTCAATGTCTCACTTCTTCTTTAAAGCTCATTCACTATGTGCTTTTTATTTCCGTGAAGAAATTTTGGACCTATCAAGCGGGTGGTGTGACGGCCCATGCGGTGGTGCGCGGGGAGGAAGGATGGTGATGTGTCCGCATCTCGATCCTCGGACGTGCACAGGGAAGGGAGGGGGAGCCTCCCTTGTCCCACATCGCCTAAGGAAAAGTCCTGAACTGGCTTATAAGATCTAGAGTTCTATATCTGTGTAACACGTTTTAAAGTAATAAGGGTCAGTGAGCCTAAAGTGGATAATATTACACAGTGTAGACCCGAGGTGTTACAGGTGGGAAGATCGGGTCTGTTACTCCCCGAACCCTTTATCGAGCCCGCGACATCTCGCCACCGGTCGAACAGTTGCGACGTCCCAGGTTATCACCAACCTCAACTAAACATCAGAGATTTAATCGTGCAAACGAAAACCATAAAACACCCGGACAAACTTAAACTGGGGAGAATTGGGAGGATATGCATTTCCATTTCTTGTTCAACTTGTTCCACCATATATACAATAAAACAAACCTCTGACTACCAATGCACACTTTACTGAAACTACCAAAATAAAAAAGGAGTCGATGACTTGACGTTCAACCTCAAAAATGGTTCTCATCTAAGGCAAGCTTTCCCACTTCTACAAACACGGTCGTCGTGTGTCTTATCCAGGTCATCCCGTCACCCATCGGAAACTCAGCTACCTCATACTCCGTATGCACCGGTACTCCAAAACGTACTGGTGGCGGTGGTGGATGGTTCATTGCTTAGGTCGGGGTTCTGAAAATTATTGGTTTACATAACCATGAGATTATATCTCAGCAAGTACACCCTTAAACCCAACCTAGGCTATCACGTACCTCCGGACAATTACAAAGCACATTCACATGCGCCAAATCTTCAAACAACAGGGATATTACACACAATCACACGCACATAAAATTTCCCACGTCGTGCGTTCCTTTCGTTTTCATTATCACTTTCCAAATTCCTCGCCAGTGACCCTCGTAAACGTATACGCCCCAGGTACACTGCGACCACTAATCACTTTCCACATCACTCGCCAGTGACCCGCGTTGAAGTACACGCCTCAGGCACACTGCAATCATTCACCACATCTGGTCCGCGTACCCGTTCACGCCTCAGGCCCTAATCTCGACCTGAGCATCACACGCCCCAGGCCCGATCCCAACTCAGCCCGCGCCAAATGCGACAGGCCTACATGATTGGAACCCGAGCTTATAATGCCTCAGTCCAATCCCGGTCTCACCCGAACTGATCGTGCCTCGGACCGATTCTCATTTTTGCTTTTTCAAGCCTCAGCCTGTGCCAAATACAACAGACCTACGTGATCGCGGCCCGAGTTTATGATACTCGACCCGATCCCAAACTCGTACTTTTGCACTTTCACACACTTTCCCATCATCACTTGCCACACTACAATCTCCTTCTCACTCATGCCCACGCTCCACATGCATTTATCACACGCAACTGGCCCTTCACACGTGGCCCGCACACACATTATTTTACACGTAGCTCATGCACATTCAGCATAGGACATGACAATACCAATAATTAATTTAATCTAACTCACATGTGTACCCAACAAGCATATACAATCACCCAATTGCCCAACAACATACTCAATTTAATCACAACAATTTATTTATAATTTAGACACATCCAACACGTAAATTCTCATTTTTCTCCCACCAAACGGCGTCGGATTAATTCCGATCCTTCCCAAAACTTTCTCGCCATAAAATACCGGTTCTAAAAACCTAACTTGCGTCCCAAACAAATCATCACAGCCCCGTGAACAGTATATCACAGCCACTGTTATTATCTAATTTCCAATAAATATTGCCTGAATTAATTCTTAAGGCCCGCCATAAAATTTCCGCTCCCAATTCATGCAATTCCGCACCTAACTTTATACAGATTTTGCCCAAAAATCGTCCGTCGATACCCGAAGTCCTAAATTGGGTTTAGAGCGCGACTTACCCGCGTTTTAGACTATCGCGGCTAGAACGGAAAGTGGTGACACTTAATCGGGAACGGCGGCGACAGCGGCAAAGCTCGGCAACGGCGATCGGCTTGAGCAGCGACGTTCCGGCCTCTTGATTTGGGGCTCACGGCCACTAGAGAAAGAGAGGGAAAGGGAGAGAAATATGGCGGTGAGGTTGATGGTGGTGGTGTACAGCGGCGTGGACGACGGCTTGGAGGCGATTCGGCGTGCGGCGGCGAGCGGCGGAGCCGGCGGTGGCAGGGTGGTGGACGGCAAGGAGCTCACGGTGGAGAGAAGAAAAGAAAAGAAAAGAAAAGAAAAGACCAAATGGGGGAGGGGGTTCACGGCAATGGAGAGATGAGAATGGAGAGAGAGAGAGAGAGAGAGAGAGAAGTTTGGACTCAAATAGTGTCAAAATTGACCAAGGTGGAAATGACCATAATACCCTTGTCTCACAAATTTAATCCAACGGTCCCGATTCGATCTTATCTTGATCCGACGGCCGAGATCGATTCTTGCACAAAAATATCTAAGGGCATACTCGTAATTTCCTAAAAATCCAAGGGTAAAATTGTCCAATCAAAATTTTAGGGCAAAATTACTAAAATGCCCTTTACACTTAAAGCTTGTCCTTTAATAAATCCTAGGGGTATTTTGGTCACTTTCTCTGTTTCTTGCCCAAATTGAATTTTTCCGAAGGATTTAAGCGCACCAAAAATTGACAAGTGTCACGTGCAGCGTCGTCCTAGCGTTTCGTCGCGACTTTCTAATTTTCTGGTGTCCAATTTGGGCAAAATTTCAATAATTAAATTTTATTGAATGCAACTCGAGCGTTTCTCAAGCTAACGGGCGGCTTGCTGAGGAAATTTGCAAAATCGACTCATAACTGATACTGAATCGAGTCACGTGCAAGTTCGTTCGGTGCGTGACGACCTCGGTTGTCATTAAAATCGCGAAGATCAATCACTTGATCTGAGGGGTACGATCGTTCGGTATAATTTCAGAATCATTCGTCAAGTCGTTTCGTGGTCCAACGGAATCACTCGCGATCCACTACTAGGACAGTGGCGAACTGACCCTTAACTATCCTTGGATCGGCCAACAGTGGCTCAAAATATTACTTCCGCGATTTAATGGTCGAAGTCCATTCACAGTTGAATTTTCTTTTAGTTGTGCGAATTTAATTCCCTTATTAGCCTTTCCCTAATGGTTAGCATTCCCAGGAGTGATCAGTTCCGGGCGAGAAATTTACTACGAGCACATTTCATAAAACTCTGTTATTTCATAATTTCCAATTCGCGGAAATTTCAGAATGTCACGGGGTCATTATGTCACGCCCCGCACCCCACGAAGCGTTAACATCCCGCGTACAGGTCGAAATATGGTGTGACGCTCCCAGGTTACGTCACCGACCCAAAACCAACATCAGAGAAAACACGCCTCATGCGGAAACGACGTATATATAATAGATATATATATACACCCAGACAATTTAAAAGCAACCATGAATAGCAAGAGATAACAAATTACGAACTATTAAAACAATATATACATTCATTATAAGACTTACATACAATATCCATCTATAAACAGGAGATACAACAAAAAGGCCACTAAAACAAAAAGGGATCGATGGCCTAGGGGATCGGGCTAACAACCGGAGGGCTACAGTCAAAAGGTATCGGCCCTTGCTCCTAAAAACTGAGGTCTGCCCTAGGATATCCAGTCGGGGTCAAATCCAGACGTCTCGAACTGCTTTGGCTCCTCCTCTAAACTCATAGCTTCAGATTCTGTCTCGGGTTTGGGGTCCTGCTCCTCGGCCCCAAAATTCATGGCCGGTGATCTGAAATGTCGGTTTTACCACAACCGTGAGAAATCTCAGCAAGTACAAACCACTAATCCGAAACTAGGCTAATGTGCACCTCCAGAAGGGTGAATAAAACGCATCTAACAATGAACCAGTAAAACAAATTAATTCACCCGAGCTCACAGCCCAATATATTGTCTCATAGCCCTGCAGGTTAGGCATTTGATATCACTTAACTCATGTGCAATTATATCGACCCAAAGGCCACAATTGGATATACCGACCCGTAGGTCCGACCCGAAGGCCACAGTTTGAATATATCGACCCGTAGGCCCGACCCGAAGGCCAACAGTTTGATAAATCGACCCGTAGGCCCGACCCGAAGGTCACAAGTGATTATATCGACCCGTAGGCCCGACCCGAAGGCCAACAGTTTGATAAATCGACCCGTAGGCCTGACCCGAAGGTCACAAGTGATTATATCGACCCGTAGGCCCGACCCGAAGGCCAACATTTGAACAAAGTTCAGGCATGCACATCATTGCACTTAATTTCAATTCAATCACAGCCTGGCATACAAATGATACACTCGGTAATTCATGCCAATAATCAAGCTTACGTGCCGAACACAGTTATTTACCAAGCCCATGAATCTAACGCACCCTCGGCATCATCAAATCATTACCCTTCTAGCTCAATAAACCAAACATTCATTCCGAGGTAGCTCAATGTGCTAAAGGCCCACCTTGGGCAATTAAATCTCGATAATAGTTCTCACTACTTCGGGGTCATTCAATAGGATTTATACATGCCCTAATCAACCCCTAAAAATGCCTAAATTCTCGTTATTAATCCATTAGTCTTAGAATATTCAATTTGGGCACAAACTAGGCATTTTCGGTACTGGATGAACAGTACCAGGTTTAAACACCAAATAAGCCTTAAACCATGTTTAAACCATTCCATAAATCCCCAATCACAACTACTAATCACCCAACAACCAAATATACTTGATTAGGCCTCAAATAAGCCAAATTAGCCCCTAAAAAGTCCAATTCCAAGTCATTAGCACTTGAACTTAATTAGTGCCACACTTAGACAAAATTACACAAATTCGGTACTCAATGAACAGTACCAGGGCAGATTAACATTTAGGCACTAAACCACCTTTAAACCATCTCATTAGGGCCTAATCACTTACCCTAACCATCCAACCACTAAATACACATAATTAAGCTTCAATTAAGCCTAATTAGCCCCTACAAATATCCAATTCTAAGTCATTAACCATTGAATTCACTTAGTACAAAACTTAGACAAAATTGCACATTTTCGGTACTTAGTGAACAGTACCAGAACAGAGGGTTGTTTAGGCTTTAATCCACCATTAAACCATCTCATTAGGTCCTAATGACCTATACAAAACATCCCACACACAATTAAGCCTAATTAAACCCCAATTAGGCCTAATTAACCCCTAAAAATGCACAATCAAACTAATTAGGGGTTTAGGGGTTTATACTCGCCTATTAGCGACTCGGGACGACGGGAACGGGCGGTCGATCACCGACGCGCGGTAAGGATCGACGGCGGCGTTCCGGGTGCAAGCCGGCGGTCACGGCGACGACGGAAACGAGGATTTGCTGCTGTTTCTTCACTGTTTTAGGCTGGAAACGGGGCTGTGGGTGGCTGTGGTGGTACCAGGCGGTGGCTGGTGGCTAGCAGCTCCGGCGGTGGGTACTGTTCCGGCGTGAACAGTACCAGAACAGAAGAATGTGCCCACGGTAGAGAAGAAAACAAAAGAAAATGAGGAAGAAGAGGAATGGAGCTGGTCTGGCCGAACATGGCTGGAAGAGAGAGAGAGAGAGAGTCAATATTGGTCAAAGATGGGTGAGTGGAATCCAAGTGTCAAAGATCTAAGGGTTTTGGACAAAAATGCCCTTAATCCAAGGGCTAAACTTGCTTCTTATCCAATAATTTAGGGGTAAAATGGTCTTAAGCCCCTAACCAAAGGCTGACCAGCCTTAGTTAACCCTAATCAACCTTAGTTAACCCCCAAAAATGAAAGAAATTCGGAATTACCAAAAACGGGCCCAAGGGCAATTTGGTAATTTTCCGATCCCGGGTCAAAATTCCAATTTTTGCACATACGCGTTCCATATGTGCGTGGCCAACATAATATGGCGTCGGAATCGCGAAATTCACTTTTTAAGCCCTCGAAAATCGACTGCAAAGTTTCGGGAATAAAATAATATTATTTTCCAATTTTTGTCGAAATTTCAGTTTTTGTCCAAAACCACTTCTAGTATGCGTGGCTACCCAAAAATGGCACCGGCCTCGAAAAATAATGTCATTGGCCTCGAAAATGATCATCGGGGTCCTCAGGGGCAAAATTGTAAATTTTCCAATTTTTATCGAAACTCCCGTTTTCAGCCGTACTAGCCCCAAACGTATGTGGCCACACTAAAATGACGTCGATCCTTCAACATAGTCGCTAACGCCCTCGAATTTTCGACGTCGAAGTCCGGGTCCAATTTCACGATCAAATTTGCTCGTTTTGAAGTTTTAGGGTCTCTCACTAACGAGCGGCTGTTTAGGGTTTACGCATGTCGACCTAGGGTTGTCCGAGTCATGATGGCCTCGACTTTCATAAAACGCGAGGAATTATCACTAGTGCCGAGGGTCGCGATTATTAGGATTAAACCCGGAATTCAATCATCAGCGTACTTTCAGTTATGCGGAATCACCCGCGACCCAAGCGTACGCCACTGATTACATTGAATCCGTTATTTTCCTAAAATCGGCCCATATTGGCCCAAAATATTCCCTCGACATTTCTCGAAATCAGTACTCAACTCGTGATCGGGTCCCTGGTCCACGTACCGTCCCCTATTTAGCCTTTCTCATTTGGTTAGTATCCCGTGATTGATCAAGTCCGGGCGAGACTTACTAAAATCAAACGAGAATTAATATACACTTTATTGGTCCCGGTAACGGGTCAGAATTCGGGATGTTACACATTAAGTGTCCCACTCAAATTGATTAATTTAACCCGTTTATTATCTATTTATTACAATGGAAATATCTCAACCCACACTCGACCCATACTATTAGCACTTCCGTACTTAATCCAATCCAAACTCATTTATGCAATACAAATTTAGTTGACAATATTTATAATTTTTTTAAAATTTTTTATTTTTGTATTTTTTATATTTTTTCTTTTTCCTTCCTTTTTTTTTCCTCTAAGTCCTGTGAGGGTTGCCAGCAGCGAGCGAGGGTTGCAGCCCTTACCAGATCCCTTGCCGGCAAGGTTTGACCGGCCCTCGCCTGTGACCAGCGAGAGTTGGCTAGAGACCCTTGTCAGATCTAGAATAAAAAATAGTAAACGATAGAAAGAAAAGAAAAATTAAATAAAAAATCAGAAATTGTAAAAAAAATTATAAAAATTGGCTTGACATCTCTAATTCCACTTGATGTGGGTTAGAAATAGGTTTGTTCTCTATTTTTCATATGGGTTAAGACCCATTTATTATGACACATTTCAACATGTTTTTAAAACTTAACGCAACCCATTTATGACCTCCATCATTAAATATGGGTTAAAATATCAGTTCTATACCCATTTTGCCACCTCTAAAAAAATGGAAGAGCACATCTTTATGAACGAGTAATGAAAATGGATTCTCTTAATTAAATAATCTTCTCGTGCAGGCTTAGAGAATGATAATAAACTAGATTTTGCAATTTGTAGCAGTCAAAAGCTTCATAAACTTATCTTACCAAAAAAAAAAAAAAGCTTCATAAACTTCGTTCAGGCCTTTCAACGTACTTGAACCAAGATATATCTAACTCTTCTAAGAACCAGGATCAAATTGCGACTATATAATGACAACCTATAGCATCCAACAGCTTCCTCTATATGATTACCACGGCCTCCAATTTCAACTAGTTGATCACCAAATAGCTTCAAACGAGTCGATTCAGGAAGGTCCAAGCCTTCAGAGGACTTGCACCAAGATATATTTGATAACTTGAACTTACAAACCCTTGAATTTCATGTAGGCTTTCACATTCTCAAACCATCACTTGCTTCAAGACGTTTTGATTGTGATAGGTCCAACCTTCCAAGGGACTTGGACAAAGAGATATCCAACGCTTCCAAGAACTCCAGTTTATCAAGGCCTTCAATTTCAAGTAAATTTTCGCATTATTTAGTATTTAATTGCTTTAGACAATCTAACAATGAAAGATCCAGCCTAATAATAGAATGGCACTAAGAGATATCCAACACTTTTGACCACTTCAATCTAACAATTGCTTGAGTTTCAAGTAGGTTTTCACAATTTGCAATAGCCAACCTCCTTATACCATTGATTTGTGGGATCTCTAGCCTTTCGATGGATATGCATGAAAATATTCAACTCATCCAAGACCCGGACTTATCATGGCCTCGAATTCTAACAAGATTTGCACAAGAGCATGCCTTCAATTGCTTCAAACGATCTAAATGTGAAAAATCCAGCCCTTAAGTGGACTTGCATCACGACACATTTAACATTTTCAAGAACCCCATATGGCCTCGTATTTCGGCAAGATATTCGCAAGAAATTGCCTTTAACTGCTTTAGATAATTAATTTGTGAAAGGTCTAGCCTTTTAATGGATTTGCACTAGGAGATTTCCAATTCTTTCAAGAACTCTGACGTATGAGGCCACGAATTTCAACTAGATTTTGGCGACATCCAGCATTTACTTTCTTTAAATGTTTCAATTGAGAAAATCTAGCTTTTCAATGCAATTACATGAGTCGATTCTCAACTCTTCCAAGCACTTGGATCTAGCAATACCTCGAACTTCAACAAAATAATAATTTTTTTTTCTAATTTTGTTGGAGCATTCATTCCATCTAAATAGTCAAGGTCGACAAGACCAGACGAGTTTGTACCCTGCGCTCCATGTTTCGTATATTTCAAACGTTCACATGGGAATCTGGAGATACCTTCAACTTTTTCCTAAAAAATTGATTGTTAATTGACTGAAAGCAAATCTTTAGTCGTTCCGTAGTGACATTAACAACTAGCCCACTATTACTTCTTTATTGAAAAGTGATCACAGTGCACTCGCATGATTGATGTAATAAAATAGACCGGTTAATTGGAGAAAATATTAGGTGAGTTTAATACACCACGTCACTTATGCAGCACACCATTCAAAAGTCGACATTTGGCAATCCGGGCCCACCTTCTGACTCCTCTGTCTCTCTCCCTTGCTCCGTTGCTTTTGCATTTATCGGACGTTATCTCTCTGTCTCAGTTCAGGACTCCGTTGCTTCCTCTCCGTCCCCCTGCTCTTCCTGCTCGACTTGAATCTCCGGAGCCGGAGCCGGCGCCACATGGGGCACCTCCGACGGCACGATCTCAAGGATCTCCTTCGAGATGGGGAAGTGGCGGCCGACGCGTTGAGGTTGGCGGGGTGCTTGGTGGCGCCCTTCCCGTTATTGCGCCGGTGGGAGGTGAGGCAGAAGGAGAGGAAGAAGAGCGCGACCATGATGAGGGAGCCGAGGAATGTACCGACCGACCCACAAGAGGAGGACGGAGATGGAGGTCGGCTTGGACAGGTTGGTGTTCACGAACGACAAGTTCTAGACCGGCATCTTCACATCGACCCTCCGCAAGAAAAAAATCGGGCCTTTAGGCGAACAGAGGCATGGGTGGTTTCGATCGTGAAGAAGAAGGGAGAGAGAGAGAGCGGAGCCGTGAACCGTGAACGGAGTAGTGCAAAGAAGATGAGGGAGAGTGGGAGGAGAGGGAGCGTCAGTGTGTCTAACGGAGAGAGGAGATGAGGGAAAAAGTAACGGAGAGAGAAAAAAAAAAGTAACGGAGAGACAGAGAAGTCAGAAGGTGGGTCCGAATTGCCAGATGTCGACTTTTGAATGGTGTGCTGCATAAATGACGTGGAGTATTAAATTCACCTAATATTTTCTCCAAGATAACTAACAAAACAGGTTGGAAAAGTGGAAACTCGTGTCAAAGTTGAGGCGTTTAGGCCCAGAGTCGACCTTTCATAGGTGGCTAAAGATAACTCCACATATTCGATGTTGTGAATAGCCTTTACAGAGGCCTCTTCTTTAATCGGCAGACCATTGGCATACGGATACAAGAGTAAAAAAATAAATTAAAAATAAGAACAGCAATAATCTTGAACTTTTGCAAATGCACGACGGGATCCTCAATTTTTTTTTTTTTACTAATTTTATGGTTGCTCACACAGTCATTAATCTGTGCCATCCTGCATAGCTATTTCAAACTATATGATTAAAAACGATTCTTTATGCCACAAAAAATTCTATATTGATATACACATATCACATCTACCTCAAATTAATTTTCGTGTCACAAAAAATCATAAATTGATACATTCGTGCCATGCTTATCAAAAATTAATTTTTCGTGTCACAAAAATCCTAAAGCGGTACATTCTTGTGCCACATTTATTGCAACTGTGCCCTAAGATTTTGGTATATTTGTCAAAGATGTATCGACTTGAAATTTTTTGTAACGCGAAAATTAATTGAAGTAAATGTGACATAAATATATTAGTTGAGAATTTTTTAAGGTATTAGTCCTTCTTTCTATCAAAACATGGGAAAAGGTGGATCGCGATGAATGATAAAAGTAATTTACTGGTTGACAAGTGGATCATGATGAACCACCAATTAGATTTGTCATAAAACAACAAGCCTTTCCTACTTCCTTTACTCGAAAGGCATATATAGTGGCTCCGATCAGCAGTTTGCCAACTTTGTCATTACCAAGTGACTAAGGCCTTTTGGGGAAAACAATAAAAATGTGACTGGCGCCGCCGGCCCTCAGTCCAAACAAAAAAAAGAAAAAAAAAAATACCAAAAAAATTATTAAAAATTTCAAAAAAATTATTGAAAAAATGTTAATGTCAACGCCGGTTGTGCCATGTAAGACTATCAGCATCCACGTCAGCGATTTCCGACTTAAATTGACCACATAGACTCAATTGGAATAACGTGAAAATATTTATGACTAAATTGACACAATTGAAAGGTTCATGACTTTTTTAGTAATTTTCCACATTTTAATGTAAGTTTTTTTCTCGAACTACCTATTATAATGTGCTTGCCATGATGTTTCCGCACCCAATACGTGTGTCAAAAGTTAACAAGTCTGAGTATTCAATGGTTATGCGTTAAAAAAAGGCAAAAGAGAAGAAAATTGAGGAAGAAAAGGAGAAAAATGATAAGAAAAAGAGGAAGAAATGGCAAAAGTGAGTAGCTGAATTCAAGTGCGACTTTAGTCCGAAGAAAAAAAACAAAATTGTAGTCTGACTCTCCTTTATTTTTATACTCTCTCTCTCTCCTCTCCCTCGAACACTTTGAAGGGACATATAATTTCTCCCTATCAAATTATGGCAATGTGCGACATAAGACGGCGACCGGTGATAACTGGATTGTCAAGTCAGCGATCTCTGACGAAAGTTAGCCAGAAATACTACATTAAAATTTCGCACAAAAGTTTAGGACTAAATTGATAAAATTGAAAATATTGAGATTGAATTGGCATACGTACAATAGATTTAAAACTGATAGACTAATTTTCCCCATCAAAACCAATAAGTTGTCTAATTTAAAAAATTGTAAAACCAATAGTACCAAGAACATTGGCCAAAAGTTAAAGAAAAGAAGTAAGATCATGAGTGTCATTTAATTAAACTTATTATTTTTCGTTCTTTATTAAAGTTCATAAAGTAATAGAAAGCAAATTATTAATGAGATTGCGCAAAAATAAGAAAGCATAAATTCTTTGATCTTAGAATTAAGCTTATTAAATCAAATATGTCTCATTTTATAGATGTAAAAGACACAATGAATCTATCTTATTTGGGAATAAGGATGCCGCAAGTGCCATAACTTTTGTATGACGCTCACTTGAGCGCCATAACTTTTTTTTATCGACTACTTAACTGCCACAACTTCTAAAAAATGTTTGCATGAATACCATAATCTTCAATCGATCACTTAAATGCCAATTTTTTTTAAAAACATCCACCCAAGTGCCGAAAATTCGACATGACGTAGCACTTGTGATAAATGTTTTTAAATTTTTATAACACTCAACTGATCGATTGAAAACTTATATGGCACTCAAGTGAGCACCGTATATAAGCTATAATCTCAAGTGATGAAGAAAAAAGTTGAGCGTCGTACGCAAGTTATGGCAATTATGTTGTCTTTTTCCCATTTTATTTGATAAATGTGAAGGGGTGAACTAAAATACTTTCAATAGGATGGCTCACATGCGGCATTCATGAGTGACATTAATCTTCACTCTCTTTTGAAAATGTTTTCTTTTATTTTTTCCACTTTAATAGAAATAAAATTGTTCCCTTTTAGTTGAAGGGACATAATTTTTATCAATATTACGAAAATCTCATATTCTCGTGATGATCAAGTATACTTCTAGAATGATTATTTCTCGTAATCTATTTCACAGGTCTTTTTCACATGCATAGCACGGGTCTAGAGATTAGTAGAATGGTAATTTTATTATAGCGGAAACATAGCTGTTACGTTCGTTCTTTCTTTCTTTCTTTTCCCTTTGCTTTTAGATACATTATTAATGTCATGGCCAAAGAGGACGACAACAAAAACGTTAAACGATCCTCCTGTGCATATTACGGGCTAACCAAGTTGCTGGTGCATAAATGATAATAAAACCACCTCATGTCGGTCGACCCCATTCAGCACCAAGACAGAACCGCCACCAGATAATTCCTAAAAGGCAACGACTAAGCACGCGCAGCGGAAGACTTCTAGAAAGCAATGCCTCAGCAATTTTCTAAGTCAAGGTCAATTAACCGAGAAAATATTAGGTGAGTTTAATACTCCACGTCATTTATGCAGCACACCATTCAAAAGTCGACATCTGGCAATTTGGACCCACCTTCTGACTTCTCTGTCTCTCCGTTACTTTTTTTTTTCTCTCTCCGTTACTTTTTCCCTCATCTCCTCTCTCCGTTAGACACACTAACGCTCCCTCTCCTCCCACTCTCCCTCATCTTCTTTGCACTACTCCGTTCACGGTTCACGGCTCCGCTCTCTCTCTCTCCCTTCTTCTTCACGATCGAAACCACCCATGCCTCTGTTCGCCTAAAGGGCCGATTTTTTTCTTGCGGAGGGTCGATGTGAAGATGCCGGTCTAGAACTTGTCGTTCGTGAACACCAACCTGTCCAAGCCGACCTCCATCTTCGTCCTCCTCTTGTGGGTCGGTCGGTACATTCCTCGGCTCCCTCATCATGGTCGCGCTCTTCTTCCTCTCCTTCTGCCTCACCTCCCACCGGCGCAATAACGGGAAGGGCGCCACCAAGCACCCCGCCGACCTCAACGCGTCGGCCGCCACTTCTCCATCTCGAAGGAGATCCTCGAGATCGTGCCGTCGGAGGTGCCCCATGTGGCGCCGGCTCCGGCTCCGGAGATTCAAGTCGAGCAGGAAGAGCAGGGGGACGGAGAGGAAGCAACGGAGTCCTGAACTGAGACAGAGAGATAACGTCCGATAAATGCAAAAGCAACGGAGCAGGGAGAGAGACAGAGGAGTCAGAAGGTGGGCCCGGATTGCCAGATGTTGACTTTTGAATGGTGTGCTGCATAAGTGACGTGGTGTATTAAACTCACCTAATATTTTCTCTCTTGATGGGGGAAATTCTGCTGTACCTGATGAGGGGTTTTAAGAGACCGGTCCCATATCCAACACGGATCGCTGGATAAAAGGAGGAAAAATAAGGTGCTGCATGTGCCATGTGCTCTGCCTTTCCAGACACAGGTGAGGTCCCCCGAAACTTCCTTCCTTGACATTTGTGATCCTGAGAAATTTTGTCTTGAGATCAACAAGATAAGTTATAATCGGTCGTACACGTTTTGCTTTGCAGTAACATTTCTACAGCTCCACAAACTTTCGGTCTTATAGAGCTCAGCAATCTGCTTTTGCCGAACTGGTGCGGCTCTGGTGCTTCATTTTCTCTGCAACTGGTCGAGATGGAAGGGTGCGATTACGAAGTGTTCTTGAGCTTTAGAGGACCGGACACGCGCTCGGGCTTCACCGATCATCTCTATACCCGTCTCACGGATGCAGGTGTCCGTACGTATAGAGACGTCAATGAACTCCCCGTCGGTGAAGTGATCGGCCCGGATTTGCTTAGAGTGATTGAGCAATCGAAGATCTTCATACCCATCTTATCTAGAAATTATGCTTTCAGTAAATGGTGTCTGATGGAGTTGGCCTATATGGTGGACTGCTGGAAAAGGAAGGGACATGTAATCATGCCCATTTTCTACCATGTCGTACCATCCGACGTTCGATTCCAAACCGGACTCTACGGCGAGACCTTCTGCCTGCACCAAAACCAGAAGCGAACCTTCTGCCTGCACCAAAACCAGAAGCGAACGGACAATGAGACCATCCGCAAGTGGAGAGCTGCTCTCACTGAGGTTGGAGGGTTAAAGGGATGGATCGTAAAAAACGGGGCTAACAGGTACCTCATTATGTTCCGCTCTTGATTAATGCCATGATACAGGATACCATGAAATTCAAGTACAAAGGCTTTTCTGTTGAAAATTTCCTCTTTTTTTTCTTTTTTAACGTGGAAAAATTGTAGCTAAGCTGGTTCCCTTTGTCTGAGTAGTGTGTCCTCAATCTAATCTGACATTAAATATTTATGACACGAAATATGAAATAATTTTTTTGCGTATTTATGTAATGAGAGTGCATATTAATGTTAGTCAAAATTAACTTATGTTGTAAGCTGAAAATCAATGAATCTCTTATTTATTATTTATAACAATTAAGACGTGTACTATATGCTAATGAAAAAGCTAGGAGAAGCTTGTTAACACATCATAAATACGGTAAATATCATCAGCCTCTTTTCTTCTAATTAGCAAGACATAGTGATCACCTACTGTACTTTGACGGTTGCCTACCCGTTCGAATGCTGCACAACGTTTGAGCATCTGCCCAGCATGTCCATAAATTTATTCTCCCAGATCTATGCAATGTGGTATGTTCCTTTTGCAGTTGCCGTTGCAGTTCTTGTTGCATCCTCTGGCCTCCATGGACTGCTATCAATTCCTATTGTCATAGATTTCAGCTAACTTTCTACTTTGCCTTGGCCTTCTCGTCATTTTTTCATTAGGTACGAAGGACAACTAGTTAAACAGGTGGTTACCAAGGTTTTAAGTGAGCTAAAGAAAGCATGTTTGGTGGTCAGTGACTTCTTGGTTGGTGTCGACGACAATGTGAACGAAGTTTTGGGGATGATAGGCACCGACAGTTATGATGCAAAGATCGTGGGAATCCACGGAATGCGTGGCATCGGAAAAACTACTCTTGCCAAAATAGTCTACAACAAACTTTCTGAAGACTTTGCCGACTGTTGTTTCCTTGCCGATGTTAGAGAAACTTCACATAGGAAAGGAATTGAGTGGTTGCAGACTCAACTAATCTCAGACCTCTCAAAACAAGCACATCCAAATATCTTCAATTCCATGGACGTGGGAATAAGGACGATAGAAGAGAGATTTTCAAGTAAGAAAGTTCTTATTCTTCTTGATGATGTTGATGAAAAGAATCAGTTAACTGCACTTTTGGGGAGGCGAAGTTCCTTTGGTCCAGGAAGTCGGATACTTATAACAACCAGAAAAGTGAGTGTTCTACGTGAATTCGGAGTGACATTGACTTGCTTAGTTGGTCGTTTGGATCCTGAAAGATCCCTTCAGCTATTCAGTAAGCATGTTTTCAGAAGAGATCACCCTCCAATTGAGAAAATGACAATATCTAAAGAAATTGTGAACATAGCCGAAGGTCTTCCGTCAATTCTCGAGGTTATGGGTTCGGCTTTATCAGTATATGCAGAAGAAGAAGAAATGTGGGATGTTTACTTGGTGAAGTGGAAAAAAGGTCACATTGAGGGGATTGGAAGTGCGGAACACCGGAATTCCTTGGAGAAGCCAAGCAATTCAATAATTAAGGCGAAAAGCTCATCCGAGGTAACCAAAGCTGCTGATTTTCCCATTGGACCGGATAGCTAGAGGATGGCACTTGATAAGCACGTGTGATGTCTGGAATTTTAACAAACGTGAATGAATTGCTTAATAATAACAAAAATGAATGACACGATGAATTACGATGTATAGAATGATTTTTCTCTCCCATTAACGCATGCAGAATTATTTTTCTTCTTTTAAAGGGTATGTTTTACTTTTTTTAGTATTTTTCTGTGATATACAAATCGAGAACTTCTATTTGTGCCAGTTAGTTTAATCATGCTTTCCGGAGGAGTTGTTACGTACTCAATCCAGAGCGTTGAACGATGTACTGGTATCTTAAATCTTTGATGTGGTGCGGAAAAGGGCTGACTGCTGTACCTCTATCTTAAATTTCTGATGTGGTGTTTCTGTTATGTTCAAGTTAATTCTTAATCCAAAGTGCTGTGAATAAATTGGGATTAGTGGCTCGTAGAAGGTATTACATTCTCCAAACTGTGTTCTCTTGTAATTCAGACTTGTTTGACGAGCTACTCATCCAAGGCCATACTCTGATCAGTACCGTCAATGAAATCTCAAAACTCGTTTGGTCTCTTTTCACGTTCAGTCAGTTTGAATCTAAGCATCAACCTTTATAACCGTTTGACACATGGTAGAAATCTTATTTGATACACTGAATACATGCTTACACAAGTTTTGTTGCAGGTGGAGTTTAGCAAACTAGCTAATACCGAGCATTTGTCCATCCAGGGTGTTGAACGCAAATATGAAGGTATGCTCTACATTGAGATTGTTTGTTCTATCAGATTAAGTATGAGGTCAACCTTGAAATGTAGAACACTGAAAGAGGTCGTGGCTAGAAAGCTGCCAGGCCATAAGGATAGGCAGTTAAGGGATTATTTCGAGCTATGCTGTATAGTTGGAACTGGTTAGATTTTTGACTCATTTTTTTGGGCAATATAGTAAATCTTACACATTAGCTTTTTCTCCTCTTGCTATAATAAGCACACACGATCCTTAAGAATATAGTCTGCAAGCACTGATAAACATCATCAACCCCATTTATTCTTGTTTAGCCAAAAATGGTTGTCGACGAAAGACCTTTCACTTGAGGTTGATTCTTTTGTTTTTTAAAGTAAATTGGGATCTGTGGTGAACATGAAACAATGGATATGGGACAAACTACGAATGCTAACAGAAAGAATAAATAATTGCTAGCTCGAATAAATAATCTATGAATTAAACTGCAGAAAATTTTGATAGATGTTGTTGATTGTGGATGCTTTACAGTTGATTCTACTCAGCCTTATATAGCCTTGTACAAACTGTACCGTCAATAAAAGTGGTTATCTTCTAAGTCACGAACTTCAATTGCCTCCAAGATTCTCAGCTCCGCTCTCACGATCTTTCACTTGATATTCTTATCCTCAGCCAGTTGTAATCTTCCGGCTTCCTCTTGGTTTGACCTTCTTCAGACATGGTTTATCGGTTGTTGTACATCGACAACTGCCTCAGTCTCCCTTTCATCAATGGCATCATTAATTGTCCGATGCCAATCTTGCATTGGGCGCTCACCGATTTGACCACATAACTTTATTCTTTGTCAATGAATCAGCCCCAATATTTCTGCTATACCTTAGGTCATATTTGAGTGTCAAACGTATGTTCCCTTTTAAACGAATTAAAAGTTTTTTTAATTCTTTGAAATGTACATGAATGTCATAAGTCACCCTTTCACAATCCTGGCAAAACGCCGGAATAGCTACTCTATTATCCTGACAATCGCTTTACCGTCTCCAGTCTAATTTGGACGTGTAGAATGATTGGCGGGAATCGCTTACCACTTCTATCACCTGCCAGCCTTATAGAGCCACCACTTGGGATCTGCTCCTTCCTTTTTAAGATTGTATTTTTACCTCTCTTCTTTACCATTGTATTTTTACCTCTCTTCTTTACCACTAACCTCTGGAGAACATTTACCTATTCCTGGAATTGGATCTTCTTCTGCTCGTTGAAGTTGCAATTCGCCCAAGAATCAATCTCCAACGTATTCACCATCGGCATTTCTATCGGGCTTTGATCAACTCCGGGAAGATGAGGATAACAGCAATTATCCTCTCTCTTTGCTTAATGTTGGCTAAGTACGGACGATATTTTTAATCGGCATGTCATCAAAGAGTATTGACCCCATCCCGGAGTTACCTGCGAATTCACCAACCGGTGGGTTTTTTACCAAGCGGACATATTCATGGAGGACTTCAGCTCCATCATCAAAAGAGTGAAAGTTAACAACCTTTTACTCCCTGCCTTCGTTGAATTGAGTCATTATAAGCCCACTCGCTTCCGCATGGTTCGTCCTCGAATCACACACCTACTAGAGGGGGTCTCACTTTGTTACCACATTGCCCCTTAATTAACTCACTTGAGGTATTAGCTGCTTTAGCACGTCCCATACCAAGCCTTATGGTTTTGTCTTTCGGCGTACATGTGCGCACTTTCTCCAGAGATTACGGGAAGAAAAACAATTATAGAGTTTTTGACCAAAAGGTTGGAATATGTCTTTTCAGGAAATGAAGGCAGGATTGATAATATCAGGAGCAAAGATGACGCATTGATGACGCTCAACAGCCTTCCTGATGATGGCATTGTACGGCGTAAAATTGGTAAAATCCTCGTATCAAGTAAAGAAATTGCTAAGGGAAGTAATGGGACCATTGTCCTCGAGGGCATGTATGAAGATCGACATGTTGCAGTGAAACGCCTTGTCCGGACTCATCGTGAGTTTGCCTCCAACGAGATTCGGCATTTGATAGCATCTGACCGACATGAAAATATTGTTCGGTATTATGGAGTGGAGAACGACCGGGATTTTGTGTATCTTGCACTAGAGCGCTGTACTTGTAGCTTAGATGATTTAATTCAAGTAAATTCAGATTCTTCAAATAACCAGGATCCAGCATCAATGGATGATTATAAAATCAAATTGGAGTCCATTAGGGGTATGATGCAGGATGTTAACTTGTGGTTGGCAGATGGTTATCCCTCGCCTCTGTTGCTGAAACTAATGAGGTAATTTTTGCGTTTTGACGTGCCAAAAGGGTATGATTTGAGAGATAATTGCAGTATCTTGTTTATTGCAACACTCCTAAAATCAATTGTCACATATTTGTATTCGTAGTGAGCTTGTTTACATATATTTTACATGACTCTGAAGCATCTCTTAGAGATCACTGCCTTCATGTACTTCTCTTTGCTGGCTCAAGCGGGTATCAGGAGCTAGTCGAAGGACTTAATAGTTCTTCTGAAAATACTTCAAAGTGATGCGTGTTACAGGGAATTATTAGGTCACTACCTAGACTATGGTGAGCCTAATGCAATCAACATTGTGGGCTGAGTTTTCAACCTCGCAGCTTCCTTTCTAAAGTTATAGGATAAGTTCAATCTCATTATCATGGCTAAACTCTTAGTTTTCTTCTCATGGAAATCATTTAAATATTATCAATCACGTAGTGATAAATCCATTGATTTTCCCATCTTGGTAAAATCAGTATACTTTCTTTCGTTTTGATTCGTGAATGGCGTAGAATCCTCATGCACTCAAATGGGTAAATGTTGATGTGACTGATATGATCAAATTATTTACCAGGTTTTTCATTATAGAGTTTACATAAAGAACCTGTAACAGTTTTTTTCACTAGTGTACTTCTGGCATCCTTACTAGGTCTTGGTGTGTTAGAGAAATTTCTTAATTTCTAATGGGATGTGGCTTATTATATGTATCTGATGCCTTCAAGTGGCCGGGATACTATTTGGTCCAGATACATTGTTAATTTTCATGATGTCTTCTCTATATTATGATACAGGGATGTGGTATCAGGACTTGTTCATTTGCATGACTTGGGAATAATCCATCGGGACTTAAAACCTCAAAATGTCTTGATTACTAAGAATCGATTATTTGGTGCTCAGCTATCTGATATGGGCATTAGTAGATGCCTTCTCGAAGATGGATCTTCATTGGGATATCATGCCACCGGTAAGTGCTCATGATAGGTTTATCCAGACCTTTGATCTTCTTTTCCTCAAGATTGATTCGTGCATGTATGAATCTATACAGTAATAATCATCTTCAGATTCCTGGCCAAAAATTTCAGACCTAAAATTTTACTTGTTGGAGCAATCTCTTCTTTTAAAGAAGACTATTATGTTGGAAGTCGGGTTGCTTTGTATTGCTTCTTATGCTGTGGTATAGTTTGTGGAGATTTAATAGTCTTTGCCATGGTCTTCCTTCGTTGATTGGTGAATCTATCATATCCATCTATACATGGTCCTAGTGATGATGGCTCTTCTGTTGATCTTTGATGTTTATCTTGCAGGTTGTGGAACTTCAGGATGGCGAGCACCTGAACAACTTCGTCATGGTGGGCGCCAGACACGGCAAATGGATTTGTTTAGTTTAGGTTGTGTCTTGTTCTTTTGCGTCACTTGTGGAAAACATCCATTTGGTGAACATCTAGAACGTGACTTCAATATTGCTAAAAGCAAAATGGACCTGTCCTTGGTGGAATTCATACCAGAAGCGCATGATCTGTTTTCGCGTTTGCTAAACCGAGATCCCAAATTGAGGTGAGTGTACTATCGTCCTTAATTTGCATCTCTACCGTCTTCATTCTACCGTTTGATAGATTTTGTACTCATTGTTAGTTGACCGATTTCCATTTTCTTGCATCACTTAATCTCATGAGTATTAAAGGTGGCCTGAAATGGGTTGAACATGGCTTAAATATCTGTCCTGCAGGTGGGGCTCTACTTGATGAGCAAAAAATGTGTAGATCCCATTCATTTCTTCCTGCAATTGACAATAGAAGCCGGAGAAAAGGTTGACCAAGTTGTAGCCTAAATGCCTTTGAAAATTGTGAATTCCAATGGAAGATGATCATTGTCGGAAGCCTGGTTGTTAGGGCTATAAGTTTGTTACCCACCCACAAACACATAAATTCCAATTATTCCTAGGGCAATATTAGGAGAAGATCTACTATACATTCAATGAAGAGGATTTCGTACGAAGATTCTACGGGTTTAGCATATAGCGCACACTATGAAATAAAGAATCCTAGGGACTAAATGATTAGATTGCTAATTTAGTTAGGCGTAAATAACTTCTGGGTTCTTTTCGTAGTCAAACAACTGCCTTCATCCCGAACTCGTGAGTTGTGAAGTGCATGGAAGTTTTCAGACGTTTTAGTTTCTCTTCCATTGAGCTAATGCAATTCTAATTGTTTTAGGGATAGCACGTATGCCAAACTTGCGATGATGTTAAACTCGGGAAGTCGGTCCATCTCGGTGTTGTTCGTGTAATTTATTTGTTGAGCATGTTGGGTCAATAGTAAATTACATTTAATGACTAGCAGGCCAAAGGCATCGGAGGTGCTTCACCATCCATTTTTTTGGAATTCAGAGATGAGATTGTCCTTTCTTGGTGATGTCAGCGATAAAATAGAATTGGAAGCTAGGGCACCCAATTCAGATCTTCTGAAAGCATTAGAGAACACTGCACAACTGATTTTTGATGGGAATTGGGACGACAAAATAGAGCCTGAAGTTATGGCCGACCTACGCAAACGTAGGAAATATGATGGTAGCCGTGTCAAAGACTTATTGAGAGCCGTGCGAAATAAGTGTAGCCACTACACAGAAGCTCCAAAAGAAATTAAGGTACTCTCTCGCTCTCTCTCTCTGAAATTGTGGTGATATTTGCAGCTGCACGCATACAAGGCTCATGTTTGTTGTTGCTGTGATGATTCTGGCAGGCGATCCTCGGATCGTTTCCTGATGGTTTGGACGCTTACTTCGCTAGACGATTTCCGAGACTCTTGATTGAGTCATACCGAGTGGTGTCCCAGATCTGCAAAGAGGAGGAATGCTTTCAGAAGTACTCGCTTTTCCCCCCTTGGCCACTTCCCACGGAGATTCCTTCTTCAAGCCAGCAGGGTCGGCCATGAAAGAGAGATTCATTGAACACTACAGAACATTCCACCTGTCTTTTTCTTTTTAAATATTTAATGTATTGTTCTTGATATTGCATAAACAAATATTATATTTCAATTTCATGCAATTTTTTTCAATATCGCAATTTTTAAAAGTACCTTTCATTCCGTTGGTAGTTTAACAGCTTCTTCGCCTAGCCAGTAGTATTTTGGGTTAATATCACGAAAAATTCTAAACTGGTACACTGTGACAATTTTACCCAAAATTAGTTTTTTAACCACAAAAAATCACAAACTGGTACACATGTGATAAATTTACCCCCACACTGATATTTTGACCACTAAAAATACCAAACTGGTACATTTGAAATAAATTTACCCACCGTTAATTTCCGTTAAATTGAATTAATATAACAAAAAATCACAAACTGGTACACATGCGACAAATGGAGGGTAAAACATAAAATTGGTACATTAGTTAATTGCTGCATGTTATCTAACTAAACAATTTGATAGTAAAATTTAACGGAAACAAACTAAGGGTAAAATTGTCATAAGTGTACCAGTTTGGGGTTTTTGATGGTCAAAATATTAGTTTGAGGTAAAATTGTCATAGGTGTACTAGTTTGAGGTTTTTCGTGGTATTAACCTGAGTTTTTTTCCATATGCAATCTAAAAATCTAAAGAAAAATATTTAGGTTAAGAAATCACAATGGAGTGGGTAACATTCTTAGTTATGAAAGAAATGTCACTCTACTTGCAAGAATTTACCTATGAAATAAACATCACTCTATTCTTTTAAAGTATTCATCCACACTGTTAATGACTTTTCTGTGTGATTTCTAACACATCTCGTGTAGTTGATAAATTTCACTCATTGGAGCTAATGGCTTTGGGTATTAAAAGTATGAATCTACCTGTAATTAAAATATAAAAAAATAACATTCACGTATTTCAAAACCTCAAAAAAAATGGCAAGAAAATGCATTAACAGTTCTAAACCTCATATAAAGTGGGCGAAAAATCTTATGTATCCTCTACATACTCCATGCTTTTTTCTAATCAAGTTTATGTACATTTAGCTTGTCCAATCAAGTTGTTCTAGCTTCACAAACTTTCAGATCAAGTCTATCCGACACAAAATCAGACCAAATTCGGTTGACGTGGAATCAAATGACCCCAAAGTATGATGCAAAAAAAATGTATGAATGCACACATGGGTGTGTGCGTGAAAAAATAGCCGACATTGACAGTATTGAAGTTTGACTTGTTACCCAATGTTGATGCTCTGACGTCTACATCGGAAAAACATTAATTACGTCATACTCACCACGATATTACTTGACGGTCATGTTAGCTGGATTTGGCCACATTTGATGTCGGAGGAACTTGATTAAAAAATTTGTGAAAAAGTAGAAGGAGCTCATTAGATAAATTAAAAGTAGAAGGAATTGATTAGAAAATAAAGTAAAACTGAAAGTATAGAGATGGCAAGTAGAACTTTTTGTAAAATAATATTCGTCAATGTGGTGATCTTTTTATACGAACACTTATATGCTATTATTTTTCACCTCCGACATACAATGATCGCTTTAGTGCCAAAAGTTGTATACGGCGTTCACTTTAATACCAAAAGTTTTTTTTATCACTTTTTTTTATCACTTAAGTGCCTCTTTTTTAAGAAAATGATCACTTAAGTACTAACTCCGATCTGAGTCGACGGAAATCTGACATGGCCATATTTTTTCAGTTTCTCAGCCCTACGTGGCTCGTCGGCGTGTCCAATCAGTATATAACTCCTAAACGACGTTATTGTTTAAAGTGATTACTTCAGTGCCAGTTATTGTTGAAAAACGATCACTTCAGTGTTAGTTGGATTGTGTGATGTCGTTGTGGAAGTCCATGTGGACTGAATTTTTAAAAAATATGCCAAGTCATATTAAAAATTTTAATTATAAATGCTACGTAATCAATTTGGCTTGAATTGGCACTTAAGCGATCATTTTTTCTCCGATTTAGTACTTAAGCGATCGTTTTTTCTCCGATTTAGTACATAAGTGATCAAAAAAAAAATTGTGGCACTAAAGTGAGCGTCGTACACAACTTTTAGCACATCTAGTGTTCTTCTCCCGGCTTTATACTTTCTTTTCTTTTATTGGTATTTGGCTTTATAATTTTACTTCACGGTAAGAGTGGAGATTTCGATATGTTGGAATCTATGGGGCCATAGGACCTCTCCACTGTAATTTTCCAGCAATCTAATAACATTTTTATATTGGTCTTTTTCATGTCTTGTGAACAATTACTTATTCTGGCTTGTTAGAAATTATATGGAAATGTTAATTCTTTATCTTACCTGAACAAGTTCAGCTTTTTGTTTCATCTTTATAAGCAGGGTCCACCTCATACATAGCTAATACTATTGCATTGATAGAAGGTCACGTTCTTCTTTCTTTTCCCCCCAACGTGTACGGCGACGTTGTGTGGATTCAAACTATACAAAAGCACAGACATCAGATGAAAATTTCACTTTCACAAATTCGAATCTGTCCCAACAAATTGCAAAAAGTGAAATATCAACCTCAACCCGCAACAGAAAGGAGGATTTATTCCATCACATGGTGGTAGTGACATTTCAACAGGGAGGCAAGGCTCTAGTCCATGCAAAATATGATCTGGTGTTCAAAAAGAATTTTTATTTCGATCATTGCAAGTAGAGAAATCATTTTCACATATTGTGTTTGCATATTATCATGCGTGTGCATCAATTAAAAGTCAGTTTTTTTTCATCACAAATAGAATTTCCTTAGATGATAGTTACACGCACAATAGCTTAGTGCGCTAGCTCTGCTCCACCAGCGTTGCATATAAGCTCTTCAAGAAAGTCAGGCCCATGAAATAATATATGAATATCATGGACCAGGTATAGTGCGAACCAACACCCGAGTGAGTTCCCGGAAAACAAGAAAACCATTCATGAAAATAGTTATAGAAGAATGAAGGTCACTTAATAACAAGAAAATTTTCATGATCAGACACTCGATAACATGACTTAAAATTGCTATACCATGGATTATGCTCTTCTTGTGATTGAGGTGAGTCCATTTTGGCATGTAATATTAGCTGTCATCACCAAGCAGGACCAGTTTAAAAAGCAGAAACAAGAGCTGCAATAACCATCCTGATCCGTAGCTTCTGAAGCTCATGATTGAAGATTTCTTGAGAACTCTAGATGAGAAAATTAAGTCCCAATGAGCTACTTCCACGTTGAACAGACTCCGTCTTATCAACAGTCCAAGTCACTCTGGTATATAATTCGGAGGCGTTTCAATGGGAGCTTTCAGCACCACCCTGTATCTGGTGTTTGGTTAAGTGCGAGTTTTGATTGCAGTTGTTGCATCTGCTTGTGTTTAAGTGACCTTGTTCGCAACATTGCAGTTCCCCCTGCTTGTGAAGATGATTACGGCAGTGGCATTTTTTGGAAGCAAAGCAAACGTCCTTTGTTCTAAATGCAATTTTTGATGACTTGTTTTCAGCGATTTAAATTGGTAGGCATTGTAGATATGAGTATTCTCCTGTTTATCAAGAATGTTTTCTGCTACTTCGAAGAGAAATTAACCTTCCCTTTCTTTCTGCCTTCTCTGGATTAGTATTGTGAAGGTTTTCTATCAATTTCAAAGTCACTGACAGTAGACTTGCTTCTTCGATGTCTTAATGACGACATTGGTGTTCTCTTCTTGCTGTCTAAAATTGAGACCCATCTCTTTGACCAAAATAAGAAAAAAAAATTGAGACCCATCTCCACGTACAATTGTCATCATCCTCACCGCTGAGCCCAGTTTTCTCTTGCCTGTTTTTTAAATGCCTTCGCGCTAACATCAATGGCCCAAAACTTCAGCACAATCTTCCAGTAAGGATTTCAGTTTAGGGGGCAGATTCACCAACCACGCTTCCACACAGACACGAGTCCCTTCTACATCATCTCCTTCGTTAGGATCACAGCTCAGTGTGGTGTCCATACATCACCCATTGGAAACATTTTAGCTTATTCCTTCCTGTGACACCGTTCTAATTCTTGGTGTCAACCCGATCAGTTAAATCCACCTTTCACACACATCATCATGCATAGGTCCCCCTCAGTGACGAGCACGGTTATGTGACTTGTGTCTGCTCGCAGAGTTCTTGCCAACACCAAACCAAGTTCCATCAAGAAAAAGAAAGAAAGCTGCTAAAAGATTGTCTCACATCGCGTAACAATGGATCTTTAAGGCTTTTTATATTTATGTGGTCTTCCATCACCTATCAGCTTAAGTTTTTGGATTGAACTTTCTAATATGGTATCTGAGCTAATATTATCCCTTTCGCGAATGTGCGTGGTAAATATTCAAAACTTCTTCCGAATGTGCGTAGTCAAATTTTCACAAATGTGAAAATGAGATAACTAAAATTATCATGGCGTCAAGGGGCATAATTATTGTTCGAAATAAGTGCGGAAAAATAAATACAGAACACAAGTATTTACGTGATTCGATCACAAGGTGATCTACGTCCACGGGCGAGGCAAAACAAGATTCCACTATAATCAAAGAGAGTGCAGTTTTCAGAAGTCGAAAAACGACTTAACAAAATCTCATGTCTCACAAATCTCTTCGAAAACAAAATTCTCTCTATATCAATGAACGAATCTAGCCGCGGTATAAATAGGGCTCCCCAAAAAGATTTTCCTCGAGGGCTATGCCCCCGAACCCCTCAAGACATTTGTTCACCTGCTCCAGCTTGGACGGACCGCCATAGAGACTTGTTCACTTGCTTCAGGCTGGGCCTATCGGTCAAACCCTCCGCGTCACGAACTAAATCTCAATTTTTTTTTCTCCACTTTTGGGTCGCACAAAAAATATGTCGGGTCGGGTGATAAACCGGACCGAGTACATAAAATTCAAGACATATTTAACAATTATGTGCTGGGAATAAATATTGTCATCGCATTTCTGGTTTATCTCAACCTGAGTGAATTCATCCCGTCTATACTTGTTCTTACAATTTGATTTGCTGAAATTGCATAAAACGTATTTGACTCCGCTCTCTCAAAAATCAGAGAAACATTTCAATGACTTCCACATTATCATTTTTCTCATCTTAAATAGACTACTCCATGAGAATCGACCACGATGAGATGGCAGCGTTTAAAATTGGCCCTCTCCTCATTATTTAGGATTTAGGAACCTTGGCTATGTTGCTAGAACGACCACAGTCCATAGATGATTTTTGATCCAATGGTTTCCAAAAATTCTTAGATCTATTAAAAGAACTTTCACTACAGCAACTACAAGACAGTCCCATCAGTTCATCCTCCAAAAAATTGGGGAAAAAAGTCAACAGCCCTACAGTATCGTTGAATGGCATTAGCCACGCCAATCTTCAGAAATTGACTTGATTATGCCTCATGTAAAACTTATAACAGTAGGAACCAAACCAGATTCACTGATTAACATGTGCATGGCAACCTGTGGAAGCAGAAGTTCTTGTAAAAGAGCCCCTGGCATGCATTGAACCGATCAAACGAAAAATCTATAAACCAGATTCACTGGTATAGCAGTAGCTTCCGTTGTCTAAAAGAATGAAAGCTGCATACGCTTGTTCGTCGCCATCTTCAGACTACTTTCCATTTCTCACAATATAATCCCTTCTTCTTTAAATGAAACGCCCTTCAAAATGCGTAATGTTGCTGGATGGAATCAATGTCCAAGCATTTCAGCTTGACCACTGATTCAACACGCCCTTTCAGAGTGTGCAGCTCGTCAAGCCTGTAAAGACAGATTCTATTTGCCTTACCATCGCATGTAGGACTAAAATAGCATAAAAGAATTGGTGGCAGCAAATGTTTGACTTTTGTATTTACTATTAAGGAATAAGCTCCTATGCCTCGTAATACACGGCATGGCCTTTGAACATCAATTACCAGGCCAACCTCAGCATGTTATTTGGCTTATTGTGCAATCTTGTAATCCTCGCTGTAACTGCTCTTGTCGGAGAAAAGATCGCTGGTCTCAGGAGGCTGAGGCCATGCAGCGTCCTCCGTGCACTTGCTCACTAAATGTGGATTTTAATTGGTCTGAACTAAACCCAAATGCCACCTACCAAACAGTGCCTGCTCTGGCCCTTAACGATCTGCTTTGTTTTGAGACCCCGAAAGTGGGTTATGTCTTTACTAGATATCAATGAACAATCTTTTCTTTTAACCGAAAAAAAAAAAAAAAAACAGTGCCTGCTCTTGTTTGGGCTAGCTGATGCAGTTTGGGCTGTTGTCAGGTAGAGCTTACAAATTCACTCGTAGTCAGTGGATCTCACAGAGTGGGCACCTAGAGATACCAAACTCTTCCAAGAATCCAATCTACCGAGTCCCAATTTCAACTACATTTTAGCAAACTCCTGCAATCAATAGCTCCATATGATTAAATTGGAAAGATCTAGCCTCTTAATGGACTTGCATCTTGCGATATTCTAGTTTTTTGGGCATGCCCCTACCTATTATGGCCACGAGTTCTTACTAGATTTTGCAATTTGTAGTAGTCAAAAGCTTCACAAACTTCGTTCAGGCCTTTCAACGTACTTGCACCAAGAGATATCTAACTCTTCTAAGAAGCAGGATCAAATTGCGATTAGATAATGACAACCTGCTGCATCCAACTGCTTCATATGATTCCCACAGCCTCCAATTTCAACTAGTTTGATCACCAAATAGCTTCAAACGAGTTGATTGCGGAAGGTCCAGCCTTTAAGGGACTTGCTCCGCGAGATATCTGATAACTTTGACCTGCCAAGTCTTTGAATTTTATATAGGCTTCACATTCTTGAACTTGCTACGGATACTTCAATTGAGAAAGGTCCAACTGTCCAACACTTCCAAGAAACCCACTTTATCAAGGCCTTGAATTTCAAGTAAATTTTCGCATTCTTTAGCCTTTAATTGCTTCAGACAATCCAACTATGAAAGATCCAGCCTAATAATAAAATTGCACTAAGAGATGTCCAACACTTTCGACCACTTCAATCTGGCAATTGCTTGAATTTCAACTAGATTTTCGCAATTTTCCATAGCCAACCTCCTTATACCATTGACTTGTATGAAAATATCTAGCCTTTTGATAGATAAGCATGAAAATATCCAACTCTTCCGAGAACCCGGACTTATCATGACCTCGAATTCCAACAAGTTTTGCACAAGAGCAGGCCTTCAATAGCTTCAAATAATCTAATTGTGAAAGGTCTAGCCCTTCAATGGACTTGCATTACGACGCATCTAACGTTTCCAAGAACCCTATAGGACCTCGGATTTCGGCTAGATTTTTGCAAGAAGAAGCCTTCAACTGCTTTAGATAATAAAATTGTGAAAGGTCTAGCCTTTTAATAGATTTGCATAAGGAGATATCCGACTCTTTCAAGAACTCTAACCTATGAAAGCCTGCAATTTCAACTAGATTTTCGCAACGGCTAGTGTTTACTTTGTTCAAATATTTCAATTGAGAAAGATCCAGCACTTTAATCTAGTAGCGTCAGTCGATGCTCAACTTGTCCAAGAACTTGGATCAATCAAGACCTCGAACTTCAACAAGATCATTGTTTTTTTCTTCTTAATTTCGACGGAGCATTCATTCCATTTAAATATTCAGGGTCACCAAGACATAGGAAATATGACTGTAGCCGAGTCAGAGACTTATTGAGAGCCGTGCGAAACAAGCTTAGCCACCACATAGAAGCTTCAGATGAAGTTAAGGTACTCTCTCGCTCTTTCTCTAGACCTGTGGTGATATCTGCACATGCAAAGCTCATATCTATTGTTGTTTTGATGATTCTGGCAGGCGCGCCTCGGATCGGATGCTGATGGTTTGGACATTTACTTCACTAGACGATTCCCGAGACTCTTGATGGAGGCATACCGAGTGGTGTCCCGGATCTGCAAAGAGCGGAAATGCTTTCAGAAGTACTTGCTTTTCCCCCTTCGGCCACTTCCCACGGAGATTCCTTCTTCAAGCCAGCAGGGTCTCGGCCATGAGGCAGAAATTCATTGAATATAACAGAACATTCCACCTGTCTTTTTTTTTTTTTTGTGTCCGCTGTCTTGGTTACGAGGATCAAGTTGGACGGGCTTAGGACTCCGTTCGTATTGTTCCTAATATCGAATTTTAAATACTTTTATAATAAACTATTGCTGCATACTTTAAATGTTTCATGTATTGTTCTTGATATTGCATAAACAGATATTATATTTCAATTTCATGCAATTTTTTTCAATATTGCAATTTTTAAAAGTGAACTCTTGTACTTTTTCAAATCAAGTGGAGGCTTCCTTCTTCCATCTTCGATGTAAATCGGGTGTCCTCTTAGTCTGGTCTTGGTTCTTTCTACCCTAGGTAGCCTTTTCTTTAGGCTTTCTTCTTTTTGTAAACCGGTTGTAATTTTCCCGGTCTTGTGTTCTCTCGCCCTTAGCTAGCTTTTTTGGCTTGTTGTATAGTCCCTGCCTTTCCTTTCTTGATCTTGTTTGGACATATTTATGTCCTCCTCGGGTCAGGCTTAGGTTGTATATGGTGTTTAAGAAAAGTAATACATATTCTTATTTTACCAAAAAAAAACTCTTGTACTTTTTCTCAAAAAATTACTTCTAGAGTTCAAAAAAAAAAAAAAAGGCCGTGGCACACGCTTGGGCCGCTCAGTGGTCAGCCCTTTTAGACACTTTCATCAGCAAAAAGTATCTTTCACCGGGTTAGCAGTTTTAGCAACTTCTTCGCCTAGCTAGTAGTTTTTTCCGTATGCTATCTAAATATCTAAAGAAAAATATTTAGGTTGAGTAAATCTCAATGGAGTAGGTAACATTCTTAGTTATGAAAGAAATGTCACTCTACTTGCAAGTATTTACCTATGAAATAAATATCACTCTATTCTTTTAAAGTATTTATCCACACGGTTAACGATTTTTCTGTGTAATTTCTGACACTTCTTCTATAGTTGATAAATTTCACTCATTGGAGCTAATGGCTTTGGGTATTAAAAGTATGGATCTACATGTAATTAAAATATAAAAAAATAACATTCATGTATTTCAAAACCTCAATAAGAAATAAATGGCAAGAAAATACATTAACAGTTCTAAACCTCGTATAAAGTGGACATATTCCATGCTTTTTCTAATCAAATTTATGTACATTTAGTTTGTCCAATCAAGTTGTTCTAGACTTCTAGCTTCACAACTTCTATAGTTGATAAATTTCACTCATTGGAGCTAATGGCTTTGGGTATTAAAAGTATGGATCTACATGTAATTAAAATATAAAAAAATAACATTCATGTATTTCAAAACCTCAATAAGAAATAAATGGCAAGAAAATACATTAACAGTTCTAAACCTCGTATAAAGTGGACATAGTCCATGCTTTTTCTAATCAAATTTATGTACATTTAGTTTGTCCAATCAAGTTGTTCTAGACTTCTAGCTTCACAAACTTTCAGATCAAGTCTATCCGACACAAAATCAGACCAAATTAGGTTGACGTGGAATTAAATGACCCCAAAGTGTGATGTGAAAAAAATGTATGAATGCACACATGGATGTGTGCGTGAAAATATAGCCGAGATAGACAGTATTGAAGTTTCACTTGTTACCCAGTGTTGACGCTCATGTGGACATCTACATTGGAAAAAATTAAATTACGTCATACTCACAACGATATCACTCGACAGTCATATAAGCTAGATTTGGCCGCATTTGGTGTCAAAGGGACTTGATTAAAAAATTTATGAAAAAACTAGAAGGACCCTGTTAAACAAATTAAAAGTACAAGGAATTGATTAGAAAATAAAGTACAACTGAAAGTATAGGAACGAAAAGAAGAACTTTTTGTAAAATAATATTTGGCTCTTGCGTGGATCGTCAATGTGGCAATCTTTTTATATGGACACTTATATGCCGTTATTTTTCACCTTTGACATACAATGATCACTTTAGTGCCAAAAGTTTTTTTCGAATCATTTAAGTATCACTTTAAAAAAAACGATTACTAAAGTGTCAACTTCGATTTGAGTTGACGGAAATCCGACGTGGCCATATTTTATTAATTTCTCAATCCTACGTGACTCGCCGGCGTGCCCAATTAGTATATAACTCCTAAACAATGTCGTCTAAAAGTTGTAAATAGTGATTATTTGAGTGCCGAATTTTGTTTAAAGTGATTACTTCAGTGTCAATCGTTAAAAAATATCACTTCAATGCCAGTCGGATTGTGCAATGTCGTTTTGGAAGTCCATATGGATTGAATTTTTTTAAAAATATGCCAAGTCATATTAAAAATTTTACTTATAAATGCCACATAATTTATTTGGCCTGAATTGACATTTAAGTGATCGTTTTTCTTTAATTTGGCACATAAGTGATCCAAAAAAAAAACTTGTGGCATTAAAGTAAGCGCTGCACACAACTTTTAGCACTTCTAGTGTTGTTCTCCCGGCTTTATATTTTCTTTTCTTTTATTGGTATTTGGCTTCATAATTTTACTTCACGGTAAGAGTGGAGATTTCAATATGTTGGAATCTATGGGGCCATAGGACCTGTCCACCGTAATTTTCCAGCAATCTAATAACATTTTTGTGTTTGTCTTTTTCATGTCTTGTGAACAATTACTTATTCTGGCTTGTTAGAAATTATAGTATTTGTCCGGCAATCTGGAAATGTTAATTCTTTATCTTACCTGAACAAGTTCAGCTTTTTGTTTCATCTTTATAAGCAGGATCCACCTCATACATAGTTAATGATATTGCTTTGACAGAAGGTCACGTTCTTCTTTCTTTTCCCCCCAACGTGTACGGCGACGTTGTGTGGATTCAAACTATACAAAAGCACAGACATCAGATGAAAATTTCACTTTCACAAATTCGAATCTGTCCCAACAAATTGTAAAAGGTGAAAGATCAACCTCAACCCGCAACAGAAAGGAGGACTTATTCCATCAAATAGTGGTAGTGACATTTCAACGGGTAGGCAAGGCTCTAGTCCATGCAAAATATCATCTGGTGTTCAAAAAGAATTTCTATTTCGTTCATTGCAAGTAGAGAAATCACTTTCACATATTGTGTTTGCATATTATCATGCGTGTGCATCTATTAAAAGTCTGTTTTTTTTTGACACAAATAGAATTTCCTTAGACGATAGTTACACGCACAATAGTACGCTAGCTCTGCTCCACCAGCGTTGCATATAAGCTCTTCAAGAAAGTCATGCCCATAAAATAATATATGAATATCATGGACCAGGTATAGTGCGAACCAACACCCGAGCGAGTTCCCGGAAAACGAGAAAACCATTCATGAAAATAGTTATAGAAGAATGAAGGTCACTTAATAACAAGAAAATTTTCATGATCAGACACTCGATAACAAGACTTAAAATGCTATACCATGGATTATGCTCCTCTTGTGATTGAGGTGAGTCCATTTTGGCATGTAATATTAGCTGTCATCACCAAGCAGGACCAGTTTAAAAAGCAGAAACAAGAGCTGCAATAACCATCTTGATCCGTAGCTTCTGAAGCTCATGATTGAAGATTTCTTGAGAACTCTAGATGAGCAAATCAAGTCCCAGTGAGCTACTTCCACGTTGAACAGACTCTGTCTTATCAACAGTCCAAGTCACTCTGGTATATAATTCGGAGGCGTTTCAATGGGAGCTTTCAGCACCAACCTGTATCTGGTGTTTGGTTAAGTGCGAGTTTTGATTGCAGTTGTTGCATCTGCTTGTGTTTAAGTGACCTTGTTCGCAACATTGCAGTTCCCCCTGCTTGTGAAGATGATTACGGCAGTGGCACTTTTTGGAAGCAAAGCAAACGTCCTTTGTTCTAAATGCAATTTTTGATGATTTTTGTTTTCAGCGATTTAAATTGGTAGGCATTGTAGATATAAGTATTCTCCTATTTATCATGAATGTTTTCTGCTACTTCGAAGAGAAATTAACCTTCCCTTTCTTTCTGCCTTCTCTGGATAAGTATTGTGAAGGTTTTCTATCAATTTCAAAGTCACTGACAGTAGACTTGCTTCTTCGATGTCTTAATGACGACATTGGTGTTCTCTTCTTGCTGTCTAAAATTGAGACCCATCTCTTTGACCAAAATAAGAAAAAAAAAATTGAGACCCATCTCCACAATTGTCATCATCCTCACCGCTGAGCCCAGTTTTCTCTTGCCTGTTTTTTCAATGCCTTCGCGCTAACATCAATGGCCCAAAACTTCAGCACAATCTCCCAGTAAGGATTTCAGTTTAGGGGGCAGATTCACCAACCACACTTCTACACAGACACGAGTCGCTTCTACATCATCTCCTTCGTTAGGATCACAGCTCAGTGTGGTGTCCATACATCACCCATTGGAAACATTTTAGCTTATTCCTTCCTGTGACACCGTTCTAATTCTTGGTGTCAACCCGACCAGTTAAATCCACCTTTCACACACATCATCATGCATGGGTCCCCCTCTCAGTGACGAGCACGGTTCTGTGACTTGTGTCTGCTCGCAGAGTTCTTGCCAACACCAAACCAAGTTCCATCAAGAAAAATTTAGCAAAAAAAAAAGTTCCATCAAGAAAAAGAAAGAAAGCTGCTAAAAGATTGTCTCACGTCCCATAACAATGGATCTTTAAGGCTTTTTATATTTATATGGTCTTCCACCACCTATCAGCTTAAGCTTTTGGATTGAACTTTCTAATATGGTATCAGAGCTAGTATTATCCCTTTCGCGAATGTGCGTGGTAAATATTCAAAATTTCTTGCGAACGTGCGTAGTCAAATTTTCACAAATGTGAAAATGAGACAATTAAAATTATCAAGGTCTCAAGGGGCATGATTATTGTTCGAAACAAGCACGGAAAAGAAAAACAGAACATAAGGATTTACATGGTTCAATCACAAGGTGATCTACATCAACGGGTGAGGTAAAACAAGATTCCATTATAATTAAAGAGAGTACAGTTTTCAAAAATCGAAAAACGACTTAACAAAACCTCACGGCTCACAAATCTTTCCGAAAACAATATTCGCTCTACATTAATGAAAAAACCTAGCCGCGGTATAAATAGAGTTCCCCAAAAAAAGTTTCATTGGAGGCTATGCCCCCGAACCCCCCAAGACATTTGTTCGCTTGCTCCAGCTTGAGCGGACCGCCATAGAGATTTGTTCACTTGCTTCAAATTGAGCCTATCGGCCCAACCCTCCGCGTCTCGAACTAAATCTCAAATTTTTTTTCTTCACTTTTGGGTCACACAAAAATATATATCGGGTCAGGTGATAAACCGGACCGAGTACATAAAATTCAAGACATATTTAACAATTATGTTCTGGGAATAAATATTGTCATCGCATTTCTGGTTTATCTCAACCTGAGTGAATTCATCCCGTCTATACTTGCCCTTACAATTTGATTTGCTAAAATTGCATAAAACGTATCTGACTCCGCTCTCTAAAAAATCAGAGAAACATTTCAATGACTTCCACATTATCATCTGTCTCATCTTAAACAGACTACTCCCTGAGAATCGACCACCATGAGATGGCAGTGTTTAAAGTTGGCCCTCTCGTCATTATTTAGGATTTAGGAACCTTGGCTATGTTGCTAGAACGACCACAGTCCATAGATGATTTTTGATCCAATGGTTTCCAAAAATTCTTAGATCTATTAAAAGAACTTTCACTACAGCAACTACAAGACAGTCCCATCAGTTCATCCTCCAAAAAATTGGGGAAAAAAGTCAACAGCCCTACAGTATCGTTGAATGGCATTAGCCACGCCCAATCTTCGGAAATTGACTTGATTATGCCTCATGTAAAACATATAACAGTAGGAACCAAACCAGATTCACTGATTAACATGTGCATGGCAACCTGTGGAAGCAGAAGTTCTTGTAAAAGAGCCCCTGGCATGCATTGAACCGATCAAACGAAAAATCTATAAACCAGATTCACTGATATAGCAGTAGCTTCCGTTGTCCTAAAAAATGAAAGCTGCATACACTTGTTCGTCACCATCTTAAGACTACTTTCCATTTCTCACAATATAATCCCTTCTTCTTCAAATGAAACGCCCTTCAAAATGTGTAATGTTGCTGAATGGAATCAATGTCCAAGCATTTCAGCTTGACCACTGATTCAACACGCCCTATCAGAGTGTGCAGCTCGCCAAGCCTGTAACGACAGATTCTATTTGCCTTACCATCGCATGTAGGACTAAAATAGTATAAAAGAATTGGTGGCAGCAAATGTTTGACTTTTGTATTTACTATTAAGGAACAAGCTCCTATGCCTCGTAATACACGGCATGGCCTTTGAACATCAATTACCAGGCCAACCTCAGCATGTTGTTTGGCTTATTGTGCAATCTTGTAAACCTCCCTGTAACTGCTCTTGTCGGAGAAAAGATCGCTGGTCTCAGGAGGCTGAGGCCATGCAGCGTCCTCCGCGCACTTGCTCACTAAATATGGATTTTAATTGGTCTGAACTAAACCCAAATGCCACCTACCAAACAATGCCTGCTCTTGTTTGGGCTGGCCGATGAAGTTTGGGCTGTTGTCAGGCGGAGCTTACAAATTCACTTGTAGTCAGTGGATCTCACAGAGTGGGCACCTAGAGATACAAAACTCTTCCAAGAATCCAATCTACCGAGTCCCAATTTCAACTACATTTTAGCAAACTCCTGCAATCAATAGCTCCAGATGATTAAATTGGAAAGATCTAGCCTCTCGATGGACTTGCATCTTGCAATATTCTGGTTTTCTGGGCATGCCCCTACCTATTATGGCCATGAGTTCTAACTAGATTTTGCAATTTGTAGTAGTCAAAAGCTTCACAAACTTCGTTCAGGCCTTTCAACGTACTTGCACCAAGAGATATCTAACTCTTCTAAGAAGCAGGATCATATTGCGATTAGATAATGACAACCTGCTGCATCCAAGAGCTTCATATGATTCCCACAGCCTCCAATTTCAACTAGTTTGATCACCAAATAGCTTCAAATGAGTTGATTGCGGAAGGTCCAGCCTTCAGGGGACTTGCTCGGCGAGATATCCGGTAACTTTAACCTACCAAGTCTTTGAATTTTATATAGGCTTTCACATTCTCGAACTTGCTACGGATACTTCAATTGAGAAAGGTCCAACTATCCAACACTTCCAGGAAATCCACTTTATCAAGGCCTTGAATTTCAAGTAAATTTTCACATTCTTTAGCGTTTAATTGCTTCAGACAATCCAACTATGAAAGATCCAGCCTAATAATAAAATTGCACTAAGAGATGTCCAACACTTTTGACCACTTCAATCTGGCAATTGCTTGAATTTCAACTAGGTTTTCGCAATTTTCCATAGCCAACCTCCTTATACCATTGACTTGTATGAAAATATCTAGCCTTTTGATAGATATGCATGAAAATATCCAACTCTTCCGAGAACCCGGACTTATCATGGCCTCAAATTCCAACAAGTTTTGCACAAGAGCATGCCTTCAATAGCTTCAAATAATCTAATTGTGAAAGGTCTAGCCCTTCAATGGACTTGCATTACGGCGCATCTAATGTTTCCAAGAACCCATAGGGCCTCGGATTTCGGCTAGATTTTTGCAAGAAGAAGCCTTCAACTGCTTTAGATAACAAAATTGTGAAAGGTCTAGCCTTTTAATGGACTTGCAAAAGGAGATATCCGACTCTTTCAAGAATGTCGCGACCCAAAATAAAAATTGAGCGTTTCAATTTTCGGGCTAATGGATTATTAAGATTGAACTTAACTCGGGCCCTCCCAAGCCCTACTAATTCGCAACTTAGGGTTTAAGTTCTTAACATGCAAATGTTTTCATGCTTGGAGTCACCACTAATCAATTTACGGTAGGCTGATTAGAAACATAAATAAAATATAGGGAGATATGTTTTATTCCTACGAACCAGAGATTCTAAGCCCGGGGACTTGATTACGCTAGATCTAGTCTAACGCCCTTTCGGTACCTTTTCTTTTCAAAAATATTTTGGCAGGCAGTTTGGATCCATTTTAACTTAGCCACTAACATGTGAGGTGTTCATGCGGGTGCGCAAACCACCAATTTAACACCCAATAATCAAAGCATTAAATAAATTGCAAGCTTAGGAGAACAACTTACCTCGAACCAACACAAGCATCTGCATTGTTAGCTAGAAAATCACATCAAACACCCTAATATGATTTCTAGTTAACAAAAAATCACTCAATTTCTCTTTTTTTGATTTTCACTTTATTTAAATGAAATCTAGCCTATATGCAATGACGTGCAAAAATATGACATGCAAATTAATGTAACCTAGCATGCAAACTATATGACACGCGACGACGTGACCCAATTCTAATGACGTGTACATGGTTTATTTTTGGGTATTTTCTGATGAAATTCGGAATTATGAAAAATGCCTAAAATAACATGCAACCTAATGACTTCTATTTTTGGTATTTTCTGTTTAAAATTCGAAATTCAAAAATACCTAAGTTAACATGCAATTTATGATGACTTAATCTACCCTAGAATGATTTCTTTTTGGGATTTTCTTAAAAAAATCGGAATTAAAAAATAACGTGAATAATCCGTTAGGATTAAAACAATACCTAATTTAAACTAGGAAACATGCCACCTTAAGTCCTAATTTAAATTAAATATTTATCTCATCCTTTGGGATATATTCAAAAATCCTAGACATGCAAAAATTCTAATTCAAATCTAGCTAATATTTTTGAATTTTCTGTTTATTTAAAAAAAGCAAGAAATTTAAACAAATAAGGATAGCAATCAATTCAAATCATCCACGCGATCCGCCAAATTCGTTTCAAACTCGGATTAGGCACAAAAATCAAATTATCGGTCATATCTATAGGGTTATAGATATTAACGGATAATCGATCATTCGAATTTGAAAAGCTAATGAAATTTATCATCGTATCTAAGTGATTATAGATAGGATGATAATTTCTCGTATCGCCGCGTATCGAACCTTAGGGTTAAGGTCGGATAGACGTCCAAATACGTTGCTAAATTAGGAAATTTTCCTAATTTGAATATTTGAAAATATTGCGGATATATAGAACATTATCTTAAGATATCTAAATATCCACACGATAATCACAAAATATTCAAACACACCAAATTAGGAATCTAAATATTTGAAAAGAATATTCAGAATATATCCACTTACCTAATTTGAAAATACTTCCAAATTTCGAATTTGATCGGGATCGGCTTGCGGATCGGGAGTGGGACGACTGGCGACGGCGGGACGGCGACGACGACATCGACGATGCACAGCAACACCGGCAAGGCTGTTCGGTGAATTTGATGCGTGCGTGGGTGAGTGACTCCGAACAGAAAATTTCAAGACTGCACGATTCCGGAAAAATGGGCGTAACTTCCTCAATACGTGTCGGATTGACCCGATTCCAAAAGCCACAGATCAAGGACTCGTAGATCTACAACTTTCGTGTTTTGAGTTTCCACAAATAAGCTCTATGGAGTGAGCGATTCTGGGAGGAAGTGGACGAGGAGCAGAAAATCAGTAGCTTGGCGTTGGGATGAAGAAGCAGCGACGGCAGCAACAATTCTCGGTTTAAAGCGGCGAAAGTAGCAGAGGTGTTCTCCGTCGGGACAGCGGCGTTGTGGGGGGCGCGGCAAGCAGTGGCGGCAACAAGCGATGCGACGGCGGACGCGCGCGAGCGGCGGCGACGGTTCACCGGTCTTTTCCCTTTCTCTCACTTGGACTCTCTAAAAAAATCAGATCTGAAATTGTGTGTTCCCCCCTCAATTCTGACCTAATGTTATGCTTATATAGTACTAATCTAGGTCAATTTAGATGGGCTTTATGTCCTAATGGGCTTAGGCTTGGGCTTAGGTTTAATGGGCTGAATTAACTTGGGCTTTTGATTAATTAAACTCAACGTATCGAATTAAATCCAAATTAAAACGACCGAACCCGTTTGACTTGAAATTCCCGGCCCTTGCATTCCGAACGTGCCGAGTCTCGTTGAATGAAATTTAAGCTCATTTGCCACAACCAATTTGATGCAAAAAATGCAATTAAACTAAATGAACCTAAACTATATGTTATGCAATTTAAATATTTTTGTTTTAGGGGTTAAAAATTTAATCCCTAATTTTCTATGCAAATTACACTAAATGACGCGCCAAAATTTAGGTGTCAACAAAGAACTCTAACCTATGAAAGCCTCGAATTTCAACTAGATTTTCGCGACAGCTAGTGTTTACTTTGTTCAAATATTTCAATTGAGAAAGATCCAACACTTTAATGGAATAGCATCAGTTGATGCTCAACTCGTCCAAGAACTTGGATTAATCAAGACCTCGAACTTCAATAAGATCCTCGTTTTTTTCTTTCTTAATTTCGATGGAGCATTCATTCCATCTAAATATTCAGGATCATCAAGACCAGTCGAATTTGTACACCCTGCTCCGTCTAATTTTGTCGTTACACATATTTCATGGGTTCATATTGGGAATCTAGAGATGCCTTCAAATTTTTACTAAAAAATTGATTGTTAATTGACTACAAACAAATCTTGAGTGGTTGCCTTCTCGTGGTCCTCGATGTATGCTTCCTAGTGGCCTTAACAAAACAACAATACCCACTATTACAACTAACCCACTATTACTTTTCTATAGAGAAGTAATTACAATGTAGTCAAATAATTGATGCAATAAAATAGACTTGTTAATTGACCTTGACTTAGAAATGTCCGTTCCAGTCACAGCTCCAAGAGGGCCTTTCCTTTTCACTTCTAGAAGTCTTCCTCTACGCAAGCTTAGTCGTTGCCTTTTAGGCATTATCCGGTGGTGGTTCTATCTTGGTGTTCAATGGAGTCGACCGACATGAGCTGATTTTATTAATCGTTTATGCACCAGCAGTTTAGTTAGCCCGTGCTATGCATGGGAGGATCGTTTAACGTTTATATTGTTGTCCTCTTTGGCCACGACATTACTAATGCATCTAAAAGTAAGGGGAAAAAAAGAAAGAAAATGACTTTATAGCTATGTTTCCACTATAATTAAACTATCATTATACTAGTCTCCAGAACCATGCTATGCACATGAAAATGACTTGTGAAATAGATTATAGGAAATAATAATTCTAGAAGTATACTTGATCATCATGAGAATAAGAGATTTTCGTAATATTGAAAAAAAGAATTATATGTTCCCTTGAACTAAAGGGAATAAATTTAGTTTGATTAAAGTGGAAAAATAAAAGAAAACTAGTTTCAAAAGGGCGGGAAGATAAATGCCGCTCATGGAGAGTGCCACATGTCAGCCATCCATAGAAAGTGCTTTGATGCACCACTTTATATTTATCATATAAGATAGATTTAGTATATCTGATTTAGATCGATAATGAGACGTGTTTAATTTTATAAGCTTAACTTTAAGCTCTAAGAAATTATGCTTTCTCTTTTTTATCAAGCACATAAAAAAATCAGGAAAAATTGTCCAAAAGACCCTAAACGTATTCACTTTTACCAATTCAATCATAACCCTTTTACTTGTGCCAATTGAGCTCCAAACCTTTTTACGTTTTGCTAATTGAGTTCATCTTGCCAATTTTAGTAAGGAAATTGCTGACGTGAATGTCGGTCGTCTTGCATGACATGGCTAGCGCTAATGTAAACAATTTAAATAATATTATAATATTTTTTTGAACTTTTTTTTCCTTTTCTTTCCTTTTTTTCCTTGCACGGCTAGTTGTCGGCCATTAGCGAGGGCTGGCCTTGCTTGGGCAAGGCTGAACGCCAACGAGTGGCCCCTCGCCAAATCTAGCGAGGCCGATCCTTACCCAGGCCAAGGTGGCCTCACCAGGCATCACCTAGGGAGGGTTGGCCTCACCGAGCCTAGCCTAGGCAAGGGCAAGGCCCGGCGAGCCTTGCCTTGGCCTAGTCGAGGGCCACCCTCACTAGTGATGGTCATCAATAGTCATCACCCTCAAACTCAAGCCTAGCGATGGTCGTTGCCTTATATTGCAGCTGAGCAACCTGTTTAGGAACGTATTGAGCCTGGTCTTCCATGGCCGCTACCATGGGAGATATGCGAGCTTTGTGACAGAGCTCCCATGATTGTTGTGAACTCTATCACAAAGTTTGCCGAGCTCGCACAAACCTCCCATGGCCACGAGCTTCATAAGAGAGAAGAGAGAGGGTGGGATTTGATGTAGCTAACAAGAATCACCTAGAGGGGGTGAAAGCTTTTTGATCAATTTTTAAAGCGGAAACAAATGATCAATATTAAAGTTTGAAAAATAATCATATTCTAATAAGACTTTTTATGACAAATGTGCTAGTGGGCAGTATACATATAAAATAGAAGTTTAGGGATGGAAAAACTGCACACAAAAGATTATAGTGGTTCGGCTTAGATCAAGCATATGTCCACTCTCCCGCGCTGACAGTCTACTGGCTGAATTCCACTTTATGATCAAAGAGATTACAAGTTTTGAGTGATATCACTTCTACAAATGATGGAACTCTCTATTTCACATAATCACTCTTACAAAATGTCTCTCAAGATCTCAGTGTTTGGCTTGGGAAAGACAAGTAGTAGAATCGGAGTATGCTCAGACTTTGAACTTGTTGATTCTTGACTTCGTTCTATATCTTCTGCTTCTTGTTAATATTTTTTTATACTCCCCCATTTCCAAACTAGCCTTTAGATAGTCATTAGATGATCATCTTCCAATCTTCAACTTGGACAGATTTGTATAAAATTGATTGAGTAGCCGTTGGTTGACAAAATCTAAATCCCGCTGAATCTGATCACCCATACAACTAGAATCTTGGTTTCCATAAGGAGAGCTTTATCCGTTGTGAGATATATACTTGCCTTAATATTTGATTGTCAATCAATTATAGTCTTTTAAGATTGAGTCAATCAAAACTTTGATTCTTTAAAATTCACGCCAGATCACTAGCCATAATGTTTGTTCGGAATAGTTTCAGAGTCTGGATAACTTCTTGTTCTTGCTTCACATCCATAACTTAAGTTAGTATGGGTCTTTAGTAAGGTCTGAACCATTTAGAAGTAGAGTCTGAAGTACTCTATGAAATTTGAATGACTTTATCAGTAAAGTCTAAAGTTCTTGTTTTAAATCCCGCAAAGTCTGAAGTCTTCCTTTTGGGTTTCGTAAAATCTGAGTGTCTAGAAAGTTTAGTTCTTTCGAAGTATTAGAACTGCCATTTCCAGAATATGTCTACCTATATCAAAATACTTCACAGTATGTATCATACTTACAGAATTCGCATGGATAATTTTGTCAACTTCAAAATCTATTAAGAGATTTCCTTAACAGGGTCGTCGACTGAAGGAGCTTTGCGAGGGTAGCCCTCACCCAGCGACACTCGACGAGCCCACCTAGCCTGAGCTAGCCCTCATCGGTGGTCGGCGAAAGGCCATGTGAGGAAAAAAAGGGGAAGGAAAAAAGAAAGGAAAAATAAGAAAAAATTAATAATAAAATATGAAAAAAATGAAAATTTATTAAAAATTATCCACATCGACGCTGCCTATGCCACGTAAGACGCCCAGCATTTACGTCAATGGTTTTCGGCCAAAATTGGTCAAATGAACTCAATTAATAAAATTTGAAAATATTTAGTACACAATTGATATAATTAAAATATTTATGACTAAATTGATAAAAATTTATAGCCTTTTGGTCAATTTTCCAATAAAATCTTCTCGTGCAGGATATTGAGTATTGATAATTAACTAGTAATTCATTTGACTCAAAAGCAGTAAGCACGTGGTGATGGGTCACTGACTCATTGCCTTCGCTTGGACCTCGACCTCGATCCAATACATCATTTGGCCGCATCCTCCAACAAGAATCTACCTATTTCTTCAACAAATATAAACTAAAGGGGTGTTTTTAAAGGGTGTGAGGGAGACTAGTCAGAGTAAGATAATTAAAGGAGAATGAGACTTGAATTTTTGGTTTTCAATATTTTCTTTTGGACTCAAATGGTACTTGGAATTCACCTACTCACCTTCTGCCATTTCTCCCCTTTTCCTTTTAATTTTTTTCTCAATTTTTTTCCTCAATTTTCTTCTGTTTCGCCTTTTTTTTTAATGCATGAATAGATACCATTGTATACTCATAGCAATTAACTTTCAACAAACACATTTCGAGTTCCAGTCAAGATTTGATTATAATAAAGCCCATCCACATGATGAGAGCCAATGCCTTTATATGGCACTCTCATATTTAAACTCGTTAATTTGTTTCTATTTTTCTTACAATGGGACTCTTTTCCATTACAATTTCTCTAAACAATCCCAACAAGGTTGGGGGCCAACTTGTTCTTGGCGACAGTACTTCATTTAAAACAAAAACCATGAAAAATTACTATACTCACTTTTTGTTATTGCTTAGTTATATACATTATATAAGATTCTATTTCATTTAAAACAAAAATCATGAAATGGGCGTCCCTCAACTTGGTGGAGGAATCATGGTTCTATTCCCCTTTTTTACCCTAAATCATTAAATGCTATTAATATATGAATAATGAATAAATATTCTACTACTAATTATAAATAAAAAGTGGATGCTGAACTAAAAATATAAAACCACATTAACATATACTTATAGATTAACGTAAAATTAAACCAATAAAATAAATAATAAACTAATTTAATATGACATCAAACTGATCATGGATATTAAATCTAAAAAGGTTTTACAACTATGCTTATTGTTCATCAATCTAAAATTACGACAATAATAAGGATTCTATGATATAACAGTGATTATTAACAACTTAATCGATGATATATTTAGTTATTATCATGCACTTTGATTAGTTAACTGTGATTTTAGAATACTTTTCAAAAATTAAATTCCAATGTGTATTTGTATATTCTAGCGCAAATACTTACCTGGATTGGATATGTTAGGTTAGATCTATCATAACCATTGAATTTATGATTCTCACACGTAAGACCCATATAAGTCTCACGGAATCAGGGCTTTAGATTGAAGAAATATTGCAACCCTAGAGTAGCTGAGCAAGGCGAGTCACTTTTGTTTTTTTCAACTCCAAGAGGCCTCAATCAAGCGGTAATGACAAAGTGCTGATTGTATCCACGGTGCCTTTCGAGTAAAGAACTGGGAAAGGTTTCTTGTTTTATGACAAAACTAATTGATCACTCATCAAGATCCACTTGTAACCCCATAAATTACTTTTATAGACACCGTTACCGTTTATCACGATCGAGTTTCTCCTAAGTTTTGTAATATCAACAAAAACTCTCAAACCGGTACACTCGTATTACATTTACTTTTGTGATACAAAAATTAGGTTAGGGTAAATATTACGGATGTATCAATTTGAGGTTTTTTTATGGCATTAACTCAAAAAATTCAATTTTTAGTTTATATTTTAAAATAGCTATCTAGGACCGCACATATTAATGGCATGTTTGGTAACCATCACTTTTTTTTTAATTATTTTTCTATACTTTTGTTCCCTAGAATAGAAAATATACAAAAATCCTTTTGGTAACATTAGTTAATTTTTATATTCCCCTGAATAAAAAAGTAGCCAGGGAATAAATTTGGAATAGAAACAAGAAGTAAAAAAATTTTAGAGTCGTACCAAATGCTTTTATGTTATTTTTCTATTTCGAAATTATAAATTTTGTGCAATTACCGAACGCTTTCTTCTACTCAGAAATTCATCCAGAAAATAGAAATAGAAAAATACTAATTCTGCAAAGAAATTATTTTCGGGAACAAAAACGTTACCGAGCACACCCTAAATGACCATGTGAGCATCTCCGGATCAATTCAAACAAAAAACTAAAAAAATAATGGCATTTAATTCGAAGATTGAATTGGTAAGGAAAAGTTTAAGAACGCGATCGTACATATTGCAAAAGTCAAAGGTCATTGGTGTTTTTGTTTTTTGTTTTTGTTTTTCTTTTTATATTTTTACATCCGTCTTGCAATAATGGTCGGCCGGTTAAAGCGGCCCCTGTCCGCCTGCTCCCGCAGTACGAAACTGGTAGGCGGATCTTTGAAATAAGAGTAAGGAAGAGAGACGAAACTGAGAGAAGGCGGCGCCTCTACCCGAAAACCGATTTCATTTTGAGAGTGAGAAGGAGGCGGTGGACATGGAGAATTCTCACAACCGTGGAGGAGGATCCTCCGAAACAAGAGAAAAGAGTTTCGATGTGTATTTGAACTTCAGAGGACCGGATACTCGCCATGGCTTCGTGGATCATCTCTATCATAGCCTCCACCGAGCGGGGATCCGTGTGTTCTGGGATGAAGAGGAACTCACCGTGGGAGAGCCGATTGACCTGTCGCTTATCCAAGCGATCAGGCATTCCAAGATCGCCATTCCGATCCTGTCAGAGAACTATGCGTCGAGCAAATGGTGCCTCCGAGAGCTGGCGCTGATTGTGGAGTGCCACGTGACGATGGGCCAGATCATCATGCCCGTCTTCCTCGACGTCACGCCATCGGTCGTGAGGCACAGCTCCCACGGTTACGGCAAGGCTATCGCCGAGCATAGACGGAGAGGAGTCTACCCAGACACCCTCCGGAAATGGGAGGAAGCTCTCTTCCGTGTGGGATCCATCCCAGGGCTGGAGAGTGATGGGTAAGTGTAATTGAGTAAGTTCAGTCGAGTAACCTAGCATCCAAATCCCAAGGTAGCGCTTAGTTCAATTTAGTTAATCTAAAGACTAACGCTAGGTGTATCAATACCTGATGTAGCTCGCTCTGATCTGGTACTCAATATGATTCACTTGTTTACATTCTTACTCCCAGCTTGCCACATTACTTAATGTTTGGTTTTGTTGATAAATTTCAGTATTCCTATGTTACACACATCTTTACAAGCACATGACTCTGTTTTTCGGTTAACTTAGAGGCAGCGATAATGGTTGTGATTTTAGATTAAGATGGTCCAGGAGAATGTTCTTCCTCTTGGAATCTGCATCTACAGGAAATCTACCTCTTGCGAGAAAATGCCAGTGTAGAGTGATACCGATTTGCTTAATTTCTGTCGATGCAACTAACAACCTTTGCATCTCATCCTACCGTGCTTTGTCTGTGTTGATTTAGTAAAAATAAGTGCCACTAATTGCGTGGCCTGTTTGTCCAAAGCTGATTGCTGTTTGATAGTTTTTGAAAGGAGAGGGTGAATTTTTTTCTTGCAAAAAACTTCAGAGTTCAGACATTGTTGGACTTACGTTAATCTTTGTGCATGTGCCTTGTGCACGCATGATACAGCTCACGCACAGAGGCTTCAATCATCGAGGTACTTGTCGCAAATGTCTTGAGGGTATTGAACAGATACTTCGTTGGCATCGAGCATCATGTGGAAAGAGTTATGGAATTACTAAATGTGGACTCTAGTGATGTTCGTGGAGTTGGAATACATGGCATAGGGGGCACCGGGAAGACAACAATTGCAAAGTTAATCTACAAAAGAATATTTCATCTCTTTGATGGCTGTAGCTTTCTGGAAAGCGTTAGAGAAAATGCAGGAAAACCAGGAGGTTTAGTAAATTTACAAGGCCAGTTGATTTCAGATCTTCTAGGTGCAATGCACAGACAAATTTATTCTGATGATGATGACGGAATTAGATCCATCAGAAGCAGATTCTTTCACAAGAAAGTTCTCATTGTTCTCGATGATATGGAACCGAGCTTTGGACTTAAAACAATTTTAGGAAGTCTTGATTGGTTAGGCTCTGGAAGCAGGATCATAACTACCACCAGAGATGAACAAGCTTCAGATGAGCTGGAACTGTTCCTGAAATATAAGGTCGAGGGAATGCGAAAAGAGGATGCCCATAAACTTTTCCACATCCATGCCTTCAGGGAGAAACCTGCTCCAGATGACCTGGCTACTTTGCCCAAAGATATAGTATCAACTATTGACCAGCTTCCTCTGATTATTGAGGTTGTCGGGTCGTATCTATTTTCTAAAAGCAAGGACGTGTGGGAGCAGACATTAGACGAGTTGAAAGAAGTACGTTCGCAAGATGCTCAAAAGCAATTGATGGTAGTCATCAAAGCATTACCTGACAAGCAAAGAAAGATATTTCTGGACATTGCTTGTTTCTTAATTGGGGAGGACAAAAATGTTGCATGCTACCTGTGGTCTGACCATGATTCTGCAAGCGGATTGGAATTAGAAGTGCCCATCCCCTCGTCTATTGTTAAGATTGAGAACAATAAGCTGTGGATGCATGATCAACTTCGAGACCTAGGTAGGAATATCGTCAAATCGGAATATTGTGAACCTCGAAAGCGCAGTAGATTGTGGATGCACAAGGAAGCCTTGGACGTGCTGAAACAGGAAAAAGTAAGATACAAGTTCACCACTATGTTTACCTTACGGTTGTATGCCTTACAACCCGTGTTCCTTTTTTCATAGAGGAAAGACACTTATGATGCATTTGTTTTACAGAAAATGAATGATTTGGAAAAAGGGATAATAACACGAATGGTCCTTAAACTTTGACCCAATGTGCAATGTGGTCCTTAAACTTTTAACTTGTTTAATATGGTCACTGAACTTTAGCCTAATGTTCAATATGGTCCCTAAAATTTAATTTGTTCAGTATGGTCCTTGTACTTTTGGTACATATTGAATGTAGTTTCTAAATTATATGAAAATGTTTAATATTGTCTTTCTATTAATTCAAGATCATGAACAATATTGAACATTTTCATATGATCCAGGGATTGAATTGAACATTTACCAAAAGTTCAAGGATTACATTAAACAATTAAAAATTTAAGGACCACATTACACATTAGATTAAAGTTCATAGACCATATTGCACATTAAGCCAAAGTTCAGGGACTATTTGTGTCATTTTTCCTTTTTAAAAAGCGATTGCTTATATTTCTTAAAATAATTAGCTAATGAAAATTTTTTTAATTATTGATAACAATTTATCTCTACATATTTTCATGAGCGATAAAAATATTTTTGGTTTATTCATTTTTGTAAGAGACACAAGCGATGAATTTTAGGAAAATGTTTTTCAAATCATTTATTTTCCGTGTAACAAGTGGGCTCTCAATAAAATCATTTCTTTAGTTTGAAGTCTCTAAGCATTTATCATCTTCACATGTTTTTGTGGGGAAATGCTAAGTCCCATTGGTAATCCTATGTTCCATGTGTAGAGGATGGAACGTGTTGAAGGTGTTCTTCTCAAATTTGACAGTAGGTCCCAAGACACTTTTAAACCAGCACATTTTGCAAGTACGTCAAACATGAGATTCCTTCGATTGGATCAGGCGGACCTCGATGGAAATTTTGAGCGGCTTCTGTCAAGTTTAAGATGGCTCCATTGGCAAGGTTGTCCTCGCCATCTTGGTGCTCAAAATTTGGATTTGAAGGAGTTGGTTATTCTAGATCTTTCCTGGAGCAAGGTCAATGAAAAATGGAATGGTTGGAGAGAAATCAAGGTATAGAAGTATATTATTTGTAATTTCATTTTTCAAATTGTTGCGGAAAAATTAACTCTTTTGTTATTCTACCTTATGACAGAAAGCCGGGAAATTGAAAGTTTTGAACCTCACCGGTTGTGTTGACTTGATCAGAACTCCAGACTTATCTCATTACAAATGTTTAGAGAGACTGATTCTTGAAAGGTGCATTCGATTGGTTGAAATCGGTTCATCGGTAAAAAGTCTGAAGCGCTTGGTTTCACTGAACTTGCGGTTTTGCATTGAACTCAATAAGTTGCCTGAAGAGTTGGGTTCCCTCGTATCCTTGCAAGAGATTCTTATAGATGGAACTGCCGTTCAAGAAATTCCCGCCTCTGTCGGTCATTTGGAAAATCTTGGAAGATTCAGTGCCCGCAACTGTCTTTCATTGATCCAGCTGCCCGATTCAATTAGCCATGCAAAATCTCTGAGAGTCCTTGCACTGAATGGTACCAAAATAACTAAACTTCCCATGTCTATTGGAGAGTTAAAAGTGCTACAACACTTGTCAATAAGTCATTGTAGGTCTATATTGAAGTTACCAACGTCCTTGGGGACTTTGGCTTCATTGACCGAACTTGATCTATCAAACACTGCAATTGTCGAATTACCTAATGATGTCGATAAGTTAAATCTTTTAACAGTGCTCAAAATTGACTTTACTTTTGTAAGAGAGCTGCCTGGCGCTATATGGACGTTGAAGAGGCTTGAAGAGCTGCATGCTTCAAGATGTCGGAGTTTGGATGGGGAAATTCCTGGAGATATTGTGAAGCTTTCGGAATTGAGGGTCTTAAGGCTTGGATACTCTCGGATTCGTGGTCTACCAGATAACATTTGTAGACTTCCCAATCTCGAAACGCTCGAGCTGCTTCATTGCGACATGCTCCGTAAGGTGCCCAAGCTTCCTTCCACTTTAATAAGGCTGTCTGTCAGTTGTAAGTTGATGAATTCAATCCCAGACATCAGTAGTCTGGTTAAGTTGGAAGAGTTATTCTTGGCTGATGGATCCCAGGAACTGGTACCTGTCAAGGGTCAAATGGAGGTGATAGGATGCGCTTTTTTGCAGCTTGAGAGATTGTCAGAGCTAAAGATATTGCAGCTATCTCTGTTAAAGATCCAACTACTACGTGTTGAGTTGGGTCACCTTCGTAAGCTCACGAAGCTCTCCCTTTGCTGCATTCACTTGGAAGAGCTACCACAGCTTCCTTCGAGTTTATATACTCTATCACTTCGCCATTACAAATCGCGGACAGGGTTGCCAGATCTTTCATATTTGAAGCTCCTGTCAGAATTCGAGCTTTTCGACTGTGCAGTAACAGAAGTTCCAGGCCTCGGGAAGTTCGAATCCTTGCGAGTTTTCAGAATATCTCACTGCAACCTGCAGCAGCTGGATGAGCTGGAGAACTTGATATTTTTAGCATCATTGAATGTTTCATACTGCTTAAGTCTTGAGGAACGTCCCCATCTATCAAAACTGAAGAAGCTGAAACTGAAAGATATTAAAATCAAGGGCTGTCCGAAGATTCACGATATTAAAAGTGTGGAACACCTGAATTCCTTCGAGGAGCCAAGCAGTTCAAAAATTAAGGCGGAAAGCTCATCCGAGGTAACTAACACTGCTGATTTTCCCACTGGACCGCATAAATGGAGGATGGCACTTGATAAGCACATGTCATGTTTGGAATTTTTGCAAAAATCAATGATTTTCTTAATAATAACAAATATGTTTGACACCATGAATTACGATGTACAGGATATTTTTTCGCATTAACACATGCGGAATCATTTTTCCAAATGAAATTTGAGTCATTAAGACTTTATGTTTCTTTCATCTTCTTTAATGGGAAGATGGGTCCAAATATGTAAGGACTCCACTTCTTTTTCTTCTTTAAAAGGGCAATATACAGCCAAAGAACTTCTATTTGTGCCAGTTAGTTTAATCATGCTTTCTGGAGGTGTTGTTACGTACTCAATCCAGAGTGTTAAATGTTGTATTGGTACCTTAAATCTTTGGTGTGGTGCGGAAAAGTGCTGACTGCTGTACCGGTATCTTAAATCTCTGTTGTGGTGCTTCCGTTATGTTCAAGTTAATTCTTAAACCAAAGTGCTGTGAATAAATTGGGATGAGTGGCTCATAGAAGGTATTCCATTCTCCAAATTGTTCTCTTGTAATTCAGACTTGTTTACGAGCTTCTCTTCCAAGGTCATAATCTGATCAATACTGTCGATGAAATCTCAAAACTCGTTTGGTCTCTTTTCACGTTCAGTCAGTTTGAATCTAAGCATCAATCTTTATAACCGTTTGACACATGGTAGAAATCTTATTTGATGCACTGAATACATGCTTACACAAGTTTTGTCACAGGAGGAGTTTAACAAACCAGCTGATACTGAACATTCTTCTTTTAAGGGTGTCAAATGCAAATACGAAGGTATGCTCTACATTGAGATTGTCAAATCTGAGTTGTTCTATAAGATTGAGTATGAGGTCAACCTTGAAATGTAGAACACTGAAAGAGGTCATGGCTAGAAAGCTGCCAGACCATAAGGATAGGCAGTTAAGGGATTCTTTCAAGCTATGCCGTATTGTTGGAACTGGTTAGACTTTTGACTAATTTTTTTGGGCCATATAGTAAATCTTACACATTAGCTATTGCTCCTCTTGCTATAGTAAGCACATACGATCCTTAAGAATATAATACGCAAGTGCTGACAAACATCATCAGGCCCTTTTATCCTCGATTGCTTTCTGCTTGAATTAGGCGTTTTATCTATCCATCCAAAGAGGCGAGCTGAGTCGCTATTTGACGCTTGTCTCCTTTCTCAATAGAGGATTGACGAACCCCTTTTGTCTGCCAGCTGTTTTTCTGACCGATATGACTACATCAGCGAAGGATGATGGCAACGCTTTCCCTGCCAATGACGAAGATGAGGATGAAGATAACATTCCTGAAGGGGAGATGGATAAATCTGCTAAAAGCATTGCCTTGGAGATTTCTGACGAGCCCACTCTTCCACCTAAAGCACAAGGAAAATCTTCCAAGTCTGACCAGTCAATCACTGAATCTATGGGCGCTTCTTCTAACTTGCTAAGTTCTCCCTCCGTTGGAAGCTCATCAAGCACAACGGGTAGAGTGAAGGTAATACTACTGACGAGTTCCTTTTCTATTCAATTGACTCTATCAATGATTAATTCCATATTTCTTTCAGAATGACGATTCCAAATTCAGCAGTCAGATTGTCGGAACCAAACCAACATACTCTCTGTCATATAAATCAAACTTAAGTGATGTTGAACCTGATGAGGATTCCAGTTTGTCAGTGGATCTGATAGGGACTGGAACTAGTGGCATCTCTCCATCGACAGATGCAATGAGGTCTGAGACAATGGATGCATCTATCATTCCGAGTATGGACAATCAATTGGAAGGGATGACTGATGGCATCCATCAGATGCCGTCGATTCAAACTCCTTCTGCAGTTTTGCTTCTTTCAGCTCCAAGACAAGGTATTAACTTTGCTTTGCTTCGCATCATAAACCATTCCATTAATATTATCAAATTAGACGTTATCTTGCTTTATCAGGCACTAAAGGGGTTTCACTATCCGTTCCATCGCCTCTAGTGAGTCAAGCTGTTGATTCGAGGTCCTCTCTAGCAAGGCAAAACGAAAACATTAACTGCCTTGCAATCGTCAGCGTTCAGGAGCCCTCGCCGATGCCTGTTTCTGGTGCTAATTTGTTGCCATCATCTCCTTGGCATTCATGGTCACAACCAGTGGGTCAAACTGATGTTGGGGAATCTTCAAGTTCTTCTGCCAAAGCCATGGTCGCTCTTGAACAGGTTGCAAGGATACTAAAGTCCAGGCTCACTAACTCCAGTAATGTTACAACTGAATCCTCGTTGGCATCTATCATTACTGATGAAGTGATTAAGGCTAAATGGACCGAGTTTCTCGAACTCTCCCAAGGTGGTTTTCCATCGATTGCAAATGATCCGAAAATCGCCAAGCGGCTTAAGGCTTTAGCGAATGAACTATGTGGCAGTGATATCCGTTTCACAAAGTCTCCCAGGTTCAAGAAACAATGTGAAGATTTCTTGGCTGAATTTCTCCATGGGATGGATACTTATCCACAGAACTGCGAAAGAATCGCAGTTCTGGTATTCTCGGAAAAAGACTATCGATATTTTCGTAATTCCATCGAGGAAGTCTGTCATAGCTTGAAGATCAAACAAGATGCCCTGCAGACTTTGGTGAATGATCGGGCTGGTCTTGATGCTGAAGAGGCAGACCTTGAGAGACGACTAGCTGAAATTCGAAATCAACAGAGACTCAAAGACATCCAGATGGCTCAGGTTGAGGGGGTTTTGTGGCAGGATATTGGTTCTTTTAATACATTGATGGTTGCAAAAAATCGACTCGATGAGGAGATGGCCGAGAAGCGACACATCAGAAATCAGCTTTTACTTGAAAATAGTCAGTTTGACAATATCATGTCAGCTTTCCAAAGTGAAGTCAGGGACTTTGTAAATAACATGTAATCATGATGCTGCCTTAATGAAATCTCTCTTTGGTTTGTTCCTTTGTCGACATCGAATTTTCAAATCAAGTATACGTATTCATCCGATCAATAGCATCGTCGTTCCTCTGCTCCAGCGCATGTAACTTCCCTTAACCCACATCAGTTACCGATGGGATGCCATATCCAATAAGACAAATCACGTTTTTCAAACACCTGAAAGCGATCATTATATTGATGCGGGAAACTTTGTGATTTCTGAGCACTTTATAACTCGCATCTTATCACGAAACGTCAAGTTGGTTGCTCGAGGTGACCTCTATTTATACTGATCATCGGATCATCCTTATTTGCACTGTCTAGCCTTTCAAAGCACTTTGTTCTCCTATTCCCTCGTTAGCAAACTACCCTCTGTTCGATTTCTCTTGTTCTTGGCTACTTCCAAATCCCAAGCTTCTCCATGGCAGGAAAGACTCGGTCTTATATGAATTCCTACACTCAATCTAGGGTATATTTGGAGCGCCTCAACAATCTTCGACATCATGAGCGTAATGGTTGCCTATCGGTTATGGATACTGACGTCGACAGAGATCAGCTGATTCTTGGCCCTCACTTTAGATCACTTCCTCCTCTGCCTGAGTTCATTGAATGTTTCCCTCGTTTACTATACGGAGGTTGTTCCGATCAACTGCGAATTCATCCATGCTCATGCTGGGTCCACTGGTAACCATCGATTCAACTCATTTCCATCCTTTGACAAGCGATTTTTCAACTTGTCTCGATCTACCCCATGATGCCTTTCTTGACGAGTTCGCCAAGCTTGACTTCCGAACAGCATACTTTCTCCTTTATTGGCTCTCACGGTATATCTTTTTTCATCCTTCCTTGATTGTCTCTTAAGGAATTTATTGACATAGCGTTTGGTCTTTCTCGTGGTCTTAACATCGGCCTACATCAAAAAGCTCTTGCAGTGCTCTATAAGGCTCTATCTGACGCGCAACTTCACTTTTATGCGTGCATTTCGATCCTTTCTTCGGTTCTTCAATAGATTCTTAATGGATGGATGCGGCTATAATTCCCTAGGCTCTTCTTCGATGAGTGGGCACCTCCACTTCGTTGTTCTGAAGTCAGTTATCAATCAATTGAGTCTGCATTTGGGCTTTGGAAACATTGACTTCAGCTTGATCTGCATCAATGACGTGCAGAACGACTTATTTCTTCGACACTTCAAATATCAATATGTTTTGGAAAGGTGTCCCGACTCCAGTGGACCTGAGCTTAGATATCTCAAATAGGAGTAAATTATATCCTGGTTTTGAGATTTACAACCCCCATTTTTATGCTCGCCAACTCGGGCTTACACAGGGAATCCCCATGCCAAAATCTATTTGATGGAATTTCCCTTTTTACCTTGCACTGAGCATCAAGGGGAAGCCGCCATTGTTTGTCATAACGAGGTCGTCAGCGCTGTTTTGAGGCGATTTAATTTCGTTATCTTTTATGATGCTGCCAATGTCACCGATGCTTTTGCCAATTGGTGGGATGAATGTCAGCCACTCTTGGTAGCCCATTCGTTTAGGCAGCGGCCCTTCCATATGGATATTTCTAAAGCTGAACCCCCTGACCCTTCATCGAATAGCAGTGTGGACGCCTCTTCTTAGTTGTCACCGAACTTATTCTCCTCCGGTCGATCACTTAACGTTCTCTAATGCAGACGGGTCGCCGACATTAAGGTGGAAAAGAAGAGGAGATACCAGGTGTTGACACTTCATTTTTAGCCTATTTTTCAAGTTTTTCTAAAAAATCACAAAATTAGGATTAGGAGCCTTGGCCAAGCTTAGGAACCTATTTCTAAGCCAAAAATAATTTTTTATAATTTTTCTCAATTTTTTCTTAATTTCTTTAAGCTAAATATAAGAGAGAAAATTAAGAAAAATAACAAATGGAATAAAACAATTCCATAAAAATAGTCATTAGTCTTCTTTTAAATCCAATTTCCTCACTACAACATCAATTTTATAAAATTTCGATTGAGAATGTGTTTTTACCAAAATTGGGTAAAATCAAGCCCAAATTGAATAAAAAATTCAATTGAACAATTTCTAGTCATTTCTAGGCCATAGTGTTTTCACAACAAATGATTCTAGGACCTTGAATTGCATATTGGTCTGTCCAATTTCACGATTTAACAGAACAATTGAAAAACCCCAAAAATCAATTAAAAATTAGGGATTTTAAGCCGAAATTGGGGATCTTGATCAATTTGAAATTGTCGAGCCAATAGACCATCATTTCTAGGATTAATCAGTCATGGGAAGTCCAATTTTGGCATCAATTTTGCCTAATCAGGTCATCTAGATATAGAATTGAACAAAAACCCTAGTCATCCGAATTCGAAATTTGGGAATTTTGGGTTTAATTGTGATGAAAATCAGGAAAATGTGCTGAAGAATCCAATTTTGGAGTTAAAATTGAAAAATAGGGTTAAAATCGAGTTGAATTTGTGAATTTAAACTAACCCGGGTCTGCCGAGTAGGTCGGATCGACCTGACCCGGGTTAGTCTCCTTCTTTACCCGACTTGCCCAGAACATATGAGAAACCTAAAAAAATATCTCCGACCCGCTTCTTCACCGCCTTACTGAGGCCAAATGAGCACATGAAAATCAAGTTTACTAGCTAGAGATTCTCCGGCTGGCATTGGAGATTCGTTATAACCAACTTGGAAGTCGGTGGTATCGATTTTGGGCAGGAAATCAAGCTAGAAAAGAGGAGAAAAACATTATCCAATAGGAAAAAGATGTTCGATGAAATCAAAGAGAGAGAGAGAACCAGAGAGTGAGAAAGAGAGAGTCTGAGCTTGAGAGGTGTGTCGAGGTTCCAAGGACCGAGCGATCGGTGTTTTTCCGACAAGAAAAACGCCGGTAAATCGGCTTCGACGGTGAACCTCCTCACCTGGAAAACTTGTGCCGAAGCTGGACGTGAAGCTCTGAAACTCGAGCTTGGTCGATGCGTCCTGAGCTTCTCCAACGAAGCTGAGATCGTAAGCTTGAAGCTCAAGTGTCAGGGAATAGCCTCATGGTCCTTGATTACCTCAGAAATTTCATTTGATCTTCCGACGAAGCAGGTAAAGTATCATTCTTGTCACAGTTTAGCAAAATTTCCGGAATAGGTTTTTTAGCTCAATCATGCATGTTTCTTCATGATTTTGCAATTATAGATGCTCAGAACATGTCTTAATCACGTTTGCATTGTTTGATTGCATTTTTTTATTATTGAATCTGCATTAAACCGAGTCGGCCGCCATTGTTGAACCTTGCCAGAGCTTCCCTGACCTCACCGAAGCGCCTTCTTTGGCCATAGGCCACTCAAGTTAGTTGCTTCTCACCTTAATTGATGCTCTAATGTTGATTTGGATCGGTTTAGACGGCTAGGACGATTAGAATATTGATTTGAAGTCTGAAAAGGTTAGTCTAGATTAGTGATGATTTAGGTTTTTTAGACTAGTTTTTCGCCAACCGACGATGGCCCGGCGACAAACTGGAGAGGTTGGATAGCAAATAGACGGTATAAGGTTGGTGAAAAGCCTAAGATGATGATCAAAAGGTCGTCAGAAGCTTGTTGGAGCTCTGCCCAAACAGGCGGCCTCGAAAACATTGAGCTCGGATTGTGCCTACCACCCGCTCGGCGAAATGCCACAGAGAAGAAAGGTGGAAACGGCGCCATTTCGGCGTTGTGCTCGCTGAGGTGATGGCCACCGCCGATGCCGGTTGGTTCGGCTTGGGCGGACTAGTCTAAACTAGTCGGTCGGGTTCGATCCCTCGGCGGGAAAAGAAAAAATTTTAAAAAATAAAAAATATATAAATCAATAAAAAAGAAAAACTCTAAAAAAATCAGGAAAATAAAAAAAAAATTAGAAAAACTGAAAAAAAAAATATATAGGAAAAAAACTCTAAAAATTTAGGAAAATTAAATTAAAAAATTACAGAAATTCGGAAAAATCAAAGAAAATAAAAATCAGAAAACTCGAAAAAATCAATAAAAATTAGAAAATTTCTGAAAATTCCATAAAAATCTAAAAATTCAGAAAATCAAATAAAAAAGTGAAAAATTCAGAAAAATTGAAAAATATAAAAATCCCATAAAAATTTTAAAAATTTCAAAGAAATTTTTTTTAGAAAATCAATCCTTGGAAAAGAAATTCTTAGAAAAATTTGCAAAACAAATTTCTAAAATTCTAAAATTCACAGAATGGCTTAGAAATGCCATGGCCAACCTTTGCAAGTGAAATTAGAATTTTTTTGAAGTGCCTAAATGGCATTTTTAGGAATGCCTTGGTTTAGGAGTTAAAAAGGGGTTTTTACCCCTAAAAAATCCTAAAACAACACAAATCATTGAATAAACAAGCTTTTAGGGCTTTACTAGGGTTTAGGTGTTTTGGATTGTTCTTTTTTTAGAGACAATTTACGATTGCTTTGCTTGATCGCAATTGATTGTGTTGTTAATGGTGATTAATTGATTTCCCACGATTAGAATGATTAGAATTAGTGAATAGACCTCGGAAACTCGTGTGACACGTTAGACATATCGTATCGTTTTAGGTACCAAAAGGGCGTTAGAGATTTCAATTCGGGATCATTACCGTAGCCAAGTCCCCTTTATTTAGAATCTCTGATTCGTAAAATCATGATATTTTTCTCGTACCTCGATTAGGTTTTTAGTCAACCGACCAATAATGACTAGTGGCGACTCCAAATCGAAAATTTAGATTGAATAGAAAGATAAAAATTACAAGCCGCTGTCACATGAAGTATTGTCTAAGAGAGGCCCTCATTTGTCTAGTGATGGGATGTTTGTGGGACGTCTGGACGAAATATCCGCATTGGACCCTAGTAGCCCATCTGGGGACAGTTTCCCCATTCGTGACAAACGGAAGTACCTTCTTAGTGTGCCAAAAGCGCGGCGTGACATCGGGGCATCCTCATCTAGTCGTCTCAGGACTTCTATCAATGGGAGTTTCGCTGCTCCTAATTCTGCTTCTGTGGCAGGTACTGGCTCACCTCACTCACCATCAAGTCCCATTGGTGAGTTATCTTCTTCTAAAGACGGCAAGATGTTATGGCTAAATGGGCTACACTCTACCAACTGCTTTCATCTGGTCATATTCAGATTGGCTCTAGCGTAAGTACCGAGATAAAAGTCGAGTCTTTTGCTGACTTACTTATCCAGTTATGTCCATTGCCACAAGTGTCTAGCTTTCCGGTATGCTTTCAAAGAGTTTTCCCTTTCTTTCGGCTCACAGGTTGATCACTTACAAGGCAAAGAGAACTCAAATCCAAACCTGTCCAGCGGCTGAGGATAATAACTGGGACAAAAGCAGCAACCTTCTTCGAGCACGACATATCCTTGAAGATTACAGTGCCGATGATCATGTTCCGTTGTGAATCTTAGTAGATCAAGAGAGGTTGGTCGACAATGACCTGGCGATGTTTGTCCCTTGTCCTTCCGGATACTGGCCATAGGAAACGCCAATAGTTGAAGAGAATGGAGAACTGGAGAAACAACTAGCCCGCTTCGTCGATGTACTTTAGGCAGCACTTTAGTTTCATGTAATCTGATGTCTTTAATCAATTAGTATTTTTAATGAAAGACTTCCTTTTCTATGACTTCATGTTATGTCTCCCAAATTTTATCCTAGGAACCTTGGATAATATGTTCTTATTTCGCCAATACTTATAATTGGTCGATATAAGAGAAACTGATCGAATTAAACCATCGACAAAAGTCTTACCCGTGTATCTTACTCAAAATTAACTCAAGTCGATATCCACTGCCATACCATTAAATTACCAATCAATTTGAACAGATGTGTTACTTCAAGTCTTTCAACTGATGACATCATCCTCTGAGCAGAGAGACAGGTAATCATTGCGTCCATTCGTCTTCTGCCATTCGCTTTGAAATCAAAAGGTAAGAACTGCTCCGTATATCTTGCTTGCTACATCGTCTCTTTTTTGTATAAAGTATTTAATAATGGCCACCTATCGACACGCTTCGACATGGAGGACATGCGTTCAAAGACACCTTTTCATTTCTCATTCATCGGCGGTTTATTGCTCCTATTCATGCACTTATTTTACGAGGCATCACGTTGCTCTAGCTCCTGTTGATGCGGTTTGCCAGCGATTTTATTGCACCTATTCACGCACATACCTCGACGGAGCACCACGTTGCTCCATCTCTAGTCGATGCTGTGTATATAAACCGTTCATGTGTTTCAGAAGTTGCATCCTCCACATCGCCACAAATCTTCCTTAACTTCTTTTCCAAACGCAGGATCACCTCTCACTCATGGCTTCCTCTCTTTCCCAATCTGCTTCTGTCAACTCCCTTCTTCACTGAGGAATTTGTGGCGAACTGGAGAAGGTTGCTCGAACTCCTTTCCCTCAAATATTACTATATTAATTCCAACCCTGATGCCCAGGAGGAAATCCTGGTGTTGCCAAGGCAGTGGAGCCGATTGGTCTTCCTGAGTGTAATAGTTGGGCTTGAATGTTAAAACAAAAGCCCAAAGTCCATAACAATATTTTGTCAAGCCCAGCCCAATGAAGTTACAAAAGAGGTCTTCTTCTTTCTTTCTTTCGGCATTTGACGTCCGTGAAATAGAAGAGGGAAAAGAAACGGGGCTGAGACAGAAGAGAAGAAAATGAGAAAAGGGGGAAGAAGAAATGGTTTCTCGCGTGCGCGTTCCAAGCATCTCAGCAAGTCAAATTAACTCCATTTCACAGTGTTTGGTAAGGATTCAAGCCCTTTGTTCATCTAATCGTTGTAGTTTTCGGAATTAGGGAATAAATTCGAAATTATGTAAAATTTGAATTGGAAATCCAATTTTAGAGTTACTAAGCAATGGAATTTCATGAAAATCATGGATTAGGCGTTGTGGAGTCATAAGGTTTGACTGAAGTCGATTTGAAGTGACAATTGATCTTACTAGGAGATATCCCGACTCTCTGAAGAATTCTGACCCATGAAGGCCTCGAAACTAGATTTTGACAACCGCTAGCATTTACTATATTCAAATGTTTCAATTGAGAAAGATCTAGCATTTCAATGGAATTGCATTAGTGAATGCTCAACGCGTCCAAGAACTCGAATCTATCAAGACCTCGAATTTCAACAATATCATCGTTTTCATTTTTAATTTCGATCGAGCATTCATTCCATCTAAATATTCTCAAGACATCAAGACTAGACAAATTTGTACCCCTGCTCCATCCAATGTTGTCTCCATCCAATGTTGTCGTTTCATATATTTCATATGTTCATATTGGGAAGCTAGAGATGCCTTCAAATTTTCACTAAAAAATTGATTTGTTAATTGACTAAAAACAAATCTCTAGTCGTTGCCTTCTTGTGGGTCCTCGATGCATGCACCCTAGTGGCCTTAACAACTAACCCACTATTACTTCTTTATTGAAAAGTAATTACAGTGAACTCATATAATTGGTGTAATAAAATAAACCGGTTAATTGACCTTGACTTAGAAAAATGCTGAGCGGTTGCCTTCTAATTCACAGCTCGAAGAGGGCCTTTCCTTTTCACTACCAGAGGTCTTCCTCTGCCCGCGCTTGGTCGTTGCGTTTTAGGCATTATCCGGTGGCGGTTCTATCTTGTTGTGGGATGGAGTCAACTGACATGAGTTGATTCAATTATCATTTATGCACAAGTAATTTAGGACACGAATGATAATCATTATGTTCCAAAAATTAATTTCTAGCCAGATTTATGTTTCTATGCCTTGAATGAGTTTTTGAGCCAAAATAAACGTTTGATAGCGATACAAATTTTTTGCGCTCGAAAATAGATATTCGTTTGATAATGACATAAATTTCTCCCTCTCGAATGGATGGCGAGCAGGCAGCAAAGGATGGCAGTGGCGGACGGCGACCGGAGGCGGACGACGATGGGAGGCGGCCGATGGTGGACAGCAAGAGGTGGTCGGCGATCGACAGCAGGAGGTGGCTAGTGTCGGGCGGCAACCGAAGATGATTGGCAACGGACGGTAGTTGGTGGCGGTTGGTGGAGGATAGCTGGCGATGGGTGGCAACGGGTAGCGACGAATGACGGTTGGCGGCGAGAGGCAGGAGGCGGACGGCGGGCAGTGGACGGCGAGTAGGCGGCCAGCTAGTTTCGAGAGCAAGCGATAAAAAGAGTTTTTATTTCTTATTTCTGTTCAAAAAATAGAAAAAGTTAAAAATTTTTACTTTTCATTTCTGTTCCAAACTTATTTATGAAATCAAAATTTTGTTTCAAAAATAAAAAAATAAAATTGCATTACTAAACGAATTTTTATTCCAAATGTGTTCCTAAAAATAAAAAAATAGAAAAATAAATAAACATAATAATTATCATGTGCGCCTTTAGTTAGCAATGCTATGCATAGGAGGATCATTTAACGATTATATTGTTGTCCTCCTTGGCCATGACATTAATAATGTATCTAAAAGCAAGGGAAAAAAAAAGAAAAGGATGTAATAACTATGTTTCCACTATAATTAAATTGCCATTATACTAGTCCCCATACTAGTGTTATGCCTGCGAAAAAGACTTGTGAAATTGATTACAAGAAATAATATTTCTAGAAGTATACGTGATTAGTATGAGAAGAAAGAGGAAGTATTCAATGGTTAGATACTGCCACCTCATAGGCAGATGTGACATATATTTTTGTACTGATAGCAAATAAAAAATCGACACGTGTCCATGACCTGGCAAGTAAATAAAAAAAAATCAAAACTAAGCTTCTATTTTTTTCTCTCTCATCTTCCTCCTCCGTCTGCCACCATCTCCTTCATTTGGTCACTGGCAGAGTCGCCAGCGCTGTATCAAAGCCGACCATTGCTGCTCGTTAGACGAGCCATCGTCGCTCGCGGCCTGCCATCCACAGCACACCGCCCCATCCATCGTATGAAACTTCCTTTGTTTTTTTCTTTGTTCGTTCGCTCGCGGCCTGCCATCCACAGCACACCGCCATCCATCGTATGAAACTTCCTTTGTTTTTTTCTTTTTTCGTTCGGAATGAAGCTTCAGTGGGTATGAAACTTTTTGATTTTCTCGATGAGCTATGGTCACAAATTTGGAGTTCGTCCCGGAGATGGACCATCAACCTTCCTCTGTTTTCCTTTTTTGGTTCGGAATGAAGCTTCCTCTGTGGGTATGATGAAACTTTTGGATTTTCTCGAAGAGCCATGGCCCCGGATTTGGAGTTCGTCCTGGAGATGGACCATCAGCGAGTTCCTCCAGATCTGGAGATGGAGCTCTTTGTTGGGAAGATGGAGCTCTTTGTTGGGAAGATCGAGCCTAGAGAATAGTTCCACGAGGCCAGATCTGGAACGACAAGCAAGAAGATGGAGCTAGGACAGGGCGGTGCTCTGTCGATGGAAGGCCGTGAGCGACCGGGCGAGCGCTGACGGCTTGTTTGGTTGGCTTTGACGCAGCTCTCGCAAATCCGCCGGTGACAATGGAGGAGATGCCGGTAGACGGAGGAGGAAGATGAGAGAGAAAAAACAAAAGCTTAGTTTTAATATTTTTTATTTACTTATCACGTCATGGACACAAGTCGACTTTTTATTGGCTTTTAGTACAAAAGTATATACCACGTCAGCATTTGACATGGTAATACCTAGCCACTGAATATTTTCTCGAAAATAAGAGATTTTCATAATATCCAAAAAAAAAAGAATTATATATCTCTTGAGGTAAATGGGAAAAATTTTAGTTCAATTAAAGTGGAAAAATAAAAGAAAATTGTTTTCAAAAGAACGGAAAAACAAATGTCACTATTAGAGAGCACCACAAGTGATCCATCCATAGAAAGTGCTTTGGTGCATGGCTTTACATCCATCAAATAAGATTAATTTAGTATATCTGATTTAAATCGATAATGAGAAATATTTGATTTTATATGCTTTATTCTAAACTCTAAGAAATCATGCTTTCTTTTTTCTTTTATGAAGCACATAAAAAATTTGCGGGAAAATTTCAAATAACGACATGAAGTGCCCTAATTTTTTTTAAATAAGAGCCTGAAGTAGTAAAATTATCTCAAACAAGTACTTTTAGCCAGCCGGTGACTATTTCGGACATCAGAGAAAGGGTATTTTAGTCAAAAAAATGTTAAGTATATATATAAATTACTTTCCTTTTCTTTTTCTTTTTCTTTTTCTTTTTTTTATTTTTTTCCTTTTCCCTCTTCTCTCTTCCCTCCCCCGCCGCCATTGCCGGCGACCTCCAACGGCCTCAAGTGAGGGCCACCCTCACTGGCGTCGGGAGAGGGTCGCCCTCACGTGGGTGGGCAAGCGCCTACCTCGCCTAGGCTAGCAAAGGCAACCCACAACCTTGCCTAGCCTCGCCAGCCCAAGGGAGGGTGAGGGTTGCTCTCACCTAATCTGGAGAGGCGTTCCTCACCAAATCCAGTGAGGGCAACACTCGCAAGCATCGAGCTAGGGCTGCCTTCGCCTAGGTTGCCCTTGCCTGGGTGGGCAAGAGTCGGCCTCGCCTGGGCTAGCGAGGGTCGCCTCGCTTGGGTTGGGTGGGTGAGGGTGGCCCTCACCTAAGTCCGATGATCGTCGGAGGGAAGAGGGAAAAGAAAAAAGGAAAAAAAATAAAAAAAGGAAAAAAGAAAGAAAGAAATTAAAAAAAGTAAAAGACGAATATGACTACTTCATATCCTTATTTGAGACAATATCAATTTCAGGTCCTTATTTGAAAAAATGAGGACACTTCATATCCTATTTGAAATAATGTCTACTTCAAGTCCTTATCTGAGAAAACGAGAGTACCTCGTGCCATTATTTGAAAATTTTCTAAAATTTGCTTTTTATTAGCTTATGAAATTTAATAAAAAAAATAACAATAAATTTAATTATGGGATGCTCATGTTCTTACTATTTTCTTTACCTTTGGTCCTTTAGGTCTTCCTGTTTGTTAAATTACACAACCAATTGGTTTTGATGTATCTAACGGCCTGTCTAACGGCGGCTTGTCTTTTGGGTGAAAATTTGGACTGTTTTACGAGACATTTGTCCCACGAGCGAAAGCTGGGGGCTTTTTTTGGAGAAAAGGCCTATGCCATAAAAATCATCTTTTATTTTTCAAAGGGAAATGATATATTGACAACAAAAGATATCTGGTCACAATCTTTTCAAAATCTCTATTTTAATAAGATATATCATCTTAATGGTATTATCTTTATTTTTACTTTCTAGTGCGTTTTTCCCATGGGTTATTACTACGAAAAAACTCCAAAGGTACACATGTAACAAATTTACCCCAAATTAATTTTTTGACTATCGAAAACCCCAAACTGGTACAACTGTAATAAATTTACCCTATGTTAGTTTCCATTAAATTTTATTGTCAAATTGCTTAGCTAAATGACACATGACAATTTACGAATGTACCAATTTGGGATTTTATCCTCCATTTGTCTCAGGTGTACTAGTTTGTGATTTTTTTTGTATTAATTCAATTTAATATAGGGTAAATTTATTACAAATGTACCGGTTTTGGGTTTTTGGTGTTCAAAAAATTAATTTGAGGTAAATTTGTCACAGACGTACCAGTTTGGTGTTTTTGGTGGTCAAAAAATCAGTTTGAGGTAAATTTGTCACAAGTGTACCAATTTGAGATTTTTCGTAGTATTAACCATTTTTCCATTAATATAAAATAAAGAAGAGTACTAAGTACATTTTGTTCAATTAATCGAATAAGCCATAATATTCAATTGTTAGAGCTGCAGTTTTTTCATCCATTGTTTGAAGTATGGGGTTTTTTTTTTCTTTTCAAATCTGTGTTTTAGGAAAAGAAAAAGGAAAGAATTTCTCTTACCGTCAAACTAATGAGAATGCATAAACTCATCTTCACAACAAGAATACTTCACTGTTGATCCATCGAATAATCATCGCTTGTATCGCTTGAAATAATTAGTAAATAAAAAATACTTTCATTACCGATAACAATTTATGTCCAGACATTTACGCGGGCGATGGAAATATTTTTCGTTTATTCATTTTTATAAGCGATAAAAGCAATTAATTTTTTTAAAAAATATTTTTTAAATTATTTATTTTCGCGAAACAAACTATGCTTTTAGTATGGATCCCATGAAATGGCTATTTCTAGTTGAAGGCTAGGAGCGGCATCTCGCCCAACGGTCATTGTTATTTTGTTTACCTTCCGGCGGTTTCTTGGAAGCCTCAACGGATCTGGTCCAGTCCTAGGAACCATTTAACTGTACAAATTCCGCGCGGGACGGAGCACCTACTTCTCCAATAATCAACCGGGCCAGAGCGGGGGGCAATGTCGAGAGTCTGTCCGAGGAAATTTTCCGAGCGCTCGTAGTCTCCTTTTCCAGCTGCAAATGTCGAACGAAGGTCCTGACGGCGGTTCGGGCTCAGCATCATCAGCTCCGGTGAGAGGAAACAACTTTGACGTGTTCCTGAACTTCAGAGGAAGGGACACCCGAGATGGAATCGCCGATGTTCTCTACCACGGACTCGTTCAGGCCAGGGTTCGCACCTTCAGAGACGAAGAAGAGCTTTCCGATGGTGACTCGATTGCGAAGCAGCTTCCTGAGGCAATCAAGCTGTCGAAGATCGGCATTCCGATCCTGTCCAACGGCTATGCCTCGAGTAAATGGTGCCTCAGGGAGCTGGCTCAGATGGTCGACCAGCTCGATGATGGAATGATCATCATGCCCGTCTTCTTCGAGACCCCAGTGAGTTATGTGAAAATGAAGGATGGGAAGGGTCCGTTCGCCGCTGACATTAGGTCACACAGGGATACAGGAGTTGACCCGGCTAAGACTGAGAAATGGGAGAGTGCCCTAAAAAAAGTGGCGTCTTTGAAATGGCGGCATGCTAATTATGGGTAAGGTTTAAGGATCCGTAGCTAGATCTGCTTTCTTTCTTTTCTTCTCTTGTTTTTTTGCCGGAATAATGTGGTACTCTCATATTCAATACGATTAATTTCACGGCAAACCGCCACCGTATACAAAAGTAATGGTCTGTTATGGGTTGCGATGGGCATGGCCCAGGGTCAATCTGAGTTTTTTTCTCTTGGGGATCGGCTAATGGTCACTCTGAATTGACTCGGAGACATACTCTTGCATTTGTGCCAAGCCTTTGACCATCCCGTCCCCTTCACGTTTCATCAGTATCAGATCTTTATCCGCAGTTGCAGTGTCCATGACGTAGTGATCTTCCCTTATTTCTAAATTTTTTTTTTTCTGTTTTCTAGGCTAGGAGAATTTGCACAAAAGATGGTCCTAAAAGTTATGAAGAAATTGAGAAGGCTAAGCTCGATGTGTCCGACAAATTAGTCGGGATTGAAGACCACTTGACTGAGCTGAGAAAAATGTTGGATACCGACTCTAATGACATGCGGATGATTGTCATCTCTGGCATTCCAGGCATTGGTAAGACAACCCTCGCAAAATCTCTCTACAATGATATCTGCCACGTCTTTGATGGTTGCGGTTTTCTCGGTGATATTGAAGAAACTTCTACAAAGAAGGGTCTCGAAGCTTTGCAAAATACACTGGTTTCTGACATTACCCGAAGGGACTTGGGAGCCTTCAATTCGGTTGAGGAAGGAGTGAACTTCCTCAAAGATAGATTCAGCACGCTGAAAGTCCTCATTCTTCTGGATGACGTGAATGAGAAGCAGCTTGACGCATTGGTTGGAAATCTCAAGTGGTTCGGTTCAGGGAGTAGGATCATTATCACAACCAAAGACAAACGAGTTCTCGATAGACGTGAAGTAACAGAAACTTATGAGGTCACAGAGATGAAGCATGGTGATGCTCTAAAACTTTTCTGTAGATACGCCTTCGCAGAGGATTGTCCAGAACATGACCATGCTGTTGTCTCTAACAAAATCGTGTCAGCTACTGGAAGACTTCCATTAGCTCTTGAGCTCGTAGGTTCACTATTGTCTCTGCCTGAGTATTGCGATGACAGAGATTACTGGGAAGCTCTATGGAAAAAGTTAGAGGAACTACCTGATGATAAGGTCCAGAATAAGTTGAAGATACCTTATGAACAATTAAGCAGATCCCAACGGCATATTTTTCTCGACATTGCTTGTTATCTTAATGGAGAGGATAAACGAATTGCGTCTTACATGTGGGATGAGCTTAAATTGAACCCTAAAGTCGAAATCGATATGCTCGGTCTCATGTCCATGGTAAAGGTTGGAGATGACAATAGGATGTGGATGCATGATCAGCTAAGGAAGCTCAGCAGGCAAGTTGTTCAAGACGATCTCAAGGACCATGGGAACCACAGTAGACTATATGAACCCACTCAAGCTCGGGAAATCATTCAACAAGATGAGGTAAGATTTGACAGTGCCTTTTTAGACTGCATATTTGATGATTATCTCTCCTTGTTTTGATTGCCTTCAGGAAGAGCGAAAGATCAGATGACCCTCAGTTCACTTCTGTATTGGGGTTACTTTAGCTTCCGTCTAACAATGGTGATTGACCAACAGGCACAAATGAAGGTCGAAGCTGTGTCTTGACATGGATTATCAGTCCTTCACTGAACAGAAAGACTTGGATGATCGATCACAGAACTGTTGGACTCCTGACCATTTTAAACGAGTACCAAATCTCCGTTTCCTAAGTATGAATCGCTCTGATATTAAGGAGGATTTTCGTGGTCTTCTTTCAAAGTTAGTTTGGCTCCGTTGGCATGGTTGTCCAAGAGCTTTTGAAGTAATCAATTTACATCTGAAGAACTTGGTTGTTCTCGATTTATTGTGGAGCAAGGCAACCGAAGGTTGGAAGGGTTGGAATGATATAGAGGTAGCTCAAATACTTTCCATTTCCCTTTTCCCTCGAATACTTGCTGCAAAATTAACAGTTTCTGTCTACTTATATTGTTTGCAGTGGACAGGGAAGTTGAAGGTTTTAATTCTCAGAGGCTGTGTTGACTTGACACAAACTCCAAACTTCTCTAGTTTCAAGGCTTTGGAGATACTGGTTTTTGAACATTGCTCTCGTTTGGTTCAAATTGACCCATCAATTGATCTATTGAAATATTTGCAAATTTTAGATCTGAAGTTCTGCCCTGAGCTCAGTAACTTACCTGGAGAACTTGATTCTCTGGAAGCTTTGAGAGAGCTCCGTCTTGATGGAACTTCTATAGAAAATATTCCGGTCTCGGGAGATATGAAGCAGCTTAAAACTCTCGGTGCCTGCAACTGTATATCATTGGCACAAGTATCCAGTGAAATTGGTGATATAAAATCTCTAGAATTTCTTACATTGGATGGCTCTGAACTTTCTGTGCTTCCAGGTTCGATTGGAAAGCTAGAAAAGTTGAAACAACTGTCCTTGAGGGATTGTCGGTTGATGTCGAAACTTCCAGAAACCATTGGAAGATTGACATCATTAGAGAATCTGGATCTCTCAAGTACAGGAATAGATGAATTACCACATTCCGTTGGTCATATGCAAAAGTTAAAGGTGCTCAAAATGGAAGGAAGTTTCGTTAGAGAGTTCCCTCCCTCTATCAGAACGCTAGTGAATCTTGAGGAGATTCATGCGTCATGCTGTAGGAGTTTGGAAACAATTCCTGAGGAGATGAAAGGCTTGTCCCGTTTGAGAATTTTAATGTTGTCACATACCAATATTCACAGCCTACCAGAGAGCATCTCTAGTCTGTCCCATCTCCGAAACCTTGATTTATATGGCTGCGACAATCATTCTGAGGTTCCTCCACTTCCCTCTAGTTTAGCCACTTTGCGTCTCACTTATGACTCAAGTAAATTGAAGTCTTTGGAAATTTCGAATCTGACTAATCTCAAAGAGTTGTACCTTGCCAATTATATGGAGGAGGCATCTCCCGTCACAGACTGAGATGAAATTGTGGAGGGCAGCCTTTCTGGGATTGGCAATGTGACAAAAGTTGAGACCTTGAAATTGTACCTCTCAGGCTTCACTACACCACCAGAAATGGGTTCTTTTTCTCAGCTAAGGAAGCTTGATCTTCGATGTCCAGACCTGCAACATCTCCCACAGCTACCCACAAGTTTGAAAAAACTGACCCTCCAAGACTGCAAATCCTTGAAGACATTGCCAGAGCTTATGTATCTCAAGTCTTTATCTGGATTGGAGCTTCTCTCATGTTCAGTAATGGAAATCCAAGGTCTTGGAAATCTTCATCCTTGGTAGCCTTGCTTATTTCTCACTGCGAGCTGGTAAAGCTAGACGGCCTCGAATGCTTGACATCCTTGAGAACATTGACCGTCTCATACTGTGATTCCCTTCAAGGACTGCCAGATTTGTCGAACTTGAAGCAGCTGAGAACACGTAATATCCAACATTGCAAGAACATACCTCAAATGGACAGCCTCTAGTATTCGAACTCCCTAGAAAGGCCAGATATTTGCAAAGTTCGTGGTAGGCCATTGATCTAAATCAGGACTCCAGAGAGATCCATTTTATGCTTCCTCGAGCAAGTCTGAAGTTTCTGAGGCTGAGGTGCATTCTAAAGTTCGTGCATTTTTACAATTTAATGATGATCCATGAGTTCCACTTCCGTTGTTTGGACTTCCTTGTAACTGGAATGCTTTCTTCTCCAATGTTTCTTTTTTTCTTTTTCCTTCTCTAGAGAATGCAATATCTTTCCTTCATGAAAGTAATTCTCAACAATGCCTGGCAATTGCTTGGTTTACCTTTCTAGCCATGAAGAGAATATGAACTGTTTCTGATGACTTAGAATGCATTGTATACTACTTAAAACAGTTCAACTTCATTGTCCTGTTTCACAAATATTCAAATGAGTGCGTGAATCAGCATTTCTGAACTTCCAAATCATTCTGGTCATTGTTGTCCTTAATTTCTTCTATCTACCTGACCGATTATCATTAATAAGATAATATGCTCATTTATTCAATATACATGGAGTATTCGCTAGTGGGAGTCTTGAAATGGAAGAAATAACTGGATGTGTGGTGATCTCTGTTCAATTTTTCTGCCCATCGATGATGAATAGAATAGTCATTTCCGAATGTGATGTAGAAAAGCCAAATATATGCTCGTACACCCATATATAGACTTTTTATGTGGGAGTTATTTATGTGATTAATGAGAGGCATCTGATAACACCGGTCATCTATATGATTATACGATGAAAAATTTCAAAAAGAATGATGAAGTGTTGTTACTGAACATCATCTGGCATTAGTTTGTCGTTTCTCTTTCCCTTGAAAAATTTTGTATGCAAAGTAGTTTATCTACTCAAATGAATATCATTTGACTAGCTTGAGTGTTTTTCTGGTATCACTGAAACCTAATGTCTCGGGCTAAGCGGCCGGCTTAGGCTGAGCAGCAGGTAAATATGCCGCGTCATGAATTACCCCGGATTATGATAGCAAATTCTTACGATGGTCCTGCCTTTCAGAATCAAATAAAAATGCATCTCTTTGTTGCCAGGCCAGATCAAACAGAAGATCCAGAAGCTGTGAAGGGACTTGTAATTTGCATACATCACTGTATCCGGTTACTACAGTTTCCTTCTTGGTCTCGAGTTCCCGGTACTAAGCAATGTAAGCATTGGGAAATCTTATTTTACATTGGTAGTGGTCTGAGGAGCGAGGCACAGCTTCACTCAAACTACATCTGTCTGTAACATAGTTGATCTTTGCTTGGGCCCCTGCATGATTCAGGCATGTGCGTTTGATATTTACGTCTGCCTTGTTTCATTGGATGATCCAAGCCTAAGAATGTAGCATCTCTGGATTTTTATTTTTCGTTTTTGGATACAACCATTATCAAGTATCATAACTTTTTCTATCCTTCGATTATCTGCTTAGCGAAAATTTGGAAGTTTTTTTTTTTTGGCCTTTTTTTCCTCTGTTCTAGTTATAATAGATTAGAAAAGTTGCACAGATATTGCATGCGAAAAAAATATGAATTCCATTCCAAGTATGTTTCTGTGAAGATAGAGTTTTACTTTGGCTCTGTTCATTGCACAGAAAACAACTTTCACGAAAATGTTTTCCGGATTTTCCCGCGTTCTATTCACGGAAAATAAATCAGTCAAGGAAAATATTTTCCACCAATGGAAAAAGCACATTCAAAAGTAAGAAAAATATTTTCCGCTTTTCAGAACGTGGAAAACATTTCCCTTCCTTATTCTTTTACCTCTAGACCAAGTACTTTCTTTCACCAAACACTTTGCCTTTTATTTTTATTTTTTTCTTTTCTTTTTTTAGAAAAATTTGAGTTTTTAATCATTTTTTATTTTTATCTTTAAATATTTTAACTTTTCTTCTTTTTTTTCCTTTTCTTTCTTTTTTTTTTCTTCCTCACCCGGTCGTTGGCCATGGGAAAGCTCGAGCCTCGTCTAGCTTGCCAGATGTAGCGAGGCCCAAGCTTGCCCAACCGGCCACGGGCAAGCTTGGGGCTTGCCAAAGCCGACAAGCTGGGCAAGGCTCCTTGAGGTCGCAAAGCCTCATCAACCTCTAGCAACCGCAAGTGAGGCTCGAGTTCGCCTATGGCCGGTCGCCAACTATGCAGTGGCCGGCGACTAGCTGAGAAAGAAGCAAAAAGAAAAAGAAAGAAAAGAAAAGAAAAATAATTAAAAAATTCGAATTTTTTGGTAATTTTCTCATAAAATAAAATCATATGTCAAACGATGGAAAATATTTTTTAGTTTATTTTCAGATTTCAGACAAACATTAGAAAATATTGTCATTTTTCTTAGAAAATGGCTTCATGAAAATAATTTTTCACTCCTTACCAAAAAAAAAAAATAATTTTTCACAAACGACATATTCAACGAGGACGGAGCCTTTCTTTCTACAAATTTTACTCACACACTCATTGGGCTTGCCTGAAGGGACTCCGTCGTAGTATGATTATGTTTTAAATTTTAGTGTTTCATCATGTGCTTAAAGTATTAGTATTCGTTTTATTAATAAGAATTATTCCTCTTTGATTTTTTAGGATTGTTAATTTTCGAATTTATATCAATATTAGTTTATATACTACGCTGGATGATTCTCTTATGTAAGATATCAAGAATATACAGTATGTAACTATTTGGTTGTAAATTGTGTTGCTTTGACATTACAAATTCAAAATCTGTCTTAGGAGATACGCGGTTGGATATATAACTATATATTTAATTACACATGACTAAGTTCAACAATCTTTTTTGCGATGGTAAGTTTGAAATCTGTTGTTAATCTAACTGCCTATTTCAAATTGGATACTTCTCCGAAATAAAAGGATGGAAAATGTTTTTGTTAGAATATTTAATTTGTAAGACGTATTACATATGGTCATAATTAATATGCAAAACCAGATGAGCTAGCTAAAGCACAATAAGGGATCATCTTGAACAGATAGCCGCTACAATGACAGAACATTGGATGGTCACGGGTGATTTTAAGGATATGTTTCCCGACGAAAAGAAAGGGGTGCACCAGTCAATGCTGCAAAATGTGCTAGGTTTAGAGAGTAGGTTGACAAATGTTGTCCAATTGATCTTGATTGGGTGGGAATGAAATTTACATGCCGTGGGCCCAAGGGGAATGGATACAATCGACTATTCAAGCGCCTTAACAGAGCATTATGTAATCTTTCTTGACGTTGTTTATTTGTTGTTGCGGCAGTACAAGTACTTCCAAAAGTTAAATCTGACCATCATCTAATCTTGATTGATCTCTACCGTGAGAGGACTCCTAAGGTAAATTGGCCTTTTCGATTTGAAACAGCTTGACTAACTCATACTTCTTTCAATGAGTTTGCTCAACTTAATTAGAATGATGAGTTGCCAATTCATGTTACTCTGTCCCCAACTACAAAACAACCTCAAGGAGTGGAATCAGAATGTCTTTGGAAACATTTTCAGAAGAAAATAATTTGCTGGCCAGATTAAGAGGCATCCAAAAGGCACTTGAGAAAGGTACAAATCCTTTTTTGTTGAAACTTGAAGCGCAACTAAAAAATATTTTTTGATGTCTTGGTTCATGAAGAAATCCACCAGTATCGAAAAACTAGACATCAATAGTTGCAGTTCGGGTAAAAAATACGAAGTTTTTTCATGCTACGGCAATCATTCACCGTTGGAAAAATAAAATTGATGTTCTAAGGAATAATAGCGGAGAATGGGTGTCTGATCAAGAGGAACTAAAATTCATTGTGGTGGATTTCTACAAAAACCTTTTCAATGAATATGTCCCAACCCTAATCGCAATTTCGCAGCCTAACAGATTTCAAAACCTAAGTTCTCGTTAGAAGGGAAGCCTTTTTTTAAAAAAAATTATTTACAACAAAAAATAGCTAGTTTTCATTTATTTGATGACTTAAGGAAAGTGATCTCCTTCTAACGGAATTCATTTTTTCCGAATCTAAGTTTGTTGTTTTCGGTCTATGGATAATGTTTTTTATCGATCGATTAGTTTTCCGTTGTACAAACACCAGAAAGTCGGAAGGCAATTTCCCGAAAAAAGTTCTCTTTCAAACAAACAAACGGACCCTATTGCTTATTTAACAAAAATCATTCACTAGATGCCTAACCTTTTGTTTTTCCTTTTCTTTTACCAGGCAGACCACTCTTGAGAATTGTGAACTAGATTATGCTCCAAGCAAAACAAAATCATTAAGATCCAAACAAGATTCAATAATTGACTTGAACATGGCTACTTTGAAAGGAAGAGTTAAATCTCATTCTGTCAATGAGAAAGCGGCACCCATGCATTAAACTGGTCACAGCAAAAACCTACGACCCTGACCGCTAGCGACATCGTTTTCTGTTGTCCTGTAGACTAATAAAAGCTCCATACGCTTCTTCGTCATCGTAATCCTTAAGGCTACTTTCCATTTCTCCACGATATGATCTCCTCTACTTCGGATGAAAAGCCCCTCAGAATGTGTAATGCTGCTGAATGGAATCGATGTCCAAGCCTTTGAGCTTGACCACGGATTCAACATGGCCCTTCAGAGTATGTAGCTTGCGCAGCCTGCAACAACAGATTCAGTTTGCCTTACCATCACATGTAGTGACTTAAAGGAACTGCTAGCAGCGAAAGGTTTATACTCTGTATTGAGAAAGTAAGGCTCCTCAGCTCTGTTAAAAACGGCATGGCCTATGAACTTCAGTTATCAGGAAAGCAAACAGGCACGGAAGCGAAGTAGGTGGAACTATGATTTTCAGTAAATAACTTCGTTTTGTTACAAGCATTGACGTATGAGAATAAACGTGCTCACCTTGCAACCTCAGCTCGTCGCTTGGCTTGGTCTGCAATCTCCGAAAGCTTTCTGTAGCTACTCTTGTCAGAGAAAAGGTTGCTGGTTTCAGGAGGCTGAAGGCCGTGCAGAGTCCTCTGTGCAGTTGCCCACTGAGCTTCTCTCTGTCTATTTTTATTGTTCGATCGCTTGCTTCCGCAATAATAAATTATTTGATTTTTGGCCTTTGGTCTATGTTTTGTTGTTCGAGAGGACCAAGATATTATTTAAGTATAACATGAGATAATAGCTTTCTAACCAATGAAACAAATCTACCTTGCCAAGCATATGCTTGAATAATCATGACAAAAAAGAACGAGATCGTCTGAAGCAGGTAAAACTTAATCAATATTCTTCTAGTGGTCCAATTTGACACAGAAAAACCCCTCTAAGGAATTAAAAGTTGCCCGGGTATAATGCGAAGAGAATTTTTGAGTTACAATTCTTTCAATATCCTTTCTCTTAACAAGTGTGGCAGAGAATTTAAAGTAGAAAATACAAAGACAAGCTGAAGACTAGGATCAAGAGTTTTCGTGAGCCCTGCAGATGATGAAAGGGAAAAGCTTGAAAGCTGTTCCGTTGCAACTTGGGTGGAATGATTCAATAGACAATATCTGAAAGGAAGGGAATAAGGCTGTATGAGCAAGTTAACCCACAAATGAATAGGGCTGCTGCTGCTGTAATTCTCAGTGAAAATTATGTTTGAGTCATTAATTCTAAAGGGAAAAAAAAAGCAGTTCCGGATGAGATTAAAAGCATCTGTAACAGATGGAGGATTGCTTGTTAGTTGTATGTTCTTGCTCGACCAAGGCTGCTTTGAGGCCATGATTGAGGACTGGTGTGCTCGATAGCGAATTAATGGTTTTTACTTGTATGATTGTTTCTATTCTAATGTTTATTGTGACATGGGTCATTAAGTTTAAGGAGAGGTGTCAAAGACCCATTTTTTAATTCATATTTAATGGGCTAAATTGTCCTTGGGTTAACAAAAATTTAAAGAATTGGTTGTTATTGGTTTAGACTAGCAAAGGCCGACTAGAAATGGGTTTTGATTGGTCTGGACTTAATAGACGTGCAACCCACCAAACTATGCCTCTTCTTGTTTGGATTGGCTGATGCAGTTTGGGCTGTTGTCGGGCAGAGCTTACAAATTCACACGTATCTTGCAGATTTCAGTCAATAGCGATCATGCACATCACATAGTCGGTTAGTCTCACAGAGTGTACACCAAGAGATATCGAACTCTTCCAAGAATCCTATCTATCAAGTCCTGATTTCAACTAGATTTTAGCACGCTTCTGCAATCAATAGCTCCAGAAGATTAAATCTGAAAGATCTAGCCTCTCAATGGACTTTCATCCAGCGATATTCCACCTTTCCACACATGCCCCTACCTATTATGGCCATGAATTCTAACTTGATTTTGCAATTTGTAGCAGTCAAAAGCTTCATAAACTTTATTCAGGCTTTCAACGTACTTGCACCAAGAGATATCTAACTCTTCTAAGAACCAGGATCAATTTGCGACTAGATAATGACAACTCACAGCATCCAACAACTTCCTTCATATGATTACCATGGCCTCCAATTTCAACTAGTTGATCACCAAATAGCTTCAAACGAGTTGATTGTGGAAGGTCCAGCCTTTAGGAGACTTGCACCGCGAGATATCTGATAACTTTAACCTACCAAGTCTTTGAATTCAAGACTTTTCGCATTCTGGAACCATCACTTGCTTAGACATTTTGATTGAGAAAGGTCCAACCTCTCAAGGGACTTGCACAATGAGATATCCCACACTCGAAAAAAATTCAGTTTATCAAGGTCTTGAATTTCAAGTAAATTTTCACATTCTTTAATAACTCCAATCTAACAACCACTTGAATTTTGACCACATTTTCCCAATCTGCAATAGTCAATCTCCTCATAATTTATTTGTGGGATCTCTAGCCTTGTGATGGATATGTGAGAAAATATCCAACTCTTCCAAGAACCCGGACTTATCATGGCCTCGAATTCCAAAAAAATTTGCACATGAGCATGCCTTCAATAGTTGCAAATGATCTAATTGTGAAAGGTCCAGCCCTTCAAAGGACTTGTATTACGACACATCTAACATTTCCAAGAACCCCATATGACCTCGAATTTCGGTTAGATTTTCACAAGAAGAAGCCTTTAACTGCTTTAGATGATTTAACTGTGAAAGGTCAGCCTTTTAATGGATTTGCTCTAGGAGATATCAGGCTCTTTCAAGAACTCTAACCTATGAAGGCCTCGAATTTCAACTCAATTTTCGCAACGGCTGGCATTTAATTTCTTGAAATGATTCAATTGAGAAAGACCCATTGATTCAATGGAATTGCATGAGTTGACGCCCAACTCGTCCCATAACTTGGATCTATCAAGACCTTGAACTTCAACAAGATCATTGTATTTTTTTAATTTCGATGGAGCATTCACTCCATCTAAATATTTAAGGTCATCAAGACTAGATGAATTTGTACCCCTGCTCTGTCCAATGTTATTGTTTCATATGTTTCATATGTTCACATGGGGAATCTAGAAATGCCTTCAAATTTTTACTAAAAAATTGATTGTTAATTGACTAAAAACAAATCTTTAGTCGTTCCCTAGTGACATTAACAACTAACCCACTACTACTTCTTTATTGAAAAGCAATTACACTGACCTCATATGATTGACGTAATAAAATAGACTGGTGAATTGACCTTGACTTAGAAAGGTGTTGAGCCATTGCCATCTACCTCTTGGCGGTGAATGTCCCTTCCATGCCCAGCTCCAAGAGGGCTTTTCCTTTTTCACTTCTAGAAGTCTTCCTCTGCACGAGCTCAGTCGTTGACTTTTAGGCATTATCCGGTGGCGGTTGTATCTTGGTGTTCAATGGAGTCGACCGACATGAGCTGATTGTATTAATCATTTACGCACCGGCGGTTTAGTTAGCCCGTGCTACGCATGGGAGGATCGTTTAACGTTTATATTGTTGTCCTCTTTGGCCACAACATTAATAATGCATCTAAAAGTATGGAAAAAAGAAAGAAAGAAAATGACATAATAGCTATGTTTTCACTATAATTAAATTACCTTTATACTAGTCTCTAGAACCATGCTATGCACGCGAAAATGACTTGTGAAATAGATTATAGGAAATAATAATTCTAGAATATACTTGATCATGAGAATAAGAGATTTTCGTAATATTGAAAAAAAATCATATGTTCCTTGAACTAAAGGGGAAAAATTTTAGTCTGATAAAAGTGGAAAAATAAAAGAATTTTTTTTCAATAGACCGTGAAGATAAATATCACTCATGCAGCGTGTCACATGTCAGCCATCCATTGAAAGTGCTTTAGTGCACGACTTTGCATTTATTAAATAAGATAGTTTTAGTATATTTGATTTAAATAGACAAATTAAATTTAATAAGCTTATCTCTAAGCTCTAAGAAATTATGCTTTCTTTTTTTGATCTAGCACATCAAAATTTTGCTTTTTATTAACTTACGGACTTTAATAAAGAAAATAACAATAGAATTAATTATGGGACGCTCATGTTCTTACTTATTTTCTTTAATTATGCTTTAGTTTTACTTTACAGTGTATATTTCCCATTAGGTAAAGAAGAGTACTAAGTACATTTTGTTCAATTAATCGAATAAGCCATAATATTCAATTGTTAGAACTACAAAATTTTCATCCATTGTTTGAAGTATGTGCAAATTTTCCATCCAATGAACTTCTTATGTTGTTGATTTTTTTTTAAATCAACGTTTTTTGAAAAGAAAAAGGAAAGAATTTCTCTTACCATCGAATTAATGGGAATGCATAAAATCATCTTCACAATAAGAGTGTTTTACTGTTGATCTATGTATAAATGTAATTTGTATCGATACGAAAATTCCAAATGTCAATTTGAATTGTGATGAATAGAGTAAAACGAATACCTCTAGCAAATATTTAGTTTATTCCACGTGTGTTGTGCGGGGTGATGGATTTTTTGGCCACCGACCCACTTTCAAGACAAATAATTTTGAGAAAAATCCATATGAGCGTTTTCCAAATGCATATTGCTTTTTGCCTCATTAGCTTTTGGAGGCTCTTACAAATGCAGATTTCCTATGTCTCACATCTGCTTTAAAATTGTCCACATCAGAGCCGGCTATACCACGTAGGACGGCCGGCATTTACGTTAGTAATTCCTGGCCAAAATTGATCGGATGGATTCAATTGGTAAGAAGTGAAAATGTTTAAAACTCAATTGGCATAACTGAAGGGTTTATGACTGAATTAGTAAAAGTATAATAGGTTTATGACTTTTTGGACAATTTTCTCTAATTAAGCAGAGTCAAGACTTGAAGTTTTGGTTTTCAATATTTTGTTTTGGACTGAACTCGCGCTTGAATTCACCTACTCACCTTTTTTCCATTTCTCCTCTTTTTTATTTTTTTTTTCAATTTTTCCCCTCAATTTTCTTCTGTTTCGCCCTCTTTTTAATGCATGAATAGATACCATTGTATACTCAGAGCAGTTGACTTTCAACAAACACATTTCCAGATTGATTATAATAGAGCCCATCGCTAATTTGTTTCTATTTTTTTCTTACATGGGACTCTTTTTCCGTTACAAATTCTCCAACAATCCCCGCAAGTTTGGGGGGCAACTTGTTCTTGGCAATAGTACTTCATTTAAAACATAATTATGAAAAAGACTATTTCTTCGAGCCTTTGTTTGGTTGCATCATTTAATTCTTTTTTTGAATGAAATGGGCGTCCGTCACCTTGGTTGAGGAGTCATGGTTCCATTCCCCTTTTTTACCCTAACTTGATGCTTTAAATGCTATAAATATATGAATAATCAATAAACATTCTACAACTAAATATAAATAACTTTTAGATGCTGAACTAAAAATAAAAACCACATTAACATATACTTGTAGATTAACGTAAAGTTAAACCAATATACCATAAGAAATGATAAAGTAATATAATATGGCATCAAACTAATTATGGATATTAAATCTAAAGCAGGTTATACAATTAAAAATATTTTATAATTGTGCTTATTGTTCATCAATCTAAAATAACGACAATAATAAGTATTCTACAATATAAAAGTGATTTTTAACAACTTAATCGATGATATTTTTAATTATTACCATGACTTTTGATTAGTTAACTGTAATTTTATAATATTTTTTAAAATCGACTAGTTGATCACCAAATAGCTTCAAACGAGTCGATTGAGGAAGGTCCAAGCCTTGAGGGGACTTGCACCAAGAGATATCTGATAACTGCAACTTACAAGGCCTTAACATATAGGCTTTCGCATTCTCGAACCATCACTTGCTTCAGACATTTTGATTATGAAAGGTCCAAGCTTTCAAGGGACTTGAACAAAGAGATATCCAGCACTTCCAAGAACTCTGAGGCCTTGAATTTCAAAGTAAAATTTTGCATTCTTTAGCATTTAATTGCTTCAGACAATTTTAACAATGAAAGATCCAGCCTTATAATAGAATTGCACTAAGAGATTTCCAACACTTTCGACCACTTCAATCTAACAATTGCTTGAATTTCAACTAGGTTTTCGCAATTTGCAATGGCCAACCTCCTTATACCGTTGATTTATGGGATCTCTAGCCTTTTGATGGATATGCATGAAAATATCTAACTCTTCCAAGACCCCGGACTTACCATGGCCTCGAATTCCAACAAGATACGCACAAGAGCATGCCTTTAATAGCTTCAAATGATCTAATTGTGAAAGATCCAGCCCTTCAATGGACTTGCATTACGACACATCTAACATTTCCAAGAATCCCATATGGCCTCAGCTTTTGGCTAGATTTTCGCAAGAAGTTGCCTTCAACTGCTTTAATTAATTCGTGAAAGGTCTAGCCTTTTAATGGATTTGCACTAGGAGATATCCAATTCTTTCAAGAACTCTGACCTATGAACGCCTTGAATTTCAACTACATTTTCACTACAACTAGCATTTACTTTCTTCAAATATTTCAATTGAGAATGATCCAACTTTTCAATGTAATTGCAGTCGATTCTCAACTCTTCCAAACACTTGAAGCTATCAAGACCTCGAACTTCAACAAGATCATTATTTTTTTATAATTTCGATGGAGCATTCATTCCATCTAATATTCAAGGTCATCAAGACCAGATGAATTTGCACACCTTGCTCCGTCCAATGACATATTTCATACGTTCATCAGGATGGGAATTTAGAGATGCCTTCAAATTTTTACTAAAAAATTGATTATTAATCGACTAAAAACAAATCTTTAGCCGTTCCCAAGGGGCTAACAACTAACCCACTATTGCTTCTTTATTGAGAAGTAACGACAGTGAACTCATATAATTGATGTAATAAAATAGACTGGTTAATCGACCTTGGCTTGGAAAAGTGCTGAGCCGTTGCCTTCCAGCTGTAGGCATTATCCGGTGAATGTCCCCTCATTCACAGCTCCAAGTGGGGCTTTCCTTTTCATTTCTAGTAGAAGTCTTCCTCTACGTGTGTTTAGTCGTTGCCTTTTTGGCGTTATCCTATGGCGGTTCTCTCTTGGTGCCGAATGCAGTCAGATCAACATGAGCTGATTTTATTATCATTTATGCACTAGCAACTTGGTTAGCCTGTGCCATGCATAGGAGGATCGTTTAACGTTTATGTTGTTGTCCTCCTTGGCCACGACATTAATATTGTATCTAAAAGCAAGGAGAAAAAGAGAAAGAAAAGGACGTAATAGCTACGTTTTCACTATAATTAAATTACCATTATACTTGTCTCTAGACCCATGCTATGCACGTGAAAAAGACTTGTGAAATAGATTACAGGAAATAATAATTCTAGAAGTATACTTGATCATCATGAGAATAAGAAATTTTTGAAATATTGAAAAAAATAATTATATTTCTCTTGAACTCAACGGTAAAAATTTTAGTTCGATTAAAGTGGAAAATTAATAGAAATTTTTTTCAAAAGAATTGGAAGATAAATGTCACTCACGGAGATTGTCACATGTCAGCCATCCATTCAAAATGCTTTAGTGCACCACTTTACATTTATCAAATAAGATAGATTTGATATATCGATTTAGATCGATAATGAGACATATGCTATTACCGTTTATCACGATCTAGTTTCCTCCAAGTTTTGTAATATCACCAAAAACTCATAAACCGATACACTCGTACCACATTTACTTTTGTTATATAAAAATTAGGTTGGGGTAAATATTACGGATATATTAGTTTAGGATTTTTTATGGCAGTAGCCCAAAAAATTCAATTTTTAGTTTATATTTTGAAATAGCTATCTAGGGACACACAGATTAATGGCATGTTTCGTAACTATTCTGTTTTTTAAATTATTTTTCTATACTTTTGTTCCCCAAAACAGAAAAAATACAAAAATCTATTTGATAATGTCAGTTGATTTTTTTTTTTGGTAAGATAAGATGTATATTAACTTTAAAACGCACCATTTACAAAGAGGGAGTAGTCGAACACAAAAGCCTCATATCCAGTGGGACACCAGCAGTGTTCCAACGGGTAAAAGGAGTGTGACTACGCAAAGCTAGCCGTCAGTTGATTTTTTCTATTCCCCTGAATAGAAAAGTAGCCAGTGAATAGATTTGTAACATAAACAAGAAGTAAAAAAAATTTTAGAGTCATGTCAAGCACTTTTATGTTATTTTTCTATTTCGAGATTACAAATTTTGCGCTGTTACCAAACGCGATCTTATGCTCAGAAACTCATTCAGGAAATAGAAATAGAAATAGAAATAGAAAAATACTAATTCTGCAAAGATATTGTTTCCGGGTACAATAATGTTACCGAGCACACCTAGATGACCATGGGAGCATCTCCGGATCAATTTGAACAAAAAATAAAAAAAATAAAGGCATTTAATTCGAAGACTGAATTGGTAAGGAAAAGTTTAAGCACGCGGTCGTACATATTGCAAAACTTAAAGGTCATTGCTTTTTTGTTTTTTGTTTTTTTTTTAAAATTTTTCTTTTTATATTTTTACATCCGTCTTGCAATAATGGTCGCCCGGTTAAAGCGGCCCCTGTCCGCCTGCTCCCGCAGTACGAAACTGGTAGGTGGATCTTTGAAATAAGAGAAAGGAAGAGAGACGTAACTGAGAGAAGGAGGCCTCCCAACACGAAAACCAATTTCATTTCGGGAGTAAGGAGGAGGCGATGGACATGGAGAATTCTCACAACCGTGGAGGAGGATCCTCCGAAACAAGAGAAAAGAGTTACGATGTGTATTTGAGCTTCAGGGGAGGGGATAGTCGCTGCCGCTTTGTGGATCATCTCTACGGTAGCCTCTGCAAAGAGGGGATCCGTGTGTTCAGGGATGACGGGGATTTCATCGTGGAAAAGGAGATTGATCAGTTGCTTGCCCAAGCGATCAGGCATTCCAAGATCGCCATTCCGATCCTGTCTTTGAAGTATGTGTGGAGCACACAGTGCCTCCGAGTGCTGGCTCAGATTGTGGAGTGCCACGAGACGATGGGCCAGCTCATCATGCCCGTCTTCGTCGACGTCATGCCATGGTCCGTGAGGGAGAGATCCCACCTTTACGGCAAGGCTATCGCCGAGCATAGACGAAGCGGAGTAGACCCAGACACCCTCCGGAAATGGGAGAAAGCTCTCAGCTGTGTGGGATCCATCTTAGGGTTGGAGAGTGCTGGGTAAGTGTAATTGAGTAAGTTCGATTGAGTAACCTAGCATCCAAATCCCAAGGGAGCGCTTAGTTCAATTTAGTTAATCTAATTAGACTAACGCTAGGTGTGTCAATACCTGATGTAGCTCGCTCTGATCTGGTACTCAATATGATTAACTTGTTTACATTCTTACTCCCAGCTTGCCACATTACTTAGTGTTTGGTTTTGTTGATAAATTTCAGTATTCCTATGTTACACACATCTTTACAAGCACATGACTCTGTTTTTCGGTTAACTTAGAGGCAGCGATAATGGTTGTGATTTTAGATTAAGATCGTCCAGGAGAATGTTCTTCCTCTTGGAATCTGCATCTACAGGAAATCTACCTCTTGCAAGAAAATGCCAGTGTAGAGTGATACCGATTTGCTTAATTTCTGTCGATGCAACTAACAACCTTTGCATCTCATCCTACCGTGCTTTGTCTGTGTTGATTTAGTAAAAATAAGTGCCACTAATTGCGTGGCCTGTTTGTCCAAAGCTGATTGCTGTTTGATAGTTTTTGAAAGGAGAGCGTGAATTTTTTTCTTGCAAACTACTTCAGAGTTCAGACATTGTTGGACTTACGTTAATCTTTGTGCATGTGCCTTGTGCACGCATGATACAGCTCACGCTCACGTGCTTCAATCATCGAGGTACTTGTCGCAAATGTGTTGAGTGTATTGAACAGACACTTCGTTGGCATGGAGCATCATGTGGCAAGAGTTATGGAATTACTAAATGTGGAATCTAGCGATGTTCGTGGAGTAGGAATACATGGCATAGGGGGCACCGGGAAGACAACAATTGCAAAGTCAATCTGCAAAAGAATATTTCATCTCTTTGATGGCTGTAGCTTTCTGGAAAGTGTTAGAGAAAATGCAGAAAAACCAGGAGGTTTAGTAAATTTGCGAGGCCAGTTGATTTCAGATCTTCGAGGTGCAATGCGTAGACAAATTTATTCTGATGATGATGATGGAATTAGATCCATCAGAAGCAGATTCTTTCACAAGAAAGTTCTCATTGTTCTCGATGATATGGATCCGAGCTTTGGACTTAAAACAATTTTAGGAAGTCTTGATTGGTTAGGCTCTGGAAGCAGGATCATAACTATCACCAGAGATGAACAAGCTTCAGATGAGCTTGAAGTGTTCCTGAAATATAAGGTCGAGGGAATGCGAGAAGAGGATGCCCATAAACTTTTCTACATCCATGCCTTCAGGGAGAAACCTCCTCCAGATGACCTGGCTACTCTTTCAGAAGATATAGTATCAACTATTGACCAGCGTCCTCTGATTATTGAGGTTATCGGGTCGTATCTATTTTCTAAAAGCAAGGACGTGTGGGCGCAGACATTAGACGAGTTGAAAGAAGTACGTTCGCAAGATGCTCAAAAGCAATTGATGGTAGTCATCAAAGCATTACCTGACAAGCAAAGAAAGATATTTGTGGACATTGCTTGTTTCTTCATTGGAGAGGACAAAAATGTTGCATGCTACCTGTGGTCTGACCATGATTCCGCAAGTGGATTGGAATTAGAAGTGCCCGTCCCCTCATCTATTGTTAAGATTGAGAACAATAAGCTGTGGATGCATGATGAACTTCGAGACCTAGGTAGGAATATTGTCAAATCGGGATATTGTGAACCTGGAAAGCGCAGCAGATTGTGGATGCACAAGGAAGCTTTGGATGTGCCGAAACAGGAAAAAGTAAGATACAAGTTCATCACTATGTTTACCTTACCATTGTATGCCTTACAACCCGTGTTCCTTTTTTCATACAGGAAAGACACTTATGATGCGTTTGTTTTACAGAAAATGAATAATTTGGAAAATATTTTCTAAAAAGGATAATAACACGAATGGTCCTTAAATTTTGGCCCAATGTGCAATGTGGTTTTTGAACTTTTAATTTGTTCAATGTGGTTACTGAACTTTAACCTAATGCTCAATGTGGTCCTTGAAATTTTAATTTTTTTAGTGTGGTCCCTGGACTTTGGGTACATGTTCAATGTAGTCTCTAAACTATATGAAAATGTTCAATATTGTCCTTCTATTAATTCAAGATCATGAACAATATTGAACATTTTCATATAGTCCAGGGACCGAATTGAATATGTACTAAAAGTTCAAGGATTACATTAAACAAATTAAAAATTCAAGGGCCAAATTACACATTAGATTAAAGTTCAGGGACTACATTGCACATTAGGCCAAAGTTCAGGGACTATTTGTGTCATTTTTCCTTTTTAAAAAATGATTGTTTATATTTCTTAAAATAATTAGTCAATGAAAATTTTTTTAATTATTGATAACAATTTATTTCTACATATTTTCATGAGCGATAAAAATATTTTTGGTTTATTCTTTTTTGTAAGAGATACAAGCGATCAATTTTAGGAAAATGTTTTCCAAATCATTTATTTTCCGCTTAACAAATGGGCTCTCAATAAAATCATTTCTTTAGTTTGAAGTCTCTAAGCATTTATCATCTTCACATGTTTTTGTGGGGAAATGCTAAGTCCCATTGGTAATCCTATGTTCCATGTGTAGGGGACGGAACGTGTTGAAGGTGTTCTTCTCAAATTTGACAGTAGGTCCCAAGACACTTTTAAACCAGCACATTTTGCAAGTACGTCGAACATAAGATTCCTTCGATTGGATCAGGCAGACCTCGATGGAAATTTTGAGGGGCTTCTGTCAAGTTTAAGATGGCTCCATTGGCAAGGTTGTCCTCGCCATCTTGGTGCTCAAAATTTGGATTTGAAGGAGTTGGTTATTCTAGATCTTTCCTGGAGCAAGGTCAATGAAAAATGGAATGGTTGGAGAGAAATCGAGGTATAGAAGTATATTATTTTTAATTTCATTTTTCAAATTGTTGCGGCAAAATTAACTCTTTTGTTATTCTACCTTCTAACAGAAAGCTGGGAACTGAAAGTTTTGAACCTCACCGGTTGTGTTGACTTGATCAGAACTCCAGACTTATCTCATTACAAATGTTTAGAGAGACTGATTCTTGAAAGGTGCACTCGATTGGTTGAAATCGGTTCATCGGTAAAAAGTCTGAAGCGCTTGGTTTCACTGAACTTGATGTTTTGCATTGAACTCAATGAGTTGCCTGAAGAGCTGGGTTCCCTCATATCTTTGCAAGAGATTCTTATAGATGGAACTGCTATTAAAAAAATTCCTGCCTCTGTCGGTCAATTGGAAAATCTTACAAGATTCAGTGCCCGCAACTGTCTTTCATTGATCCAGCTGCCCGAATCAATTAGCCGTTTAATTGAAGCGGAAAGCTCATCCGAGGTAACCAACACTACTGATTTTCCTACTGGACCGCATAGATGGAGGATGGCACTTGATATGCATGTGTCATGTCTCCCATTAACGCATTCAGAATAATTTTTCTTTTTTTTTTTTTTGGTCTGTGATAATTTTTCTTTTTTCAAAAGGGCATTCTTTTTTCTTTTTTTTTCTTTTTTCAGTATTTTTCTGCGACATACAAGCAAAGAACTTTTATTTGTGCCGGTTTGTTTAATCATGCTTTCCGGAGGTGTTGTTACGTACTCAATCCAGAGCGTTGAACGTTGTATTGGTATCTTAAATCTATGATGTGGTGCGAAAAAGTGCTGACCGTTGTACCGATATCTTAAATTTCTGATGTGGTGCTTCCTTCATGTTCAAGTTAATTCTTAATCCAAAGTGCTGTGAATAAATTGGGATGAGTGGCTCATAGAAGGTATTCCATTCTCCAAACTGTTCTCTTGTAATTCAGACTTGTTTGACGAGCTACTCATCCAAGGCCATACTCTGATCAATACTGTCAATGAAATCTCAAAACTCATTTGGTCTCTTTTCACGTTCAGTCAGTTTGAATCTAAGCATCAACCTCTATAACCGTTTGACACATGGTAGAAATCTTATTTGATGCACTGAATACATGCTTACACAAGTTTTGTCACAGGTGGAGTACAGCAAACCGGCTAATACCAAACATTCTTCCTTTCAGGGTGTCAAACGCAAATACGAAGGTATGCTCTCTACATTGAGATTGTCAAATCTGAGTTGTTCTATAAGATAAAGTATGAGTTCAACCTTGAAATGTAGAACACTGGAAGGGGTCATGGCTAGAAAGCTGCCAGACCATAAGGATAGGCGGTTAAGGGATTATTTCAAGCTATGCTGTATTGTTGGAACTGGTTAGATTTTTGACTAACTTTTTTGGGCCATATAGAAAATCTTACACATTAGCTATTGCTCCTCTTGCTATAGTAAGCACATACGATCCTTAAGAATATAGTCCACAAGCACTGACAAACGTCATCAGCCTCATTTATTCTTGTTTCGCCGAAAATGGTCGACCTTTTACCAAATGTTGATTATTTGATTTTTTAAAGTAAATTGGGTTCTGTGATGAACATGAAACAATGGATATGGACAAACTACGAAAGCTAACTAAAAGAATAAAGAATTGCTAGTATGGATAAATAATCTATGAATTAAACTGCAGAAACTTTTGATAAGTGTTGTTGATTGCAAATGCTTTACAATTTATTCTACTTGGCCTTATATAGCCCTGTACAAAGTGTACCTTCAACAAGTGGTTATCTTCTAAGTCACGAACTTCAATTGCCTCCAAGATTCTCGGCTCTGCTCTCACGATCTTTAATTGCATATTCTTATCCACAAGCAGTTGTAATATTCCCGCTTCCTCTCGGTTTGACTTTCTTCAGACGTGGTTTACCGGTCATTGTTATACGTCGACAACTGCCTCAATCTCCCTTTCATCAATGGCATCATTAATTGTCCGACACCGATCTTGCAATGGGCGCTTCCGATTTGACCACATAACTTAATTCTTTGTCGATGAATCAGCCCCAACATTTATGCTAAACCTTAGGTCATTTTTGAGTTTCAACATATGTCCCTTTTAAAAGAATTAAAAGATTTCTTAATTCTTTGAAATGTACAGGAATGTCATAACTCACCCTTTCACAATCCTGGTAGAAAGCCGGTATAGCTGCTCCATTATCCAGACAATCGTTTACCTTCTCCACTCTAATTTGGACACGTGGCCCGATGGTGGGATTTGCCTACTTTGACTGTCACCTGCCAGCCTATAGAGCCGCTACTCGGGATCTGCACCTTTTCTAGATAGTATTTTTTACCTCTCTTCTTCACCAGGAACCTCTCGAGAACATTTACTTTTTCCTGGATTTGGATCTTCTTCTGCTTGTTGAAGTTGCAATTCGCCCACGAATCAATCTCCAACGTATACGTCTTCGGCATTTCCATCTCGCTTTGATCAACTCCTGGAAGATGAGGATACCAGCAATAATCTCCCTCTTTGCTTAATGACTCTGGAACTGAACCCCACCATGCCCTTGCTTTATCAAGCCTCGAATTCCTTTGTCCATCCAAGGTTGCTTTCCTCGATACAAGGAAGAGAAACTTCCTTTCCAGTGGAAACACATTATTGAAATTGGGTGGACACCCCTTCAGAACGATTCAGAGCTTTTCCTTTCTTTGACCCTTTGTTCTTCCAATGATATTTAAGGATAAGGTCCCAAAAGGAATCAACTTGGGAATCCACCCAAATTGATGAGGTTCTCCAATTTGCTGTTTTAACTGGAACCTTGATTTGGGTCTTCTGGGTGGCCTAACCAGCTTCTGGTCTCGATCAGCCAATTGTTTCTTCTTCCGTTCTAGGCTGATGTCGATCTCCCTTCTAGACTTACTTGCTATTACTAGGCTTAGTCCATGAGGTGAAGATTTGGCTTCTTCCGATTCAGCCAAATGTACCTACTTCGAACGCATGGAGGATATCTCTTATGATTTCTTTATGAGTTGTTTTTACAAGGAGTCTAGTTAAGTTACCCAGAAGCATATAGCCTTTTTGTTTTTTTGGCTTTCCAAATATGTCCTTTTTCACTTGTCGCTGAGAGTTTCCAAGGATTTAGCAAACCTGGTCTTTTACCTTGCTGAGGGCAAGCTTTTCGCTTTGGGCCTTCTCATACTGGCTGTTCTCTACAGGGACCTAAATCACGCAGCTACGTCCATCTATGAGGATAAATTCGGCGTCTTCTTCGATCGTTTCTAGGTCCTTCAGACATGGGCAAAGTCGTATTTTCCTTCTTTGTTTTCGGACGTCAAGCATGCCATGCCTCGCTCTAGAAATATTAAAGCTGAAAACCTTATTTTCCAGATACCAGAGAGTGCGGACTGTTGAGTTACCTGCTCAAAGCCATTCCTGCAGGTGTTTGTTCTTTTCGGTGCTTTCAGAGCTGGTTTTGTTGACCATATGCTTGACACAACTGACTTCTGCCCTCTTCGTGTCCTCGAATTTGTCAATGTCTTCAACTTCGTCTTCTTCAACAGAACACAGAAATTCTGGTTCTTTGTTAACACAGAAATTCTGGTTCTTTGTTCTTACTCCTGTGGACCTTCCTCTATAGTTGTCGAGGAAAGGGAAACTCAAGCCTGGATTAGAAATGTACTCCCCGCAGCATTGCGCGGGGCAATTTGGGCTTACCCTCTATTTAATGGAGTATCCATTCTGGAAGAGAAACCACTATGTCTCAACCAGTGACAGTCCCTTTGAATGTTGGCATGAAAATTAGTTACCACATTGACCCTTAATTAACTAACTTGAGATATTGTCTGCATTAGCATTTTCCATATCAAGTTTTATGATTTTGTCTTTTCACGTAAAATGTAGGTACTTTCTCAAGAGATTATGGGAAGAAAATTAATTATAGAGTTTTTGACAGAAAGGTGGAATGTCTTTTCAGGAAATGAAGGTGGGATTGACTATATCAGAAGCAATGATGACGAATTGATGAAGCTCGATAGCTTTCCTGATGGTGGCATTGAAGGGCGTAAATTTGGTAAAATCTCCGTATCAAGGATTGAAATTGCTAAGGGAAGTAATGGGACCATTGTTTATGAGGGCAAATATGAAGATCGAGATGTTGCAGTGAAACGACTTGTCCGGGCTCATCATGATGTTGCCACCAACGAGATTCAGAAGTTGACAGCATCTGACGAACATGAAAATATTGTCCGTTATTTTGGAAAGCAGTGCAACAAGGATTTCGTGGATCTTGCACTAGAGCGCTGTGATTGCAGCTTAGATGATTTAATTCAAGTACATTCCAATTCTTCAAATAACTCTGTCTCTGATGATTCAGCATCAATGGATGATTATAAAATCAAATGTCTTAAGAGTGTGATGGAGGGTGATGACTTGTGGCGGAAAGAAGATGGTTATCCCTCACCTTGTTTACTGAAACTACTGAGGTAATTTTTATCTTTTGACGCGCCAAAAGGGTATGATTAGAGAGATAATTGCAATATCTTGCTTATTGCCGCACTCCTAAAGTCAACTGTCACGTATTTGTATTTGTAATGAGCTTGCTTACATATGTTTTACATGACTCAGAAGCATCTCATAGAGATCACTACCTTCATGTACTCTTCTTTGCTGGCTCAAGTGGGCATCAGGTGGCAGTCGATGGACTTAATAGCTCTCCTGCAAAAACTTCAAAGTGATGCATGATACAGGGAATTATTAGGCCACTGCCTTGACTGTGGTGAGCCTAATGCAATCAACATCATGGGCTGAGTTTTGAACCTCGCAGCTTCCTTTCTAGAGTTGTAGGATAAGTTCAATCTCCCTATCAAGGCTAAACTCTTATTTTTCTTCTCATGGAAATCAGTTAGGTATTATCAATTAAGTAGTGATAAATCCATTGATTTTCCCATCTTGGTAAAATCAGTATACCTTCTTCTTTTTGATTCGTGAATGCTGCAGAATCCTCATGCACTCAAATCAGTAAATGTTGATGTGATTGATTCGGCAATCAAATTCTGCACCGAGTTTTTCGTTGTAGAGTTTACGTAAACAACCTGTAGCCGTTTTTTTCTCTAGTGTACTTCTGGCATCCTTACTAGGTCTTAGTGTGTTAGAGAAATTCCTTAATTTCCAACAGGATATGGCTTATTTTATGTATTTGATGCCATTTGGTTCCATGTACATTGTCGATTTAAGTCATGATGTCTTATCAATATTATGATACAGGGATGTGGTATTGGGACTCGAGCATTTGCATAACTCTAAAATAATTCATCAGGACTTAAAGCCTCAAAATGTCTTGATTAAAAAGAATCAATCGCTCCGTGCTAAGCTATCTGATATGGGCATTAGCACATGCCTTCCTAAAGATAGATCTTCCATGGGATATCCTGCCATCGGTAAGTGCTCATTATAGCTTTATCCAAACCTTTGATCTTCTTTTCCACAAGATTGATCTGTGCATAATCTGAATCTATAAAGTTGTAATCATCTTTAGATTCGTGGCTAAAATTTCAGACCTATAATTTTACTTGTTAAATATCTCTTCTTTTAAAGAAGACTGTTATGTTGGAAGTCAGGTTGCTTTGTATTAATTCTTATGTTGTGTTATAGTTTGTGGAGATTTAACAGTCTTTCCCATGGTCTCCCTTCGTTGATTGGTGAATCTATGATATACATCTATACATGGTCCAAGTGATGAGGGCTCTTTTGTTGATCTTTGATGTCGATGTTGCAGGTTGTGGAACCTCGGGATGGCAAGCACCTGAACAACTTAATGGTGGACGCCAAACACCGGCAATGGATTTGTTTAGTTTTGGTTGTGTCTTGTTCTTTTGCATCACTCGTGGAAGACACCCATTTGGTGAAATTCCATTTCGTGACTCCAATATTGATAAAAAAGACATAACGAACCTGTCCTTGGTAGAATTCATACCAGAAGCCCATGATCTGATTTTGCGTTTACTAAACGAAGATCCCAATTTGCGGTGAGTGTACTATCATCCTTAATTTGCATCACTAACTATTTGAGAGATTTTGTAACCATTGTTTATTGACTGATTTCCATTTTCCTGCATCACTTAATCTCATGAGTATTAAAGGTGGCCTGAAATTCGTGCAACATGCCTTAAATATTTGTCCTGCTGGTAGGGCTCTACTTGATGAGCAAAAAATGTGTAGATCCACTCATTTCTTTTGGCAATTGACAATAGAAGCCGGAGAAAAGGTTGATCATGTGATAGCCTAAATGCATTTGACAATAGCGATATTCCAATTGAAGATGATCATTGTCAGAAACCTAGTATTAGGGTTATAAGTTTTTTACCCACCCACAAACATATAAATTCCAATCATTCCTGGCACGGTATTAAGAGAAGATTTGTTATACATGCACCGAAGAGAATTTCATATGAAGATTCAGGGGGTTTAGCATATGGTGCTTACAATGAAAGAAGAATCCTAGGAACTAAATGATTAAATTGCTAATTTAAGGTAGTTAGGAGTAAATAATTCAGGAGTTCTTATTGTAGTCAAACAACTGCCTTCATCCCGGACTCGTGAGTTGTGAATTGTATAGAAGTTTTCAGAGATTTTGGTTTCTCTTTCGTTGAGCTAATGCAATTTTAATTGTTTTAGAGATTGCACGAATGCCAAACTTGTGATGCTTTTAAACTCAGGAAGTCGGTCTATGTTAGTGTTGTTCGTGTAATTAATTTCTTTGAGCATGTTGGGTCAATAGTAAATTGCTTTTAATGACTAACAGGCCAAAGGCATCGGAGGTGCTTCACCATCCATTTTTTTGGAGTTCAGAGGTGAGACTTTCCTTTCTTCGTGAAGTCAGCGATAAAGTAGAATTGGAAGCTAAGGCACGCAATTCAGATCTTTTGAAAGCATTGGAGAGCACTGCGCAACTGATTTTTGATGGGAATTGGTATGACAAAATAGAGGCTGAAGTTATGGCTGACCTACTCAAACATAGGAAATATGACTATTGCCGTGTCAGAGACTTATTGAGAGCCGTGCGAAACAAGCTTAGCCACCACATAGAAGCTTCAGATGAAGTTAAGGTACTCTCTCGCTCTTTCTCTAGACCTGGTGGTGATATCTGCACATGCAAAGCTCATATCTATTGTTGTTTTGATGATTCTGGCAGGCGCGCCTCGGATCGGATGCTGATGGTTTGGACATTTACTTCACTAGACGATTCCCGAGACTCTTGATGGAGGCATACCGAGTGGTGTCCCGGATCTGCAAAGAGCAGAAACGCTTTCAGAAGTACTTGCTTTTCCCCCTTCGGCCACTTCCCACGGAGATTCCTTCTTCAAGCCAGCAGGGTCTCGGCCATGAGGCAGAAATTCATTGAATATAACAGAACATTCCACCTGTCTTTTTTTTTTTGTGTCCGCTGTGTTGGTTACGAGGATCAAGTTGGATTAGGACTCCGTTCGTATTGTTCCTAATATCGAATTTTAAATACTTTTATAATAAGCTATTGCTGCATACTTTAAATGTTTCATGTATTATTCTTGATATTGCATAAACAGATATTATATTTCAATTTCATGCAATTTTTTTCAATAGTGCAATATTTAAAAGTGAACTCTTGTACTTGTTTTCAAAAAATTACTTCTAGAGTTCAAAAAAAAAAAAAAAAAGGCCGTGGCACACGCTTGGGCCGCTCAGTGGTCAGCCCTTTTAGACACTTTCATCAGCAAAAAGTATCTTTCACCCGGTTAGCAGTTTAGCAACTTCTTCGCCTAGCTAGTAGTTTTTTCCATATGCTATCTAAATATCTAAAGAAAAATATTTAGGTTGAGTAAATCTCAATGGAGTAGGTAACATTCTTAGTTATGAAAGAAATGTCACTCTACTTGCAAGTATTTACCTATGAAATAAATATCACTCTATTCTTTTAAAGTATTTATCCACATGGTTAACGATTTTTCTGTGTAATTTTTAACACATCTTCTATAGTTGATAAATTTCACTCATTGGAGCTAATGGCTTTGGGTATTAAAAGTATGGATCTACATGTAATTAAAATATAAAAAAAATAACATTCATGTATTTCAAAACCTCAATAAGAAATAAATGGCAAGAAAATACATTAACAGTTCTAAACCTCGTATAAAGTGGACATATTCCATGCTTTTTCTAATCAAATTTATGTACATTTAGTTTGTCCAATCAAGTTGTTTTAGACTTCTAGCTTCACAAACTTTCAGATCAAGTCTATCCGACACAAAATCAGACCAAATTAGGTTGACGTGGAATTAAATGACCCCAAAGTATGATGTGAAAAAAATGTATGAATGCACACATGGATGTGTGCGTGAAAATATAGCCGAGATAGACAGTATTGAAGTTTGACTTGTTACCCAGTGTTGACGCTCATGTGGACATCTACATTGGAAAAAATTTAATTACGTCATACTCACGACGATATCACTCGACAGTCATATAAGCTAGATTTGGCCACATTTGATGTCAAAGGGACTTGATTAAAAAATTTATGAACAAATAGAAGGACCTTGTTAAACAAATTAAAAGTACAAGAAATTGATTAGAAAATAAAGTACAACTGAAAGTATAGGAACGAAAAGAAGAACTTTTTGTAAAATAATATTTGGCTCTTGCGTGGTTCGTCAATGTGGCAATCTTTTTATATGGACACTTATATGCTGTTATTTTTCACCTTCGACATACAATGATCACTTTAGTGCCAAAAGTTTTTTTCGAATCACTTAAGTGCCATTTAAAAAAAACGATTACTAAAGTGCCAACTTTGATCTGAGTTGACGGAAATCCGACGTGGTCATATTTTATTAATTTCTCAATCCTAAGTGGCTCGCCGGCGTGCCTAGTTAGTATATAACTCCTAAACGATGTGATATTCCGAAATTTCCGCTAATTGAAAATGATGAAATAGCTGAGTTTTATGAAATGTACTTGTAGTAAATTTCTCGCTCGGAACTAATCATTTCTGGGAATGCTAACCATTAGGGAAAGGCTATTAGGGGAAATTAAATTTGCACGACTAAAGAAAATTCAATCGTAAATGAATTTCGATCATTAAATCGTAGAAGTGATATTTTGAGCCACTGTTGGCCGATCCAAGGATAGTTAGGGGTCAGTACGCCACGGTCATAATAGTGGATTGCGGGTGATTCCGTTGGACCACGAAACGACTTGACGAATGATCCTAAAATTATACCAAACGATCGTACCCCTCGGATCAAGTGATTGATTTTTGCGATTTTAATGACAATCGAGATCGTTACGTACCGAACGGACTTGCACGTGACTTGATTTAGTATCAGTCACGAGTTGATTCTGCGAATTTCCCCAGCAAGCCGCCCGTTAGCTTGAGAAAAGCTCGAGTTACGTTTAATAGAATATAATTATTGAATTTTCGCTCAAATTGGATACTGGAAAATTAGGAATTCACGACGAAATGATAGGACGACGTTGCACGTGACACGTGTCAATTTTTGGTGCGCCTAAATTCTTTGGAAAAATTCGATTTGAGCAAGAAACGGAGAAAGTGACCAAAATACCCCTAGGATTTATTAAAGGGCATGTTTATGGGCAAAGGACATTTTGGTCATTTTGCCCTCAAATTTTGATTGGACAATTTTGCCCTTGGACTTTTTGAGAAATTACAAGTATGCCCTTGGATATTTTTGTGTAAGATTCGATCCGGACCGTCGGATCAGGATTAGATCGAATCTGGACCGTCGGATCGAAAAGTTTAGACGAGGGCATTTTGGTCAATTGGTCCAAATTCTTATCTCTTCTTCTCTCTTCTTTCATTTTTGTTCCCCTTTGGCCGTGGACCTCCCCCCCCCCTCTCCTCACCGACTTCTTCTCCTTTCTTTCTCTCTCTCTTGCCGGCACCACCGCCTCGCCGCCGCACGCCGGACTGCCCCAAGCCGACGTCCACGCCACCCTCAAGCTACCGGCCGTCCCTTTCTCTCCCTCTTTTTCTTTCTCTCTCTCACCGTGGGTCTCGGCCAAGTGAGACCCACATCACCACCGGACCGCCGCCGCTCAAGCCGGACACCGCCGTACGCTCCCGCCGTGTCCGAGATTGTGCCACCGCTCCCCATTCTAGCCGATTTAGTCTAGAACGAGGTAAGTCGTCCTCTAATCCTGATTTAGGAAATTGGGTATCGCCGGATAATTGAATTTTTGGGGTTGAAATCGGAGTTGTTTGGACGAGAAATGTTGGGGTTTTAGGTCGGGAATGTGTGGCGGGCCTTGAGGATTAATTTGGGAATTTTTGGAGAACAATTTGAAGTGAAACAGAAACTGTGATTTACTGTTCACAAGCTGCGAATCACTGTTCACGGGGCTGTGATGATCGGTTCGGGATGCGAGTTGGGTTTTTGGAACCTATAGTGCATGGCGAGAAAGTTTCGTGAAGGGTCGGAATCAATCCGACGCCGTTTAGTGGGAGAAAAATGAGAAATTGAGTGTCGGATGTATTTTTAATCTATAATTAAATTATGGTGGTTAATTAAGTATGTTGTTGGGTAAATTTGCTGATTTAATATGCTAGTTGGATGTACACGTGAGTTTGATTAAAGTAATTGTTGGTTTTGCTATGCCCTGTGCTGAATGAGCACAAGTTACGCGTGACTGAATGCATGTGTGGGCCACGTGTGATTGGTTAGTAGTGTATGGTAAGTGTATGTTGAGCGTGTGCTTGATTGAGATTGTGGTGTGACAAGTGATGGTGGAAGGTGTGTGAAAGTGCGAGTTTGGGATTGGGCCGAGTATTTTAAACTCGGGTCGCGATCACGTAGGTCTGTTGCATTTGGCACAGGCTGAGGCTTGAAAAAACAAGCATGAGAATCGGTCCGAGGCACGATTGCTCGGGTGAGACCGGGATTGAACCAAGGCATTATAAGCTCGGGTTTCAATCATGTAGGCCTGTCGCATTTGGCGCAGGCTGAGTTGAGATTGGGCTTGGAGCGTGTGATGCTCAGGTCGAGATTGAAGCCTGAGGCGTGAACGAGTACGCTGGCTAGATGTGATGAATGATCGTAGTGTGCCTGGGACGAGTACGTTAACGCGGGACACTGGCGAGAAATGTGGAAGGTGATGATGAGAATGAAAGGAATGCACGACGTGGGAAATTGTATATGTGTGCGATTGTGAGTATTATGCATGTTACTTGAAAATTTGGAGCATGTGATTGTGTTTGTGAAATTATCTAGAGGGTACGTGATAGCCTAAGTGGGGTTTAGGGGTGAACTTACTGAGAAGTGTCTCACAGTTGTTTCAACCGAACCATTTCAGAGCCCCCGACTGAGCCATGATCATATTGAGGCCGACATCGGAGCTGTCGAGTAAACAGACAGCTGAGGAGGATTCATGTGGTGATGCTGAGGACAGTAAGTCAGAGTGGACGCCTCCGAGAGGGCGTAGGGACTAGTTTTGGGAGCGAGGCAATAAATTGAGAGTGCCCCATTTTTGGATAATGCTGATCTAGGATGCTGATCCTTTTTGTATTTTGGAAGTTAATAACTACTGGTTCGGTGTACTGGTAATAATAAGGGACATTGTAAATATTATTGTTTAAGTTTGGCAATGAGAACGAAAATGTGTATTCTCCCTGATTGATTCCCCAATTTTAAATTGTCCAGGATTAATTGTTTGTGTCCGCTGTGGTCGTAAATCTCTGATGGCGATTTGAGGTCAGCGATAACCTGGGACGTCACCCTAAACGACCAGCTGCTGGATGTCGCGGGCTCGGCGGGGGTCCGGGGCGTGACAAACAATATCGTCTAAAAGTTGTAAATAGTGATTATTTGAGTGTCGAATTTTGTTTACAGTGATTACTTCAGTGCCAATCGTTAAAAAACGATCACTTCAGTGCCAGTCGGATTATGCAATGTCGTTTTGGAAGTCCATATGGATTGAATTTTTTAAAAAATATGCCAAGTCATATTAAAAATTTTTCTTATAAATGCCAAATAATTTAGTTGGCCGGAATTGACATTTAAGTTATCGTTTTTTCTCCAATTTGACACATAAGTGATCCAAAAAAAAAAACTTGTGGCATTAAAGTAAGCGCTGCACACAACTTTTAACACTTCTAGTGTTATTCTCCCCTCTTTATATTTTCTTTTCTTTTATTGGTATTTGGCTTCATAATTTTACTTCACAGTAAGAGTGGAGATTTCGATATGTTGGAATCTATGGGGCCGTAGGACCTCTCCACCGTAATTTCCCAGCAATCTAATAACATTTTTGTATTTGTCTTTTTCATGTCTTGTGAACAATTACTTATTCTGGCTTGTTAGAAATTATAGTATTTGTCCGGCAATCTGGAAATGTGAATTCTTTATCTTACCTGAACAAGTTCAGCTTTTTGTTTCATCTTTATAAGCAGGATCCACCTCATACATAGCTAATGATATTGCTTTGACAGAAGGTCACGTTCTTCTTTCTTTTCCCCCCAACGTGTACGGCGACGTTGTGTGGATTCAAACTATACAAAAGCGCAGACATCAGATGAAAATTTCACTTTCACAAATTCGAATCTGTCCCAACAAATTGTAAAAAGTGAAATATCAACCTCAACCCGCAACAGAAAGGAGGACTTATTCCATCAAATGGTGGTAGTGACATTTCAACAGGGAGGCAAGGCTCTAGTCCATGCAAAATATCATCTGGTGTTCAAAAAGAATTTCTATTTCGTTCATTGCAAGTAGAGAAATCACTTTCACATATTGTGTTTGCATATTGTCATGCGTGTGCATAAATTAAAAGTCTCTTTTTTGCCGTCACAAATAGAATTTCCTTAGACGATAGTTACACGCACAATAGTACGCTAGCTCTGCTCCACCAGCGTTGCATATAAGCTCTTCAAGAAAGTCAGGCCCATGAAATAATATATGAATATCATGGACCAGGTATAGTGCGAACCAACACCCGAGTGAGTTCCCGGAAAACAAGAAAACCATTCATGACAATAGTTATAGAAGAATGAAGGTCACTTAATAACAAGAAAATTTTCATGATCAGACACTCGATAACAAGACTTAAAATTGCTACACCATGGATTATGCTCCTCTTGTGATATGAGGTGAGTCTATTTTGGCATGTAATATTAGCTGTTATCACCAAGCAGGACCAGTTTAAAAAGCAAAAACAAGAGCTGCAATAACCATCCTGATCCGTAGCTTCTGAAGCTCATGATTGAAGATTTCTTGAGAACTCTAGATGAGCAAATCAAGTCCCAGTGAGCTACTTCCACGTTGAACAGACTCTGTCTTATCAACAGTCCAAGTCACTCTGGTATATAATTCGGAGGCGTTTCAATGGGAGTTTTCAGCACCAACCTGTATCTGGTGTTTGGTTAAGTGCGAGTTTTGATTGCAGTTGTTGCATCTGCTTGTGTTTAAGTGACCTTGTTCGCAACATTGCAGTTCCCCCTGCTTGTGAAGATGATTACGGCAGTGGCATTTTTTGGAAGCAAAGCAAACGTCCTTTGCGCTAGATGCAATTTTTGATGACTTTTGTTTTCAGCGATTTAAATTGGTAGGCATTGTAGATATAAGTATTCTCCTGTTTATCATGAATGTTTTCTGCTACTTCGAAGAGAAATTAACCTTCCCTTTCTTTCTGCCTTCTCTGGATTAGTATTGTGAAGGTTTTCTATCAATTTCAAAGTCACCGACAGTAGACTTGCTTCTTCGATGTCTTAATGACGACATTGGTGTTCTCTTCTTGCTGTCTAAAATTGAGACCCATCTCTTTGACCAAAGTAAGAAAAAAAAATTGAGACCCATCTCCACAATTGTCATCATCCTCACCGCTGAGCCCAGTTTTCTCTTGCCTGTTTTTTCAATGGCTTCGCGCTAACATCAATGGCCCAAAACTTCAGCACAATCTCCCAGTAAGGATTTCAGTTTAGGGGGCAGATTCACCAACCACACTTCTACACAGACACGAGTCCCTTCTACATCATCTCCTTCGTTAGGATCACAGCCCAGTGTGGTGTCCATACATCACCCATTGGAGACATTTTAGCTTATTCCTTCCTGTGACACCGTTCTAATTCTTGGTGTCAACCCGACCAGTTAAATCCACCTCTCACACACATCATCATGCATAAGTCCCCCTCTCAGTGACGAGCACGGTTATGTGACTTGTGTCTGCTCGCAGAGTTCTTGCCAACACCAAACCAAGTTCCGTCAAGAAAAGGAAAGAAAGCTGTTAAAAGATTGTCTCACATCGCATAACAATGGATCTTTAAGGCGTTTTATATTTATGTGGTCTTCCACCACCTATTAGCTTAAGCTTTTGGATTGAACTTTCTAATATGGTATCGGAGCTAGTATTATCCCTTTCACGAATGTGCGTGGTAAATATTCAAAATTCCTTGCGAATGTGCGCAGTCAAATTTTCACAAATGTGAAAATGAGACAATTAAAATTATCAAGGCCTCAAGGGGCATAATTATTGTTTGAAACAAGCACGGAAAAATAAATACAAAACACAATAATTTACGTGGTTCGATCACATGGTGATCTACGTCCACGGGTAAGGCAAAACAAGATTCCACTATAATCAAAGAGAGTACAGTTTTCAGAAGTTAAAAAAACGATTTAACGAAAGCTCACTGCTCACAAATCTTTCTGAAAACAAAATTCTCTCTACATCAATGAAAAAACCTAGCCGTTGTATAAATAGGGCTCCCCAAAAAAATTTTCCTCCTGGGCTATGCCCCCGAACCCCCCAAGACATTTCTTCGCTTGATCCAACTTGAGCAGACTGCCATAGAGATTTGTTCGATTGCTTCAAATTGGGCCTATTGGCCCAACCGTCCGCGTCACGAACTAAATCTCAATTTTTTTTCTCCACTTTTAGGTCACACAAAAATATGTCAAACCGGGTGATAAATCGGACTGAGTATATAAAATTCAAGACATATTTAACAATTATGTTCCGGGAATAAATATTGTCATTGCATTTCTGGTTTATCTCAACCTGAGTGAATTCATCCCATCTATACTTGCTCTTACAATTTGATTTGCCGAAATTGCATAAAACGTATCTGACTCCGCTCTCTCAAAAATCAGAAAAACATTTCAATGACTTCTACATTATCATCTGTCTCATCTTAAACAGACTACTCCTTGAGAATCAACCACCATGAGATGGCAGTGTTTAAAGATGGGCCTCTCGTCATTATTTAGGATTTAGGAACCTTGGCTATGTTGCTAGAACGACCACAGTCCATAGATGATTTTTGATCGAATGGTTTCCAAAAATTCTTAGATCTATTAAAAGAACTTTCACTACAGCAACTACAAGACAGTCCCATCAGTTCATCCTCCAAAAAATTGGGGAAAAAAGCCAACAGCCCTACAGTGTCGTTGAATGGCATTAGCCACGCCCAATCTTCGGAAATTGACTTGATTATGCCTCATGTAAAACATATAACAGTAGGAACCAAACCAGATTCACTGATTAACATGTGCATGGCAACCTGTGGAAGCAGAGGTTCTTGCAAAAGAGCCCCTGGCATGCATTGAACCGATCAAACGAAAAATCTATAAACCAGATTCACTGATATAGCAGTAGCTTCCGTTGTCCAAAAAAATGAAGGCTGCATACGCTTGTTCGTCACCATCTTAAGACTACTTTCCATTTCTCACAATATAATCCCTTCTTCTTTAAATGAAACGCCCTTCAAAATGAGTAATGTTGCTGAATGGAATCAATGCCCAAGCATTTCAGCTTGACCACTGATTCAACATGCCCTTTCAGAGTGTGCAGCTCGCCAAGCCTGTAACGACAGATTCTATTTGCCTTACCAACGCATGTAGGACTAAAATAGCATAAAAGAATTGGTGGCGGCAAATGTTTGACTTTTGTATTTACCATTAAGGAATAAGCTCCTATGCCTCGTAATACACGGCATGGCCTTTGAACATCAATTACCAGGCAACCTCAGCATGTTGTTTGGCTTATTGTGCAATCTAAACCTCCCTGTAACTGCTCTTGTCGGAGAAAAGATCGCTGGTCTCAGGAGGCTGAGGCCATGCAGCGTCCTCCGCGCACTTGCTCACTAAATATGGATTTTAATTGGTCTGAACTAAACCCAAATGCCACCTACCAAACAGTGCCTGCTCTTGTTTGGGTTGGCTGATGCAGTTTGGGCTGTTGTCAGGCAGAGTTTACAAATTCACTCGTAGTCAGTGGATCTCACAGAGTGGGCACCTAGAGATACCAAACTCTTCCAAGAATCCAATCTACCGAGTCCCAATTTCAACTACATTTTAGCAAACTCCTGCAATCAATAGCTCCAGATGATTAAATTGGAAAGATCTAGCCTCTCAATGGACTTGCATCTTGCAATATTCTAGTTTTCTGGGCATGCCCCTGCCTATTATGGCCATGAGTTCTTACTAGATTTTGCAATTTGTAGTAGTCAAAAGCTTCACAAACTTCGTTCAGGCCTTTCAACGTACTTGCACCAAGAGAAATCTAACTCTTCTAAGAAGCAGGATCAAATTTCGATTAGATAATGACAACCTGCTGCATTCAACAGCTTCATCTGATTCCCACAGCCTCCAATTTCAACTAGTTTGATCACCAAATAGCTTCAAACGAGTTGATTGCGGAAGGTCCAGCCTTCAGGGGACTTGCTCCACGAGATATCCGGTAACTTTAACCTACCAAGTCTTTCAATTTTATATAGGCTTTCACATTCTCGAACTTACTACGGATACTTCAATTGAGAAAGTTCCAACTATCCAACACTTCCAAGAAATCCACTTTATCAAGGCCTTGAATTTCAAGTAAATTTTCGCATTCTTTAACATTTAATTGCTTCAGACAATCCAACTATGAAAGATCCAGCCTAATAATAAATCTGCACTAAGAGATGTCCAACACTTTTGACCACTTCAATCTGGCAATCGCTTGAATTTCAACTAGGTTTTCGCAATTTTCCATAGCCAACCTCTTTATACCATTGACTTGTATGAAAATATCTAGCCTTTTGAAAGATATGCATGAAAATATCCAACTCTTCCGAGAACCCGGACTTATCATGGCCTCGAATTCCAACAAGTTTTGCACAAGAGCATGCCTTCAATAGCTTCAAATAATCTAATTGTGAAAGGTCTAGCCCTTCAGTGGACTTGCATTACGACGCATCTAACGTTTCCAAGAACCCCATAGGGCCTCGGATTTCGGCTAGATTTTCGCAAGAAGAAGCCTTCAACTGCTTTAGATAATAAAATTGTGAAAGGTCTAGCCTTTTAATGGATTTGCATAAGGAGATATCCGACTCTTTCAAGAACTCTAACCTATGAAAGCCTCGAATTTCAACTAGACTTTCGAGACGGCTAGTGTTTACTTTGTTCAAATATTTCAATTGAGAAAGATCCAGCACTTTAATCTAATAGCGTCAGTCGATGCTCAACTCGTCTAAGAACTTGGATCAATCAAGACCTCGAACTTCAACAAGATCATCGTTTTTTTCTTTCTTAATTTCGATGGAGCATTCATTCCATCTAAATATTCAGGGTCATCAAGACCAGGCCAATTTGTACACCCTGCTCCGTCTAATTTTATTGTTTCACGTATTTCATGGGTTCATATTGGGAATCTAGAGATGCCTTCAAATTTTTACTAAAAAATTGATTGTTAATAGACTAAAACCAAATCTCGAGTGGTTGCCTTCTCGTGGTACTCGATGTATGCTTCCTAGTGGCCTTAACAACAATACCCACTATTAGAGAAGTAATTACAGTGAACTCAAATAATTGATGCCATAAAATTGACTTGTTAATTGACCTTGACTTAGAAAAGTGCTAAGCCGTCGCCTTCTATCCGGTGAATGTCCGTTCCAGTCACAGCTCCAAGAGTGCCTTTCCTTTTCACTTCCAGAGGTCATCCTCTACGCGTGTTTTGTCGTTGCCTTTTAGGCATAATCTAGTGGCGGTCCTATCTTGGTGTTCAATGGAGTCGACCGACATGAGCTGATTTTATTAATCGTTTATGCACAAGCAGTTTAGTTAGCCCGAGCTACGCATGGGAGGATCGTTTAACGTTTATATTGTTGTCCTCTTTGGCCACGACATTAATAATGCATCTAAAAGTATGGAAAAAAAAGAAAGAAAATGACATAATAGCTATGTTTTCACTATAATTAAACTACCATTATACTAGTCTCTAGAACCGTGCCATGCACGCGAAAATGACTTGTGAAATAGATTACATGAAATAATAATTCTAGAATGTAATTGATTATCGTGAGAATAAGAAATTTTCGTAATATTGAAAAAAAAATCATATGTTCCTTGAACTACAGGGGAACAATTTTAGTTTGATAAAAGTGGAAAAATAAATGAAAATTTTTTCAATAGAACGGGAAGATAAATATCACTCATGTAGTGTGTCACATGTTAGCCATCCATTAAAAGTGCTTTAGTGCAAGACTTTGCATTTATTGAATAAGATAGATTTAGTATATTTGATTTAAAGAGACAAATTAAATTTAATAAGCTTAACTCTAAGCTCTAAGAAATTATGCTTTCTTTTTTGATCTAGCACATAAAAAATTTGCTTTTTATTAACTTACGGACTTTAATAAAGAAAATAACAATAGAATTAATTATGGGACGCTCGTATTATAGTGTATATTTCCCATTAAGGTAAAGAACAGTACTAAGTACATTTTGTTCAATTAATCGAATAAGCCATAATAGTCAATTGTTAAAACTGCAAAATTTTCATCCATTGTTTGAAGTATGTGCAAATTTTCCATCCAATGAACTTTTTTTTTATCATGTGACATCCCGAATTTCGACCCATTTTTTTTGGGATTTATAAAACGCGTAATTTGTCAGTGTGCTTATAGTAAAATCTCGCCCGGGAACTGATCATTCCCGATTATCATTTTAAATTAGAGATTTCGCTAGAATCGCACTCGATCAAATTTGACCATTATTTAGACCCCGAACTTGGCAGTCGATTTTCGGGAGTTTCAGGACGAAATAAATTGGACGGTGTCAATATTATGGTAACCAGCGTTGAGATTGTCAGGAATAGTGGAAAAATGAGAATTTTTGACCTAGTGCAAATTTGGACTAGTAGACCTCCCTCGCTATAGTTTGATTTAATTAATTTGGCCTTTGTCCCTTTTTATATGCGAGGTTTATTTTAGACCGGTAGATCGTTTTCGATTTTGAATTTGGGCCTTCGGATCGCATTTAATATTTGAATGTTCAAATATTTCTTAATTCTTTTTTTCCCTCTCTCTCTCTCTCACTCTCGGTTTGGCCGTGAGAGGCCTTGAGCTGGAGGAGCTCCGCCGCCGCCGTCATTGTTCCAGCGCGGACCCATCGCCTCGCCCAGCCGTCCCATTTCTCTCTCTCTCTCTAACCATGCCTCTCTCTCTCTCTCTAGGCCGTGGATTAGCTTAGGCCGTCGCCGCCGCTCGCGCCGTTCGCCGGAGCCGCCACCGCCGTCACTGTTCTGGCGAGGGGTCGCCGCTGTCCAGCCGCCATCGCTGCGTGTTGGGCTCGATTTGAAGCTTAGGACACCCAGTGAGTACAACCCTAAACTCTAATTAGGCTAATGTGTGTTTCTAGATGAGTTTTAGGGGTTAATTAGGGTAATTTAGGGGTTAACTTGCGGAGGAGTTTAGGGGCTGGTATTATGACTAATTTGGGGGCCTAGTGCGATGATTTAATTGATATTTAGAGGCCCGTATGGTGCTGTGAGTCGGATGAGCTTGGGCGCTTTGATTCGGATAAAATTTGTGGATTTGGCGGGAGAAACTTGTGATCCAAACGGTGGCTGTTATTGTGGCTGATTTAGTGGTTTATCGTGATGATTTTATTGAGGTTTAGAGGCTTGTAAAGGGCTGTGTGATGGCTGGAATTATGGGGTCGAAATGGACCCGAGTTCAGTTAAGTTCGGGCTCAATTGTGGAGTTTGTGTGCGCCCCGCATTGTTCTCATGGTAGCTATTTTGGATGATGTTGTGGGGAGCCAAGTGAAGTAATTTGAGGATATTTATAGGCCCAGAAAGATCTGTTTAGGGGCTGGCCATATCAGGATTTAATTGGACAAGGCGCGATCAATTCGAAGTTTAATTGTGTAATTATCGAGAATGTTTAGATTGGCGGATTAAGTGGCTGATTTGTACTTGGTTGTGATCAATTTTGTGACGTAGTGTCATGTGCCTAATGTGACTAAGAATAGAGTAGTTTGGTGGGCCTCGGGTGCGTGAATTCTTGTTGATCCAATTGCGTGAATTGTTGTGCGTAAATCATGTGCCATGCAAGGGTGTTTTGAATTGCTTAGTGGACGTTCTATTATGTTGGTGGGGCATATCGAAATGTGAATTAAGCATGTTGTGGCGTTATTTGAACAAATAGACAAATCATATTGAGTGCCCAGTGTGAATTTCACGAATGCCGAGTGCGGACATTGTGGCCATGGATGTGTATCATGAGCATTGGCACGGCATGTACATTTATAAGTGTGCCCGAATGACATGTGCATTGTGATCACCTAAAATGCCCTGATGCGTCTTACGTGGGGTTCAGATAAAATTGATGCCTGTGAATGTGTGATCACAATAAACCCTGATGCATTTTACGCGGGGTAGTGAACCCGTCCTAAGGCGTGTTACGCGGGACGATGCCCGGTTTACCGGAAGATGACCAACCTTATGCGTTTTACGCGGGTAATGTGTCATGAGCCTGATGCGTTTTACGCGGGCCAGAGATCGATTTCGAAGTGATAGACCTGATGCGTTTTACGCGGGTCGGACCTCATGCGTTTAACGCGGGTCGGAGGAAAAATTGGTAATGGCAGAGTACTAGCTTGCGAGTGTGCGTTACTGCATTGTTGAGGCATGACATGAGTGCGAACATGAGCACGTGCATTACATACATCGGGATTAAGTGATATGTATACTTGTATCGCAATTTAAATGTTGTGGTGCTATTGTGATTAAGTTTATAAAGTGGCTAACCTGCAGGGTCAAGTATGAATTAGATTAGGCCTAAGAGCCTGAGTCAATGAGGTTTTGATTTATGCATGGTCTAGTACTCGTCAAGAGATGCACGTTAATCTAGTTTAGGCTTAGGGAATTACTCACTGAGATTATTCTCATTGTTGTTTAAAACCACTTTTTCAGACCCCCAGCGTTAAGATGTCCAAGATTTCGGTCCGTTTTGGGATTCCGCTCCGGGTAGAGCGGACGAGGACGATACACCCCATAGGGAATGGGGAATCTTATGTTAGGTATTATTCTATTGTTTGGGTGGAGGTGGGGGCGACGCATTACCATACCCACGAGTACGTGGCATGGTGCTTCAAGGACGGCTTCGGAGAGTATGGTCCTCTCCGGACTTTTGATGTTCCGTTCACCGGGATGGGCACGAGATAACCCCGATGCCCCGATGGTGAGGTGACGGATCCTAATCCCTCATCTGAGGAGAGTATGAGTTCTGATGGAGTCCCAGTAGAGTACGAGATAGATGAGTTCGAGCCGGTGGATATGGACGTGGATGACGGAGAGCCGGAGCTGATCGAGGAGGATCCTATTCTGGAGGCTGAGCTAGAGGATATGACCTTAGAGGAGGAGACTGCTGAGGCCGAGTCAGAGTCGGACTCATCAAGGTCCGACGAGGAGATGCCTGACAACTCTTCATCTTCGGAGTCTTCTGATTCCGACCCAGACTGGGCGCCTTAGAGCTTAGTATTCGCCTTAGAATGGGTAGGGCCAGTACCTTTTTGACCAGCGCCCCTCCTTTAGTAGTAGACTGACCCCTGAGCCACTTATCCCTTTTTGTTAGTAGTGGCCTTGACTCGCTTTTGATTTTTGGTATTCGGGTTGTATATGGATATTGTATATGATTTCCAGTATTAGTGCAAGTGTTTATTCTGCAGTCGTTGTTGTTGGTTTCTGTGACTATTCTTGGTTGGGTATCTATCTTTGAACGGGTGTTGATTTGCTTCCGCATGTGCTTTAAACCTCCGTGTTGGGCGTTGGGTCGGCGACGCGTCCTGGGACGTCGCACTCAAATCGACCATGATAGGGATGCTCGCGCGCCGTAGGGTTCGGGGCGTGACATATCAAATCAGCGTTTTTTGAAAAAAAAAAAAAGGAAAGAATTTCTCTTACCATCGAATTAATGGGAATGCATAAAATCATCTTCACAATAAGAGTGTTTTACTGTTAATCTATGTATAAATGTAATTTGGCTTCTAATCTTTCTAACTAATTAGTCTAAGGATTGACGTTGGCTTTTTAAACAGGATATATACATTTGTATCGATACTAAAATTTCCAAATGTCAATTTGAACTGTGATGAATAGAGTAATACGAATACCTATAGCAAATATTTAGTTTATTCCGCATGTGTTGTGCGGGGTGATGGATTTTTTGGCCACCGACCCACTTTCAAGAAAAATAATTTTGAGAAAAATCCATATGAGCGTTTTCCAAATGCATATTGCTTTTTGCCTCATTAGCTTTTGGAGGCTCTTACAAATGCAGATTTCCTATGTCTCACTTCTACCTTAAAAATGTCCACATTAGAGCCGACCGTGCCACGTAGGACGGTTGGCGTCCACGTCAGTAATTTCCGATCAAAATTAGTCGGATAGACTCAATTGATAAGAAGTGGAAAGGTTTAGAACTCAATTAACAAAACTGAAAGGTTTAGGACTGAATTGGCAAAAGTACAATTAGTTTAGGACTTTTTGGACAATTTTCTCTAATTAAGCAGAGTTAAGACTTGAAGTTTTGGTTTTCAATATTTTGTTTTGGACTGAACTCGCGCTTGAATTCACCTACTCACCTTTTTTCCATTTCTCCTCTTTTTTAATTTTTTTTCCCCTCAATTTTCTTCTTTTTCGCCCTCTTTTTAATGCATGAATAGATACCATTGTACACTAAGAGCAGTTGACTTTCAACAAACACATTTCCAGATTGGTTATAATAGAGCCCACCACTAATTTGTTTCTATTTTTTTCTTACGTGGGACTCTTTTTCCATTACAAATTCTCCAACAATCCCCGCAAGTTTTGGGGGGCAACTTGTTCTTGGCAATAGTATTTCATTTAAAACAAAATCATGAAAAAGACTATTTCTTCGAGACTTTGTCTGGTTGCATCATTTGATTCTTTTTTTGAATGAAATGGGCGTCCCTCACCTTGGTGGAGGAATCATGGTTCCATTCCCCTTTTTTACCCTAACTTGATGCTTTAAATGCTATAAATATGTGAATAATGAATAAATAATCTACTACTAAATAAAAATAGCTATTAGATGCTGAACTAAAAATAAAAACCACATTAACATATACTTATAGATTAACGTAAAGTTAAACCAATATACCATAAAAATGATAAACTAATATAATATGACATCAAACTAATTATGGATATTAAATCTAAAGCAGGTTATACAATTAAAAATGTTTTATAACTGTGCTTATCGTTTCATCAATCTAAAATGATGACAATAATAAGTATTCTATAATGTAACAGTCCTAAATTTAGGTCGATAATAAGACATATATAATTTTATAAGCTTAACTCTATGCTCTAAGAAATTATGTTTTCTCTAAAGTCCTAAATTTATTCACTTGTGCTAATTTAGTCCTCAATCTTTTATTTGTGTCAATTGTCCTAAACATTTTTATATTTTGCCAATTGAGTTTATCTGGCCAATTTTTGTTAGAAATTACTGACATGGATGCCGGCCGTCCTACGTGGCACGGCCAGCTGACATGAACAGTTTTAATATTATTTTTTGAATATATATATTTTTTTCCTTTTCTTTCCTTTTTTTTTCCTCACATGGGCCATGTGGCACGGCCAGTCGCCGACCACGAGGGCTGGCCTGGCTTGGGCAAGGTCAAGCACCAACAAGGGCCCCCTAGCCAGATTTGGCTAGGCCGACCCTTGCCCAGGCCAGGGGTGGCCTCACTGGACATCGATTGGGTAGGGTGGTTGGCCTTGCCCGGCCTTGCCTAGGGAAGGGCAAGGCCAGGCAAGGCCTGGCGAGCCTTGCCTTGGCCAAGTTGAGGGCCACCCTTGCCGGCGATGGTCATCAATTGTCATCACCCTCGGACTTGAGGCCAACAATGGTCGCTACCTTATATCGTAGTTGAGCGACGTGTTTAGGAACAAATCGAGTCTTGTCTTCCATGGCCGCTATCATGAGAGATTTGCGAGCCTTGTGACAGAGCTCCCATGATCGTTGTGAAATGTATCACAAAACTTGCCGAGCTCGCCTTGTAGCTCGTCTGTGAAACAGGTCATAAAATATTTTCTCTATGAAAAAATTAAAAATAAAAAACCATTAATACCGAATAGAAACCCCGACCTTTACTGTCGTGACAATCTCAACATGAACTTTCAAATGTCCCTAATAAAAACACAAACTTTCATCTACGTGACAAGTATAGCATCCGCCGTCCAAAAACTATCTTTTAATTAACCTTTAGAATTTCAACAATATTCACAGAATTGCTATTAAGGCTGTATTTTGTTGAAGGGCTTAGTTTTTTATTCTTTCTTCTTATAGAAAATAAACAAACATTTCTAACAAATAAAAATGGTTGATAAAAAGGTGGATATATCTTCACCTTTGTTTTGTACATATGTTAGTGGATTACAAAAGCTCTTGACAAAATTATTTTTCTAAGGAAATGATTATGCGGAAACAAGAGAAGCGAGAGATGCTCTTGGGAGAGAGGTGGCCTCATTGACCGATGAAAGGGTTGACGTTATTGAAGAAGGGAATCGTTAGAAAAAAAAAATTGAGGGAAAAGCTTCAAATCAAGTCCCTGGAGTTCAAAAGATTGTAGCAAGAAAAGTAGCGCCACTGATATTATATCTTGTAAAGGGGGCAGACAATCTTAATGGATGATACTGGTAAATTAGCCCAAGATCCTAGGCAATCTTTTGCGATTAATTGCAGAAGCACCAATGCATAGATGATAGAACATTTAATGAGCTTCTATCAGCGAAAAGAACTCTCTATATAAAGCCCTGTTTGGCAGACGAGCTACAGGGCTCCAAACAACTTTTTGCCATTTTTCTCCTTTTCTTTTAATTTTTAGAGTCATACCAAACGCTTTTATGTTATTTTTCTATTCCGAAATTAGAAATTTTGTACAATTATTGAACGCGTTCTTCTGCTCAGAAACTCATTCAGAAAATAGAAATAGAAAAGGGCGGCGCTATTTCCACTTCCATTTTGGCTAAAACACTCCTTTATTTAGTTAAACGACAAAAATACCCTCTCTCTCTCTCTCTGTTCAATTCATTGTTTCTTTTTCTGTTAGACTGATCGACAAAATTGCCTTTATTTTTGTCATTTCTTTTGTTAGTTTCGCAATATAAAAACTCAATTATTCTCAACAAGATATCATTTTATCTTGCATTTTGTTTGGCTAGAGAAGTTTGTTAATTTTAATATATTTTTAATTAGAAAAGCTACATAGACTATTATAAATTTCCATTTATGATGGCTATAAGGCATATTAACACATAGTTAATTGCATGTTTTTTATCAAATAATTTGAGCAACATTTTATTTCAAAGTTGGAAATTAAAATTCAATTTATATATCTAGCCAATCTTGACCTTGTAGGTGTTTTCTGTAATAAATTTGTGGAGTTTTAAAGTTAAACATTTTAATTTGTATTTCAAGATGGGGTTGAGAATCTTATTACACATTCTTTACTTTTAAGCTAACATCAGCTTATTATAAATGAAAGTTTTAAATAGAAACCTATTTTAAAGTTTTGATCCGCTTGCTATTAGATTGAATTTATAATTGATATTACTTACTTTCTTCATGGTAGGAGTAGAGCAACAAGAAGTTCCCTTTTTTTCCTTTTTGTGTTTATTTTTTTAATATTTAGTTATGAACTAAACATAAACATATTTAACATTTGATTATTTTTCCATATTTTGATCAATTTTTCTTTTCTGTTGTTGATCAAAATTGGCTAGATAATTAGATTGAATTGTAAGCTTCAACTTTAAAATATAGTTTTAAACTATTTGATTAAAAATAGGCAAATAATTGTGTGCTTATAAGCCATCATATATATGTAACTTTTGTGATTAAAAATATGACACGAAAAATTAAATTTAATAACTTTCTCCGAGTAAAGTGAAATAATGCATGATAAGATGATATTCTGTCGAGCATAATGGAGCATTTGTATTGTGAAACTCAAAAGAAATATGATAGAAATTAATTAAGGCAGTTTTTTTTATTAGCTTGATAAAAAAAAGAAACAATAAATTGAAGAGAGAGGAGGGTATTCCAGTCATTTAACTGAAAAAAAGGAGTGTCTTAGCCAAAATGGGAGTGGAAATAGTGCCGCCCATAGAAAAATACTAATTTTATAAAGAAATTATTTTCGAGAACAATTTTAAATGACCATGTGAGCATTTCCAGATCAGTTCGAACAAAAAGAAAACATTTAATTCGAAGACTGAATTGGTAAGGAAAAGTCTAAGCACGCGGTCGTACATATTGCAAAAGTCAAAGGTCATTGGTGTTTTCGTTTTTAATTTTCTTTTTATATTTTGAAAACCGTCTTGTTCCGCCTACTCCCGCGGTACGAAACCGGTAGGCGGATCTTTGAAATAAGAGAAAGGAAGAGAGACGTAACTGAGAGAAGGAGGCCTCCCAACACGAAAACCAATTTCATTTTGAGAGTAAGAAGGAGGCGATGGACATGGAGAATTCTCACAACCGTGGACGAGGATCCACCGAAACAAGAGAAACGAGTTTCGATGTGTGTTTGAGCTTCAGAGGATCGGATACTCGCCCAGGCTTCAGAGGATCGGATACTCGCCGCCCAGGCTTTGTGGATCATCTCTACCGTAGCCTCCACCAAGCGGGGATCCGCGTGTTCACGGATGAAGAGAGTCTCACCCCGGGAGAGAGTTTTGAGCAGTCGCTTACCGCGATCAGGCATTCCAAGATCGCCATTCCGATCCTGTCAGAGAACTATGCGTCGAGCACAAGGTGCCTCCGAGAGCTGGCTCTGATTGTGGATTGCCACAGGACGATGGGCCTGCTCATCATGCCTGTCTTCCTCGACATCACGCCATCGGTCGTGAGGGACAGATCCCACGTTTACGCCGGGGCTTTCGCCGCGCATAGATGGAGAAGAGAAAACCCAAAAACCCTCCGGGAATGGGAGGAAGCTCTCATCCGTGTGGGATCAATCCCAGGGCTGGAGAGTGATGGGTAAGTGTAATTGAGTAAGTTCGATCGAGCAAACTAGCATCCAAATGCCAAGGTAGCGCTTAGTTCAATTTAGTTAATCAAATTAGACTAACGCTAGGTGTATCAATACCTGATGTAGCTCGCTCTGATCTGGTACTCAATATGACCCACTTGTTTACATTCTTACTCCCAGCTTGCCACATTACTTAATGTTTTGGTTTTGTTGATAAATTTCAGTATTCCTATGTTACACACATCTTTACAAGCACATGACTCAGTTTTTCCGTTAACTTAGAGGCAGCAATTATGGTTGTGATTTTGTATTAAGATGGTCCAGGAGAATGTTCTTCCTCTTGGAATCTGCATCTACAGGAAATCTACCTCTTGCAAGAAAATGCTAGTGTAGAGTGATACCGATTTGCTTAATTTCTGTCGATGCAACTAACAACCTTTGCATCTCATCCTACCGTGCTTTGTCTCTGCTGATTTAGTAAAAATATGTGCCACTAATTGCGTGGCCTGTTTGTCTAAAGCTGATTGCTGTTTGATAGTTTTTGAAAGGAGAGCGTGAATTTTTTTCTTGCAAACTACTTCAGAGTTCAGACATTGTTGGACTTACGTTAATCTTTATGCATGTGCCTTGTGCACGCATGATACAGCTCACGCACGCGTGCTTCAATCATTGAGATACTTGTCGCAAATGTGTTGAGGGTATTGAACAGATACTTCGTTGGCATCGAGCATCATGTGGAAAGAGTTATGGAATTACTAAATGTGGAATCTAGCGATGTTCGTGGAGTTGGAATACATGGCATAGGGGGCACCGGGAAGACAACAATTGCAAAGTTAATCTACAAAAGAATATTTCATCTCTTTGATGGCTGTAGCTTTCTGGAAAGCGTTAGAGAAAATGCCAAAAAACCAGGAGGCTTAGTAAATTTGCGAGGTCAGTTGATTTCTGACCTTCTAGGTGCAATGCATAGACAAATTCCTTCTGTTGATGACGGGATTAAGTCCATCAGAAGCAGATTCTTCCACAAGAAAGTTCTAATTGTTCTCGATGATATTGAACCAAGCTTTGAACTTACATCAATTTTAGGAAGTCTTGATTGGTTAGGCTCTGGAAGCAGGATCGTAATTACCACCAGAGCCGAACAAGCCTTAGATAAGCTTGAAGTGTTCCTGAAATATAAGGTTGGAGGAATGCAACGAGATGAAGCCCTTAAACTTTTCCACGTCCATGCCTTCAGGGAGAAACCTGCTCCAGATGACTTGGCTACTCTGTCCGAAAATATAGTATCAACTATTGACCGACTTCCTTTGACTATTGAGGTTGTCGGGTCGTATCTATTTTCTAAAAGCAAGGACGTGTGGAAGCAAACCTTAGACGAGTTGGAAAAAGTACCTGAGCTACAAGTTAAACAGAATTTGATGGTAATCATCAAAGCATTACCTGACAAGCAAAGACAGATATTTCTGGACATTGCTTGTTTCTTCATCGGAGAGGACGAAAGTGTCGCATGCTACCTGTGGTCCGACCGTGATGCCACAAGCCAATTGGAATTAAAAGTGCTCGTCCTTTCATCTATTGTTAAGATTGAGAACAACAAACTGTGGATGCATGATCAACTTCGAGACCTAGGTAGGGATATCGTCAAATTGGAACATCGTGAACTTGGAAAGCGCAGTAGATTGTGGATGCACAAGGATGCCATGGATGTGCTAATGAATGAAAAAGTAAGATACAAGTTCATCACTGTTTTTTACCTTATGATTGTATGCCTTACAACTCGTGTTCCTTTTTTCATAGAGGAAAGACACTTACGGTCCGTTCGTTTCGCGAAAAATAACTGATTTGTAAACCATTTTCTTAAAAAGGATCACTTTTATATCTTGGAATAATTAGTCGATGAAAATTTTTTATTTATCTATAACAATTTATGTTTACATATTTTCATGGACGATGAAAATATTTTTTGTTAATTTGTTTTTGTAAGAGATACAAGCGATCATTTTTAAGAAGTTATTTCCGAAATCAGTCACTTTCCCTGAAACAAAAGACACATAATAAAAATGATTTGAAGTCTCTAAGCATTTATCATCTTCACATGTTTTTGTGGGTTAATGCTAAGTCCCTTGGCAATCCTATATTTCACGTGTAGGGAACGAATCATGTTGAAGGTGTTCTTCTCAAATTTGACAGTAGGTCACAATACAGTTTTGGACCAGCACATTTTGCGAGTATGTCGAACATAAGAATCCTTCGATTGGATCAGGCGAACCTCGAAGGAAATTTTGAGCGGCGTCTATCAAGTTTAAGATGGCTTCATTGGCAAGGTTGTCCTCGGAATCTTCATGCTGAAAATTTGGATTTGAAGGAGTTGCTTATTCTAGATCTTTCCTGGAGCAAGGTCAATGAAAAATGGAATGGTTGGAGAGAAATCGAGGTATAGAAGTAAATTATTTTTAATTTCATTTGTCAAATTGTAGCGGAAAAGTTAACTGTTTTGTTATTCTACTTTCTGACAGAAAGCCGAGAAATTGAAAGTTTTGAACCTCACTGGTTGTGTTGACTTGATCAGAACTCCAGACTTATCTGATTACAATTGTTTAGAGAGGTTGATTCTAGAAAACTGCATTCGATTGGTTGAAATTGGTTCATCGGTAAAAAGTTTGCAGCATTTGGTTTCACTGAACTTGAGGTGTTGCACTGAACTCAATAAGTTGCCTGAAGAGCTGGGTTTCCTCATGTCCTTGCAAGAGATTCTTATAGATGGAACTGCTGTTCAAGAAATTCCTGCCTCTGTCGGTCATTTGAAAAATCTTAGAAAATTCAGTGCCTGCAACTGTCTTTCATTGATCCAGTTGCCCGATTCAATTAGCCGTGCAATATCTCTGAGAGTCCTTGCACTGAATGGTACCAAAATAACTAAACTTCCCATGTCTATGGGAGAGTTAGAAGGACTACAGCACTTGTCAATAAGTCATTGTAGGTCGATATTGAAGTTACCAACGTCCTTGGGGACTTTGGCTTCATTGACCGAACTTGATGTATCAAGCACTGCAATTGTCGAATTACCTAATGATGTCAATAATTTAAATTTTTTAACAGTGCTCAAAATTGATTTTACTTTTGTAAGAGAGCTGCCTTGCGCTATATGGACGTTGAAGAGGCTGGAAGAGCTGCACGCTTCAAGATGTCGGAGTTTGGATGGGGAAATTCCTGGAGATATTGAGAAGCTTTCGGGATTGAGGGTCTTGAGGCTTGGATACTCTCGCATTCGTGGTCTACCAGATAGCATTTCTACACTTACCAATCTCCAAATGCTGGATCTGCTTCATTGTGACAAGCTCCGTAAGTTGCCCAAGCTTCCTTCCACTTTAATAAGCCTATCTGTCAGTTCTAAGTTGATGGATACAATCCCAGACATCCATCACCTGGTTAAGTTGGGAGAGTTATTCTTGGCTGAAGGATCCCAGGAACTGGTGTTACCTGTCCAAGATCAAATTGAGGCGAAAGGATGCACTGGTTTGCAGCTTAAGAGTTTGTCAGAGCTAAAGATATTGCAGCTATCTGTGTTAAAGATCCAACTACTCCCTGTAGGGTTGCATCACCTTAAGAAGCTCAGGAAGCTTTCCCTTTGCTGCATTCACTTGAAAGAGATACCACAGCTTCCTTCAAGTTTATATACTCTATCACTTCGCCATTACAAATCGCGGGCAGGATTGCCAGATCTTTCATATTTGAAGCTCCTGTCAGAATTCGAGCTTTTCGACTGTGCAGTAACAGAAGTTCCAGGCCTCGGGAAGTTCGAATCGTTGCGAGTTTTCAGAATATCTCACTGCAACCTGCAGCAGCTGGATGAGCTGGAGAACTTGATATTTTTAGCATCATTGAATGTTTCATACTGCTTAAATCTTGAGGAACGTCCCCATCTATCAAAACTGAAGAAGCTGAAACTGAAAGAAATTAAAATCAAGGGCTGTCCAAAGATTCACGATATTAAAAGCGTGGAACACCTGAATTCCTTCGAGAAGCCAAGCAGTTCAATAATTGAGTTGGAAAGCTCATCCGAGGTAACCAACACCACCGATTTTCCCACTATACCGCATAAATTGAGGATGGCACTTGATAAGCACGTGTTATGTCTGGAATGTTTACAAACATGAATGAATTGCTTAATGACAACAAAAATGCATGACATGACAAATTACGATGTACAGGATATTCTCTCCCATTAACACACACGGAATAATTTTTCAAATAAAATTTGAGTCATGAAGACTTTATATTTCTTTCATCTTTTTTAATGGAAAGATGGGTCCAAATATGCAAGGACTCCACTTCTATTTCTTCCTTAAAAGGGCATTTTTTTTTTTTACTTTTTTTAGTATTTTTCTGCGATATACAACCAAAGAACTTCTATTTGTGTGGTGTTGTTGCGTACACATTCCAGAGCGTTGAAAGTTGTATTGGTATCTCAAATCTTTGATGTGGTGCGGAAAAGCGCTGACCTCTGTGCCGGTATCTTAAGTTTTTGATCTGGCGCTTCCATTATGTTCAAGTTAATTCTTTATCCAAAGTGCTGTGACTAAATTGGGATGAGTGGCTCATAGAAGGCACTCCATTCTCCAAACTGTTCTCTTGTAATTCAGACTTGTTTGACCAGCTACTCTTCCAAGGAGATAATCTGATCAATACTGTCGATCAAATCTCAAAACTCATTTGTTCTCTTTTCACGTTCAGTCAGTTTGAATCTAAGCATCAACCTTTATAACCATTTGACACATGGTAGAAATCTTATTTGATGCACTGAATACATGCTTACCCAAGTTTTGTCACAGGTGGAGTTCAGCAAACCAGCTGATACCGAACATTCTTCCTTTAAAGGGGTCAAATGCAAAGACGAAGGTATGCTCTACATTGAGATTGTCAAATCTGAGTTGTTCTATAAGATTAAGTATGAGGTCAACCTTGAAATGTAGAACACTGAAAGAGGTCATGGCTAGAAAGCTGCCAGACCATAAGAATAGGCAGTTTGAGGAATTATTTCAAGCTATGCCATATTGTTGGGACTGATCAGACATTGACTAATTTTATGGGCCGTGTAGTAAATCTTACACCTTAACTATTGCTCCTCTTGCTATAGTGTCACATATGATCCTTAAGAATATAGTCTATACGAGCTGACAAGCATCATCAGCCACTTTTTATCTCAATCTTTTTCTGCTTGGGAATGGCATTTTATCTATCCATCCAAAGAGGCGTGGTGAGTCGCTATTTGACACTTGTCTCCTTTCACAATAGAGGATTGACACACCTCTTTTATCCAACAGCTGTTTTTCGTACCGATATTAGCGCATCAGAGAAGGATGATTGCTACACTTTCCTTGTCGATAATGAAGATAAGGATGAAGATAACATTCCAGAAGGAAAGAAGAATAAAACTGCCAAAAGCATTGCCTTGGAGATTACTGACGAGCCCACTCTTCCACCTGTAGCACAAGCAATATCTTCCAAGTCTGACGAGTCAATCACTGAAACTATGGGCACTTATTCTAACTTGCAAATTTCTCCCACTGTTGGAGGTTCATCAACCACAAGGGGTAGAGTGAAGGTAATATTACTGACGTCTTCCTTTCCATTCAATTGACTTTGTCAATGATTAATTCCATATTTCTTTCAGACTGTCGCTCCTGAATTCAGCGGACTGTCGAATGTTGGAACCAAACCAAAGCCAGAGGATGTACCTCAACCAGTTGCTGCTGAGACTTGGAATGAGTCGGAACTGGTCAGTCTGCTAAAAGAAGTTAAGGCCAACCAAGAGATTCTGAAGGAGGAAGTTCGAGCTATAAAGGAAGAATTGAAGGGAGAAGTTAGCACTCTGAAGGATGGAATGGCCACCCTGCAAGCAGGATTGGGGAAACTACTTGGCCAGAATTGAGCCAAGCTGAACACTTTGTAGTGCTATGATCCAGTGAGAGCTCCGTTGGACCCCTCATTCTTTTCAAACACCCCTTCTTCCTCAAAGTGATTTTGAACCTGATAGTTTTTATGTAGTTTTTTAACTGGTTTGTAATTTTGTGGTTTAAATACTTTGACTGCCTTGAACGTTTTGTGGATTCTGATCTTTATATGATTATGATGATATTTGTATGTGATTTGGAATATTTTTTTCGTGACGATGATATAAAGGGAGAGAAATACGATGCAGATATATGCTAGAGGAGAGCTGGTACTGATGCAGATATATGCTGGAGAACTAATACTGATGTGATCTTGAATACAGGATATATTTTGCAAAATACAAGATGTATGTGTACTGCAATTGTGTGAATACAGGATATTGTACCTTTTGCCTTGCATGAAGCACTGGAGTATATTTGGATCAAGTTAAACTAATACTATACACTTTGGCATATACCAATCTTTTTTTTTTTTTTTTGGTAAGGGTAAGGAATTGTATTACTTATCATAAAACATATACCAATCTTTATACATCCAAATACTAAAAGAAACTACTTTTACCTTGTTGCAAATCCTCTCATAGTTTTCTTATAGAAAATAGTCTCGCGCTTACTAATGTTATCCAAGTTAAGACTATATCAACTTGGTTGCTTAAACTCATGTTTCTAAGCCTTAATAGCTACAAGCAATTTTAATTATTTCTGCACAAATTTTATCAAATCAATTATTTTGATATTTACATGGAAAATTTTGTCATCATAAAAAAGTGGAAGATTGTTGAGAAAATCTCTTTATAAATTTTGAAGGTGACAAAACAATCTTTGATTTCTTACAAGCTTGATTTATGCAAGAGTTGTTTATGTTTCGAGTAATATCCGTGTAAAAGGGACTTGTAAGTACATAGTCAAAAGATTCGAGATAGCTGGAAGGGCTTAAATTGTAAGGAGAACAAGTCTAGAAGAATGGAGTGTCCATTAAGACTCGGAGGTACCAAGGTGAACAGTCTATAAGATCTATATCACCATCGTACTCGAAGTTCCTAAGAAGCAGTTGAATATAATCGAGAAACATGATATAATGGGAGTCTAATATCACTGGGAAGTCAGATATAATCGGGAACTACTGATGTAAATGGAGTGACTACACTACCTAGGGCACCAACATTGTCACTTGCTCAAAGGATAATATCTCGAGATAAGTTATTTTATATTTTGAAAACTAGTGATCTAGTATGGATTCTTATTTTAGAAGTAATTGATTGATCTAATATTATATACATGGAAAATATCAATCACGCACGATATCTTGGTTAATTAACAATCATCTTGAAGACAAGTTACTTTCCATAGCCAAGCTACTCTATTTTTGAAAACTAAAGATTTGATTGTATAGGCGACTAAATCTACGAGAACTTGGATTAATTGACTTTAATGGCTATATTGATCTACTCAACAATTGTCCAACGGTCAGCTTGGAGATTGATACTAGTGAAGATTGTCCAAAGGGAAGATTTGATGCTGAGGAGTATAAAAGGAGATCAACATAACACCGAAGAGAGAGAGAGAGAGAGAGAGAGAGAGAGAGAGAGAGAGAGAGAGAGAGAGAGAGAGAGGGTGCAAAAATTTAAATATAGAGAAAGCTTTACATTCGTTCATTGTCTTTTCGAGCATACTGAAATTTTAATCTCTTGAGAAGTGTATCAGTATTATAGATTGTGCTTAAGTATGAGATAGTGAGATCTATCTACTTGAATATAAGCAACACTAACTTTGGGAAGAAGTACTTGGGTATAAGCAGCACATTCTATCATAACTACTTAAAGATTGCTAGTGCAATCTAGCCAGTAGACTGTTAGTCTAGAAGAGTAGATGTAGGCTTACATTAAGCTAAACCACTATAAAGCTTTGTGGGCAGCGTTCTCTATCTCTCTACTTATATTTATTACTTCTTGATAGAAGCACGTTGAACTATCTGATATAACATGTTCCTATGTATAAACACACTATTTTTACCTGATTTACCTAATATCAAACTTGACGCTTTCAATTCCGCAAAAATTAGTTAAGTTCTTGAAATCACCTATTCATCCCCTCTGTGATACTGTTAGCCATGTTGAGAAAATCACTTGTGTTGATTGTTGAAAAATCTCCTATGTCGTTTTGACAATAACAAAAATAATCAAAAGCTATTAATGTGTGTATTGGTGATATGTGCACAAGCCAATATGCAGATGGTGTCATAATCAGCACCGGTTGATTCTAATATAAGGAGTGCTTTGCCGCTGTCACGAATACTCTATGATATCGTGGGATTGCTACCGATATTTAAGGTGAACAAGATATTAGGCGTTAAAGATGCCTACAAGTTGGCAGGATCTTCAGATAATGTGAATATTTGAAAAGACCTTGATCGAGGGTGAGCAAGTTGAGAAGAATGTGAATGTTCGTAATGACTTGGAGGTACAAAGATCGGGTGCACAGTTTGATGAACTTGGTGATGGTGAACAAGCATAAAACGAGGATGTTCGGTAAAGCTTGAAAGGATCATGGAGATGAACAGATTGATAGAGTTGAAATTACCAATATGCTTGGAAGGACTGGAAGAAAGATCTTCATCATTATCAGGTGCTGCGGATTGTTATTGGAGCAGTAGATTGTTGGCAATGAGCAGCTACTTTATATAGATGAGGTGGAAGACAATGATGATATTAATGACCTATATGAGTTCAGCAAAGACTAGGTATAAGGTTGAGGATCTTGACAAGAAGGAAAACAAGTTAAAGATGACGAGGTGTTCATGATGACTTAGAAGTACTGTGGTCAATCTTTCATCAAGGTGATGTCTTTGGAACCTGAGATACTCAAGAGGATCATTAGATGATTGATTACAAGTCGTCCACACGGTATGTTAGTGGATAGCATCAACAGACTACTAATAATCCGCACGTCCTGATTATGGGTAAGGGATCATGCTAATATTTAATTCTGGAAGGTGCTGGTCACTTGATCATCTAAGTATATAAGGAGCAGTGATGCTGAGAAGAAGAGTTTGTTAGAGAAAAAAGGGATAGAATATTTACAATGCTGCTATTATCTTCTGAGCTAGAAATTGTCACTAATCCCGATATGTAAATCTCTCTGTATTTGGTTTAACACTGTAGTAGCTTATAGTCAAGCGTACAAGAGTAAGTACAATGTTCTTGTATCCCGATTGTATGACTGATCAAGTGAAGGGAACTACATTAGCCAATTGTAACTTGTACAGCTGATTACAAGTGGAATCCAGCCGCTGTTAACATTGTTAGTCTAAGAGTGGATTTAGGCTTGGTCATAAGTTGATCCACTATACATCATTATGTGATCTGCTTACTTCTAATCATTGTGATGCAGGTGAACCTGCAACATCAGATGACGATGATCTTGACAAGAAGGTTCAAAAGCATGATGAGAAAGGAAATGACTACAAAGGAAAGAGGTAAGCAAAATACTGAAACAAGAAGAAACACCACAAAGCCAAAGATGAGTCCAAATTAAAAGTAGTCTATTACGAATGTCGAAAGCCTGGACACATCAAGCCCGGACACATCAAGCCCGACTGTCCTTTTCATAAAAAGAAGAAAGGACAATTTGAGAAGAAGCGTGCCCTCAATGCTGAAACCTGGAGTGACATCGAGTGCGAAAGCAGCGATGAAGATGCTGATCACGCTAACCCATGTCTCACGGGTAATTCTGAAGTCTATGAGGAAACTGAGGTAGAATCCCCATAACTCACTTATGAAGAATTGCAAGATTTTCTAAAGGAAACTTTTGAAAGATTAAAAAAATCTTCAAAAGAATTTCAGATTTGAAAAAGGAAGTTTCAACGTTGACAATTGAAAACCTTTCTTAAAGAGTGGCTCTTGAAGAGATGAGAGATGAACTGTATGTTCTAAGGAAAGAGCAAAGTCTCTCTTAAGACAAGAATTACTCTCTAAAGAAAGAGATTTCAAAATCACTACAAGGTTCTCTCTTGGTTTCAAAACACTTGAGCATATCCTTTCAATTCAAATTCCTTACTATAACAAGTCCGGTTTAGGATGGGAAGAAAATGAAGGAGAAAGAGATCCTTCTCCGCTTTAGTTATCAGTTTCTCTTTCCAATCCATGCACACATTTGTTTTTATTACCTCCAATCTGAAGGGATGTCCAGATATTTGCCCATTTTATCTGTTAGATGTTAGCGTGGTGAGTCGCTATTTGACGCTTGTCGCCTTTTTCTCAATTGAGGATTGACGAACCCCTTTTGTCTGACAGCTGTTTTTCTGACCGATATGACTACATCAGCGAAGGATGATGCCACGCTTTCCCTATCAATGACGAAGATAAGGATGAATATAACATTCCTGAAGGGGAGAAGAATAAATCTGCTAAAAGCATTGCCTTGGAGATTCTGACGAGGCCACTCTTCCACCTAAGCACAAGCAAAATCTTCCAAGTCTGATAAGTCAATCACTGAAACTATGGGCGCTTCTTCTAACTTGCTAAGTTCTCTCGCCGTTGGAGGTTCATCAACCACAACGGGTAAAGTGAAGGTAATACTATTGACGACTTCCTTTTCTATATAATTGACTCTGTCATTGATTAATTCCATATTTCTTTCAGACCATCGATTCCAAATTCAGCAGTCAGATGATAGTCGAAACCAAACCAACACTCTTTTTCATATAAAACAAACTTAAGTGATGTTGAGCCTCATAAGGATTCTAGTTTGTCAGTGGATCTGATAGAGACCGAAACTAGCGACAGATGCAATGAGGTCCGAGACAACGGATGCATCTATCATTCCTAGTACGGACAATCAATTGGAAGGGATCACCGATGGCATCCGTCAGACGCTGTCGATTCAAACTCCTTTCTGCAGTTTTGCTTCTCCCAGCGCCAAGACAAGGTATTGACTTTGCTTTGCTTCGCATCATAATCCATTCCATTTGTATTATCAAATTAGACCTTGTGAAGGGGTTTCATTATCCGTTCCATCGCCTCCAGTGAGTCAAAGCTGTTGATTCTAGGTCCTCTTTGGCAAGGCAAAACGAAAACATTAACAAGCCTGTGATCGTTGGCATTCAGGAGCCCTCGCCGATGCATGTTTCTGCTGCCAATTTGTCGCCATCACCTCCTTGGCATTCATTGTCACAACCAGTGGGTCAAACTGACGTTGGGGAATCTTCAAGTTCTGCCCAAGCCAAGGTTGCTCTTGAACAGGTCACAAGGATACTAAAGTCCAGGGTCACTAACTCCAGTAATGTTACATCTGAATCCTCGTTAGCATCTATCATTATTGATGAAGTGATTGAGGCTAAATGGACCGAGTTTCTCGAACTCTCCCAGGGTGGTTTTATATATATATATATATATATAGGGTAGGCCAAGTAAGGTTACGAAGGAAATGCAAGTTCTCTCTGTTCGTTTTACTTTTACTATCATCAAGTTTGATGTGTTTCTTAGTGGACAAAGATACACACTAGAAGTCATTAGACCCATTTGTGTTTAGCATATTTGGATTGGACCTAAGCATCTTGATGTCTTGCTTACCAGCAAACTACAATGGATTCACTGCTTCCATGTTTGGGGAAGAAGCAATCTTCGAAAGAAACAATAGGGCAGACCAGTTTCATGGACCTATATCAAACTGTTAATGTTTAGAGTCAGAGAGAAAACAACGAAAAAGTGTTTATGGTGGCTCAACCCCAATTAGGGTTGTATGATATATATTTATAGGAGTGACTAATTACAGAAAGGGTACAGATAGAAACATAATTATATAAATACCCTATAATACATATAAATTATACATTAATACTCCCCCTCAATCCGAAGTAGGTGTAACAACTGAGAGATTGGATCTCAATAACGCGTGACGCGGACTAGGTAGTCCCTTGGTGAAGATATCTGCCAATTGATCTGTTGTAGGTACATAGCGAACATGTAGATCTCCGAAAGCAACCAGTTCTCGAACAAAGCGGTAATCCAACTTAATGTGTTTGGTGCGAGCATGAAATATAGGGTTGATAGCAAGATAGGTGGCAGAGATGTTGTCACAATAAACGGTGAGAGGATTATAAAGGGGGACCCCAAGCTCACAAAGTAAATGACGAATCCAAATAGTCTCGGCAACACATTGAGCGGCAGTACTAGAACGGGCCACGGTGGGTTGTTTCTTGGCACTCCATGAAACAAGATTGGTGCCTAGAAAAACACAAGACCCGGAGGTGGACCGTCTAGTATCGGTGCATCCAACCCAATCTGCATCCACATAAGCAGTCAAGGAAGTGGTAAAACCCCGCTCAATGAGCAAGCCATGGGTGGAGGTGCCGGCTAAATATCGGTATATACGTTTGACGGCCTGGAGATGAGATAATCGTGGTTGATGCATGAATTAACTAATCAAATTCACAGCAAAACTAATATCCGGTATGGTCATAGATACATACTATAGAGTACCAACCATTTGTCGATACAATGTCGGAGAAGCGAGAACCTCACCATCGTTAGCAGACAATAGAGTCTTCGAGGCTAGAGGAGTAGATACAAGCTTGACCTTAACAAGGTCAAACTTGCGCAAAAGACTATCAACATACTTGGCTTGAGATAAAAGCGTACCATCAGAGTGGTGATGAGCCTCAATGCCAAGAAAATAGTGAAGTGGTCCAAGATCCTTCATAGCAAATTCTCGTGAGAGTCGAGTAATCAAAGACCGTAATAACTCAAGAGTATCATCGGTGATAAGGATATCATCAACATACAGCAGGAGATACACATAGCCCCGAGAAGAAGCATAGACGAATAATGAAGGATCAGCCTTACTCGCCATGAAGCCCAAAGATAATAAAAAAGCTGCTGAATTAATGAAACCATGCATGTGGAGCTTGTTTTAAATTGTAGATGGCTTTCTGGAGATAGCACACATAATTCAGGAATTCAGGATGAGCGAAACCGGAAGGTTGGCGCATGTAAACTTCCTCACAAAGGATGCCATGCAGGAATGCATTCTTAACATCAAGTTGACGTATGGCCTATCCCGAACAAATCACAATAGAGAGAACAACCCGAATTGTAGTGGGTTTAACGACTGGGCTAAAAATCTCGTCATAGTCTAGTCCGGCCTGCTGCTTGAATCCCTGTGCAACGAGGCGAGTTTTGAAGCATTCTACAGTTCCATAAGATTTTTCCTTAATATTGAAAACCTATTTACAACCGACTAAATTCTTAGAAGGATTAGGTGATACAAGATCCCACGTGTGATGGGTGACCAAGGCATTAAATTTGTTTGCCATGGCCGCTTTCCAACGTGGGTCAAGAATAGCCTTAGAATAGCAAGTCGGTGTCTCTTTATGAAAAGAATGAGAGAGATTAAAAATTTTCCTCTGTTTAGAAATTTCAGATTTGGCATGAGTCTGCATAGGATGAGTCGGAAGAGAGGAAATGGAGGTGGTAGAGCTAGATAGAGATGTAGAGGGAATTTTCGGGTTTGTTATGGGGGGAATTTTGTCAGGAGAGGAGTGAGGTTGGGACATAGTGACTAAGTTCGGAGAGAGGGGAGGTGTAGGTGAAAAAGAATTGGAAGTAGATTGGGTAGTTCGAGAGTAAGAGAGAGGCAAATTAGGAGGTTGGGCTTGAGAAGAAAAAAGAGGCGGATGAGAAGCTTGAGGGCCAAAGAAAGTAGAAGGAAGAATAGATTGATTAGAGTAAACAAAAAGTGAAGAAGGTGATGTAGAACAGTGGGGTACAAAACTATGATTTGAAGGTTCTGTTGAAAAGGGAAAATTCTCCTCATCAAACCGAACATGACGACTGATAAAAACACGACCGCTTGACCGATCAAGACAACGATAGCCTTTGTGATTTAACGCGTACCCAGGAAATACACATGGCACAGAATGAGGTGCCGGCTTACGAGAGACACGAGACGGAAGAAAAGGATAACAAGCACACCCAAAAACCCGAAAGAACAAGTAATCAAACTTGAACCCAAATAAACAGTGGAAAAGGAGAAATATTAGATACGACAAGAGTGGGAAGTCGATTAATGGTGTAAATAGCAGTTAGAAGAGCATCGACCCAATATGAAGAAGGCATATGAGCATGGATTAATAAGGTTCGAGACATTTCAACTAAGTGTCTGATTTTGCGTTCGGATACACCATTTTGAGATGGGGTTTGTGGACAAGAAAAACGTTGAATAATATCATTTTCACATAAGTATGTTTGGAACGCATTACTAGTATATTCACCTTCTCCATCAGTTTGTAAAAAATTAATTTTGGAATTGCACAGATTTTTGATAAAACAACGAAAGCGATGAAAGTGTGTAGGCACTTCAAATTTATTTTTCATGGGAAATACCCAAGTAAATCGAGAATAATCATCAATGAATAACACAAAATATTTGAAAACAGAATTAGAGAAAATTGGACTCGTCTATACATCAGAATGAATTACAACTAAAGGAAAAGATGCACGATGACTAACAAACTCAAAAGGCAATTGATGAGATTTGCCTACAAGACAGGACTCAAAACTTGTTTATTTGAATGGCCAAGATGAGCATGCCAGCAAGTGAGTGAAGTAGAGGAAGCCATGATAGGATGCGACTAAGATGACACCATTGAGTTGGAAATCGGATAAAGATCGTGAGAAAAATCAGCTTGGAGGAGAACTTTCCCGGTTTGTTCGTCCTTCAAAGAAAAGGATGAACCATTAAAATCAATGGCACAAGAATTTTTATGGCAAAGTTGAGCAACGGAGAGAAGATTGCGAGCAAGATTAGGAACATGATAAACGGGAGATAATAATAAAGATCGAGAGCTAGTATGTAAAAAGGCTTTACTGACTTGCTTAACAGGTAATAAACGACCATCACTAACCGAGACTTTTGTTAAATCGTAAAAAGGTCTAGGATTTAAGATGTTACCAATATCACTAGTCATGTGTGCCGACGCTCCACTGTCAAGATACTAAGATGAGTCAGAAGTCTCACCAACCGAGAGAGCTGAGAATGAGTCCGACAGATCAGTAGTGGTAAAAGCATGGTTGAATCGTTGTCGACATTGTAGTGTGGTGTGCCCGACTCCATTACATATCTGACAAGTAAGATGAGGCCTAGATCCTCGAATACCCCTTGTGTGAAAGGGGGAACATAGGGCTTTGAACCACCACGAGAACGACCAAAGGAGGTGGAGGAGGCATAGGGAGCCGATAATGATTGCAAAACGAACCAATCATAGGAAGATTGCCAATTCGATTTATCACGCGAGAATCGTCCACCTTGTCCCCGACCAGATCGACAACCTCTAGAATTACGTCCACCTCGAGATCCTCAAAACGGTGGATTAGGTGAAGTGGTGTGACCGATCAAAGCATGATGAATATCAGATGAAGATAATGCATTGGATTTTCGGAGAAATCGTTCTTCTTGGATGAGGAGGCGTGACCGCAGATCACCAAAGGAGAGAATTGTAGGGCCATTTGTAACCATAGTGACAAAAGGATCATACTCAGATGGGAGCCCATTGAGGGCTTGAATTACCAAGTCCTTGTCAGAGATGGAGCAATTGATTGCGGTGAGAGAATTCACAATTGACTTCAAATGCTGAAGATAATCAGACATTGACGAATAGGGTTTCTTCATAGCATTCTGAAAATCCAATTTTAGTCCAATTTCCTTGGCCACGCAACGATCAGTAAAACGTTGTCCTAGAGCAAGCCAAATCTCCCGAGATGTTCGAAGGTAGTGAACTTCACGGAAAATTTCGATTGTGAGGGTCGAATTAATCAAACTACGAACACATTGATCTGTCTTCACCCAAGTGGAATATGAAGTATTGACCATTATAGTGCCAGTCTAATCATTGATAAGCTTCGACGGACATGGAAAAGAACCATCCACATAGCCCAGTAGATCGTTACAGATTAAAATAGATTCAAGCTGAGATTTCCACAAAAGATAATTGTTTGCATCGAGTTTGATAGAGACGAGACTTGTGATGTTGGGAAGAACAAGAGACGACGGGGATGATTGCACAGCCGTAATTTGAGCAGCAGTAGAGATTGAAGCAGCAGTGAAGAGTGAAGAAGAGGGGAAAGTGGGTGCAATATTATCGGGAGGTGATGGGAAATTGGGATTAACAGAAAAAGAAGATGGTGGGTAAAGAGATGGTAGAGAAGAAGAATAATTTAGAGATGCATTGGACATTGTTGAGATAGTAATTGGAGCAAAGGAAGTGTTGATTTGGGGTAGAGATGTTGAAGAATTCGATTCGTTTTCCTGCTCTGATACCATGTTGATACTTAGAGTCAAAGAGAAAACAACGACAAAATGTTTATGGTAACTCAACCCCAATTAGGGTTGTATGATATGTATTTATAGGAGTGACTAATTACAGAAAGGGTACAAATAGAAACATAATTACATAAATACCCTACAATACATATAAATTATACATTAATACAAACATGGGAATAGTTCCATGGACCTATTCGAGAACTCAATCTGACCGGCTGTTTAGTTCCCAAGTGGATCCATGGAACTAATGGGCGGTTCCCAGTTCCAATTTTTTAGAACTGGTCCTAAGTGGGCGATTCCCGATTTCAAGGTGGGAATCACTTACCCGAATCATGCTCATCCCGAGTTTCCACGTCGCCACAAATCTTCCTTAACTTCTTTTCCAAACACACAATCACCTCTCACTCATGGCTTCCTCTCCTTCTCAATCTGCTTTGTCAACTACTCCTCCACTGAGGAATTTGTGGCAAACTGGAAAAGGTTGCTCGAACTCCTTTCCATCAAATATTACCATATTATTTCCAGCCCTGATGCGGAGGAAGAAATCCCGGTGTTGCTAGAGGCAGTGCAGCTGATTGGTCTTCCTGAGTGTCATAGTTGGGCTTGAATGTTAAAATAAAAGTCCAAAGTCCAAAATATTATTTTGTCAAGCCCAGACCAACGAAGTTACAAGAGAGGTCTTCTTCTTTCTTTCGGCAGTTGACGTCCATGGAATAGAAGGAAAAGGATAAGGGGGCTGAGACAGAAGAGAAGAAAATGAGAAAAAGGGGAAGAAGAAATGGTTTCTGGCGTGCGCGCTCCAAGGATCTCGACGAGTCAAATTAACTCCGTTTCACAGTGTTTAATAAGGATTCGAGCCCTTTGTTCATTTGATCGGGGTGATTTTCAGAATTAGGGAATAAATTAGGAATTGTGTGAAATTTGAACAGCGAAATCCGATTTTGGAATTGTTAAGCTATGGAATTTCATGCATATCATGGATTAGGGCGTTGTGGAGCCTTGGAATTTGACGGGAGTCGATTTGAAGTAATGATTCGATTTGCTAGGAGATATCCGACTCTTCCAAGAACTCTTACCTATGAAGGCCTCGAAACTAGATTTTGATGATGGCTAGCATTTACTTTATTCAAATGTTTCAATTGAGAAAGATCCAGCATTTCAATGGAATTGCATGAGTCGATGCTCAACGAGTCCAAGAACTTGGATCTATCAAGACCTCGAACTTCAACAAGATCATCGTTTTCTTTTTTAATTTCGATGGAGCATTCATTCCATCTAAATATTCCAAGTCATTGAGAACAGACAAATTTGTACCCCCTGCTCCATCTAATGTTGTCCTTTCATATATTTCATATGTTCATATAGGGAAGCTAGAGATGCCTTCAAATATTCACTAAAAATTTGATTTGTTAATTGACTAAAAACAATTCTTTAGTTGTTGCCTTCTCGTGGTCCTCGATGTATGTTCCCTAGTGGCCTTAACAACTAACCCACTATTACTTCTTTATTGAAAAGTAATTACAGCGAACTCATGTAACTGACGTAATAAAATAAACTGGTTAATTGGCCTTGACTTAGAAAAGCGCTAAGCCTTTCCCATCTAATTCACAGCTTCTTCGACCAAAAAAATAAAATAAAATTCACAGCTCCAAGAGGGCCCTTCCTTTTCACTTCAAGAGGTCTTCCTCTACGCGCCCTTGGTCGTTGTATTTTAGGCATTATTCGGTGGCGGTTCTATCTTGGTGCTGAATGGAGTCGACCGACATGAGCTGATTTTATTAATCATTTATGCACCAGCAGTTTAGTTAGCACATGCTGCGCACGAGAGGATCGTTTAATGTTTATATTGTTGTCTTTTTTGGCCACGGCATAAATGTTGTATCTATAAGTAAGGGAAAAAAGAAAGAAAGAAAAGGACGAAATAGCTATGTTTCCACTATAATTAGATTACCATTATACTAATCTCTAGATGCTGGGCACTCGAAAAAGACTTGTGAAATAGATTACCGGAAATAATATTTCTAGAAGTATACTTGATCATCGTGAGAAGAAGAGATTTTCATAATATTGAAAAGAAAATTATATGTCCCTTGATGTAAAAGGGAAAAATTTTAGTTTCAATTAAAGTAGAAAAATAAAAGAAAACTTTTTCAAAAGAACGGGAAGATAAATGTCACTCGTGGAGAGTGTCACATGTCAACCGTTCATTGAAAGTACTTTAGTGCACTACTGTACATTTATCAAATAAGATAGATTTAGTGTATCTGATGTAGATTGATAATGAGACATATTTGATTTTTCAAGGTTAACTCTAAGCTCTTAGAAATTGTGCTTTCAATTCGTGATCTAGCACATCAAAAAATCCCTTTCCATTGACTTCTGAATTTTAATAAAGAAAATAACAATAGATTTAATTATGGGACGCTCATATTCTTACTTATTTTCTTTAACTTTTGGTCTTGCTATTTGTTAAATTAGACAACTTACTGGTTTTGACGTATCTAACGGCAAGTCTAACTATGGCTAGTTTTGTCTTTTGGATGAGAATTTGGACTTTTTTACAAGACATTTGTCCCGCAAATGAAAGCTGGGGCCTTTTTTTGGGAAAAAGGCCTATGCCATAAAAATCATACTTTTATTTTTAGAGGGAAAGGACATATTGATAATAAAAGAAGTATATGGTCTCACTTTTTTTCAAAATCTCAATTTTAATAGGATATGTCATTGTAATGTTATTATCTTTATTTTTACTTTATTGTGTATTTTTCCCATTAATATAAAGAACAGTACTAAGTACATTCTGTTCAATTAATCAAATAAGCCATAATATTCAATTTTTAGAGCTTCAAATTTTTTATCCATTGTTTGAAGTATGAGCAAATTTTCCATCCAATGAACTTTTTATATTATTTTTCTTTCAAATCTGTGTTTAGGGAAAGAAAAAGGAAAGAATCTCTCTTACCATCAAATTAATTAGAATGCATAAAGTCGTCTTCACAACAGAAATATTTCATTAGTAATCATCAAATAATTACTTGTATCGCTTAAAATAATTAGTAAATAAAAAATATTTTTATTACAGGTAATAATTTATGTCTAGATATTTATGCGAGCAATACAATTATTTTTTATTTATTTATTTTTATAAGCGATTGATCGATTATTTACGAGAAAATATTTTTAAAATCATTCGTCTTTCGCGAAAAAAACTTAAACTTTTAGCATGGAACAAATGAAATGGCTATTACTAGTTGAAGGCTAGGAGCAGTGCCTCGTCCCGATTCTGGTGAATTTTATAATCAAATAGTTAATGCACCATTGAAAAGAATAGGAATAAAACCGCGACAGAGGTGTGGAAAGTGACAAGGTTTGACTCACCCAACGGTCATTGTTATCTGTTTACCGTCCGGTAGTTCTACTTGGAAGCCTCAATGGATCTGGTCCAGTCCAAGGAACCCTTTTAACTGTAGAAATTCCTCACAGATTTGTCGTCTGCTTTCCAGCTGCAAATGTCGAAAGAAGGTCCTCACGGCAGTTCGAGCTCAGCATCATCGGCTCCGGTGACAGGAAACAACTTTGACGTGTTCCTGAGCTTCAGAGGAAGCGACACCCGATATGGATTCACCGATGTTCTCTACAACAGCCTCGTTGGCGCCGGGGTTCGCACCTTCAGAGACGAAGAAGAGCTTTCCGAGGGAGAGTACATCAAGAAGCAGCTTCCTGATGCAATCAGGCTGTCGAAGATCGGCATCCCCATCCTGTCTAAGGGCTATGCCTCGAGTAAATGGTGCCTCCGAGAGCTGGCTCAGATGGTCAAGTGGCTCAAAGATGGAATGATCATCATGCCGGTCTTCTTCCACATCTCCGCATGGGATGTGAAAATGAAGGATGAGGAGGGTTTCTACGCCGCTGACATAAAGGCACAAGAGAAGAAAGGAGTTGACCAGGATACGATCCAGAAATGGGTGGATGCCCTCAAAGAAGTGACATCTTTGAAAGGGCGTCAACTGAACGATGATAATGGGTAAGGTTTAAGGATCTGTAACTAATTCTGCTTTCTTTCCTTTTCTGCATCCCGAACCAACAATTTTAATGGACAATCCTCCATTTGGTCTCGAAACGGCACCATCGCTATTCCAGAATAAGGGTCTGTCAAGGGTTGTGAATGGGCATGGCCCAGGGTCAATCTGAGTTTTTCTTTTGGGGGTTGGCTAACGGGTCACTCTGAATTGACTGGGAGACACTCTGTTGCATATGTGCCAAGCGTTCGACATTTCAGTCACATTCACCTTTCATCAGTTTCAGATCCTTATCCACAGTTACAGTGTCCATAACGTCGTGTTCTTTCCTCTTTCTGAAACTTTTGACTGTTTTCTAGGCAAGGAGAATTCGCAACAATGATGGTCTCAAAAGTTATGAAGAAATTGAGAAAGGCTAAGCTCAATTTGTCCGACAAATTAGTCGGGATTGAAGACCACTTGACTAAGCTGAGAAGAATGTTGGATACTGACTCTAGTGACGTGCGGATGATTGTCATCTCCGGCATTCCGGGCATTGGCAAGACAGCCCTCGCAAAGTCTCTCTACAATGATATCTGCCACCTCTTTGATCGTTGCAGTTTTCTTGGCGATATTCAAGAAACTTCTGCAAAAAAGGGTCTTGTAGCTTTGCAAAATCAGTTGGTTTCTGACATCATCCGAAGGGAGTTGGCAAACTTCTACTCGGTGGAGGTAGGAGTTAGCTTCCTCAAAGATAGATTCAGCACACTGAAAGTCCTCATCCTTCTGGATGATTTGCATGAGAAGACGCAGCTTGAAGCATTGGTTGGAAGTCTCAATTGGTTTGGTTCAGGGAGTAGGATCATTATCACAACCAAAGATAAATCAGTTCTCAGTGGGCGTGAAGTAACAGAAACTTATGATGTCCCAGAGATGAATCATGGCGATGCTCTAAAACTTTTCTGTAGACACACCTTTGCAAAGGATTGTCCAGAACATGACTATGTCGATCTCTCTGAAAGAATTGTGTCCGCTACTGGAAGACTTCCATTAGCTCTTGAGCTCACAGGTTCACACTTGTCTCTGTTTCGGGATAAAAAAGAAGTATGGGAAGATCTGCTGGAAAAGTTAGAAAAACTACCTGACGATGATGTCCAGAAGAAGTTGAAGATTCATTATGAACTATTAAACAGTTCCCAACGGCATATTTTGCTCGACATAGCCTGTTTTCTTGTAGGAGAGGATAAAAGAATAGCATCTTACATGTGGAAGGAACTTGCGTTGTTCCCTTCTCTAGAACTCGAGAAGCTCTGTCTCATGTCCATGGTAAAGATTGGAGATGACAATAGGATGTGGATGCATGATCAGCTGAGGAAGCTCGGCAGGCAAATTGTTCAAGACGATCGCACGAAACATGGGAACAGCAGTAGACTGTGGGCCACTGAAGCTCGGAAGATTTTTAAACAAGATGAGGTAAGATTTGACATTTCTTTTTTAGTCTGTCTATTGAATATTTAACTCTCCTTGTTTTGATCCCTTTTGGAAAGAGCAAAACACAAATGATCCTCAGTTCACTTCTGTATCGGGGTTACACTGGCTTCTGTCTAACAATGGTGTTTGACCAACAGAGCCAAACGAAGGTTGAAGCTCTCTGTCTTGACATGGATAATGCAGAACAAAAAAACATGGATGATCGATCACAGACCTGTTTGACTGCTGACGAATTTAAAAGAGTACCAAATCTCCGTCTCCTCATTTTGGATCACTTTGATATTAAGGAGGAGGATTTTAGGAATCTTCTTTCGAAGTTACTTTGGCTCCGTTGGCATGGTTGTCCGAGAGCTTTTAATGTAAAAAATTTGAATTTGGAGGACTTGGTCATTCTCGATTTATCGTGGAGCAAGGTAACTGAAGGTTGGGAGGGTTGGAAAAGTATAAAGGTAGCCCAAATACTTTGCATTTCCGTTTTCACTTGAACACTTACTGCAACATTAACAGTTTCTGTCTACTTGTATTGCTTGCAGTTGTCAAGGAATTTGAAAGTCTTAATTCTCAGAGGCTGCGTTGACTTAATACAAACTCCAAACTTCTCCAATTTCAAGGCTTTGGAGATGCTGATTTTAGAATATTGCTCTCATTTGGTTCGAATTGACCCATCAATTGGTCAGTTGCAACGTTTGCAAATTTTAGATTTGAAATTCTGCACTGACCTCAGTAACTTGCCCAGAGAACTTGATTCTCTGGAAGCTTTGAGAGAGCTCCGACTTGATGGAACTTGTATAGAAGATATTCCGGTCTCCGAAGATATGAAGCATCTGAAAACTCTCAGCGCCTGCAACTGTAAATCATTGGCACAAGTATCTAGTGAAATTGGTGATACAAAATCTCTAGAATTTCTTTCAATGGATGGCTCTGAACTTACCACACTCCCAGATTCGATTGAAAGGCTAGAAAAGTTGAAACAACTGTCTTTGAGGGATTGTCGGTTGATGTGGAAACTTCCAGACGCCATTGGAAAATTGACATCATTAGAGAATCTGGATCTCTCGAGTACAGGAATAGATAAATTACCACGTGCCATTGGTAATATGCAAAATTTGAAGATGCTGAAAATGGACGGAAGTTTCATTAGAAAGTTCCCTCAATCTATTGGAACACTGAAGAAGCTTGAGGAGATTCATGCGTCACGCTGTAGGAGTTTGGAAAAAATTCCTGAGGAGATCAAAGGCTTGTCTCGTTTGAGAATTTTGGTGTTGTCACATACCAATATTCGCAGCCTACCAGAGAGCATCTCTAGTCTTTCCCATCTCCAAAACCTTGATTTATATGGCTGCGACAATCTTCATAAGGTTCCTCTGCTTCCCTCTAGTTTAGCCGCTTTGCGTCTCACTTATGACTCAAGTAAATTGAAGTCTTTGGATATTTCGAATCTGACCAATCTCAAAGAGTTGCACCTTGCCAATTATTTGGAGGAGGCATCTCCCGGCACAGACGGAAATTTGATGGTGGAGCCGCTCAGCCTTTCTGGGATTGGCGAAGTGACAAAAGTTGAAACCTTGAAATTGTGCCTCTCGGGCTTCACTACACTACCGGAAATGGGTGCTCTTTCACAGCTAAGGAAGCTTGATCTTCAATGTCCAGACCTGCAACATCTCCCACAACTACCCAAAAGTTTGAAAAAACTGACCCTCCATGACTGCAAATCGTTAAAGACATTGCCGGAGCTTATGTATCTCAAGTCTTTATCTGGATTGGAGCTTCTCTCATGTTCAGTAATGGAAATCCAAGGACTTGGAAATCTCTCATCCTTGGTAGCCTTGCTTATTTCTCACTGCAAGCTGGTAAAGCTAGACGGCCTCGAATGCTTGACATCCTTGAGAACATTGACCATCTCATACTGTGATTCCCTTCGAGGACTGCCAGATTTGTCGAACTTGAAGCAGCTGAGAACGTGTAATATCCAACATTGCCAGAACATACCTCAAAAGGACAGGCTCTAGTATTCGAACTCCCTAGAAAGGCCAGATATTTGTAAAGTTTGTGGTAGGCCATTGATCTAAATCAGGACTCGAGAGAGATCCATTCTATGCTTCCTCGAGCAAGTCTGAAGTTTCTGAGGCTGATGTGCATTCTAAAGTTCTTGCATTTTTACAATTTAATGATGATCCATGAGTTCCACTTCCGTTGTTCGGACTTCCTTGTAACTCGAATGCTTTCTTCTCCAATGTTTCTTTTTTTCTTTTTCCTTCTTTAGAGAATGCAATATCTTTCCTTCATGTAGTAATTCTCAACAAGGCCCAGCAATTGCTTGGTTTACTTTTCTTGCCACGAAGAGAATATGTACTGTTTCTGATGACTTAGAATGCAATGCATACTACTTAACAGTTCAACTTCATTGTCCCGTTTCACAAATATTCAAATAAGTGCATGAATCAGCATTTCTGAACTTCCAAATCATTCTGGTCATTGGTGTTCTTAATTTCTTCCATCTACCTGACCGATTATCGTTGATAAGATAATATGCTCATATATTCAATATACATGGAGTATTCGCTAGCGGGAGTATTGAAATGGAAGAAATAACTGGATGGGCAGTGATCTCTGTTCAACTTTTCTGCCCAGTGATGATGAATAGAATAGTCATCTGCGAATGCGATGCAGAAAGTCCAGATATATGCTCGTACACCCCATAAATAGACATTACTGGAAAAAAAAAAAGTCACCATGGCATGACACTTTTTATGTGAGTTATTTATGCGATTAATGAGAGGCACCTGATAACCCTGATGATCTATATGATTATAGGATGGAAAATTTCAAAAAGAATGATGAGGTGATGTTACTGAACATCATCTGGCATTAGTTTGTCTTTTCTTTTTCTCTTGAAAAATTTTGTATGCAAAGTACTTCATCTACTCAGATGAATATCGTTTGACTAGCTTGATTGTTTTTCGGGTACTCTGAAATATCACTGCAACCTAATGTCTCGGGCTAAACGGCCGACTTAGGCCGAGCAGCAGGTAAAAATGCCGCATCATGAATTACCCTGGATTATGATAGCAGATTCCACGATGGTCCTGCCTTCCAGAATCAAACAAAATGCGTCTCTTTGTTGCCAGGCCAGATCAAACAGAAGATTCAGATGCTGTGAAGGGGCTTGCATACATCACAGTACCCGATTACTACAGTTTCCTTCTTGGCCTCGAGTTCCCGGTACTGAAGACCGCCCTGCGAAATCTTATTTTGACATTTATAGTGGTTTAAGGAGCGAGGCTCAGCTTCACTCAAAGTACATCTCTGTCACATAGTTGATCTTGACTTGGGCCTCTGCATGATTCAGGCATCTGCGTTTGATGTTCACGTCTGTCTTTTTTCATTGGATGATCCAAACCTAAGAATGTAGCATCTCTGGATTTTTATATTTCGTTTTTGGATACAACCATCATCAAGTATCATAACTTTTTCTACCCTTCGATCATCTGCTTAGCGAAAATTTGGAAGTTTTTTTTTGGCCTTTTTTTTCCTCTGTTCTCGTTATAATAGATTAGAAAAATTGTACAGATATTGCATGCAAAAAAAATATGAATTCCATTCCAAGTATATGTTTATGTGAAGATAAAGTTTTACTTTGGCTCTGTTCATTTCATGGAAAACAACTTCCATGAAAACGTTTTCCGAATTTTCCCGCGTTCTATTCACGGAAAATAAATCAGTCAAGAAAAATATTTTCCACCAACGGAAAAAACACATTCAAAAGTGAGGAAAATATTTTCCACCAACGGAAAAAACACATTCAAAAGTGAGGAAAATATTTTCCGATTTTCCGAATGCGGAAAATATTTCCCTTCCTTATTCTTTTACCTCTAGACCAAGTACTTTCTTTCACCAAATACCTTTTCCTTTTTTTATTTTTTATTTTCTTTTTTTAGAAAAATTCGAGTTTTTAATTATTTTTTATTTTTTATTTTTAAATATTTTAACATTTCTGTCTTTTCTTTTTTTTTTTTGCTTCTTCCTCAGCCAGTTCCCGGACATGGGCAAGCTTGAGCCTCGCCTAGCTCGCCAGATGTAGCTAGGCCCAAGCTTGCCCAACCAGCCACGAGGGAGCTCGGGCCTTGCCAAATCCGGCGAGCTGGGCAAGGCTCCTTGAGGTCGTAGAGCCTCATCAACCTCTGGCAACCTCGGGCGAGGCTCAAGTTCGCCTTTGGCTGGTTGCCAACTATGTCGTGGCTGGCTACTGGCTGAGAAAGAAGCAAAAAGAAACGAAAAATAATTAAAAAATTCGAATTTTTTGATAATTTTTCCCAGAAAATAAAATCAGATACCAAACAATGGAAAATATTTTCTATTTTATTTTCATATTTTAGCCGAACATTAGAAAATATTGTCATTTTCTTATAAAATGGCTTCATGAAAATAATTTTCCACAAACGTCATATTTTCAACGAGGACGGAGCCTTTCTTTCTACAAAATTTACTCACACACTCGTTGGGCTCGCTCGAAGGGGCTCCGTCATAGGATGATTATGTGTTAAATTTTAGTGTTTCACCATGTGCTTAAAGTATTAGTATTCGTTTTATTAATAAGAATTATTCCTCTTTGATTTTTTAGGATTGTTAATTTTCGAATTTATATCAATATTACTTTATATACTACGCTGGATGATTCTTTCATGTAAGATATCAAGAATATACAGTATGTAACTATTTGGTTGTAAATTATGTTGGTTTGACATTACAAATTCAAAATCTGTTTTAGGAAATACGCGGTTGGATATATAACTATATATGTAATTTCCCATGACTAAGTACAACAATATTTTTTGCAATAATAAGTTTGAATTCTATAGTTAATCTGATTGCCTATTTCAAATTGTATACTTCTCCGAAATAAAAGGATGGAAAATGTTTTTGTTAGAATATTTAATTTGTAATACGTATTATATATGGTCATAATTACTATGCAAAACCAGTTGAGTTAGCTAATAAAGCACAATAAGGGATCATCTTGAACAGATAGCCGCTACAATGACAGAACATTGGATGGTCACGGGTGATTTTAATGATATGTTTGCCGACGAAAAGAAAGGGGTGCACCAGTCAATGCTGCAAAATGTGCTAGGTTTAGAGAGTAGGTCGACAAATGTTGTCCAATTGATCTTTGATTGGGTGGGAATGAAATTTACATGGCGTGGGCCCAAGGGGAATGGATACAATCGACTATTCAAGCGCCTTAACAGAGCATTATGTAATCTTTCTTGACGTTGTTTATTTGTCAGTACAAGTACTTCCAAAAGTTAAATCTGACCATCATCTAATCTTGATTGATCTCTACCGTGAGAGGACTCCTAAGGTAAATTGGCCTTTTCGATTTGAAACAGCTTGACTAACTCATACTTCTTTTAATGAGTTTGCTCTACTTAATTAGAATGATGAGTTGCCAATTCATGTTTCTCTGTCCCCAACCACAAAACAACCTCAAGGAGTGGAATCAGAATGTCTTTGGAAACAATTTCAGAAGAAAAGAATTTGCTGGCCACATTAAGAGGCATCTAAAAGGCACTTGAGAAAGGTACAAATCCTTTTTTGTTGAAACTTGAACCAATACTAAAAAATATTTTTTGATGTCTCGGTTCATGAAGAAATCCGTTAGTATCGAAAAATTAGACATCAATAGTTGCAGTTCGGGTAAAAAATACGAAGTTTTTTCATGCTACCGCAATCATTCACCGCTGGAAAAATAAAATTGATGTTCTAAGGAATAATAGTGGAGAATGGGTGTCTGATCAAGAGGAACTAAAATTCATTGTGGTGGATTTCTACAAAAACCTTTTCAATGAAGATGACCCAACCCTAATCGCAATTTCGCAGCCTAAAACCTGAGTTCTCGTTAGAAGGGGAAGCCATTTTTTTTGAAAATTATTTACAACAAAAAATAGCTAGTTTTCATTTATTTGATGACTTAAGGAAAGTGATCTCCTTTTTGTTAGAAGGGGAATTCATTTTTTCCGAATCTAAGTTTGATGTTTTCAATCTATGGATAATGTTTTTCGTTGATCGATTAGTTTTTCATTGTACAAATACTAGAAAGTCATAAGGCAATTTTCCAAAAACAGTTCTCTTTCAAACAAACGGATCATGTTACTTATTTAACAAAAATCATTCACCAGACGCCTAACCTTTTGTTTTTCCTTTTCTTTTACTAGGCAGACCACTCTTGAGAATTGTGGACAAGATTATGCTTTAAGAAAATCATAATCATTAAGATCCAAACAAGATTCGATAATTTACTTGAACATGGCTACTTTGAAAGGAAGAGTTAAATCTCATTCTATCAAAGAGAAAGTAACACCCTTGCATTAAACTGGTCACAGCAAAAATCTACGACCCCGACCGCTAGCGACGTCGGTTTCTGATGTCCTATAGTCTAATAAAAGCTCCATACGCTTCTTCGTCATCATATTCCTTACGATTACTTTCCATTTCTCCACGATATGATCTCCTCTGCTTAGGATGAAAAGCCCCTTGGAATGTGTAATGCTGCTTGTCGCGCCGCGCTTTTTTTCAGGGGGGCTTTCGGGATTTGTGCTCTAAGGAGGTATTTCCGTATAAGAGTCTCTCCCAGACTATACCTCACGTGACATTGAAAGGAAATTTCCTATTTAATCTTAATTTGTGATTTCGGGTCGGGTTGACCCGATCAACCCGGCGGGCCCGATTTTGATTAAAAACTCAAGTTGAACTCAATTTTGACTAATTTTTTCAAATTTAATCCCAAAATTGAACTCCTCATCATATTCCGAACCCAAATATATAATTTTTCGCAATTTTGTCATAATTGTGTCCAAAATTTTCACATTTTTGTATTCGGGTTAATAGGTTTTTATTCAATTTGATGTCCTAATGACCTGATTAGGCAAAATTGATGCCAAAATTGAATTACCCACATCTGATTAACCCTAAAAATGATGGCCTCATGGTTCGACAATTTCATATTGGGCACAATTTCCAATTTGGGTTCAAAATTCTTAATTTTCAATTAAATTTTGGGGATTTTTTTATTTTTATTTTAAATTGTGCAATTGGACTGACCATTATGTAATTCAAGGTCCCAAAATGATTTGTTGTGAAGACACTATGATTTAAAAATGACTAGAAAAAATTTAATTGCATTTTTGGTTCAATTCGGGTTTAATTTTGCCCAATTTTGGGAAAAACATATACCCGATTGAGATTTTTTGAAATTGATGATGTATTTGTGAAATTTGATTTAAAATAAGACTAATGACTATTTTTATGGAATTTTATGATTCCATTTACTATTTTTCTTGATTTTCTCACTTATTTTGACTAAAAGAAATTAAGAAAAAAATGCAGAAAAATGATAAAAAATTATTGTTTGGTTTAGAAATAGGTGTCTAGGCTTGGCCAAGATTCCCAGTCCTAATTTTGAGATTTTTGAAAATATAAAAAAAATGAGTTAAAAATTGGATGTCAACACTGCTGAATGGAATCGATGTCCAAGCCTTTGAGCTTGACCACGGATTCAACGTGGCCCTTCAGAGTACGTAGCTCGCGCAGCCTGCAACAACAGATTCAGTTTGCCTTACCATCGCATGTAGGACTTGAAGGAACTGCTAGCAGCGAAAGGTTTATACTCTGTATTGAGAAAGTAAGGCTCCTCAGCTCTGTTAAATATGGCATGGCCTATGAACTTCAGTTATCAGGAAAGCAAACAGGTACGGAAGCGAAGTAGGTGGAACTATGTTTTTCAGTAAATAACTTCGTTTTATTACAAGCATTGACGTGTGAGAATAAACGTGCTCACCTTGCAACCTCAGCTCGTCGCTTGGCTTGGTCTGCAATCTCTGAAAGCTCCCTGTGGCTACTGTTGTCAGAGGAAAGGTTGCCGGTTTCAGGAGGCTGAAGGCCGTGCAGAGTCCTTTGTGCAGTTGCCCACTGAGCTTCTCGCTATGTCTATTTTCACTGTTCGATCGCTTGCTTCCGCAATAATAAATAATTTGATTTTTGGCCTTTGGTCTATGTTCTATTGATCAAGAGGACCAAGATATTATTTAACATGAGAAAATAACTTGCTAACCAATGAAACAAATCTACCTTGCCGAGCATATGCTTGAATAATCATGACCAAAAAGAACGAGATCGCCTGAAGCAGGTAAAACTTAATCAATATTCTTCTAGTGGTCCAATTTGACACAGAAAAACCCATCTTAAGGAATTAAAAGTTGCCCGGGAATAATGCGAAGAGAATTTTGAGTTACAATTCTTTCAATATCCTTTCTCTTAACAAGTGTGGCAGAGGATTTTAAGTAGAAAATACAAAGACAAGCTGAAGATTGGGATCAAGAGTTTTCGTGAGCCCTGCAGATGATGAAAGGGAAAAGCTTGAAAGTTGTTCCGTTGCAACTTGGGTGGAATGATTCAATATACAATATCTGAAAGGAAGGGAATAAGGCGATACATGAGCAAGTTAACCCACAAATGAATAGGGGTTGCTGCTGCTGTAATTCTCAGTGAAAATTATGTGAGTCATTAATTCTGAAGGGAAAAAAAAGCAGTTCCGGATGAGATTAAAAGCCTCTGTAACAGATGGACGATTGCTTGTTAGTTGTATGTTCTTGCTCGACCAAGGCTGCTTTGAGGCCATGATTGAGGACTGGTGTGCTCGATAGTGAGTGAGTTACTGGTTTTTACTTGTATGATTGTTTCTATTCTAATGTTCATTGTGACATGGGGTCATTGAGTTTAAGGAGTGGTGTCAAAGACCCATTTTTTAATTCATATTTAATGGGCTAAATTGTCCTTGGGTTAACAGAAATTTAAAGAATTGGTTGTTATGGTTTAGACTAGCAAAGCCCGACTAGATATAGATTTTAATTGGTCTGGACTTAATCGATGTGCAACCCACCAAACTATGCCTCTTCTTGTCTGGATTGGCTGATGCAGTTTGGGCTGTTGTCGGGCAGAGCTTACAAATTCACACGTATCTTGCAAATTTCGGACAATAGCGACCATGCAAATCACATAGTCGGTTAGTCTCACAGAATGTACACCAAGAGATATCGAACTCTTCTAAGAATCCAATCTATCAAGTCCTGATTTCAACTAGATTTTAGCAGACTTCTGCCAATCAATAGCTCCAGAAGATTAAATATGAAAGATCTAGCCTCTCAATGGACCTTTCATCCAGCGATATTCCACCTTTCCACACATGCCCCTACCTATTATGGCCATGAATTGTAACTAGATTTTGCAATTTGTAGCAGTCAAAAGCTTCATAAACTTCGTTTAGGCCTTTTAACGTACTTGCACCAGGAGATATCTAACTCTTCTAAGAACCAGGATCAAATAGCGACTAGATAATGACAACCTGCAGCATCCAACAGCTTCGCATGATAACTACGGCCTCCAATTTCAACTAGTTGAAGGTCCAGCCTTCAAGGGACTTGCACCAAGAGACATTAGATAACTCCAACGTACCAAGCCCTTGAATTTCATATAGGCTTTCACATTCTCGAACCATCACTTGCTTCAGTCATTTTGATTGGGAAAGGTCCAACCTTCGATGGAACTTGCACAAAGAGATGTCCAACACTTCCAAGAACGTCACTTTATCAAGGCTTTGATTTTCAAGTAAATTTTCACATTCTTTAGCTTTTAATTGCTTTAGACAATCTAACTATGAAAGATCCAGCTTAATAATAGAATTGCACTAAGAGATATCCAACACTTTTGACCACTTCAATCTAACAATTGCTTGAATTTCAACTAGGTTTTTGCAATTTGAAATAGCCAACCTCCTTATGCCGTTGATTTGTGGGATCTCTAGCCTTTTGATGGATATGCATGAAAATATCTAACTCTTCCAAGAACCCGGACTTATCATAGCCTCGAATTCCAACCAGATTTGCACAAGAGCATGCCTTCAATAGCTTCAAATGATCCAATTGTGAAAGGTCTAGCCTTTCAATGAACTTGCATTATGACACATCTAACATTTCCAAGAACCCCATATGGCCTCGGATTTCGGCTAGATTTTCGCAAGAAGAAGCCTTCAACTGCTTTAGATAATTAAATTGTGAAAGGTCTAGCCTTTTAATGGATTTACACTAGGAGATATTTGACTCTTTCAAGAACTATAACCACAAAGGCCTCGAATTTCAACTAGATTTTCGCGACGGCTAGTGTTTACTTTCCTCAAGTGTTTCAATTGAGAGAGATCGAGCACTTTAATGGAATAGCATCAGTTGATCCTCAACTCATCCAAGGACTTGGATCAATCAAGACCTTGAATTTCTTAATTTCGATGGAGCATTCATTCCAACCTAATATTCAAGGAAATCAAGACCAGGCAAATTTGTACCCTCTGCTCCATCCAATGTTGCCATTTCATATATTTCATATGTTCATATGGGGAATCTAGAGATGCCTTTAAATTTTAATTAAATGTTAATTGACTAAAAACAAATCCTGAGTCGTCACCTTCTTTTGGTCCTCAACGTATGCACCCTAGTGGCCTTAACAACTAACGTACCATTACTTCTTTATTGAGATGTAATGACAGTGAACTCATATAATTGATGTAATTAAGTTGTTAATTGACCTTGACCTTAGAGAAGTGCTGAGCCGTTGCCTTCTAGCTCTAGGCATTATCCGGTGAATGTCCCTTCCATTCACAGCTCCAAGAGGGCCTTCCCTTTTCATTTCTAGTAGAAGTCTTCCTCTGCTTGTGCTTAGTCGTTGCCTTATAGGCATTATGCGATGGGGGTTCTATCTTGGTGCTGAATCGAGGCGACCAACATGAGCTGGTTTTATTATCATTTATGCACCAGCAGCTTGGTTAGCCCGTTCTATGCATAGGAGGATCCTTTGACTTTATATTGTTGTCCTCTTTGGCCACGACATTAATGATGTATCTAAAAGCAAGGGGAAAAAAAAAAGAATAAGAGATTTTTATAATATTGAAAAAAAAATTATATGTCCCTTCAACTAAAAGGGAACAATTTTAATTCAATTAAAGTGGAAATATAAAAATAGTTTTTTTCAAAAGAAAATGAAGATAAATGTCACTCATGAGAGCGCTGCATGTAAGCTATCCGATGAAAGTGCTTTAGTGAACCATTTTACATATACCAAATAAGATAGGTTCATTGTGTACGTTTTAGATCTATAAATTGAGACATATTTGATTTAATAAGCTTAATTCTAAGCTTGAAGAATTTATGCTTTCTTTTTTTTGCACAAGCACATTAATAATTTGCTTTTTATTAACATGAACTGTAATAAAGGATAATAAGTTTAATTAAAAGACACTCATGATCCTACTTCTTCGCTTTAACTTTTGGCCCGAAAGTTCTTAGTACTATTGGTTTTACAATTTTTTTAAATTAGACAACCTTTCGATTTTGCTAGGGAAAATTACCCGATGAGCCTTAAATTTTGCGATTTTGCCAATTTAGTCCAAACCTTTGTGGGAAATTCCAATATAGTCTTTTTGGTCATTGCTCACCGGAAATGACTGACATAGTGATCCAGTCATTGCCAGTTGTCTTATGTGGCACGCCACCATATCCGCAATTTCTGACATGAGGGTAAAATGTGGCATGGGTACAACGGTTTGGGATTTCTTGTGACACAAAAATTAGTTTGGGGGTAAATGTAGTAAGGGTGCACCAATTTGAGAGTTTTTATGACAAAAATTAGATTCGAGTAAATGTGGTGTGGATGCATTAATTTAGGATTTTTGGTGGTATTAGGCCAAAAATATTCAGGTTTTAGTTTATATTTTGAAATAGCTATTTAGGGTGGCACAAATTAAGTGACCATGTGAGCATCTCCATATCGATTAGAACAATAAAAAGACATTTAATTCGAAGACTGAATTGGTAAAGAAAACTTTAAAGATCGGATCATAAATCTGATTTAGATTGATGATGAGACATATTTGATTTTATAAGCTTAACTCTAAGCTCTAAGAAATTATGCTTTATTTTTTTTATCAAGCACATAAAAAATTTGCTTTTTATCAACTTACTAATTTTAATAAAGAAATAATAATAAATTTAATTATAAGACTCTCCTGTTCTTACTTATATTCTTTAACTTTTGGTCTTACTATTGGTTAAATTAGACAACTCAATGGCTTTGATGTATCTGATGGCAAGTCTGACGGTGGGTGGCTTTGTCTTTTGGGTGAAAGTTTGGACTTTTTTACGAGACATTTATCCCGGGAACGAAAGCCGGGGACTTTTTTAGGGAAAAAGGCCTATGCCATGAAATCATCTTTTATTTTTCAAAGGAATTGATGTATTGACAATAAAAGAAGTATCTAGTCACAATTTTTTTCAAAATCTCTACTTTAATAAGATGTATCGTTTTAACGGTATTATCTTTTTTTTTTTACTTTAGTAGTGTAATTTTCCCATTAATATAAAGAAGAATACTAAGTACATTTTTTTTCGATTAATGGAATAGGCCATAATATTCAATTGTTAGAGCTGCAAATTTTTCATCCATTGTTTGAAGTATGTGCAAAATTTCCATCCAATGAACTTTTTAGAGAAAATACCACTGAAAATCCCAAAATTATGCTTATTGTGACACATTTACTCTGAACTTTTTTTATAATACCAAAAATCCCAAACTATGCCTATTGTGACATATTTACCCAAAAAAATTTTTATACCAAAAACTTCAAACTATGCACATTATGACACATTTACCGTCCGTTAGGGTTCTATTAAAAATCTCCGTTGAAACTCTAACGTGGTGTTGATGTGGCGCCACATCAAAAAAAAAAATTAAAAAAAAATTGAAAAAGTAATGTTCATCGTGAATTACTGTTCATCATCTTCAACCTCGCGATCACTTGGCCGGAGCTCTTCCGGAGCTCGTCCGTTGCTGCCCACTGCCACCTGGCCCTTCGAGAGCTTTGTCGTAGCTGCCGACCATAGTGGCCCGAGCTTTGAGATCAGATTTGGCTTCGAAGCTTGCAACCGCCATGCCTGCGAGAGCTTGAAGCTTGCGACCGCCATGGCCGCGAGCTTCGAGATTGGATTTGGCTTCGAAGCTTGCGACTGCCATGGCCGCTCCGCTCCATCTTGAAGCTTTTCCGAAGTGGATCTTTGTCTTCAACTTTGTCATCGTCTTCCTCTTCTTCGTCATCGTCTGAATAAAGGGAGAGAGGCTCTCGGCCAATGGAGGTGGGAGGGCAAGGCTAAGTCCCAAGGCCAAGAACAAAGGCATTAGGCCACTCTTTGCTTTTGATGAGGTTGAGGAAACTGTGTTTCTGCATAGCAGATCCCAGGAATGGAGAGGACGGGCACGAGGAGTCGCGCAACAAGCCTTGTCGTCTGAAGGCTCACTGCAGAGGTAAAAGCGGCAGTGGGCAGTGACAGACGATCTCCAGAACAGCTCCGGCCGAGCGATTGTGAGGGTGAAGATGATGAACAGTAATTCGCGATGAACAGTACCTTTTGAATATTTTAAATTTTTTTTGATGTGGCACCACGCAGGCGCCATGTTGCTTTTTGCCACATTAGCTTTTGGTGGCTCTTACAAATGCTGATTTTCTATGTCTCACATCTCTCTCTGCGTTTTATTTCAGCGCAGAAAATCAGGAAGAGCACATTTTTCTGAACCAGTAATGAAAATGGAATCTTTTAATTAACTAATCTTCTCGTGCAGACTTAGAGAATGATAATGAACTAGATTTTGCAATTTGTAGCAATCAAGAGCTTCATAAACTTCGTAATGGTCTTTCAACGTACTTGTTCCAAGAGATGTCTAACTCTTTTAAGAAGCAGGATCAAATTGCGACTAAATAATGACAACCTGCAGCAGCCAATAGCTTCCTTCATATGATTATCACGGCCTCCAATTTCAACTAGTTGATCACCAAATAGCTTCAAACGAGTCGATTGAGGAAGGTCCAAGCCTTCAGGGGACTTGCACCGAGAGATATATGATAACTCCAACTTACAAGCCCTTGAATTTCAAATAGGCTTTCACATTCTCGAACCATCACTTGCTTCAAGACATTTTAATTAAGATAGGTCCAACGTTTAAAAGGACTTTCACAAAGAGATATCCAACACCTCCAAGAAATCCAGTTTATCAAGACCCTGGATTTCGAGTAAAGTTTCGCATTCTTTAGCATCTAATTGCTTCAGACAACCTAACAATGAAAGATCCAGCCTAATAATAGAATTGCACTAAGAGATATCCTACACTTTTGACCACTTCAATCTAACAATTGGTTGAATTTCAACTAGGTTTTCGTAATTTGCATTGGCCAACCCCCTTATACTGTTGATTTTTGGGATCTCTAGCCTTTTGATGGATGTGAATGACAATATCCAACTCTTCCAAGAACCCGGACTTATCATGGCCTCGAATTCTGACAAGATTTGCACAAGAGCATGCTTTCAATAGCTTCAAATGATCTAATTGTGAAAGGTCTTGCGCTTCAATGAACTTGCATTATGACACATTTAACGTTTCCAAGAACCCCATATGGCCTAGGATTTTTGCTAGATTTTTTGCAAAAAGAAGCCTTCAACTGCTTTAGATAATTAAATTGTGAAAGGTCTAGCCTTTTAATGGATTTGCACTATAAGATATCCAATTCTTTCAAGAACTCTAACCTATAAAGCTTCGAATTTCAACTAGATTTTCGCAACGGCTAGCGTTTACTTTCTTCAAATGTTTCAATTGAGCAAGATCCAACACTTTAATGGGATAGCATGAGTTGATGCTCAACTCGTCCAAGAACTTGGATCAATCAATACCTCGAACTACAACAAGATAATCGTTTTTTTAATCTTAATTTTGATGGAGCATTCATTCCATCTAAATATTGAAGGTCAACAAGACCAAGCGAATATGTAGCCCCCGCTACATGTTTCATATATTCATATGTTCACATGGGAATCTAGAGATGCCTTCAAATTTTTACTAAAAAATTGATTGTTAATTGACTAAAAACAAATCTTTAGTCCTTCCCTAGGGTCTAACAACTAACCCACTATTATATTTAGCAAAAAACTAACCCACTATTACTTTTTTATTGAGAAGTAATCACAATGAACTCATACAATTGATGTAATAAAATAGACTGGTTAATTGACGTTGACCTAGAAAAGTGCTGAGCTGTTGCTTTCTAGAAGTCCTCTCCGCGTGCTTAGTCGTTGCCTTCTGGGCATTATCCGTTGGCGGTTCTATCTTGGTGCTGAATGGACTCGACCGAAATGAGGGTGATTCGCGAATATCATATGAAAGTTATGACTATTGTGGTGTCCTTATTCCCAAATAAGATAGATTCATTGTGTCTTTTACATCTTTAAAATGAGACATATTTGATTTAATAAGCTTAATTCTAAGCTCGAATAATTCATGCTTTCTTTTTTTGCACAAGCACATTAATAATTTGCTTTTTAGTAACATGAACTTTTATGAAGAACGAAAAATAATAAGTTTAATTAAAAGATACTCACGATCCTACTTCTTTTCTTCAACTTTTGGCCTAAATTTTCTTAGTACTATTGGTTTTACAATTTTTTAAATTAGACAACTTATTGGTTTAGATAGGGAAAATTACTCGATCAGTCCCAAATCTATTTTACGGATGTCAACTTAATCCCAAAATTTTCAATTTTGCCAATTTAGTCATAAAATTTTGCGCGAAATTCCAATATAATCTTTCCGGCCAATTTTTGCCAGAAATTACTAATGTGGCAGTCCAGTTATCGCCAGCCGTCTTATGTGGCACACCCCCATTCAGCAATTTCTGACGAAAATTGACCAAAAATTGAAAAGTTTAGGACTGAATTGACATCCGTATAATAGATCTAGGACTAATTGGGCAACTTTCACAATTTTGATATATCTTACAGCAAGCCTATGAACATGGAACCTTTAATTAATTAATCTTCTCGTGGAGGCTATCCTATTGAGTATTGATACTAAACTAGTAATTCATTGACTAGAGCAGTATGCACCTGCTGAGTAAATTGCCTTCCTTGGACCTCAACCTCGGTCCAACATTGTATCATTCGGCCACATCCTCCAACAAGAATCGACCTATATTAGCAACCAAATTATACTAAAGGAGTGTTTTCAAAGTGTGCGAGGCAGAGCATAGAGAGTATAAAAAATTAACTTTATTTTTTCTAGGGCGGTGCCAAGGAGCACGATTGATTATGAAGGGGCTTCCAGTTGAAGCAGTGGAAGGTCAGTTGGAATGACCATTGCTTTTCCAGAGTGTAGTCGCGATTCCAGAGTTTTGGTGCTAGGGACGATTCCTTTGGTTGAAGATGGAAGAGCCGTGCTTGCAGTGGCAAATTCACCATGTTCTCCAGCATGGTGAGAGTCAGGTATACTCTGATCTTGGATAACTTCGGTTGATTCTTCCGGTTGGTCAATGAGATCAATGTGGGAACTCCTCATGCATTTCTACTTCATGATCATGTTCAAACTCCCCCTCTCCTAGAGGGTTCTTCCTCAGCTTCTTTCTTGGCAGTAGCCATTGTCTCTTGCTGATTTTCCATGACTACTTTGTTGATGATGTCACTAAGTGAATTCATCAAGTGGTCCTCATCTTCTCACAGTCTTTGAATTTCAAGCTGAGTGGTAGCATATCTGTCTGCACGGGCTTTGTACTTGGCATCTTGAATAATTAGCTATTGCATAAATCTTGACTCCTCAAGGCTTCTTTCATCAGCTTGAGACTGTTCAGTAGATTGGTCATCAGATATCTGCATCTCATTAGAATCACTGGCCACGACTTGAGTTTTTTTGGCTGGTCTGTCAGTTCTGGAGGCTGTCGGTTACACTTTCCTCTTTCTTATTAAGGGTTCAATTGATTCCTCCTCATCAGAATCATGAAAAATGTTAACAGAGCCCTTGTTTTGTGCACTTATCACTTCTGCAGGAATAATCTTACCATTCTTATCCTTCCAATTTTCACCATCAAATCTGTATCCCATCTTAGCCATCATGAGTTCTCCAACAATCATAGTTTGAAGAGGTTTACCTTTAAGTTTTTCAGGAATGGAGATTTTCAGATGCTCAAAGATAGCAGCGATCAAAGCACCATAAGGGAGTTGACCTTTACTCTTTTTGACAGTTCTATACATTTGAAGGAGAATCATATGTGACAGAGAAATGAGAAAGGTGATTTGAATTGCCCAAATCAACTTGGCCTCATATAGAGAGACATCGGTTTTGGAAGATCCTTTGGGTCCGAGACAATTGATGATGATTTTGTATAGGACAATGGAATTTAGAGGAAAAAGAGAGTGAGATACATGAGAGGTGGAGTTTATGATGAAAGAAGAGTCACTAGACAGAGATCAATATGCCAAATCTGAAGTGATAGGAATAAGAGAAATTATGTATGTTTTACTCCTAGAATGACAATGAGATCAAAGGCTGATAACTTGTAATCTTGTTGAAAAACAAAGAACTCAATTTCAGAAGGAGAAATGAATGACAGATTTGAATAAAAGTGAGCAGTGAGTTCTTGGTAGACTTTGTGAGGGAGAGAGCACATTCTTTGAAAATTAAGACTTTCAATCAGACTATGCATTTTGATATTGAAATTTTTAAAGAAGCTGAAGTCTACAACTCTGTTATTCATTATTCCTCTTTCTAGAAGAGAGTTGTAAGTAACTTGATGAGTTTTGTTTCTAAACAAGCTGTCACTTTTCTTGTCATTTAGAAGTTCTAGCTAGCACGGTACTGGTGCGAGTGAATTTGCGAGTGCCGATGGTTTTTCGTGATTTGGGAGCCATTTAGAGAGACTTTTGAGAATGAAGAAACTAAAAATGGCTCGGGAGATATAGAAAGTCAAGAGCGGTTTATCGCAGGTGATTTCGTCAATGAGAACGACATGTGCACTATCTCCTTACAAATAGGAGCAGTTTAGTCACGTTCAAAAGGCTAGTCATTACTCAATAACGGCAACTTTCTTATTTATTTCAATAAATTTCTTCGGAAAATCATGAGTAAAAACATATAGGATAAAATCATGTGTAATGACAGCAAGATATCAAGTCTAAGGGTGTGAATGATAATCATTCTGCTCCAGAAATCAAATTCTTGCTAGAAATTGATTTCTGGAATTCTTGCCAGAAATTGATTTCTAGAACAAAAATTTGTTTTGATTTGTTGATTTTTTTTGCATCTAAAAAAATTTAAATTTTACTCAAAGTGGGTGGCTACAGGTATTATAAGTCATTCTGTGAAGTTTTGAAATTTTTGATTTTTTTAATTTTTTTGGGCACCTAAAAAAAATTTTAAATTTCACTCAAAGTGGGTGACCACAGGTATTCTAAGCCATTTTGTGAAGTTTTGAAATTTTTTTATTATTTTTATATTTTTATTTTTTTTTGGCACCTCAAAAAATTTAAATTTTACTCAAAATGGGTGGCTACAGGTATTCTAAGTCATTTTGTGAAATTTTGAAATTTTTTATTTTATTTTTATTTTTTTGGGTACCTCAAAAAATTTAAATTTCACTCAAAGTGGGTGGCCACAGGTATTTTAAGTCATTTTGTGAAGTTTTGAAAATTTTTATTATTTTATTAATTTTCTTTTTTATGGCACCTCAAAAATTTAAATTTCACTCAAAGTGGGTGGCCACAGGTATTTTAAGCCATTTTGTGAAGTTTTGAAAATTTTGATTTTATTGAGCACCTAAAAAAATTTAAATTTCACTCAAAGTGGGTGGCCACATGTGTTCTAAGCCATTCTGTGAAGTTTTGAAATTTTTTATTTTTTATTTTTTTAAAAAAGTTCACCAAATTTCATATTTTCCCGAAGCTGATTTTTTTTTATTTTTTGGAAATTTTTATGAATTTTTCTAGAATTTTTCAATTTTTATGCATTTTCTGAAAAAAAAAAAAATTGTGCGAAAATAGGGAAAATGTATTCCGGATTCAAGAAGCTACAAAAAGTAGCTTCTCTTTTTCTTATTAAAAGCTCATTCTGGAATCAAGTATTTTTAACAAACGTATTTTTATTCCATAATGCAAAAATCGATTCTAAATGCATTCCGGAACAGAATTTTTGTTCCGGAATGCATTCTATGTGCACCCTAAACAGTCAGAAATATTCCCAGAGGCAGTTACTATAACGGTAATAAATTTTTGAATTGATGATGCGTAATTAATGTCCGTTGTTATTGCCCAGCAGATATTTCTAGTGAGTTGATGAAAATTACCTGATTTATTCAACTGGATTGCATATTCCCATCTCTCCTTTGATAAATTCAAAGGCTTATTTGTCCGGCGGCTTTGTGAAGATGTCAGCCAACTGATGTTTCGAATCAACAAACTGAATGGAGATGTCTCCATTGTTTACTAGATCTCTGATGAAGTGGTATCTCACTTCAATATGCTTGGTACGAGAATGTAATATGGGATTCTTTGACAGATTAATTGCACTTGTGTTGTTACACAATACAGGAATGATTGCATTTGTTTCTCCAAAATCATGAAAGATGTTGTTTCATCCAAATAAGTTGTGCATAGTAGCTACCTAGTGCTATATATTCAGCTTCCCTAATTGAGAGAGCAACTATATTTTGCTTATTTGAGAACCAAGAGATCAGTATATTTCCTAATAATTGAAACGTACCAGGTGTACTTTTGCAATCGACTTTGCATCTTCCATAGTCTGCATCCGAGTATCCAAGTAATGTGAAATATGAATTCTTGGAATACTAGATACCTAACTTCTGATATGAGCCAATGTATCGAATCATACATTTAACAGCCGATAGGTGAGATTCTTTTGGACCAGACTGAAAACATGTGCATAGACATATTCCAAATAATATATCTAGTCTAGATGTTGTTAGATATAATACGGAACCAATCATGCTTCTATATAGCTTTAAGTCAACAGATTTACTTTTTTCATCCTTATCCAGCTTGATAGTAGCAGATATTGGTGTTTCTACCTTTTTGCTTCCTTCAGGACCAAATTTCTTCATAATCTCTTTGGCATATTTTTCTTGATGGATAAAGTTGCCATCTTTTGTTTGCTTTATTTGAAGGCCAAGAAAGAAATTGAGTGATCCAATTAGGCTTATCTCGAACTCACTTTTCATGATGTTTGAAAAGTCCTTGCACAGATTTTCATTAGTGGATCCAAAATTATATTATCAACATATATTTATATGATAAGAAAATCTTTACCCTCCCTTTTGATGAATAGGCTAGTATCCACTTTACCTTTCTTAAAATCATGTTCTTCTAGAAATGTACTTAATCTTTCATACCAAGCTTTTGATGCTTGCTTAAGTCCATACAAGGTCTTTTTCAAGTGGTAGACATCCTTTGGTCTGCTTGAGTCTTCAAATCCTTGAGGTTGCTCAACAAAGACCTTTTCTTTAATGTAACCATTAAAAAAAAGCACTTTTGACACCCATTTGATATAGATGAATATTGTAAAAACATGCATAGGCAGTTAATAGTCGTATAGCTTCCGGTCCAGCAATAGGAGCATAGGTTTCATCAAAATCAATACTTTCCTCCTATGAGTAACTTTTCGCAACTAATCTTGCTTTATTGTGAGTTACATTACCTTTGTCATCAAGTTTGTTTCGGAATATCCGTTTGTTTTGATGATTGGATGATCGAGGGTCTTTGCACTAATTCCCAAACTTCATTTAGTTTGAATTGATGTTCTTGCATGGTTTCTATCCAGCTTTCGTCAAAGATAGCTTCTTCGATCCTTTGGGTTTTTGTTGAGATATGAGAGCCAAGGAATTCATCATTTTTTTCAGTGAGGATCTAGTCTTGATTCCTTCATTTTATGCTTCTAATGATTTGCTCCTTGGGGTGCTCTATTTTATATCTCCAATCTTTGGAAACTGACTTTTGTTTGAAAACATCAGCGTTTTGGTGTTGTTGTTGCTGATTGGTGGAGGAGGGTATGAGCATGATTTCATCACAGTCATTTGCTTATATCCCTTTCTGGTCATCTTTGAACTTTGCATTTATGAATTCTTCCACTACCTGTGAATCTTTATTGAATACACGATAAGCTTTACTAGTAGTTGAGTATCCCAAAAAAATACCTTCGCTTGCACGAGCATCAAATTTCCCAATGTTATCATTCGTATTTTTGAGAATGAAACATTTGCAACCAATACATGGAAATATGATATATTGGGCTTTCTTCCTTTGAAGACTTCATAGGGAGTCTTTTTCATCAATGGTCTTAGTAATACTCTATTTAATATGTAACAGGCGGGGGCAACTGCTTCTGCCTAGAAATATGTAGATGTACTGCTTTCAATCATCATGGTTCTGGCCATTTCTTGTAGAGAACGATTTCTTCTTTCAGCAACTCTATTATGTTGAGGAGTGTATGCTATGGAGAAATTATGTTCTATTCCATTTTCATCGCAATAATCAGTAAACATTTGATTTTTAAATTCACCTCCATGGTCTGTTCTGATTGTTATGATGCTGTATCCTTTTTTCATTCGGGATCTTTTGAGCAAATTTTGTCACGCCCCGAACCCCCTCGAGCTCGCGACATCCCCTACTCTGATCGAATAGTTGCGACGTCCCAGGAACGTCGCCGACCCAACCCAAACATCAGAGCCACATGCGGAAGCGAATATAAAAACCCCGGACAAAAGATGACGACAACGGGGTAGAACACCACAACGATCAAACAACAACATATTCATACAGCACCAAATATACAAACATATATAGCAAGCTAGCATCCGAAATCACCGTCATAACAAAAGATCATAGTCTAGTTAACTTAACTTCCCTATGGGTCAACCCGATTTAAACAACCCCTAAAAATACCCTAGGGAAAGCCTAGGGATTGCCTTCCGTTCTGCTCCTGATTCTTCGGGCTTGAACCTCCAGACACTCGCCTGCAGCTCCACATACTTCCAAAAAGAGGAGGCGAACTCCCCGGGTTTACGACTGGGGGTTTGAAAAGTGGCGGTTATACAACCGTGAGACGAATCTCAATAAGTGTACAACCCCAAACCCCACGTAGGCACTCACGTAACGCCAGACAGAACACGCATCTCACACAACGATCAACCATATTAACAATCACACACTACCCTACCTGGAATCCATCATGCACGTTCCTGCATGTTAGACCATAATACAGCCAGCACATTACAACAATACATCACAGATGCGTGCGTGCCTTAATTATAAGACAGAAACCACTTGGGCACGTCCCATACCATGCCTAGCAGTTTCTACCCCATAATTAAGTATCACATCACGCAATACAATCACACTCGCACACTAAATCACACCATGCGTCACTTTCTCAAACCTCGCACCTCAAGCGAATTCCCGCTCATTCTCAACTCTTCCACCACTACCGCGCCCGCGTAAAACGCATCAGGCCAACGGTCTTCTGACCTCGTCAGGCATCGTCACCCTGTCGGGCCGGGCATCGTCACCTCGTCAGGGATGCATCGTCCCGCGTAAACGTACACGCCTCAGGACGGAATCCTACACACATTTTCGTTCTACCGCGCCCGCGTAAAACGCATCAGGCCAACGGTCTTCTGACCACGTCAGGCATTGACACCTCGTCAAGCCGGGCATCGACACCTCGTCAAGCCGGGCATCGTCACCTCGTCAGGGACGGCATCGTTCCGTGTAAACGTACACGCCTCAGGACGGACCTTTCCAACCAATCTTACATTTCCGCACGCTCGTTCCACTCAAACCACACTTATACACGACCAACAAATGCACGACCCAAACATACACACCTCACACACATTTCACAATTTCGTATTCTCACCACACGAACACGCCACCCAATCACACATTTAACACGCGAATCCAATGCGAACCAGCCACGCCACACCTCACGGCCACATTCACACGGCACATAGCCACACCATATTCAACTCAGCACACAATCCCGAACCAGCCCACCACAGCAATTAATACAATTAGTCCAATAAATCCAATCAAGCCAATATAATCCCAATCAATCACACACTTAACCCTGATCGGTCCACAACGTCACAGCCCTAACCGAGCCTCTTAAACCTTGAAATTCCATCTCCAAATCAGTCCACAGATCAGCCCACGACAACCAAACAATCAGTCACAAAATTCAGCCCAAGAGAGAGAAAAACCTGGAATATACAAAATCGGGTCCAAACTGGCAGTTGCACAGTGACCGAAATCTGTTTGAAATAAATAGTAAATCAATTCCAAAAATTCTGAAATTTGGATATGTTGTACAAAATATCTCGATGAACATTTTCTATGAAGAACTCAAAACCCAGTTCTAACCGTAAACACCTCGTTTTGACACTCAAAGTCAGACGAAATCCGGTTCGCTCAGACAGCCCCTCGGGCCATCAAAATACAACTCATTCGGTACCCAAATCATCTTGGAAAACCCTGAAATTTTTATATGTTATAGCCACAAATGTCCCCAACAAGTTTTGTGAAGGAAGTATTTTGAAAATAGGCCTGGAACAATTTATAAAAATTCGAACAGACCCGAAGGTCGGGATGAACAGTAAATCGGGCAGTTTTATTTCGGTCCAAAAATGGACTTACGAATGGCATCAAATAATTTCTAAAAATTCCCAAATTAAAATATGTTATACTTCAAGATGTTGGGAAAAACTTTCGTGAAGAACACTTCTTCAAATTCGGGCCATAAAAATCACAGTAAAAATAGCAAAATCTGGCGACGCAGCAACAGCCTAGCCGGAAATCATTCCACACACACCACCAAGCAACCAGCCTCTGAATCAGCCCAAAACAGCCACGAAAAACACCTAAACCGAACCCTAAACGAGCCTAGAAATACCCGAGGTCCTAAATGGCGATTGGGGAAGTCACTTACCTAACAAAGGCAAGACGAATAGGCTGGACGGAAGCTGGAACAGCAGCAGCAGCAGCCGCAGCAGCCACAGCAGCAGCAGCAGCAGTGGTGGGGAGGAAATGAAGAAGAAGAAGAGAGAGAGATAGAGTGAGAGAGAGATCACGGGAGAGTGAGGGGGAGGAAATGGTCTGATGGGGGAAGGAAGAGAGAGAGAGAGAGAGAGAGATATTTTTGTGGGTCAAAAGTGGTTTGACCCACTTTTTCCAAAATCCCCAAAATGCCCTTGAATACTTGGCCCACATTCATCCTCATCCAAATAATTGAGGAGCGTTTCGGTCATTTGCCGGCTGAATTATCCAAATAATTATCCCCAAAATTTTCCCAAAATTCGGAACTGAAACTGGCCCAGGGGTAAAATTGTCCTTTTTCCGATCCCGGGGCGAAATTCTAATTTTCGCACATACGCGTTCCATATGTGCGTGGCCAACATAATATGGCGTCGGAATCGTGAAAATAGCTTCTTAAGCCCTCGAAAGTCGACTGCAAAGTTTCGGGAATAAAATAATATTATTTTTCACTTCCGAGCCAAAATTCCAATTTTCGCCCGAAACCACTCTAAATGCCTGTGGCCACCCCAAAATGACATCGGTTTTGAAAAATAACCTCAAAATCCAACATCTTGTCCACAGGGGCAAAACCGTAATTTTCCCGGTCCCGAACCGAAATCCATTTTTTTGCAGAAATGGGTGGCCCCAAGGTTGGCCAAGCCAAAAACGTCATTGACCGTCCAAAATTGTCACTTTCAAAATTCTCGATTCCCGGGCCCGAATTCCGAGAAATGACTAAAATTGAACAATCGCGACTTTAGCTTATCTCTGGCTAACGGGTGACTCGTTGGGATTATGTGCTCTCGACCCGTGACCGACACCAAGTCAAATCACGTTTAAATTTATTCGAACCGAGGCGACCTCGATTGTCATATAATTACGAGGGTCTGTCGCTAGTTCCTTTTGGACACGATCAATCAAATAGACCGGTCTCTGTTGGCTCAAAACATTCCCTCGTCAATCCATATGGTCGAAGATCGAACTCAGGTCGAGTTCTTTGATCGTGCGAACTCAATCCCGTAATAGCCCTACCCCTAAGGTTAGCATCCCGAGAATGCGCAGGTCTCGGGTGAGATCTCACTATAGTGCATTGGTCAATATTCATTTCCTAAATCCCGGAAAAAGGATCGAAAATTCAGTCTGTTACAAAATTTCTCAAATGAATGAAATGCTTCATTCTTGCGAGATAAAAATATTACCCAGGTAAATCTTGAATAATCATCAACAACCACCAAACAGTACCTTCTTCCACCTAGGCTCATGGTCCTTGGAGGTCCAAATAGATCCATGTGCATAAGCTGCAAAGATCGGTTAGTTGCAATTGTATTTATTGACTTAAAAGATGATCTGACTTGCTTTCCTAGAGTACATGCATTGCATGAGTCACATTTGCTGAAATTGATTTTTGGAAGACCACGAACAAGATCTTTTGATGAGATCTTAGTAATTTGCTTAGTATTGATGTGACCTAATTTCTTGTGCCAGAGGTCACGTTCATCCTTTATAGACATTAGGCATTGGACATCATCAAAATTCACATTTAGCAAGTAGAAGTTACCATACCTTTTACTTGTAAATGATTAGGATTTGTCTTGACTTAGACCAATACATTTACCTTCTTCAAAGCTGATCTTGTGTCCTTTGTTACAAAGTTGACTTATACTTACAAGGATGTGACCTAGTCCTTTCACTAATGAAACATCTTCAATGATCAGATTTCCTAACCTGATGTTTCCTTTACCGATGATCTTTCCTTTGTCTTTTCCTCTAAAGGTGACAGAGCCTCTGTCTATGGTGACGAGACTTATAAATTTGGAATTATCTCCCGTCACGTGTCGTGAGCATCCGCTGTCTAGATACCATTTTTTTTTCTTTAGGACTACCTGCATTGAAAGAGATTCTTATCTTTTCTTTGGTACCCACTTAAACTCGGGTCCTTTAGTGTTAGATTTGGAAACATTACCAAATCTCCCGTGAACCTATTTGGGCTTCATTTGCTTATTTGGACATTCTAACTTGAAATGACCATATTTATTACAGATTGAGCAACCAGGAAAGTACTTGCCAGAGGATGTGGTGAAGTGTTTTGTGTAATGACTCTTGTAACGATATGCAAGAGGTTGTTTAGATAATCTTTCCTTAAATTTTGGAAAAGGGATTCTTCTCATTTTCATTTTTCTCGTGTCTTAAACCACATTTGTTATAGTGAGGAATTTGAATTGAGAGAATGTGCTTCAAGGTTTTTGAACGAAGAGAAAACTTTGTGCTGATTTTTGAAATCTCTTCCTTGAGAGAGTCATTCTCAACTTGAGAAAGCTTAACTTCTATTTCTTGGAGGTCATAGTCCTTTTTCAAGTTATCAAATGCAGTCTTGCAAGCAAGTTTTTCTGTGGTAAGATCAATACTTCCTTTTTCAAAATATAAATTCTTTTTAAAGCTTTTTTGTGTTCTTTAAACATTTCTTTTAAAAAATCCTACATTTCTTCGTACGATAGTATAGGCTGATTTACCTCATCTTCTTCTTCATGATCTGAGTTGGCCATTAGATAAAAATTTGCTTCTTCTTCGTTGGTAGATTCACATTCTGACTCACTCCATGTTTCGTCTTTCAGCACTTTCTTCTTCTTCTTATACTTTCCTTTCCTCTTTTTGAGCAACGGGCAATCTGGCTTTATATGATCTGGTTTCCTACATTTATAACAAACAAGATCTCTACCTTTGAGTTCTTCCTTGCTTTCATAGAGTCTCTTTTCTTCAGGAAACTTCACTTGTCGTTTGCCTTTGAAGTTTCCTCCTTTTCTCATGAAGCTGTTAAATCTTCAAGTGAACAACGCCATGTCTTCATCATCACCTTCATCTTATGATGAAAATTGATCACCTGCATCATTGTTGTTAGCTTTAAATGCTATAACTTTCTTACCTTTTAAGTTATCTTCCTCAATTTGTTGTTCTACTTTATAGGACGTGAATGTTTCAATCAATTCTTCTAATGTGATTGGTTGAATTCTCATTGTTTCTCTAACTAAGGTCTTCACATTGTTCCATTCTTTTGGTAAGGCTCTCAACAGTTTGTTCACATTTTCTCCATTGGTGAATACTTTTCCTTGATGTGCAATACCATTCACTATATCTGTGAACCTGTTGAACATTGGTGCTACTATTTCATCTGATTTCATCTTAAAGAGCTGATACTGTCCAAGGAGGATGTTCAGCTTTGTCTCCTTTACTTTATCAGTTCCTTCGAATGTGAGTTCCGATAGATTCCAGATTGTTTTAGCTGTGACGCACGTACAAATTTTATTATATTCAGTCATAGACAGAGAACAGTAAAGAAGATGTTTAGCCTTAACATTATGAGATGTTTTTCTTCTTCGTGCTTCCTCTGTGTTATGTGCCGCAGGAGCATTGGTAGCAGCATTTTCTACTGGAGCTTCTTGACCATCTCTCTGAGTAGCAGCTGGTACAGGTACTTCTATGCCATGTGAGATCACATCCCACATTTCGAGATCAGTTGCCTCAAGATGGGCTTGCATTTTGTTCTTCCGGTAGCTGTGTTAAGAGCAAGAGCATCACTAGTGATAAAACCACCAAAGTTAGCCATAAGATAAGGTCTTTATACTTATAAGAGATATACTTCTAAAGACGAGCAATAGGGCTTTGATAACAATTGTTGGGACTAACTATGCAACCTAAAGAGGGGTGAATAGGTTGCTTATGATGTTTTAAAAAATTTTGTGGAAAAATAATGTGTAACAAATAGATATTGGGTTTCACCAGATGTATGAGAGGCATTGAATCACTTGTGTGCTAAAAATGATAAACAGAAGAATAAGTAGTTGCACACAAGGATATATAGTGATTCGACTTTGATTTCAAGCCTACGTCCACTTTCCCCACTAGCAGCCACAAGTTGGGCTGGATTGCATAAGTAAATATTGAACAAGTTACACTCATCGTACACCACTCTTAATAATTGATAGATCACACTATCAGGAGTTGGGTGCATCTATTACTTGGTACACTTGATCTTTCAACATAATTACAATGCAGCAAGTACTATTAACAGACAGGAGCTTTTTGCTTAGTACATAGTGAGTAGCAGATTTCTAGAATTTCATGAGTACTTTCTCTAACTTGTTGGCTTCAAAAGACCTTCTCTTTTATATGTACCTTCAATATAGTCGTTGATGATGTTTTAGAGAGGCAAGATAGCCGTTAGAGCCGTTGGTGCTGCTGTCCTAGGAACTAACTACCCATATGGCCTATTCCTAAACTTTTGTAGACTTTCCTGAATTAGCTTTTGCTACTGTTCTGTAGCTGCGGTTTTGACAATTTATTAGACTATCTGTTCTCCTCTCTACCGGATCTTCTGCCATGCACATCCAGTCAACAACGGCTATAATGGTGAGACAACGGTCATATTGAATGATCCGTTATCTAAACATTACCATTTACTTGATCTTTTCAGCTTTAATGAGACATCGTCATTTAGCTGATTTTTGTGATCGATGGTGTTGTTATATGATCCTTCAAGAACAGTCTTGTGATCTTTTCTTCATTGGGTATCACTCAGTCCATTGAATGTATCTACACTTAGACAATGTAGATATTATACTAAGGATAATTTGGGTATCATCCAAATTCATTTGGTAGATGTTTCTCTAACACTCAGAATGTGGCGGGAGTTTTAGAAAACCAAGCAGAACATATGCCACCATGCTGTTATGCCAAACGACACTGGCCCAGCCCCATCCGGTTCCTTTGATCCTCGCAAAGGCCCAATTTGCATAAAATGCTGTAAGCGTTGAGACCTGCTCATCAAATATTTTTGCATCAGGGAAGCATATTGGTGATTGTTGACTGATTTATTTATTGTCCAAATTTTTCTGAGGACTTTTGACCGTTCACCATCGGTGAAAGCTAGTGGATTTGCAGTTCTCACTTCGAAGCAGACTCTGATGAAATTAGTCAGTAGAAAGTGCCATAGCAAACTTAACCTCCTAGCTGAGCAACTATGGATGCGCTGACCGAGATAAGTACAGGGCTAACTTACTCATTTGACAAAGATTAGGGCCTGGTTAACTATACTCACTTGCAAGTACAGGGCTGCCATCATTTCACCAGGGTTATTTCTCATTGATTCTGCGCCAAATTTGTCCTGCACCACGGAATATGGAAGGTATCTATTGGACTTCTTTCCAACAGTTTTAAGAATGCTATAAGAGAGGCATAAAAAGTAGAAAACCACACAAGAAACAGATTCTTACTGAGTCAGCATCTTTCATGGCCCAAAGAATGTTACGGTCATTAGTGCCAGGGTGAGAACAATTCTGGTAGTAAATGTTTCTTTCGACTGCCAGTTATTCGGCTCGGGAGATGGTTTCACTCAATCTTTGGAGATTGTCATGATCGTTCCTGAGATTGGTATAAAAAATTAGTCAAACTGGTCTTTCTTGACCTGCTATGTTAAAAAAGGGGAGTACAAGAATGAAAAACTATCATCTTACCATTGTTTAATATGGCAATGATCAAAACCACAAAGGGTGCAAAGTCAAACTTCCAGATCAAAGCAATGAACATAAAGCCAAACTGAAAAAACAAAATGATGTGACTGGATGAAATTTCATGAGGGAATACTTTTTTATTATCTTGAGTCTACATTTAAGGGAGGACACTTACCACAATACGGATCATAATGGAGATGGCATAAATCTTCAAAATTTCAGTCAACCATAACTAAGCTAGGAACACAATTAGCAATATGAAGATTGGCATGAAGAGTTTTCATGGGCCCTGCAGATGATGAAATGGGATTCTACAATATGCAATAGCTGGAAGGAGAGAAATAAGGGGATGCATGAGCTAGTTAACCCCCAAATGAATAGAGTTGTTGCTGCTATACTCTTCTCAGTGAAAGTTTGAGTATTAATTCAGGAAGGGAAAAAAGCAGTTCCTGATCTGGTCAAAAGCATCTGTAACAGATGGAGGATTGATTGTCGGTTGTATGTTCTTGCTCGACCAAGACTGCTTTGAAGCCATGTTTGAGGACTGTGTGCTCGATAGTGAGTGAGTTACTGGTTTTTACTTGTATGATTCATTCGTTTCTAATGTTTCTTGCCAATGTATGAGTGGGCTTTGTTGTCACATGGGTCATTCAGTTTAAGGAGAGATGTCAAAATAGGTTAAAGATCCATTTTTTTACTCATATTTAATGGGATGGATCGAAAATGGGTTAGCCAAAATTTAAAGAATAGGTTGTTATGGGCTTAGAGTAGCAAAGCTAAACTAAATATGGATTTAATTGGTCTGAACTAAACCCAAATGCCACCTACCAAACAACGCCTACTCTTGTTTGGGCTGGCTGATGCAGTTCGGGTTTTTGTCAGGCAGAGCTCACAAATTCACTCGTAGTCGGTGGATCACGGAGAGTGTGCACCCAGAGATACCAAACTCTTCCAAGAATCCAATCTACCGAGTCCCAATTTCAACTACATTTTAGTAAACTCCTGCAATCAATAGCTCCAGACGATTAAATCGTAAAGATCTAGCCTCTCAATGGACTTGCATCTTGCAATATTCTACTTTTTTGCGCATGCCCCTGCCTATTATGGCCAGGAGTTCTAACCAGATTTTGCAATTTGTAGCAGTCAAAAGCTTCACAAACTTTGTTCGGGCCTTTCAACGTAGTTGCACCAAGAGATATCTAACTCTTCTAAGAACCAGGATCAAATTGAGACTAGATAATGACAATCTACAGCATCCAACAGCTTCACATGATTTCCACGGTCTCCAATTTCAATTGGTTTGATCACCAAATAGCTTCAAACGAGTTGATTGCGGAAGGTCCAGCCTTCAAGGGACTTGCACCACAAGATATCCAATAACTTTAACATATCAAGTCTTTGAATTTTATATAGGCTTTCGCATTCTCGAACTTGCTACGGATACTTCACTTGAGAAAGGTCCGTTCAAGGGACTTGCACAATGAGATATCCAACACTTCCAAGAAATCCACTTTATCAAGGCCTTGAAATTCAAGTAAATTTTCGCATTCTTTAGCATTTAAATTCTTCAGACAATCTAACTGTAAAAGATTCAGCCTAATAATAAAATTGCACTAAGAGAGAAAATCCAACACTTTTGACCACTTCAATCTGGCAATTGCTTGAATTTCAACTATGTTTTCGCAATTTTCCATGGCCAACCTCCTTATACCATTGATTTGTGGGATCTCTAGCCTTTTGATGGATATGAATGAAAATATCCAATTCTGCCAAGAACCCGGATGTATCATGGCCTCGAATTCCAACAAATTTTGCACAAGAGTATGCCTTCAATAGCTTAAAATGATCTAATTGTGAAAGGTCCAGCCCTTCAATGGACTTGCATTACGAAGCATCTAACGTTTCCAAGAACCCCATAGGGCCTCGGATTTCGGCTAGATTTTCACAAGAAGAAGCCTTCAATTGCTCTAGATAATTAAATTGTGAAAGGTCTAGCCTTTTAATGGATTTGCAATAGGAGATACCCAACTCTTTCAAGAACTCTAACCTACAAAGGTCTTGAATTTCAATTAGATTTTTGTGATGGCTAGCATTTACTTTGTTCAAATATTTCAATTGAGAAAGATCCAACACTTTAATGGATTAGCATCAGTCGATGCTCAACTCGTCCAAGAACTTGGATCAATCAAGACCTCAAACTTCAACAAGATCATCGTTTTTTTCTTTCTTAATTTCGATGGAGCATTCATTCCATCTAAATAATCAAGGTCATCAAGACTAGGCAAATTTGGACACCCTGCTTTGTCTAATTTTGTCGTTTCACATATTTCATGTGCTCATGTTGGGAATCTAGAGATTTTTTCAAATTTTTACTAAAAAATTGATTGTTAATTGACTAAAAACAAATCTTGAGTCGTTGCCTTCTCGTGGTCCTCGATGTTAGCAAAACAACAACACCCACTATTACTTTTCTATTGAGAAGTAATTACAGTGTACTCAAATAATTGATGCAATAAAATAGACTTGTTAATTGACCTTGACTTAGAAAATAGTTGCCGTCTAGCTCTAGGCATTATCCGGCGAATGTCCATTCCTTTCACAGCTCCAAGAGGGCCTTTCCTTTTCACTTCCAGAAGTCATCCTCTACTCGTGTTTTGTCGTTACCTTTTAGGCATTATCTAGTTGCGGTTCTATCTCGGTGTTGAATGGAGGCGACCAACGTGAGCTGATTTTATAGATCATATGTGCACCAGCAGTTTAGTTAGCCCGCGCTTTGCATGGGAGGACTCGTTTAATGTTTATATTGTTGTCCTCTTTGGCCACGACATTAATAATGCATCTAAAAGTATGGGAAACAAAGAAAGAAAATGACATAATAGCTATGTTTCCACTATTATTAAATTACCAATGTACTAGTCTCTAGAACCATGCTATGCACCCGAAAATGACTTGTGAAATAGATTATAGGGAATAATAATTCTAGAAGCATACTTGATCATCATAAGAATAAGAGATTTTCGTAATATTGAAAAAAAGGAATTATATGTTCCCTTGAACTAAAGCAAATAAATTTAGTTCGATTAAAGTGGAAAAATAAAAACAAACTGGTTTCAAAAGAGCGGGAAGATAAATGTCACTCGTGGAGAGTGCCACATGTCAGCCATATGTAGAAAGTGCTTTGGTGCACACCACTTTACATTTATCATATAAGATAGATTTAGTATATCTGATTTCGATTGATAATGAGAAGTATTTAATTTTATAAGCCCAACTGTAAGGTCTAAGAAATTATGCTCTCTCTTTTTTATCAAGCACATAAAAAATTTGGAAAAATTATCCAAAAAGCCCTAAACCTATTCACTTTTACTAATTCAGTCCTAAACATTTTACTTGTGCCAATTGAGTCATAAATATTTTCACGTTTTGTCAATTGAGTTTATTTTAGCTAATTTTGGTTGGAAATCGCTGATGTGGATGTCGGTCGTCTTACGTGACACGGTTAGCGTTGACGTGAACAATTTTAATAATATTATAATATTTTTTCGATTTTTTATTTTTTTTTCCTTTTCTTTCGTTTTTTTCCTCGCATGGCTGGTTGCTACCATTAGTGAGGCCTGGCCTCGCTTGGGCAAGGTCGAGCGCCAACAAGGGCCCCCCTCGCCAAATCCGAGGAGGCCGATCCTTCCCTAGGCCAAGGTGGCCTCACCAGGCATCACCTAGGGAGGGTTGGCCTCACCGGGCCTCGCCTAGGCAAGGGCAAGGCCCGGCAAGCCTTGCCTTGGCCTAATTGAGGGCCACCCTCGGCAGCGATGGTCATCGATTGTCATCACCCTTAAACTTGAGGCCAGCGATGGTTGTTGCCTTGTATCGCAGTTGAGCAACCTGTTTAGGAACGTATCGAGCCTGGTCTTCCATGGCCGCTACCATGGGAGATATGCGAGCTTTGTGATAGAGCTCCCATGATTGTTGTTAACTGTATCACAAAGTTTGCCGAGCTCGCACAAACCTCCCATGGCCACGAGCTTCATAAGAGAGAGGAGAGAGGGTGGGGTCGTCAACTCAAGGAGCTTTGCGAGGGTGGCCCTCACCCAGGCGACGCTTGATGAGGCCACCTGGCTTGGGCTAGCCCTCACCAGTGGCCGGCGAAAGGCAGTGTGAGGAAAAAAAGGGAAAGGAAAAATAAGAAAAAATTAATAATAAAATTCAAAAAAAATAAAAATTTATTAAAAATTGTCCACATCAGTGCTACTAGTGCCACGTAGGATACCCAGCGTCAACGTCAATGGTTTTTGGCCAAAATTGGCCGAATGGAGTCAATTGACAAAATATAAACATGTTTGTACTAAATTGACACAGTTAAAATATTTATGACTGAATTGACAAAAGTTTATGACTTTCTGAACAATTTTTCAAAAAAAATGTTCTCATGCAGGCTATTGATTATTGATAATTAACTAGTAATTCATTGACTGAAAAGCAGTAAGCACGTGGTGATGGGTCATTGCTAGAGGTGATCGGTTCCCGATTCTCAAAATTGGGAACCGGGGACTAGATGGAACCCTCATTTTTTTTTCTCGCAACTTGATGCCATCTTAGGTTGAAACCGGTAAAAACTGGGCAATAGCTGGTCAGGTATTGGCAATAGTATAATTCAAAACAGAGCTAGAAGGAGAAGGATTGGCAATAGAATAAAAAGACGGCAATATAGGCCAAGGCAATGGAATCAGACTTTGTCCCAACGTTGTAAAGCTTTAAGCATCGGTGTCGACTTTGGACCTGGCGAGTTCACCTGCCACTTTTCTACTTCTGTTTGGACAGTGGACGGGAAAGACTTCTCAGAGGCCAGGGTTTATTAATTTGTTTGAAGAAATTAAACAAAAAGTATATATAGTCGGTTAGGTTCAGTCGATCCAGTTCGGTCAGTTCCACTTTTAGGAACCATGAACCGGATCGATACTCCCAAGAACTGGACCAAACTGATCGATTTGATCTAGTCCGGACAGTTTCTAATTCGGATGGTCCGTTTTGCACACCCATAGTTATTGCCTTCCCTTGGACCTCGACCTCGATCCAATACATCATTTGGCCGCATCCTCCACCAAGAATCTACCTATATCTTCAACAAATATAAACTAAACGAGTGTTTTTAAAGCGTGCGAGGGAGACTAGTCAGAGTATGATAATTAAAAGAGAATGAGACTTGAATTTTTGGTTTTCAATATTTTCTTTTGGACTGAAGTGGCACTTGAATTCACCTACTTACCTTTTGCCATTTCTCCACTTTTCCTTTTAATTTTTTTCTCAATTTTTTTCCTCAATTTTCTTCTGTTTCGCCTTTTTTTTAATGCATGAATAGATACCATTGTATACTCATAGCAATTAACTTTCAACAAACACATTTCGAGTTCCAGTCAAGATTGATTATAATAAAGCCCATCCACATGATGAGAGCCAATGCCTTTAGATATCATTTACTCTAGCACTCTCGTATTTAAACTCGTTAATTTGTTTCTATTATTCTTACAATGGGACTCTTTTCCATTAGAAATTCTCTAAACAATCCCAACAAGTTTGGGGGCCAACTTGTTCTTGGCAATAGTACTTCATTTAAAACAAAAAAACATGAAAAAGTACTATACTCACTTTTTTGTTATTGCTTAGTTATATACATTATATAAGATTCTATTTCATTTAAAACAAAAATCATGAAATGGGCGTCCCTCACCTTGGTGGAGGAATCATGGTGCCATTCCATGATTAACCCAAACTTGATTCTTTAAATGCTATAAATATATGAATAATGAATAAATATTCTACTACTAATTATTAATAAACATTAGATGATGAACTAAAAATAAAAAACCACATTAACATATACTTATAGATTAACTTAAAATTAAACCAATAAAATAAATAATAAACTGATTTAATATGACATCAAACTGATTATGGATATTAAATCTAAAGCAGGTTCTACAATTAAAAAGGTTTTACAACTATGCTTATTGTTCATCAATCTAAAATTACGAGAATAATGAGTATTCTATAATATAACAGTGATTTTTAACAACTTAATCAATGATATTGTTAATTATTATCATGACTTTTGTTTAGTTAACTGTGATTTTAGAATACCTTTTTAAAATGAATTATAATGTGCATTTGTATATTCTAACGCAAATACTTACATGTACCGGATACATTAGGTTAGATCTATCATAACCATTGAATTTACGATTCTCACATGTAAGATCCACATAACTCTCATGGAATCAAAGTTTGTGATTGATCTGGTACAGCAGACTTCATTTTTAGGGAAGAAATATTGCAACCCTGGAGTAGCTGAGCAAAGTCACTTTTTTTTTTTAAACTCCAAGAGGCCTCACTCACTCGGTAATGACAAGGCGCTGATTGTATCCACGGTGCCTTTCGAGTAAAGAACTGGGAAAGGTTTCTTGTTTTATGACAAATCTAATTGGTCACCAATCACCATCCACTTGTAACCCAGTAAATTACTTTTATAGACGTTATCCTTCATCACGATCCAATTTCTCCCAAGTTTTGTAATAATACAAATAACTCTCAAACTGGTATACTCGTACCGCATTTATTTTTGTGATACGAAAATTATGTTGGGGTAAATATTATGGATGTATCAGTTTTGGACGGCATTAGTCCAAAAAATTTCAATTTTTAGTTTTTGTTTCAAAATAGCTATCTGGAGCCGCACATATTAAGGGTGCTAATGATAAATTCTGTTCCTACAATAGATTTCTGGCCAGAAACATATTTTTCTATATCTATTCCCTGGACGAGTACACGTTTGATAACGACACAAAATTGCTCTTTTCGGAATAGAAATTCGTTTGATAGGCTTTCTTAAATATTTCCCTCCTACACTCTTTTCCATTCATGGACGGGAGGTGGCCAGCAGTGGGCTGGGGGAGGCGCCGGTGGGCGATGGGAGGTGAGGGCGAACGATGAGAAGAGTTTTTATTTTTTATTTTTTCAAAAATAGAAAAGTAGAAAATTTTTACTTCTCATTTTTGTTCCAAACCTATTTCTAAACTAAAAATTTATTTCGAAAATAGAAAAAATGAAATTGCATTGCCAAACGAATTTCTGTTCCAAACTCGTTCCCGGAAGTAGAAAAATAGATCTGGTCAGACATCAAATGGTTATCACGCGCGCTATAAATTACCATGGGAGCGTCTCCATATCAATTTGAACAAAAAAAATAAAGGCATTTAATTCGAAGACTGAATTGGTAAGGAAAAGTTTAAGCACGCGGTCGTACATATTGCAAAAGTCAAAGCTCATTGGTGTTTTTGTTTTTTTTTTTTAATTTTCTTTTTATATTTTTACATCCGTCTTGCAATAATGGTCGGCCGGTTAAAGACGCCCTTATGCACCTAACTCCCGTACCATGAAACTGGTAGGTGGATCTTTGAAATAAGAGTAAGGAAGAGAGACGTAACCGAGAGAAGCAGGTCCCCCAACACGAAAACCGATTTCATTTTGAGAGTAAGAAGGAGGCGATGGATATGGAGAATTCTCACAACCGTGGAGGAGGATCCACCGAAACAAGAGAAAAGAGTTTCGATGTGTATTTGAGCTTCAGAGGATTGGATACTCGCCGCGGCTTCGTGGATCATCTCTACCGTAGCCTCCACCAAGCGGGGATCCGTCTGTCCAGGTTTGAAGAGGAGCTCACCGTGGGAGGGAGTTTAGAGCAGTGGCTTATCCAAGCGATCAGGCATTCCAAGATCGCCATTCCGATCCTGTCAGAGAACTATGCGTCGAGCAAATGGTGCCTCCGAGAGCTGGCTCAGATTGTGGAGTGCCACGAGACGATGGGCCAGATCATCATGCCCGTCTTCCTCGACGTCACGCCATCGGTCGTGAGGGAGAGATCCCACGGTTACGGCAAGGCTATCGCCGTGCATAGACAGAGAGGATTCGACCCAGACACCCTCCGGAAATGGGAGGAAGCCCTCATCCGTGTGGGATCCATCCCAGGGCTGGAGAGTGATGGGTAAGTGTAATTGAGTAAGTTCGATTGAGTAACCTAGCATCCAAATCCCAGGGTAGCGCTTAGTTCAATTTAGTTAATCTAATTAGACTAGCGCTAGGTGTATCAATACCTTGTGTAGCTCGCTCTGATCTGGTACTCAATATGATTCACTTGTTTACATTCTTACTCCCAGCTTGCCACATTACTTAATGTTTTGGTTTTGTTGATAAATTTCAGTATTCCTATGTTACACACATCTTTACAAGCACACGACTGTGTTTTTCGGTTAACTTAGAGGCAGCGATAATGGTTGTGATTTTAGATTAAGATGGTCCAGGAGAATGTTCTTCCTCTTGGAATCTGCATCTACAGGAAATCTACCTCTTGCGAGAAAATGCCAGTGTATAGTGATACCGATTTGCTTAATTTCTGTCGATGCAACTAACAACCTTTGCATCTCATCCTACTGTGCTTTGTCTGTGTTGATTTAGTAAAAATAAGTGCCACTAATTGCGTGGCCTGTTTGTCTAAAGCTGATTGCTGTTTGATAGTTTTTGAAAGGAGAGCGTGAACTTTTTTCTTGCAAACTACTTCAGAGTTCAGAAATTGTTGGACTTACGTTAATCTTTGTACATGTGCCTTGTGCACACGTGCACGCATGGTACAGCTTACGCACACATGATTCAATCATCGAAGTACTTGTCGCAAATGTGTTGAGGGTATTGAACAGATACTTCGTTGGCATCGAGCATCATGTGGAAAGAGTTATGGAATTACTAAATGTGGAATCTAGTGATGTTCGTGGAGTTGGAATACATGGCATAGGGGGCACCGGGAAGACAACAATTGCAAAGTTAATCTACAAAAGAATATTTCATCTCTTTGATGGCTGTAGCTTTCTGGAAAGCGTTAGAGAAAATGCAGAAAAACCAGGAGGTTTAGTAAATTTACGAGGCCAGTTGATTTCAGATCTTCTAGGTGTAATGCATAGACAAATTTATTCTGATGATGATGACGGAATTAGATCCATCAGAAGCAGATTCTTTCACAAGAAAGTTCTCATTGTTCTCGATGACATGGAACCGAGCTTTGGACTTAAAACAATTTTAGGAAGTCTTGATTGGTTAGGCTCTGGAAGCAGGATCATAACTACCACAAGAAAGTTCTCATTGTTCTCGATGATATGGAACCGAGCTTTGGACTTAAAACAATTTTAGGAAGTCTTGATTGGTTAGGCTCTGGAAGCAGGATCATAACTACCACCAGAGATGAACAAGCTTCAGATGAGCTTGAAGTGTTCCTGAAATATAAGGTCGAGGGAATGCGAGAAGAGGATGCCCATAAACTTTTCCACATCCATGCCTTCAGGGAGAAACCTGCTCCAGATGACCTGGCTACTCTGCCCAAAGATATAGTATCAACTATTGACCAGCTTCCTCTGATTATTGAGGTTGTCGGGTCGTATCTATTTTCTAAAAGCAAGGACGTGTGGGAGCAGACATTAGACGAGTTGAAAGAAGTACGTTCGCAAGATGCTCAAAAGCAATTGATGGTAGTCATCAAAGCATTACCTGACAAGCAAAGAAAGATATTTCTGGACATTGCTTGTTTCTTCATTGGAGAGGACAAAAGTGTTGCATGCTACCTGTGGTCTAACCATGATTCCGCAAGCGGATTGGAATTAGAAGTGCCCGTCCCCTCGTCTATTGTTAAGATTGAGAACAATAAGCTGTGGATGCATGATCAACTTCGAGACCTAGGTAGGAATATCGTCAAATCGGAATATTGTGAACCTGGAAAGCGCAGCAGATTGTGGATGCACAAGGAAGCCTTGGATGTGCTGAAACAGGAAAAAGTAAGATACAAGTCCACCACTATGTTTACCTTACGATTGTATGCCTTACAACCCGTGTTCCTTTTTTCATAGAGGAAAGACACTAATGATGCGTTTGTTTTACAAAAAATGAATGATTTGGAAAATATTTTCTAAAAGGGATAATAACACGAATGGTCCTTAAACTTTGGCCCAATGTGCAATGTAGTCCTGAACTTTAGCTCAATGTTCAATGTGGTCCCTGAAAGTTTAATTTGTTCAGTGTGGTCTTTGGACTTTTGGTGCATGTTGAATGTAGTCTCTAAACTATATGAAAATGTTCAATATTGTCTTTCTATTAATTCAAGATCATGAACAATATTAAACATTTTCATATAGTCCAGGAACTGAATTGAACATGTACCAAAAGTTCAAGGATTACATTAAACAATTAAAAATTCAAGGACCACATTACACATTAGATTAAAGTTCATGGACCATATTGCATATTAGGCCAAAGTTCAGAGACTATTTGTGTCATTTTTCCTTTTTAAAAAATGATTGCTTATATTTCTTAAAATAATTAGTTAATGAAATTTTTTTTAATTATTGATAACAATTTATCTCTACATATTTTCATGAGCGATAAAAATATTTTTGGTTTATTCATTTTTGTAAGAGATACAAGCGATCAATTTTAGGAAAATGTTTTCCAAATCATTTATTTTCCGTGTAACAAATGGGCTCTCAATAAAATCAATTCTTTAGGTTGAAGTCTCTAAGCATTTATCATCTTCACATGTTTTTGTGGGGAAATGCTAAGTCCCATTGGTAATCCTATGTTCCATGTGTAGGGGACGGAACGTGTTGAAGGTGTTCTTCTCAAATTTGACAGTAGGTCCCAAGACACTTTTAAACCAGCACATTTTGCAAGTACGTCGAGCATAAGATTCCTTCGATTGGATCAGGCGGACCTCGATGGAAATTTTGAGCGGCTTCTGTCAAGTTTAAGATGGCTCCATTGGCAAGGTTGTCCTCGCCATCTTGGTGCTCAAAATTTGGATTTGAAGGAGTTGGTTATTCTAGATCTTTCCTGGAGCAAGGTCAATGAAAAATGGAATGGTTGGAGAGAAATCGAGGTATAGAAGTATATTATTTTTAATTTCATTTTTCAAATTGTTGCGGAAAAATTAACTCTTTTGTTATTCTACCTTCTGACAGAAAGCCGGGAAATTGAAAGTTTTGAACCTCACCGGTTGTGTTGACTTGATCAGAACTCCAGACTTATCTCATTACAAATGTTTAGAGAGACTGATTCTTGAAAGGTGCATTCGATTGGTTGAAATCGGTTCATCGGTAAAAAGTCTGAAGCGCTTGGTTTCACTGAACTTGAGGTTTTGCATTGAACTCAATAAGTTGCCTGAAGAGCTGGGTTCCCTCATATCCTTGCAAGAGATTCTTATAGATGGAACTGCTGTTCAAGAAATTCCTGCCTCCGCCGGTCATTTGAAAAATCTTGGAAGATTCAGTGCCCGCAACTGTCTTTCATTGATCCAGCTGCCCGATTCAATTAGCCATGCAAAATCTCTGAGGGTCCTTGCACTGAATGGTACCAAAATAACTAAACTTCCCATGTCTATTGGAGAGTTAAAAGTGCTACAACACTTGTCAATAAGTCATTGTAGGTCTATATTGAAGTTACCAACGTCCTTGGGGACTTTGGCTTCATTGACCGAACTTGATCTATCAAACACTGCAATTGTCGAATTACCTAATGATGTCGATAAGTTAAATCTTTTAACAGTTCTCAAAATTGATTTTACTTTTATAAGAGAGCTGCCTTGCGCTATATGGACGTTGAAGAGGCTTGAAGAGCTGCATGCTTCAAGATGTCGGAGTTTGGATGGGGAAATTCCTGGAGATATTGAGAAGCTTTCGGAATTGAGGGTCTTAAGGCTTGGATACTCTCGGATTCGTGGTCTACCAGATGACATTTGTACACTTCCCAATCTCGAAACGCTCGAGCTGCTTCATTGTGACAAGCTCCGTAAGGTGCCCAAGCTTCCTTCCACTTTAATAAGGCTATCTGTCAGTTCTAAGTTGATGAATTCAATCCCAGACATCAGTAGTCTGGTTAAGTTGGAAGAGTTATTCTTGGCCGATGGATCCCAAGAACTGGTACCTGTCAAAGGTCAAATGGAGGTGATAGGATGCGCTTTTTTGCAGCTTGAGAGTTTGTCAGAGCTAAAGATATTGCAGCTATCTCTGTTAAAGATCCAACTACCACGTGTTGAGTTGGATCACCTTCGTAAGCTCACGAAGCTCTCCCTTTGCTGCATTCACTTGGAAGAGCTACCACAGCTTCCTTCGAGTTTATATACTCTATCACTTCGCCATTACAAATCGCGGACAGGATTGCCAGATCTTTCATATTTGAAGCTCCTGTCAGAATTCGAGCTTTTCGACTGTGCAGTAACAGAAGTTCCAGGCCTCGGGAAGTTCGAATCCTTGCGAGTTTTCAGAATATCTCACTGCAACCTGCAGCAGCTGGATGAGCTGGAGAACTTGATATTTTTAGCATCATTGAATGTTTCATACTGCTTAAGTCTTGAGGAGCGTCCCCATCTGTCAAAACTGAAGAAGTTGAAACTGAAAGATATTAAAATCAAGGGCTGTCCGAAGATTCACGATATTAAAAGTGTGGAACACCTGAATTCCTTCGAGGAGCCAAGCAGTTCAAAAATTGAGGCGGAAAGCTCATCCGAGGTAACCAACACTGCTGATTTTCCCACTGGACCGCAAAAATGGAGGATGGCACTTGATAAGCACATGTCATGTTTGGAATTTTTGCAAAAATCAATGAATTGCTTAATAATAACAAAAATGTTTGACACCATGAATTACGATGTAAAGGATATTTTCTCCCTTAATACATGCGGAATCATTTTTTCAAATGAAATTTGAGTCATTAAAACTTTATATTTCTTTCATCTTCTTTAATGGGAAGATGGGTCCAAATATGTAAGGACTCCGCTTCTTTTTCTTCTTTAAAAGGGCAATATACAACCAAAGAACTTCTATTTGTGCCAGTTAGTTTAATCATGCTTTCCGGAGGTGTTGTTATGTACTCAATCCAGAGCGTTGAACGTTGTATTGGTATGCTAAATCTTTGGTGTGGTGCGGAAAAGTGCTGACTGCCATACCGGTATCTTAAATCTCTGATGTGGTGCTTCCGTTATGTTCAAGTTAATTCTTAATCCAAAGTGCTGTGAATAAATTGGGATGAGTGGCTTATAGAAGGTGTTCCATTCTCCAAATTGTTCTCTTGTAATTCAGACTTGTTTACGAGCTTCTCTTCCAAGGTCATAATCTGATCAATACTGTTGATGAAATCTCAAAACTCGTTTGGTCTCTTTTCACGTTCAGTCAGTTTGAATCTAAGCATCAATCTTTATAACCGTTTGACACGCAGTAGAAATCTTATTTGATGCACTGAATACATGCTTACACAAGTTTTGTCACAGGAGGAGTTTAACAAACCAGCTGATACCGAACATTCTTCTTTTAAGGGTGTCAAATGCAAATACGAAGGTATGCTCTACATTGAGATTGTCAAATCTGAGTTGTTCTATAAGATTGAGTATGAGGTAAACCTTGAAATGTAGAACACTGAAAGAGGTCATGGCTAGAAAGCTGCCAGACCATAAGGATAGGCAGTTAAGGGATTCTTTCAAGCTATGCCATATTGTTGGAACTGGTTAGACTTTTGACTAATTTTTTCGGGCCATATAGTAAATCTTACACATTAGCTATTGCTCCTCTTGCTATAGTAAGCACATACGATCCTTAAGAATATAATATGCAAGTGCTGACAAACATCATCAGGCCCTTTTATCCTCGATTGCTTTCTGCTTGAATTAGGCATTTTATCTATCCATCCAAAGAGGCGAGCTGAGTCGCTATTTGACGCTTGTCTCCTTTCTCAATAGAGGATTGACGAACCCCTTTTGTCTGACAGCTGTTTTTCTGACCGATATGACTACATCAGCGAAGGATGATGGCAACGCTTTCCCTGCCAATGACGAAGATGAGGATGAAGATAACATTCCTGAAGGGGAGATGGATAAATCTGCTAAAAGCATTGCCTTGGAGATTTCTGACGAGCCCACTCTTCCACCTAAAGCACAAGAAAAATCTTCCAAGTCTGACCAGTCAATCACTGAATCTATGGGCACTTCTTCTAACTTGCTAAGTTCTCCCTCCGTTGGAAGCTCATCAAGCACAGCGGGTAGAGTGAAGGTAATACTACTGACGAGTTCCTTTTCTATTCAATTGACTCTATCAATGATTAATTCCATATTTCTTTCAGAACGATGATTCCAAATTCAGCAGTCAGATTGTCGGAACCAAACTAACATACTCTCTGTCACATAAATCAAACTTAAGTGATGTTGAACCTGATGAGGATTCCAGTTTGTCAGTGGATCTGATAGGGACTGGAACTAGTGGCATCTCTCCATCGACAGATGCAACGAGGTCTGAGACAATGGATGCATCTATCATTCCTAGTACGGGCAATCAATTGGAAGGGATGACTGATGGCATCCATCAGATGCTGTCGATTCAAACTCCTTCTGCAGTTTTGCTTCTTTCAGCTCCAAGACAAGGTATTAACTTTGCTTTGCTTCGCATCATAAACCATTCCATTAATATTATCAAATTAGACCTTATCTTGCTTTATCAGGCACTGAAGGGGTTTCACTATCCGTTCCATCGCCTCTAGTGAGTCAAGCTGTTGATTTGAGGTCCTCTCTAGCAAAGCAAAATGAAAACATTAACAGCCCTGCGATCGTCAGCGTTCAGGAGCCCTCGCCGATGCCTGTTTCTGGTGCTAATTTGTCGCCATCATCTCCTTGGCATTCATGGTCACAAACAGTGGGTCAAACTGATGTTGGGGAATCTTCAAGTTCTTCTGCCAAAGCCATGGTCGCTCTTGAACAGGCTGCAAGGATACTAAAGTCCAGGCTCACTAACTCCAGTAATGTTACATCTGAATCCTTGTTAGCATCTATCACTACTGATGAAGTGATTAAGGCTAAATGGACCGAGTTTCTCGAACTCTCCCAAGGTGGTTTTCCATCGATTGCAAATGACCCGAAAATCGCCAAGCGGCTTAAGGCTTTAGCGAATGAACTATGTGGCAGTGATATCCATTTCACAAAGTCTCCCAGGTTCAAGAAACAATGTGAAGATTTCTTGGCTGAATTTCTCCATGGGATGGATACTTATCCACAGAACTGTGAAAGAATTGCAGTTCTGGTATTCTTGGAAAAAGTCTATCGATATTTTCATAATTCCATCGAGGAAGTCTGTCATAGCTTGAAGATCAAACAAGATGCCCTGCAGACTTTGGTGAGTGATCGGGCTGGTCTTGATGCTGAAGAGGCAGACCTTGAGAGACGACTAGCTGAAATTCGAAATCAACAGAGACTCAAAGACATCCAGATGGCTCAGGTTGAGGGGGCTTTGTGGCAGGATATTGGTTCTTTTAATACATTGATGGTTGCAAAAAATCGACTCGATGAGGAGATGGCCGAGAAGCGACACATCAGAAATCAGCATTTACTTGAAAATAGTCAGTTTGACAATATCATGTCAGCTTTCCAAAGAGAAGTCAGGGACTTTGTAAATAACATGTAATCATGATGCTGCCTTAATGAAATCTGTCTTTGGTTTGTTCCTTTGTCGAAATCGAATTTTCAAATCAAGTATACGTACTCATCCGATCAATACCATCGTCAAGAGCAGCTACATGTTTATTTATAGCTACAAACAAGCACAGGCCTCCTTAGTTTCTTTCAGTATAAAGCAGATTGAATCTCCAATCTATAGAGCAATTATTTTGAAAGCTTACCAATCAGGGAAGTGTTTTCATAAAATTTTTGGAAAGAACCTTGACTGTCACAAGGCCAAAAGCTTTCTCAGTAGGTTGTATGCATCACTTGTTCCCATAGATAAAATAGCATCCCTTATCTAATGAGGCAGGGAAACATTAGTGAAGCACAGGAATCAAAAGTGCAAACAATGGAAATTATGGCTAACACAACAAAAAAGGTTTATAGTCCCTATGAAGAAAAGAACCTTTTTATTTGATAGATTGGCTTCGAGATTTATATCCTTGAAGAAAGCAGGATCACGAGCCGATCTATATAAAGAACCATCATTTCCACTGATAAATACTAGCGATCTTAATTGGTCCTCCGGGCATATTGTAGACATGCCCACTTCTAAATCATCATCTGCAGAAACCACAATAAATGATAGAGTACTAGCTACCAGCATAATTATGAACGCGCTTGTTTTAAGTAGAATAGCTGGTCATAGACAAAGAATCTAACAATTCATCACCAAATTTCAAGGACCAAACCATGAAGTCAAAAGAGATCCAAGCAGAGAAAGAGCAAGAGAGATCAAGAGAAAGGGGGAAAAAACAACAAAAGCGAAGAATGTCATGCCTTATGGATCGTGAATACACTCGCTGATAAGACCTTAGCTCTCAGATCAGGCGATGGCTTATCAAGCGATGCGAAGGGAAGCAAAAGAACAATCGGACTTCGGATTTCAAATTGTGGGAATCTGGTCGGCTCCCTCGAGAAAACGGAACTATTTGTCGAGAAAATATTCGGTGCCTCTTGTGATTCCCGTGGAAAAATCCCAGCCCGTCAGAGGCATCGTCGGAGTCGGCGTTGGACGCTAGGGTTGAGGTGGAGGCTAAGGCGTCGCTCGTCGGAGGCAGCGTTGGCGTCGACGCGAGGAGATAGACCTTGGTCGTCCGAGGCAGCAGACCTTGTTCGTGGGAGGCGACTGACGTCGCTCGTGGGCAATAGTAGACCTTGCTCGTCGGATGCGTCGTCGGCGCCGAAGGCTAGGGTGGAGAAGGAGGCGGAGGCAGAGGCTAGGGCGTCGCTCATCGGAGGTGGTGTCGGCATCGGCGCGAGGAGACAGACCTCGCTCATCGAAGGCAGCAGATCTTGCTTGTGGGAGGCGATGGACGTTGCTTGTGGGCAGCGGTGAACCTCACTCGTCGGAGGCGTCGTCAATGTCGGTGTCAGAGGCTAGGGCGGAGGCAGCGGTGGAGGCTAGGGCATCGCTCGTCGGACGCGGCGTCGACGTCGGCGTCGGCGCGGCATGAAGGAGACGGAGCGTGGGGATCTGGATGGGAGAGCGAAAGAGAGAGAGTGTCGAGAGAGAGGGCGCTTGATTTTATTCAAAAATTTTCTCATCCATATCTCTCAACCCTTTGCCGTGCCGTGGGAGTAGAGAAAATATTAGGTGAGTTTAATACTCCACGTCATCCATGCAGCACACCATTTAAAAGTCGACATCTGGCAATCCGGGCCCACCTTCTGACTCCTCTGTCTCTCTCCCCTGCTCCGTTACTTTTGCATTTATCGGACGTTATCTCTCTGTCTCAGTTCAGGACTCCGTTGCTTCTTCTCCGTCCCCCTGCTTTTCCCGCTCGACCTGAATCCCCGGAGCCGGAGCCGGAGCCGCATGTGTCACCTCCGACGGCACGATCTCGAGGATCTCCTTCGAAATGGGGGCGTGGTGGCCGACGCGTCGAGGTCAGCGCGGTGCTTGGCGGCGCCCTTCCCGTCGTCGCGCCGGTGGGAGGTAAGGCAGAACGAGAGGAGGAAGAGCGCGACCATGATGAGGGAGCCGAGGAATATACCGACCGACCCACAGGAGGAGGACGAAGATGGAGGTCGGCTTGGACAGGTTGGTGTTCACGAACGACAAGTTGTAGACCGGCATCTTCGCATCAACCCTCCGCAAGAAAAAAATCGAGCCTTTTGGTGAACGGAGGCATGGGTGGTTTCGATCGTGAAGAAGAAGGGAGGAGAGAGAGAGCGGAGCCGTGAACGGAGCAATGCAAAGCAGATGAGGGAGAGTGGGGAGGAGAGAGGGAGTGCCAGTGTGTCTAACGGAGGGAGGAGACGAGGGAAAAAGTAATGGAGAGACAGAGGAGTCAGAAGGTGGGTCCGAATTGCCAGATGTTGACTTTTGAATGGTGTGCTGCATGAATGACGTGGAGTATTAAACTCACCTAATATTTTCTCGTGGGAGTGATTCCACCGTGGAGCCTTCCTGACAGGTGGGTCCTCCTCGAACACGTGTCGCCACCTCAGGGTTGTGATTTTTCCACAGTGAAATCACGAGGAGCACCTAATATTTCCTCCACATGCCTCAACAGAACACCACATTGCTCCATCTCTGGTCGATGCTATGTATAGAAACCGTTCATGTGTCTCGGAAGTTGCATCGTCCACATCGCCGCAAAATCTTCTTGTTGACACATAAATTTTGACTAATCATTTAATAATTAATTACATAAAAAATTAGGAATTAGATTTTGATCCCTAAACAAAAATATTAAAATTGCATAGCATATAGTTTAGGTCATATAGGTTAATTGCACTTCACATCGGACTGGCGGTGATAAGTAAGTTGAAAACCCATCACGTAAACCAAGCTCAGGCACCAAGCGAGGCTCGGCTCACTCCGGGGATAAGGGATTGAAAGTCACAAGTATAGAAAGGCCTTCGTTGTCTTAATTTGAGCTTAATTCAGCCCATTGAAAATTAAAATTAGAAGATAAAGCCTAAGCCAAAGCCTACTAGGATTAGGAAAGCCCGATCAATTAACCTAAGTATGCAATATAAATATGTCGTTATGCCTCATAATTTAGGGGGCTCTCATAATTTTCAAAACATAATTCTTGAGAGTACAAGAGACACATGTGAGATTGAAATTGAGAGGAGAAGATGGCCGCAAGTGCCACGCCGCCGCCACTGCCCAACGTTGCATTCGCCATCGCTGTGGGTGCGCTAGTACTGCTTCCCTTCACAGCCCCCACGTCGCCCCTCCGCCGTGTTCGGGTTGCCCAAGCCCACGCCAGGCTCGAGCTCGATCAATGATAATCATCACCGTGCCCCCTACCAAGTCGAGCTCGACCAACGTCCATTGCACACCGCCCTTGCTGCCTCAATGCCCGCTGAGCCCTGCTGCTGCTTTGCTCCGTTGCCGCTACTGACTTGACGCTAGTGCTGATGTTGACGCTGCTACTGCCGTGCCAAGCTGACGTCTACGCAGCTGTCAATCGCCCGTCGCAATTGTTCGTAGCCCCTGCTGCTTGGCCTGTGTCGAGTCGTTACCGCTCATTGTGCCGCCCTGAACCACGCCGCCGCTGCCCATGAGCTCCTAGTGTTGCCCATTAAACCCTATCCCGTGCCGAGTCGCTGCAGCTCGCTGCCATCCCCTTGCTCGAGCCATTGTCCACTCCTGCCCAACCGCGACTCGCGCCCGTTGCTACTCCTGCCAATGCCGTAGCAACCAAGCTACACCCGATGGACAGCATCCCTGCCGAGCTCGTTACTCCACTGAGTCCGCTGCTAACCCTCACCGCCGTCGCTTCTCTCATGGCCAAACCTGTGGCCGTGAGTTGCCGCCCTCGCTGCCATCCCCGTCGATGTTCGATTTTGTCCCGGCAGATCCTGTTGATTTGGTACTTGGCCGAGCGAGAGCTCACTACCCGGCGCCCGTCCCCGATCAATCTCGATGTTCCTCGTCGTTCATGTAGCCATGGCATCCTTACACCGAAACGGCCTGCGTTTCTATTTTATAGATTGACCATAGTACCACCACATCGTTGCCGTCGATTGCTCGCCATCGGTCACCCCGCCCCGTGATTCGTAAGCTTCATCCGATCCAAATTTGAATTTGGAAGTTATCCACGAAATTAGGTAATAATTCTTATCTATATTCTTAGAGTATTCAATTTCCTAATCTTTAGGGTAATTTGAATATTGTGTGAATATTCTGTGGTTAGCTAGATATTTTAGGATAGTGTGTGCAATATCCGTAATACTCTAAGATACCCCAAATTAAGAGTTCTGCCTAATTTACCAATATACCTGGACGATTATCTGATCTTAATCGTATGGTACGATACGTGGTGGTACAGAAAGATCATTATCTTATCCGTAATCACTTGGATATAATAATAGATCTTATCTGCCTTCCAAATTCAAACAATCGACTTTTCATCAATGTCACACCCCGAACCCTACGAACTCGAACCATCCCATCAATGGTCGTTGAGAATGTGACATCCCAGGACTCGTCGTCGACCCCTACAACTTGCCAACAAAAGAACGCAAGCGAAAGCAAACTTTGAACACCCCAAACAACAATCAAGCACGGGATAGTGAAGGAAACACAATGATACTCAAAGAACGAAGCCATTTATATAAACATAGAGTTAATCACAGGAGATACAATATACAAGCCTTACTAAAGGCTACACCTATGGACCACGCACAAGCAAAAAGAGTCGGGTGGTCGGTTAGCTTAACTACTCTACCAAAAGAGGGCGCTCAAAAAGGTGGGATGACTAAGCCTACCATCAATCCTCGTGGTACCCCAGAGGCGTCCACGGGTCAATCAGCGATCGAACTGAATCAGAGTCTGAGTCCTCTGGGCCGGTGTCAGGATCAATGATAGCCCCATCAGGAGGATCTATCTCCATGGGTTCCCACTCCCCTACACCATCATCAGGGGGAATATCAAATCCTTGGAGTGTACCATGCAACTCATCCCCATCTCAATAAAACCACGCCAAAATGGTGTGCGACCTCCAAAACGCAAACCCTCGTCCACCCACAAAGTCGTGGCATGCCTAATGTAAACCCTATCCTCTCCTGCCGGATACTCGGTCAACTAATGGTTCTTATCCATCGGTACCCAAAACGTTGCGGAGGACCATTCATGGTCGGGGATCTGAAACGGTTAGAATACAATAATGAGATAAAATCTCAATAAGTAAACTCCCTAAACCTCGCTTAGGCTAACGTGTACCTCCGGACAACCCTAAACATGCAATTCTAGCATCCAAATGCTATGAACAACCACAGGCGCCATTATCTCGCCTTGGCATATATGCAAACCCTGCACGTTAGAAATTATTATAGCATGCAAGTTGCTTCTCGAGCACGCACGAGACAACCATTGCATGAGCATGCATAACATAATTAATAACCCAGACATACTCGACATTAAGCTCAAGCATAGCATTTCCCAATGCATATCACACTCATAGTTGTCCAGATTATTAACGACCCATCGGGCCACACCGAACCCCCGCCAGTCTTCCAGTCTAGCCGGACATTGTCCCGCTACTTCGGACATGGCAATGTCTAGGATCGAACACCCTCTGGCAAGCCAGGTACCAGACGGCATTCCTTAAAGGAGCATCGAACCGACCTCTACCACCACCGGCAACGTCTAAAACTCCTGCCTAGACGGCATCCGAACTCCTGCTGGGCATCATTTAGAGCTCCCGCCTAGACGACCCTTATCATGACCATGTGCACACATCACTCACTCAATGCTAATTCTTATCTTTGCAATTAGTCAATGTCAAGTGTTTATGACGTGTAAACCACTAAGAATGAACATGTCATGAAACGCATTTAATCAAGCGTGAATAGCACTTCCAACTAACCAATGAACTGTGTCCACCAATAAGCATCCCAAATCAACCACAAACAAGCCATAATCAATTGAGTTACAAATCAACCAAGTCATAGCATTAAATAACCATACACAAACGGCCATCAAGTAACCAACATAATCAGCCATTGAGTAGCCAAAATTAACCCCTAAATCAATCCAAACCAGCCACAATTTGGTCTCCAAGTCAGACAATGCACAGGCCACAATCAGCCACTAAATGGTCTCTAATCAAACTCTAAACAAGCAACCATAACAACCACTAATCAACCAAAGATTAATCCACCATTCAGCTATTAAATCAACCAATGATCAGCCACTAAACACTCCACAAAGCAGCCCCTAATTAGCGCACAAATCAGCCCGCAATATCATTACTAAACAATCACTAAACAACCCCTAATTAGCCCTTAAACACATCCATTAGTCATCCATTACCCTAACCAAAGATTAGGAAGTTACTTACTAAGAAATCTAAGCAAAACCAAGCCAAGAAAGTAGCAACAGCCATGGCAAGGTGGCGGAACAGCAAGTAGCTTCGGCGGCACTGGCGATCGACAATGGCAGGTGACGGATGGCTCGGATGGTGGCAGTGCTGGTTGCAGGTGAGGGTGATGGTGGTAACGGTGTGGTAATGTGGTGATGGTGGTTGAAACAACATGGATGAATGAGAGAGAGAGAGAGAGAGAGTTAATGGTGAGGGTGGCCGACAGTGAGCAACGGGCGAACGGCAGTTGGTGGCTCACGGAGACTCATGGTGGTCGAACGGCGTCGGTTTAGTGGTGGCGTGATGATGGTCATGACGGTGATGGACGAGAGGAAGGGAAAAGGAGGTGGTGGCGGGTGAGCAGCGACTGCGGCTAAAGAGGGTAGCGGACGGCGCTCAATGGCAATGACCACGGCGGTTGGGGTGGCGGTCGACAAGGGCTAGTCGGGCTGGTGGTGGTGTGCTCGGCCAAGTGAGAGGGAGAGTAAGGGAGAGAGAGTGAGACTTGATCCAAGAGTGAAAGTGAGAGAGACAAGTGTGCGTGCGTGCATGTATGTGTGTGTGAGAGAGAGAGTCTAGCTAAATCCACTCAAAACCCCATCAACCACCCCACTAGCAATCCAATCGTCAATATATATTCTTCTTCCCCAAATCAAGATTCAAAGGTTAACAATTTATCTCCCAATTTAACTCACCTAAATACTAATGGCAAGTAAATAAATAAACAAGGAGGGGAGGGGTAAAGTAGTCTAAATTTTTGGCCAAGAGGGAGGGATGTCTCAATGTCCAAATTGCCCTTTAACAAATCAAAGGAGTCCAAATTATCTTAGGGTAAAAAGGTCTTTTCCAACTTCGGGTCCGAATTCCACTTTGTCGACAATTTCCGAGCAAACTGACAATGGTTGAACTTAATGAAACGAAGTCCAATCGATTAGTCATGGTACTCTTGAAAGTTCGATACCCAAATTCAGAGTTTAATTCGTGGCCAAAATCAATCAATTGCTACTTTAGTGTATCTCAAACTAACGGGTGGCTTTTAGGAGTTACGCGTATAGACCCGTGATTGATTCAATTATCAAATCACATTTTAAATTTGCTCAAACCATGGCGACCTCGGTTATCACGTAATTGCGAGGGTCAATCACTAGTTCCGAAGGATGCGATCGTTCGGAATAGGTTTAGGATCATTCGCAATTCATACAACGGTCAAGCGGAATACCCGCGATCCAATTGTATATTATTGGCGAATCGTTCCATAACTATACTTGGATCAGTCTATAATGGCCCAAAACATTCCCTCGTCAATCCTTATGGTCGAAGCGTCAATCCTTGATCGAGTTCTTAGGTCCATGTACTTAATTCCTAGCTAGCCTTTCCTTAACGGTTAGTCTTTTTAAGAGTGATTAATTCCGAGTGAGATCTAACTGAAAGTATATCGATGAGATAATCATTTCATAGGCCCCGAACAAGGTCAAAATTCAAAATATTACAACTCTTTCTCCCTTACAAAAATTTCGTCCTCGAAATTTACAATAATCCAAGTTACTCAAACAATAAAGGGTGCTGACGCTGCATGATTTCTTTACTTTCCCACGTGGCTCCTTCTGTTCCGTGATGTTGCCAAGCTACTTTAACCAACGAGATCGTCTTATTCCGCAAAACTTGCTCTTTTCTATCTTCTATCTATACTGGTCCTCCATGTACGACACCCTATTATCCACATCTATTCCTTCATAATTCAGCATGTGGGTCGGATCTGGTTAATACTTCCTCAGCATAGACACGTGGAAGACGTTGTGAATTTGAGACAAATTCGATGGCAGGACGAGTCAATAGGCTAGAGTTTCGATTCTTTCCAATATCTCAAATGGGCCTATATACCTTGGGCTTAACTTTCCTTTCTTATCAAATCGAGACGTTTCTCGTATTGGTGATACCTTGAGGAAAACATGATCTCCCACTTGAAACTCCAAAGGCCTACATCTTCGATCCGCATAACTCGTCTAACGACTCTGGGCAGTCTTAAGCCTTTCTCAAATGACCTTAACCACCTCAACTAACTGTTGTACCAATTCTGGACATATTATACTCCTTTCACTAACCTCATCCTAGCACACTAGAGTTCTGCACGTTTTGCCATATAACGCTTCAAACGGTACCATTCTAATACTCTGCTGATAACTATTATTGTAGGCGAACTCAATGAGATGTAACTGTTGTTCCCATCCTCCTTTGAATTCCACTACACAAGCCCATAACATGTCCTTGATGTCTAAATCGTCCTCTCATACTGACCATTTGTTTGCGGATGACAGGCTATGCTATATTGCAACTTAGTCCCCAGAGCTGTCTAAAGACTTTTCCAAAAGGTTGCGGTAAATTTAGGATCTCTATCCGACGTGATTGTTACCGGTACTCCATGAAGACGGACTATTTGTCGCATATACAGCTCAGTATACCTATCCATTGCGAAATCCTTTCGCACTGCTAGAAAATGTGTTGACTTGGTCAACCTGTCGACTATAATCCAAATTGAATCATGGCCTCTCTGGCTCCTCGGTAAGCCCATAACGAAGTCCATAGTGATATTCTCCCATTTCTATTCTGAGATTTCCAACAGTCGCAACAGTACACCAAGCTTACAATATTGCGCCTTCACTTGCTGGCACTTTAGGCACTTGGCTACGTGCTTTGCTCCATCCACTTTCATTCCATTCTACCAGTAGTGCTAACGCAAGTTCTAATATATCTTTGTACCGCCCAGATGAATGCTATAGTTACTACGATGAACTTCTACCAAGATTTCCTCCTTGAGCTCTGCGTCATTGGGCACGCATAGACATCCCCGAAACTTCAAGATCCCGTCCTCGGATACTTGAAAGTCAGGTTTTCTCTTAGTTGCATCCATACTCAGAATCTTTTGAACGTCAGGGTCCGTAGATTGCAATGCATTAATCTTCGCCAGAATCTTTGGCTAGATCCTCAAAGTAGCCATTAGATTCAAGTGGTGACCTACCTCAAACTTGAATTTCGAGTCTCTTACTCCCTCGAGTAGAGTCCATTCCTTAATCATTATTTGTGCGATGCTCGATTTCCGACTAAGTGCATCCGCTACCTTGTTAGCCTTCCCAGGGTGATACAGAATGTTACAGCCGTAATCCTGTAATAGTTACATCCATCGATGTTGTCTCATGTTCAACTCCTTTTGGGCAAACAAGTACTTTAAACTCTGATGATCTATGTACATCTAAAACCTTTCTCCACACAAATAATGCCTCCAAATCTTTAGTGCAAAGATGATTGTTACCGGCTCCAAATTGTGAGTCGGGTAGTTCAGTTCATGAGGCATCAACTATCGTGATGCGTATGCAACCACTCTTTCATGTTGCATTAATACGCATCATAATCTCTTTAGCGACGCATCACTGTAGATCTCATATCCTTCAGGACCTGACGGTATCATCAACACAGGGGAGATAGTCAACTTGTGCTTAAGTTCTTGGAAACTACTTTTGCACTTATCCGACCATTCGAACCGTGTTTCATTCTTTAGTGAGCGAGTCAAAGGAGTGGCTATCGTGGAAAACCTTTCCACGAAACGTCTATAATAGCCTGTCAAGCCTAGGAAACTTCGAACCTCTATCACTGTCATTAGTCTCGACCAATTCGTGACTGCCTCAATCTTTGTCGAATCCATTGAGATTCCATCCCCAAAGATCACATATCTAAGAAACGCTACTCGATTGAGTTAGAACTCGCACTTACTAAACTTGGCGTAAAGTGCATATTTCTCTTAAGATTTGCAAAACCATCCTTAACCGTCGCTCATGCTCCTCGGGACTCTTCGAGTATACCAAAATGTCGTCGATGAACACTATGACAAACTGATCGAGAAACTCCTTAAATACCCTATTCATCAAATCCATAAAGGCAGCTTAGACGCTAGTTAATCCAAACGGCATAACGTTAAACTCGTAATGTCCATATTTTGTACGAAATGTCGTCTTCGGTATATCCTCATTCTTGATCCTTAACTGATGGTAGCTTGTTCTTAAGTCTATCTTGAAGAATACCGATGCCCTTTGCAATTAATCGAACAAGTCATCTATTCTTGGTAATGGATACTAGTTCTTGATAGTCACTTGGTTCAACTGTAGATAGTCGATGCACAAACGCAACGAACCATCTTTCTTCCTTACGAACAATGTTGGTGCTCCCCACGGTGATGCACTCGAATGAATGAATCCCTTATCCAGTAGCTCTTGCATCTAAACCTTTAACTCTTTCAACTCTGACAAGACCATTCTGTAGGGTGCTCTAGAGATCGGCTCTGTCCCAGGGGCCAACTCAATCATAAATTCCACTTCTCTCTCAGGTGGTAATCCCGACAATTCTTGAGGAAAGACATCAGGAAAATTACACACCTTGGCTATATCCTCTAGCCTTAGTTCCTCGACCAACGAGTCAACCACATTCGCCAAGTAACCTTAGCATCCTTCTTCTAACAACTTAGTCACCTCCAATGACGAAATCCAAGGGATCGAGGTTCCTCCTCGACTTCCCACAAACTCATATCTAGAGTGACCAATCGGATTAAATTGGATCATCCTGCTACTGCAGTCCATCATATCTTTCTGCTTCACAAGCCAATACATCCCAATAATAAAATCGAAGTCATATATAGCCAAAACTGCCAAATCAATCAATTCCACTCTACTACCAATAACTATCTTACAATCTGAACATACTAACGAAATTAGCACTTCATCCTTAAGAGGAGTGGTAACACGCAAAATCACTTCTAACGGTTTCAGTTCAATCACTGTTAATCTAACAAATTGTTCAGATACAAATGAATGCAAAGCCCCCGGATCAAACAAAGCATAGGTAGCATGATCACATAAAGAGACCGTACATGTGATCACACCAAGGCGCATTCTCTGCTTCCTTCCTCGCCAAAGCATACACTTTTCCTTGTGTTTGGGGTCGATTCAAGTTACTCTGTGGTGCGGTCCCAGCTTGCAGTTCCACTTGATTTTGTTGTGGTTGCATTGGTGGTCTAGTGGATAGGCTCGAACAGTCCTTCACTTAATGACCATGTTGGCCACATCCATAGCAAGCTCTAGTCTTACTTGGACAAGGGCCATTCCCATGCCTCCTTCCACAAGATCGGCATGTGACATTAGAATAGTATGTTGTCTTCCCAATATTCTTCTTGACAGGAGGGACGAAACGCCTATTTCCAGTTATAGGCGTCTTTCCAAAGCACCGGTGATCCCTAGCCGGCGCATATCGCGATCCAGATGCGGCAGTCCTCTCAATTATATCTCACTCAACCATTTGAGCCTGCTCATAAAGCTCATTATAATCCTTCAGGTTCAGGAATATCAACTAACTATGGAGCTCCGGTTTCAGACCATACCGGAACGTCCTTGTCCTATCCATAGGTTCCTCGACCATCCTCGGTGCGAACTTAGACAACCTCACAAACTCCACCTCGTACTGATCCACGGTCAACTAATTCTGGCGAAGTCGTAGAAATTCTGCCATTTTTTGTTCTCGTGCACTCTTAGAGAAGTACTTCCCGTTGAAGGCCTCGACGAAGACACCCCAGTTTGGGACCGTGCCTTCTGGAAAGACCCTTCCTCGGGTGGCCTCCCACCAATCACTACCATTGCCTTGAAGCTGATACATAGCTAATGTCACCTTTTCTTCCTCTGAGCATTGCAATAGTGTGAATGCTTTCTCAAGTTCCTTGACCCGAAGTGTTGCAGCCTTGGGATCACCCTTTCCATCAAACTTGGGTAGTTTTAGCTTCAGAAACTATTCTACTAACTAGTGCATTTGACGATCCCCATTTCCATTTCCTTGATTACCATTAACGGTGGCGGCAGTGGCCTCAGTAGCCTTAGCGACAGCGGCAGCTCATTCTTGAACCTGCCGTCCCATCAAATCTCCAATCGTTTCAAGGGCCCGTAAGACCCCATCCACTCGAGGGTCCTTGCAGGTCCTGCTTACCTACCGAGCTGGCCCCTAGTTCCCTTTCCTCAGTTGCTCATTCTCACAGGACACTCACCGAAACACCTAAGCTTGCTATAATTCCATCAAGGAATTAAAGACCTAAGCCATCTACTCAAGTCTAACAGTTCTAGGCCAACAATTCTAAGCAGCGAACCACAACAACAATCACGAGTAGACAACCACAAAACAAGCATCATAAGCATATAAACAACAAAGCTTTACTCTTACCTTATTCCTCGCAAGGCCTACAATCAAGAATAGTAATAACACAGAGCCACCCAGCACTTACAAGTAGACAATCGCAAGGTATGCATGAAACACCCTGCATGATGCAAACTCAAGTCTACCAATCACAAGCACAGAATCTCAGTACATGCGTAACGTGTTCTATCCAAGCGAATAACAAAGGTCTCCCTAGCTAACTATCCCAAAGGTCATCGCTCCTTATCACTCCAGATCTCGACCAAACTTGGATCGAGCTGACCTTGCTCTAATACCAATTAAACGGGGATGTCACAACCCGAACCCGACGAGCTCGAAACATTCCACCAATGGTCATTGAGAATGCAGCATCCCAAGACTCGTCGCAGACCCAAACAACTTACCAACGAAAGAACGCAAGTGGAAGCAAACTTTGAACACGCCAAACAACAATCAAGCATGGGATAGTGAAAGAAACACAATGATGCTTAGAGAACGAAGCCATTTATATAAATATAGAGTTAATCACAGAAGATATAATATACAAGCCTTACTAAAGGCCACATCTATGGATCATGCACAAGCAAAAAGGATCGGGTGGTCGGTTAGTTTGACTTCTCTACCAAAAGAGGGCACCCAAAAAGGCGGGATGACTAAGCCTATCATCAATCCCTGTGGTACCCCGGAGGTGTCCCCGGGTTAGTCAGTGAGCGAATCGAATCAGATTCTAAGTCCTCTAGGCCGGTGTCAGGATCGATGACAGCCCATCGAGAGGATCTATCTCCATGAGATCCCATTCCCCTACACCATCATCAGGGGGAACATCAAATCCTCGAAGTGGATCATGCAACTCATCCCCATCTCGATAAACCACGCCAAAAAGGTGTGCGGCCTCTAAAACGCAAACCCTTCATCCACCCATAAAGTCACGGCATGCCTAATGTAAACCCTATCCTTTCCTACCGGGTACTCAGTCAACTGATGGTTCATATCCATCAGTGCCCCAAAACATTACGGAGGACCATACATGGTCGAGGATCTAAAACAATTAGAATAAAATAATGAGATAAAATCTCAATAAGTAAACTTCCTAAGCCTTGCTTAGGCTAACACGTACCTTTGGACAATCCGAAACGTGCAATTCTAGCATCCAACATGCCATGAACAACTGCTGGTGCCCTTACCTTGCCTTGGCATATACGCAAACCCTGCACGTTAGAAATCATTGGCAAACCTCTTGTTCAAACCCTTCAGGGACTGCCTTTTAGATACAAAACTACCCATAGATTTAGCTCAGAGTATAAAGACGCTCAGAGTTACCAAGATGATGTTATGCTTAACTGGCCGAGCTGTATTTCTTAGAGGATCATGCCAAGCTTTGAAGAAAATGATTTTTAGAGAGGCATGGAAAGTAAGAACTCTGAAATTTTTACAACTTTCCCTCTTATTCCAAACTGAAGGTTTACACAAGTTGCTCCTCGAGCACGCACGAGACAACCATTGCATGAGCATGCATAACATAATTAATTATCCAGACATACTCGACATTAAGCTCAAGCATAGCATTTCTTAATACATATCACACTCATAGTAGTCCAGATTATTAACGACCCCTCGGGCCACACCGAACCTCCACCGGTCTTCCGGTCTAACCGGGCATCGTCCCACTACTTCGGGCGCGGCAACGTTTGGAATCGAATACCCCTCAGCAAGCCGGGTACCAGACGGCATTCCATAAAGGAGCATCGGTCCGGCCTCTACCGCGACCGGCAACGTCTAGAACTCCCGCCGAACATCGTCTAGAACTCCCGCCTAGACGGCACTTGTCATGACCATGTGCACTTATCACTCACTTAATGCCAACTCTTATCTTTGCAATTAGTCAATGTCGAGTGTTTATGACATGTAAACCACTAAGAACGAACATGTCATGAAACGCATTTAATCAAGCACGAATAGCACTTCCAACCAACCAATGAATCGTGTCTGCCAATAAGCATCCCAAATCAACCACAAACAAGTCATAATCAATTCAGTTACAAATCAACCAAGTCATGCCATTAAACAACTATACACAACCGGCCATTTAGTAACCAACATGATCAACGATTGAGTAGCCAAAATTAACCCCTAAATCAATCCAAACCAGCCACAATTTGGTCTCCAAGTCATCCAATGCATAGCCCACGATTAGCCACTATGGTCTCTAATCAAACTCTAAGCAAGCAACCATAACCACTAATCAACCAAAGATTAATCCACCATTCAGCCATTAAATCAACCAATGATCAGCCACTAAACACTCCACAAAGCAGCCCCTAATCAGCCCACAAAACCATTACTAAACAGTCACTAAACAACCCCTAATTAGCCCCTAAACACATTCATTAGTCACCCATTACCCTAACCAAGAATTATGAAGTTACTTACTAGGAAACCTAAGCAAAACCAAGCCAAGAAAGCAGCAATAGCCACGGCAAGGTGGCGGAACAGCAAGCAGCTCCGGCGACATTGATGAGCGGCGGCAATGGCGGGCATTGGACCGCTCGGATGGTGGCGGTGCTAGTCGCGAGTGATGGTGATGGTGGCAACGATGTGGTGATGTGGTGGTGGTGGTGGTGGCTGAAACAACAAGGATGAGAGAGAGAGAGAGAGAGAGAGAGAGAGAGAGAGAGAGTCTAGTTAAACCGACTCAAAACCCCATCAACCACCCCACTAGCAATCCAAGGGTCAAGATTGATTCTTCTTCCCCAAGCCAAGATCTAAAGGTCCACAATTTATCTCTTAATTTAACTCACCTAAAATACTAATGGCAAGTAAATAAATAAACAAGGAAGGGAGGGGTAAAGTAGTCTAAATTTTCAGCCAAGAGAGGGGGATGTCTCAATGTCCAAATTGCCCTTTAACACATCAAATGAGTCCAAATTATCTCAAGGTACAAGAGTCTTTTCCAACTCCCAGTCCGAATTCCACTTTGTCGACAATTTCCGAGCAAACTAACAATGGCTGAACTTAATGAAGCGACGTCCACTCGATTAGTTATGGTACTCTTGAAAGTTCAATACCCAAATCTGGATTCTAATTCGTGACCAAAATCGATTAATTGCTACTTTAGTGTATCTCAAACTAACGGATGGCTTTTAGGAGCTACACATATCGACTTATGGTTGATTTAATTATCAAACCACATTTTAAGTTTACTCAAACCACGGTGACCTCGGTTGTCACGTAATTGCGAGGATCATTCACTAGTTCCAAAGGACGTGATCGTTTGGAATAGGTTTAGGGTCATTCACAATTCATACAATGGTCAAGCGGAATCACCCACGATCCAATTGTATATTATCGGCGAATCATTCTATAACCATCCTTGGATCGATCTATAATAGCCCAAAACATTCCCTCGTCAATCCTTATGGTCGAAACGTTAATCCCTGGTCGAGTTCTTAGGTCTACGTACTTAATTCCTAGCTAGCCTTTCCCTAATGATTAATCTTCTCAAGAGTGATCAATTCCGAGTAAGATCTAACTGAAAGTGCATCAATGAGATAATCATTGGCAGAAGGACACTATTGGTGCCATAACTTGTGTACGGCGATCACTTTGGTGCCATAACTTTTTTTCGGATCACTTTAGTGATAACTTTTTTTGAAAAACGATCACTTTAGTGTCAATATTGACGTGGCTTGTCAGTAATCCTATGTGGCGCTGACATGGCTCACCGAAGAGGTCCATGGCTCGCTGGAGAGGTCCAGTCAGCATTAAAAAATTAAAATAAAAAAGAAAATACCACAAAATTTAATTTTTTTCTGTTTTTTTTCTTTCTTCTCCGGCGAGGGCAACCCTCACCGGCGTCGGGCAACCCTCGCCGGCGTCAGGCAAGACTGCCCTCACCGACGTTAGGCGAGGGTGGCCCTCACCTGGGCCGGCAAGGGCGACGCCGGCGAGGGCGGCCCTCGCCCAACTCAGGTGAGGGCTCCCCTCGCTGGCGTCAGGCGAGGGCCGCCCTAACCGGCGTCGGGCGACCCTCGCCCGCCCAAGCAAGGGCTTCCCTCGCCCGATGCCAGGAGGGTCGCCTGACGCCGGCGAGGGTAGCCCTCGCCGGAGAAGAAAGAAAAAAAAACAGAAAAAGGAAAAAATTAAAAATTTTGAAAAAAAAAGCCACATAATTTCCACTTGTACAAGTCAAACTACTTTTCTAAAAATATAAATGCCACGTCAGTTTTTGGTCGGAATTTTGGCCGGAGTCACTAAAGTGATCTATTTTTCAGATTTTAGCAACAAAGTGATCCGAAAAAAAGTTATAGCACAAAAGTGATCGCCGTACACAAGTTATGGCACCAATAGTGTCCTTCTGCCGATAATCATTTCATAAGCCCCGAACAGGGTCAAAATTCAGAATGTCACAGTCGATATCTGTAACTCTATAGATATAACAATTAGCTCGATTTTCTTTCCTAATTCGAATATGATAAGAATAATTTTGCGGGTTATGCGGATTGGTTGGTCTGTGATTGTTATCTTTTGCATGATCTATTTTCCTTTTAAAAAGAAAATCCAAAAAATATGATAGATAGGATTTATATTAAAAAAATTTGCATGTTTAGGGAATCCTAAATATATCTAGAAGATAGGATAATTATTTAATTTAAATTGGGACTTAAGGTAACTTACTACCTAGTTTAAATTAGAGATTGTTCTAGCCTTGATAGATTATTTAGGATATTTAATTAATTCGAATTTTCATAAAAATACCCAAAAAAGAGTCGCTTTAGAATAGATTAAATCATCTTCCTTAGGATAGATTGCATGTTAATTTAAGTAATTTTTAATTCCGAATTTCAATAAAAAAAACAAATAAGGGGTTGTTTTAGAATAAATAAAATTGCTTTTTCTAGAGTAGATCGCATGTTAATTTAGGCATTTTATTTATTCCGAATTTCATTTGAAAAATACCAAAAATAAATCATTTACTCATCATTAGAAATAGGTCATTTCGTCGCATGATATATAGTTCGCATGCTAGGTTTAATTAATCGCATGCCATATTTCGCACATCATTGCACTTAGCTTAGTTTCATTTAAATAAAGAGAAAACTCTAAAGAACACATTGAGTGGATTGTTTTGTTAATTGAAAATCATATTAGGATTGTTTGTGTGATTTTCTAGCTAACAATGCACATGCTTTTTTGCTTTAAAGTACGTTAGTCTCCTAATCTAGCAATTTATTTATAGCTTTCCTTATTGGGTATTAAATTGGTGGATTGCGCACTTGCATTGTCACCTCGCATGTTAGTGAATAGGTAATAAAATGGATACAAACTGTCTGCTTGAACATTTTTTTTAAAAGAAAAGGTATCGAAATGGCATTAGACTAGATCTAGCATAATCAAGTTCCCAAATTTAGAATCTCTGATTCGTAGAAATAAAACATATCTCTCTATATTTTATTTAGGTTCATAATCGGCCTACCGTAAATAGATTAGTGGCGACTCTAAGCATGAAAATATTTACACGTTAAGAACTTAAATTCTAAATCGTGAATTGGTAGGGCTTGAGAGGGTTCGAGTTAAACTTAGTATTAATAATTCATTAGCCGAACCCCTAGGTGGCTCACGCCCACGGGAGGTTTAGGTCGCGACACTTCCTTAACTTCTTTTCCAAGTGCACGATCACCTCTCACTCATGGCTTCCTCTCCTTCCCAATCTGCTTCTGTCAACTTCCTCCTTCGCTGAGGAATTTGTGGCAAACTGAAAAAGGTTGCTCGAGCTCCTTTCCCTCAAATATTACTATATTAATTCCACCCCTGATGCCCCGGAGGAAATCCTGGTGCTGCCAAGGGCAGTGGAGCCGATTGGTCTTCCTGAGTGCAATAGTTGGGTTTGAATGTTAAAATAAAAGCCCAAAGTCCATAACAATATTTTGTCAAGCCCAGCGCAAAGAAGTTACAAAAGAGGTCTTCTTCTTTCTTTCTTTCGGCATTTGACGTCCGCGAAATAGAAGAAGGAAAAGAAAAAGGGGGCTGAGACAGAAGAGAAGAAAATGAGAAAAGGGGGAAGAAGAAATGGTTTCTCGCGTGCGCGTTCCAAGCATCTCAGCAAGTCAAATTAACTCCATTTCACAATGTTTGATAAGGATTCAAGCCCTTTGTTCGTCTAATCAATGTAATTTTCGGAATTAGAAAATAAATTCGAAATTATGTGAAATTTGAATTGGAAATCCAATTTTGGAGTTACTAAGCTGTGAAATTTCATAAAAATCATGGATTAGAGCGTTGTGGAGTCGTGAGGTTTGACTGAAGTCGATTTGAATTGACAATTGATTTTACTAGGAGATATCCTGACTCTTTGAAGAATTTTGACCTGTGAAGGCCTTGAAACTAGATTTTGACGACAGTTAACATTTACTTTGTTCAAATGTTTCAATTGAGAAAGATTCAGCGTTTCAATGGAATTGCATTAGTGAATGCTCAAAGCGTCCAAGAACTCGGATCTATCAAGACCTTGAATTTCAACAAGATCATTGTTTTCATTTTTAATTTCGATGGAGCATTCATTCCATCTAAATATTATCAAGACATCAAGATCTGACAAATTTGTACCCCTGCTCCTTGTCATTTCATATATTTCGTCTGTTCATATTGGGAAGCTACAGATGCCTACAAATTTTCACTAAAAAATTGATTTGTTAATTGACTAAAATCAAATCTCTAGCTGTTGCCTTCTTGTGGTCCTCGATGTATGCACCCTAGTGGCCGTAACAACTAACCCACTATTACTTCTTTATTGAAAAGTAATTACAGTGAACTTATATAATTGGTGTAATAAAATAAACTGGTTAATTGACCTTGACTTAGAAAAGTGCTGAGCCGTTGCCTTCTAATTCCACGACTCCAAGAGGGCCTTTCCTTGTCACTTCTAGAGGTCTTCCTCTATGCGCGCTTGGTCGTTGCGTTTTAGGCATTATCCGGTGGCGGTTCTATCTTGGTGTGGAATGGACTCAACCAACATGAGCTGATTTAATTATCATTTATGCTCCAGCAACTTAGTTAGCGGTGCTATGCATAGGAGGATGATTTAACGTTTATATTGTTGTCCTCCTTGGCCACGACATTAATAATGTGTCTAAAAGCAAGGGGAAAAAGAGAAAGAAAAGGATGTAATAGCTATGTTTACACTATAATTATATTGCCATTATACTAGTCTCTAGACTAATGTTATGCCCGCGAAAAAGACTTGTAAAATAGATTACGAGAAATAATAATTTTAGAAGTATACTTGATCAGTATGAGAATGAGAGATTTTCATAATATCCAAAAAAGATTTATAAGTCACTTGAGCTAAACAGAAAAATTTTTAGTTCGATTAAAGTGGAAAAATAAAAGAAAATTGGTTTCAAAAGAACGGGAAAATAAATGTCACTGATAGAGAGAGCCACATGTTAGCCATCCATAGAAAGTGCTTTGGTGCACCGTTTTACATCTATCAAATAAGATTGATTTAGTATATCTAATTTAGATCGATAATGAAAAATATTTGATTTTATATGCTATATTCTAAGCTCTCAGAAATCATGCTTTCTTTTTTCTTTTATGAAGCACATCAAAAATTTTCTTTTTATGAACTTATGAACTTTAATAAAGAAAAGGAAAAATTCTAAATAAGGGTTTAAAGTCCTCTCATTTTCTCAAATAAGGGCCCAAAGTGGGCTTTGTGTCAAATAAAAGCTTGAAAGTGCTTTCATTTTCTTAAATAAGGATCTGAAATGTATTTTGTTTCAAATAAGGGTCTGAAGTGGCTATGTCTGTTTCAAAAAATGACCTGACTTTTCGGATGGTAAGGGCATTTTCGTCTTTTTAAATTTTTTGAATTTTTTCCTTTTTCTGGCTGGCCACCAGAACCGACCATCGGCGAAGAACAAAGAGAAAAAAGAAAATACAATTTAAAATTAAAATTATCTTTGGATGAAAATGGCCTTGACCGGCCGGAATATTTTACCGGCTGGCGACTAGCAAGACTAGGCCCATTTTTGAGCTTCACATGCCATTTCAAGCTCTTATTTGGAATTTTTTCTAAATAAAATAACAATAAATTTAAGGGTTAGTACCGCGAAAAATCCAAACTAGTACACATGTGACAAATTTATCCCGAACTAATTTTTTAACCATCAAAAATCCTAAACTGATACATCCGTGATAAATTTACCCTCCGTTTATTTTCATTAAATTTTACCATTAAATTATTGAGTTGGATAACAAGTGACAATTGATGGGTGTACCAGTTTATGATTTTATCCTCCGTTTGTTAGACCTGTCAAATGGGTGGATCGGGTCGGGTTTGGGTCGGGTCATAAATGGTCCGACCCAAATTGACCCATTAACCCATTTATGACTCATTTATACATAATGCAATTTTCTTGACCCATACCCAACCCGACCTATACCCAATCAGATCAATATTGTTAAAACACTTCTATATTTAATTAAATCTAGGAAAATTCATACTCAAGCTGAGATGAGTGCACGAAGTAAGTGAGCGCAAGATTGAGTAAGGGTGAGAGAGATGAGTTGAGTTTAAATCAGTTGTAAACCCATTTATGACCCATTTACGACTCATTTAATACTAATATTAAACTTCTACCAATTTATGACCCATTTACTAATATATGGGTTAAGAAATGGTTTATGACCCATTTTGACAGGTCTACCGTTTGTCAAAGGTGTATCGGCTTGTAGTTTTTCATGGTATTAATCCAACGTAATAGAAACTAACGGAGGATAAATTTATTACAAATGTACTAGTTTAAGGTTTTTTATGGTAAAAAAATTAGTTTGGAGTAAATTTGTCACATGTGTGTCAATTTGGGATTTTTGGTGATAAAAAAATTAATTTGGGATAAATTTATCACATGTGTACAAATTTAGAGTTTTTCGTGGTATTAACCCTAAATTTAATTATGGGATGCTCATGTTCTTATTATTTTCTTTACCTTTTGGTCTTCCTTTTTGTTAAATTAGGCAACTAATTTTTTATGTATCTAACGGCAAGTCCAACAGCGGCTAGTCTTGTCTTTTGGGTGAAAATTTGGACTTTTTTACGAGACATTTGCCCACGAGTGAAAGCTGGGGGCTTTTTTAGGGAAAAGGCCTATGCCATAAAAATCATCTTTTATTTTTCAAGGGAAATGATGTATTGACAACAAAAGAAGTATCCGGTCACAATCTTTTCAAAATCTCTATTTTAATAGGATATGTCGTTTTAATGTTATTATCTTTATTTTTACTTTATAGTGTGTTTTTCCCATTAATATAAAATAAAGAAGAGTACTAAGTACATTTTTTTCAATTAATCAAATACGCCATAATATTCAATTGTTAGAGCTGCAATTTTTTCATCCATTGTTTGAAGTATGTGCAAATTTTCCATCCAATGAACTTTCCACGTTGTTTCTTTTTTCAAATCTGCATTTTAGGAAAAGAAAAGAAAAGAATTTATCTTACCATCAAATTAATGAGAATGCATAAAATCATCTTCACAATAAGAATATTTTACTGTTAATCTATCAAATAATCGCTTGTATCATTTGAAATAATTAATAAATGAAAAATATTTTTATTACCGATAATAATTTAAGTCTAGACATTTATGTGGGCAATGAAAATATTTTTCGTTTATTCATTTCTGTAAGCGATAAACGCGATTATTTTTAAGAAAAATATTTTTAAAATCATTTATTTTTGCCCAACAAACTATGCTTTTAGTATGGATCCCATGGAATAGCTATTTCTAGTTGCAGACTAGGAGCGGTATCTCGTCCCGATTTCAATGAATAGATATTCGAGCTTCGTGAAATTTTATAATCAGTGGTTAATGAACCATTGAATAGAATAGGAATAAATCCGCGACTACGGTGTGCAAATGACAAACGGTTTGACTCGCCCAACCGTCATTGTTATTTGTTTACCTTCGATGGTTCTTGTGTCATACCCCGAAAACCTATCGGGGAGTGACACGGCCACCCTTCCATCCGAACGACATAGCTTCAAATCACAACAAAAAAAAGTCCCCACGATATTACTCTCGCTCTAATAATTGCTAATCAAGGAACCAGAAAAGATTGAGAAAGAGATGGGTGACCAACCACAGATTAGTGAGTAGTGCGTGTCTCTTTTAAGAAGATTGAGCAACCACTATGCACTTTACAAAACAATATCAAAACTCATTTATCTCAAATTCCAATATACAATATATACATAATATCAAAAACGAGTTATAACCGTTACGTATTGGAAATACTCATTTAAATCAACAATATCGAATCAAGCATCAATGGTCTAGTCCATTGATCAATCTTAACAACTCACGTATCAATAGTCTATTCTATTGATTAATCTCATCAAACCACACGTCGATAGACTATTCCATTGATAATCTCATATTACATCACATGTTGATGATCTATTCCATCAACCAATCTATTTCTCAAAATCAAATCATGATCACGACAAAAAAACTTTGTGACAAGGCGACCAAGATTCCTCCTTAGCAAGGTCTCCACCTATAAAATTAGTGGCTCGGCTCAGAAGAATATCATAATCGGTATTCATACGCCAAAACCCATACCTGGGTTCACAGTCATAATGAGCATCAAGCAATCATCCTCTAATATCATAATTCCAATCCAGAAATCAATCTCATAATCCACCGTACATTTCATAAACCAATCATATAACCTTTTGTAACTCAATTCATTCGATAGAAATACTTTTTCGTAAAGCATTTCTCGTATCATTCCATAAACCAAATTGATAAATCAATAAATATAACATTTTGTAATGTTTTTCATAAAACGTTTCTCAAATCATCTTAGAACTCATTCCATAAATCAGTTTGCAAAGCGACATATATCATTTCACAATACCTTTCATAAAATCATACTCAAATCATTCTCAAATATTAAAAGGGAGTAATTGTTCGATCCAAGCTTTTTTGCAACAAACATGTTTTATTAACTCGTACGATAGTCAAATCCTTATCACTTTCAAATTTTGAGTTTACAAATCCATAGAAGAAATGACACCACTCACTTTGGGAATGCCTACAACCAAACAACAAAAATTACTCGAATCGTCGAATTAGCAATTCTATCAAATAAGCGAGAAACACCGTTAAAACCGAGTAAAACACTACTTCATCTATAACTCAGCTAGACTAGGCTTAGATGCTAATATAACAACTAAAAGGGGTGCACGAATCGCTTGTCCAAAGCGATTGTTCAAAACTGATCGCAACGTGGAGCTTGAGCACAAAACTTGGTTGCGCCAAAGCTCTTTCCACCGAATTCCGTTTCATGCAAACTTGCAGTCAAAAGAAAACTCATTCAGAGTACTACAAAACCCCAACTTGACCATTTCAAAATCAAGCCGAAAATCGATTAAATTCAGTCTGAAAGCTACCAGTCGCGCACTATTCATCACTCTCCGCCAACTTCAAATTTTTATTTCGGGCAAACCGTAAGTCTAAACCGGGATCCGTAAAATCCCACGGTGCCAAAACACCATAAACTATCATTTCTATATAGATATACGTAACTCAACAACTTAAAAATCGAATTACGCAGCTTGATTTTTACAAAACTTTGAAATTGTGCTATAATTTCGAAAAATACTCTGATTGGACGAACGAGGAGCGCGAACACTTACCGGGCATTATAATACACAGCTAAATCGGCTCGACGAGATTTCCGTGGTGATAACTCTTCCTCTTTCTTCTTGTTTCCTTCTTCATTCTTTTTTCTTTCCTTTCTCTCTTTTGCCCTTTCTTCCCTCTGCGTGCGAGCTGTCGGCCCCTTTATGTTGATTGCCCTTTCTTTCCTTTCTCTCTTTTCCTTCTTCCTCTTTCTTTTCCTTTTTTCTTGCTTTTCCCTTTTGACTATTCCAAGCCCTGATATTACGACTTGGAAGCCTCGTCCAGTCCAAGGAACCATTTAATTATATAGAGATTCCGCACAGGCGGAGCACCTACTTCTCCAATAATCAACCGGGCCTGAGTGTGGCATTGTCGAGAGTCTGTCCGAGGAAATTTTCCGAGCGCTCGTGGTCTCCTTTCCAGCTGCAAATGTCGAACGAAGGTCCTCACGACGGTTCGGGCTCAGCATCATCAGCTCCGGTGACAGGAAACAACTTTGACGTGTTCCTGAGCTTCAGAGGAAGAGACACCCGAGATGGAATCACCGATGTTCTCTACGAGGGCCTCGTTCAGGCCAGGGTTCGCACCTTTAGAGACGAAGAAGAGATTTCCGATGGAGAGTCCATCTCGAAGGAGCTTCGTGGAGCAATCAAGCGGTCGAAGATCGGCATCCCGATCCTGTCCAAGGGCTATGCCTCAAGTAAATGGTGCCTCCGAGAGCTGGCTCAGATGGTCAAGCAGCTCGATGATGGAATGATCATCATGCCCGTCTTCTTCGAGATCGAGGTGGATCATGTGAAAATGAAGAATGGGGAGGGTCCCTACGCCGCTGAAATTGAAAAATACAAGGAGGACCCAAGAGTAAAATCGCATATGATCAAGGAATGGGTGGATGCCCTACAGAAAGTGCCATCTTTGAAAGGGCGGCAAGTTGATCGTGGGTAAGGTTTAAGAATCTGTAACTAGTTCTGCTTTCTTTTCTTTTTTCTTTTCTTCATTTTTCTTTTCGGGAATAATGTCATACTCATGTTCAATTCAATTAATTTCAAGGCAAACCGCCCCCGTAAACAAAAGTAAGGGTCTGTTATGGGTTGCGATGGGCATGGCCCGGGGTCAATCTGAGTTTTTCTCTTGGGGATTGGCTAATGGTCATTCTAAATTGACTGGGAGACACACTGTTGCATTTGTACCAAGCCCTTGAGCATTCCGTCCCATCCACGTTTCGTCAGTTTCAGATCGTTATCCACAGTTAAATAGTGTCCCTGACTTCATGTTCTTTCCTTCTTTCTGAAACTTTTTCTGTTTTCTAGGCAAGGAGAATTTGCAAAAATGATGGTCCTAAAAGTTATGAAGAAATTGAGAAAGGCTAAGCTCAATGTGTCCGACAAATTAGTCGGGATTGAAGACCACTTGACCGAGCTGAGAAAAATGTTGGATACCGACTTTAATGACGTGCGGATGATTGTCATCTCTGGCATTCCAGGCATTGGTAAGACAACCCTCGCAAAATCTCTCTACAATGATATCTGCCACCTCTTTGATGGTTGCAGTTTTCTTGGCGATATTGAAGAAACTTCTGCAAAGAAGGGTCTTGAAGCTTTGCAAAATACACTGGTTTCTGACATTACCCGAAGGGGCTTGGGAGCCTTCAATTCGGTTGAGGAAGGAGTTAGCTTCCTCGAAGATAAATTCCGCACACAGAAAGTCCTCATTCTTCTGGATGGCGTGAATGACAAGAAGCAGCTTGACGCATTGGTTGGAAGTCTCAAGTGGTTCGGTTCAGGGAGTAGGATCATTATCACAACCAAAGATAAACGAGTTCTCGATGGACGTGAAGTCATGACAACCAAAGACAGACGAAAATTCAATGCACGTGAAGTAATAAAAACTTATGAGATCCCAGAGATGAAGCATGGCGATGCTCTGAAACTTTTCTGTAGATACGCCTTTGCAGAGGATTATCCAGAACATGACTATGTTGATCTCTCTGAAAGAATTGTGATCGCTACCGGAAGACTTCCATTAGCTCTTGAGCTCATAGGTTCACAATTGTTTACGCTTCAGAATAAAAGAAAAGCATGGGAAACTCTAGTGGAAAAGTTAGAAAGAGAACCTTTTGGTGATGTCCAGAAAAAGTTAAAGATACTTTATGAACGATTAAGCAGTGACCAACAGCATATTTTTCTCGACGTAGCTTGTTTCCTTATTGGAGAGGATGAAAGAATCGCGTCTTACATGTGGGATGAGCTTAAATGGAACGGTTCTTTCGAAATTGAGATGCTCTGTCGCATGTCCATGGTAAATATTGGAGATGACAATAGGATGTGGATGCATGATCAGCTAAGGAAGCTCGGCAAGCAAATTGTTCAAGACGATCATACGAAACATGGGAACAACAGTAGACTATGGGCCACTGAAGCTTGGAATATTTTTAAACAAGATGAGGTAAGATTTGATATCACCGTTTTAGTCTGCCTATTGGATATTTAACTCTCCTCGTTTTGTTCCCCTTTGGGAAGAGCGAAAGATCAGATGATCCTCAGTTCACTTCTGTTTTGGGGTTACAATAGCTTCCATCTAACAATGGTATTTGACCAACAGATCCAAATGAAGGTCGAAGCTCTGTGTCTTCACATGGATAATCAGTTCTTCACTGAACAAAAAGACATGGATGATCGATCAAAGACCTGTTTGACTCCGGACCAATTTAAAAGAGTACCAAATCTTCGGTTCTTCATTATGGATCACTCTGATATTAAGGAGGATTTTAGTGATCGTCTTTTAAAGTTACTTTGGCTCCGTTGGCATGGCTGTCCAAGAGATTTTAAAGGAACCAATTTGCATTTGAAGAACTTGGTTGTTCTCGATTTATCGTGGAGCAAGGTAACTGAAGGTTGGGGGGGTTGGAACCATATAGAGGTAGCTCGAATACTTTGCATTTCCCTTTTCCCTCGAATACTTGCTGCAAAATTAACAATTTCTGTCTACTTATATTGTTTGCAGTGGACCGGGAAGTTGAAGGTTTTAATTCTCAGAGGCTGTGTTGACTTGATACAAACTCCAAACTTCTCTAGTTTCAAGGCTTTGGAGATACTGGTTTTTGAACATTGCTCTCATTTGGTTCAAATTGACCCATCGATTGGTCTGTTGAAATGTTTGCAAATTTTAGATCTGAAGTTCTGCACTGAGCTCAGTAACTTGCCCGGAGAACTTGATTCTCTGGAAGCTTTGAGAGAGCTCCATCTTGATGGAACTTCTATAGAAAATATTCCGGTCTCGGGAGATATGAAGCAGCTTAAAACTCTCACCGCCTGTAACTGTATATCATTGGCACAAGTATCCAGTGAAATTGGTGATATAAAATCTCTAGAATTTCTTACATTGGATGGCTCTGAACTTTCTGCGCTCCCAGATTCGATTGGAAAGCTAGAAAAGTTGAAACAACTGTCCTTGAGGGATTGTCGGTTGATGTGGAAACTTCCAGACACCATTGGAAGATTGACATCATTAGAGAATCTGGATCTCTCAAGTACAGGAATAGATGAATTACCACATTCCGTTGGTTATATGCAAAAGTTAAAGGTACTCAAAATGGAGGGAAGTTTCGTCAGAGAGTTCCCCCCCTCTATTGGAACGCTAGTGAATCTTGAGGAGATTCATGCGTCATGCTGTAGGAGTTTGGAAACAATTCCTAAGGAGATCAAAGGCTTGTCTTGTTTGAGAATTTTAATGTTGTCACATACCAATATTCACAGCCTACCAGAGGGCATCTCTAGTCTGTCCCATCTCCAAAACCTTGATTTATATGGCTGCGACAATCTTTATGTGGTTCCTCCACTTCCCTCTAGTTTAGCCGCTCTGAGTCTCACTTATGACTCAAGTAAAATGAAGTCTTTTAATATTTCAAATCTGACCAATCTCAAAGAGTTGTTCCTTGCCAATTATATGGAGGAGGAGGCATCTCCCGTCACAGACAGAGATGTAATGGTGGAGCAGCGCAGCCTTTCTGGGATTGGCAATGTGACTAAAGTTGAGACCTTGAAATTGTGCCTCTCAGGCTTCACTGCACTACCAGAAATGGGTGCGTTTTCTCAGCTAAGGAAGCTTGATCTTCGATGTCCAGACCTGCAACATCTCCCACAACTACCCAAAAGTTTGAAAAAACTGACTCTCCAAGACTGCAAATCCTTGAAGACGCTCTGGATTGGAGCTTCTCTCGTGTTCAGTAATGGAAATCCGAGGACTTGGAAAACTCTCATCCTTGGAAGCCTCGTTTATTTCTCACTGAGAGCTAGTAAAACTAGACAGTCTCGAATGTTGACATCCCTGAGAACGTCGACCGTCTCATACTGTGATTCCGTTCGAGGACTGCCAGATTTGTTTAACTTGAAGCGGCTGAGAACACGTAATATCCAACATTGCAAGAACAAACCTCAAAAGGACAGCATCTAGTAGTCGAGCTCCCAATAAAGGCCAGACATTTGCAAAGTTCGTGGTAGGCCACTGATCTAAATCAGGACTCGAGAGAGATCCATTTCATGCTTCCTCGAGCAAGTCCTCAGTTTCTGAGGCCCAGGTACATTCTACAGTTTGTTCGTCCTACAATTTAATGATGATGCACGAGTTCCTCTTCCATTGTTCGGACTTCCTTGTAACTGGAATGCTTTCTTCTCTAATGTCTCTTTTTTTCTTTTTCCTTCTTTAGAGAATGCAATATCTTTCCTTTATGAAGTTATTCTCAACAAGGCCCAGCAATTGCTTGGTTTACTTTTGTAGCCATGAAGAGAATATGTACTGTTTCTGATGTCTTAGAATGCAATGTATACTACTTAAGCAGTTCATCTTCATTGTCGTTTTCACAAATATTCAAATGAGTTCATGAATCAGCATTTCTGAACTTCCAAATCATTCTGGTCATTGGTGTTCTTAATTTCTTCCATCTACCTGACTGATTATCATTAATAAGACAATATGCTCATTTATTCAATATACATGGAGTATTCGCTAGTGGGAGTCTTGAAATGGAAGAAATAACTGGATGTGCGGTGGTCTCCGTTCAATTTTTCTGCCCATCGATGATGAATAGAGTAGTCATTTCTGAATGCGGTGTAGAAAAGCCAAATATATGCTCGTACACCCATATATAGACATTACTGGAAATAAAAAGTCACCACGGCATGCACTTTTTATGTGAGTTATTTAGGTGATAAAGGAGAGGCACTCGATAACCCTGGTGATCTATATGATCATAGGATGAAAATTTTCAAAAAGAATGAAGTGATGTTTCTGAACGTCATCTGCTATTAGTTTGTCTTTTCTTTTTCTCTTGAAAAATTTTGTATGCAAAGTAATTCATCTACTCGAATATTATTTGACTCGCTTGAGTGTTTTTTGGGTACTCTGAAATATCACTGTAACCTAATGTCTTGGGCTAAGCGGCCGACCTAGGCTGAGCAGCAGGTAAAAATGCCGCATCATGAATTACCCCGGATTATGATAGCAAATTCCACGATGCTCCTGCCTTTCAGAATCAAATAAAACGCATCCCTTTGTTGCCTGGCCAGATCGAACAGAAGATTCAGAAGCTGTACTTGAATACATCACAGTACCCGGTTACTACAGTTTCCTTCTCGGTCAGGAGTTCCCGGTACTAAGACCGCCCTGGGAAATCTTGTTTTGACATTGGGAGTGGTTTGAGGAACGAGGCACAGCTTCACTCAAAGTACAGCTCTTTGTAGAATAGTTGATCCTTACCTGGGCCTCTGCATGATTCAGGCATCTGCGTTTGATATTCACGTCTGTCTTGTTTCATTGGATGATCCAAGCTTAGAAATGTAGCATCTCTGGATTTTTATTTTTCGTTTTTGGATACAACCATCATCAAGTATCATAACTTTTTCTATCCTTAAGTTTTCTGCTTAGCGAAAATTGGAAGTTTAGAGGGACGTTTTTTTCCTCCGTTCCCGTTATAATAGATTAGAAAAGTTGTTCAGATATTGCATGCGAAAAAATTATGAATTCCTTTCCAATATATGTTTATGTGAAAATAGAGTTTTACTTTGGCTCTATTCGTTTTACGGAAAATAATTTCCACGAAAACGTTTTCCGGATTTTCCAATGTCCGGTTCACAAATAAGCTAGTTAAGGAAAATATTTTCGGCCAATGAAAAAAACACCTTTAAAAGTGAGGAAAATGTTTTCCGCGTTTTTGAATGCGGAAAACATTTTCCTTCCTCTTTTTTTCACCTCTAGACCAAGCACTTTCTTTCACCAAACACATTTTCCTTTTCTTTTTATTTCTTCTTTTAAATATTGAGTTTTTAATTATTTTTATTTTTAACTTTTTAACTTTTTTTTTCCTTTTCTTTTTGCTTCTTTCTTAGCCGGTCACCGGCCACAGGCAAGCTCGAGCCTCACCACAAGCCGATGAGGCTTCAACTTTGCCCAGCTCACCAGATCTAGCGAGGCCCGAGCTCACCCCACCAGTCGGCGAGCTGGGCAAGGCACCCTAAGGTCACCAGAGCCTTGTCAACCTTTGGCAAGGCTTGAGCTCGCCAGTTGGCGATTGGCTAAGGAAGAAGCAAAAGGAAAAAAAAGAAAAATATTTAAAAAATTCAAATTTTTTGGCAATTTTCCCTAGAAAATAAAAAGGTTAATACCACAAAAAATCCTAAATTGGTACACCTGCGATAAATTTATCCTAAACTAATTTTTGACCACAAAAGACCTAAACTTGTATACATGTGACAATTTTACCAAACATTAGTTTCCGTTTAATTTTACCATCAAATTTCTGAGTTGGATGGCATGTGACAGTTGATGGGAATACCAATTTTGGGTTTTACTCTCCGTTTGTCAAAAGTGTACTAGTTTTTTTATTTTTCATGGTATTAATCCAATTTAACGGAGAGTAAATTTCTCATAGATTTACTATTTTAGGGTTTTTTGTGGTCAAAAAATTAATTTGGGATAAATTGATCATAAGTATATCAGTTTGGGATTTTTTACGGTCAAAAAATTAGTTTGGGGTAAATTTGTTACATGTGTACCAATTTGGGGTTTTCCGTAATATTAACCCATAATAAAATCATATATCAAACGACGGAGAATATTTTCTAGTTCATTTTCAAGTTTCGACCGAAGATCGAAAAATATTGTTATTTTCCTGAAAAATATCTTCCTGAAATCATTTTCCAGTAACTTCACGTTTTCAACGAGGACGGAGCCTTTCTTTCCACAAAATTTGCTCACACACTCATCGGGCTTGCTTGAAGGGGCTCCGTCATAGTATTAGTATTTTAGTGTTTCACCATGTGCTTCAAGTATTAGTATTCGTTTTACTAATAAGAATTATTCCTCTTTGATATTTTAAGATAGTTAATTTTCGTGTTTAAATCAATATTGCTTTATGTACGACGCTGGATGATTCTCTTATGTAAGATATCATGAATATATTTTTGAAAATATGCTACTTTATGCACGTATGATTATGTAACTATTTGGTTTTAAATTATGTTGGTTTGACATTACAAATTCAAAATCTGTTTTAGGAAATACGCAGTTGGATATATAACTGTATATGTAATTACCCAAGACTAAGTACAACAATCTTTTTTGCAATAATAAGTTTGAATTCTATAGTTAATCTAATTGCCTATTTCAAATTGGATACTTCTCCGAAATAAAAGGAAGGAAAATGTTTTTCTTAAAATATTTAATTTCTGACACGTATTATATATATGGTCATAATTAATATGCAAAACCAGATGAGTTAGCTAAAGCACAACTCAGAGATCATTTTGAATAGATAGCTGCTACAATGATAGAACATTGGATGGTCACGGGTGATTTTAATGATGTTACGTTTCCGGACGAAAAGAAAGGGGGTGCACCAGTCAATGCTGTAAAATATGCTAGGTTTAGAGAGTGGATTGACAAATGTCGTCTAATTGATCTTGATTGGGTGGTAATGAAATTTACATGGCGTGGGCCCAGGGGGAATGGATACAATCGACTATTCAAGTGCCTTGACAGAGCATTATGTAATCTTTCTTGACGTTGTTTTATTTGTTGTTGCGACAGTACAAGTACTTCCAAAAGTTAAATCTGACCATCATCTAATCTTGGTTGATCTGTACCGTGAGAGGACTCCTAAGGTAAATCGGCCTTTTCGATTTGAAGCAACTTGACTAACTCATACTTCTTCTAATGAGTTTGCTCAACTTAATTGGAATGTCGAGTTGCCGATTCATGTTGCTCTCTCCCAACTACAAAACAACCTCGAGGAGTGGAATTATAATGTCTTTGGAAACATTTTCAGAAGGAAAGAATTTGCTGGCCAGATTAAGAGGCATTCAAAAGTCGCTTGAGAAAGGTACAAATCCCTTTTTGTTGAAACTTGAAGCAAAACTACAAAAGGAGTTTGTTGATGTCTCGGTTTAGGAAGAAATCCACTAGCATCGAAAAACTGACATCAATAGTTGCAGTTCAGGTAAAAAAATACGAAGTTTTTTTCATGCTACCGCATATGAAATTGATTTTCTAAGGAATAATAGTGGAGAATGGGTGTATGATCAAGAGGAACTGAAAGTCATTCCGGTGGATTTCTACAAAACCTTTTCACTGAAGATGGCTCAACCCTAACCGTGATTCCGCAGTCTAACAGATTTCAAGTCCTGAGTTTTTATTAGAAGGGGAAGCCGTTTTCTCAATAGAAAATAGCTAGTTTTCATTTATTTTGTGATTTAGGGAAAGTAATTTTCTTTTTATTAGGTGGGAAAGCCGTTTTCCCTGAATCTATGTTTGCTGTTTTCGGTCCACAGATAATGTTTTTCATCAATCGATTAGTTTTATGTTGTACAAATATCGGAAAGTCCCTTACCAAAAATAAAAAAGGTCAGAAAGTCGGAAGGCAATTTCCCAAAAGAAGTTCTCCTTCAAACAAACGGACCATATTACTTATTTAACAAAAATCATTCACCAGACGCCTAACCTGTTGTTTTTCCTTTTCTTTTACCAGGCAGACTACTCTTGAGAATTGTGGACAAGATTATGCTTTAAGAAAAATTATACTCATTAAGATCCAAACAAGATTCAATAATTTACTTGAACATGGCTACTTTGAAAGGAAGGGTTAAATCTCATTCTGTCAGAGAAAGCAACCCCCACACATTATACTGGTCACAGCAAAAATCTACGACCCTGATCGCTACCGATATCGTTTTCTGCTGTCCTATAGACTAATAAAAGCTCCATACGCTTCTTCGTCATCATAATCCTTAAGACTACTTTCCATTTCTCCACGATATGATCTCCTCTGCTTCGGATGAAAAGCCGCTCAGAATGTGTAATGCTGCTGAATGGAATCGATGTCCAAGCCTTTGAGCTTGACCACGGATTCGACATGGCCCTTCAGAGTATGTAGCTCGCGCAGCCTGCAACAACAGATTCAGTTTGCCTTACCATCGCATGTAGGACTTAAATGGTGAAAAGGAACTGCTCGCAGCGAAAGGTTTAATCTCTGTATTGAGAAAGTATGGCTCCGAAGCTCCGTCAAATACAGCATGGCCATTGAACTTCAGTTATCAGGCAAGCAAACAGGTACGGAAGCGAAGTAGGTGGAACTGTGTTTTTCAGTAAAGAACTTCGTTTGATTACAAGCATTGAAGTATGAGAATTAAGGTGCTCACCTCGCAACCTCAGCCCGTCGCTTGGCTTGCTCTGCAATCTCTGAAAGCTCCCTGTAGCTACTCTTGTCAGAGAAAAGGTTGCTGGTTTCAGGAGGCTGAAGGCCGTGTAGAGTCCTCTGTGCAGTTGCCCACTGAGCTTCTCGCTCTTCTTTGCCATAGTCTTTTTTGGTAGTGAAGGCGGTCTGCATGATAAAATTGGCCCAGATTAACAGAATGTAGGGTTTTTCTCGATACATAATCGTGGCGTTGCCACTTTCTCAGTGAAAATACCTTGTTATCCAAAAGGGTATTCCATGCTCTCCCACTCAGAATGTAGCGGATTGCGAATTTAAGAATATCAAGCGGAACATACGTCACCAAGCTGTAAAGCCAGATGACACCGGCCCACCCCCATCCAGCTCCTTTGATCCTCGCAAAACCCCAATTTGCATAAACCGATATGAGTGTCGCAACCTGTCCATGAAAATTTTGTATCAGGGAGCATATTGTTGAATGGTGATTAAGCTATCGATTGTCCAAACTTTTCAGAGGACTTTTAACCAGTCATCATCAGTGAAAGCAAGTAAATCTGTAATTCTTACTTCAACCGGACTCCAATGAGATTAGTCATTAGTAGTGCCGCAGCAAACTTATGCTCCCAGTAGAAAGTTAACAGATGGAACGAGAAATTCTTACCAGCTGAGCAACTACGAATGCGCTGACCAAGAGAAGTCCTGGGCGTTCAACATAGGACCAGCTGCGCGATCTGGTAACAAAGATTAGAGCCTGGCTAACTATACTCACTTGCAAGTATAGGGCAGCCATCATTTCATCATTGCTACCTCTGATTGATTTTACACCAAACTTGTCCTGCACCATAGAATAGGGTAGCGATATGTTATTACTTCTCAGCCCAGTAATTCAACGAAAGATATACATGAGAGATAGAAGTAGAAAAACAAACAGGAAACAGATTCTTACTGAGAAAAAGTCAGTATCTCTCATGACCCAAAAGAAAATTACAGTCATTAATGCCAGGTAACCTCCCAGAACAATTCCAGTAGCGAAAATTTCTTTCAACTTCCAGCTATCTGGCAGGGGAGATGGCTTCACTCGATCTTTGGAGATTGTCATGATTGTTCCTGAGGTTGGCACAGATGATTAATCAATCGGTGCTTCTTGATCGGCATTTATGATGAGAACTGGGAGTAAAAGAATGAAAAACTATGGGTCTTACCATCGTTTAAGATGGCAATGATCAAAACCATAAAGGGCGCAAAGTCGAACTTCCAGATCAAAGCAATGAACATAAAGCCAAACTGCAGAAGCAAAATGATGAGACTGATTGCATGAAATTTCACGAGGGAAGAGTTTCCCTATCTTGAGTCCACAATTGATATGGAGAACTTACCACGATACGGATTGTAATGGAGACTGCATAAATCTGCAAAGATAAGCCACCTTGGAGTAAGCTCGGAATACAATTACGCATATGCATAATAGTCTGGAAACACGATTGAAATCACTAACTGTGTAATTCTTCATTCTTTGGAATATAGCCCGGCTGGTCAGCACAGCACTTATTATGACACTCAATCCCGGTTCAGTGAGGACAATGTCCGAGGCACTTCTGGCAGCATCAGTGGCATCAGCAACTGCAATCCCGATGTCTGCCTTCTTCAAAGCTGGCGCATCATTCACACCATCTCCAGTCATACCACATATGTGCTTTCTCTCCTGCAGCTTCTTTACGATTTCGTACTTGTGTTCTGACATGCACCAATTAGAATGTCAGCGCATAGAAATTACACAGAACTCTTAAAAGAGGATATCACAATCTCATTGGGTTAAACAAATTAATTGGTGGTAGTGCAACGCAGGTTGAGTGCGTTGTAGAATCGAGTTTATGCGAAGAATCGTGGAAATGAACAGAGCTTACCAGGAAATACTCCAGCAAATCCATCCGCCTTTTCAATCAATTCGTCTACAGGAAGTGCTGCGATCGAAGCATCTTTGTGTTGCCCAAGCAATGAAGAAGAAGGATACATATTTGTCCCCATTCCAAGCCTCCTACCAGTCTCCTTGGCAATAGCAAGTTGGTCACCTGAAAATTCAAGGAGGACAAAAATTACATCCGTAAAAGAAAGCATTACCTAGTGATTGATGGAGCTCTGTCACACCAGTTCTTACCAGTGATCATCTTCACATTGACACCAAGATTGAGGGCTCTTCGGATTGTTTCTGCACTATCGTGCCTGGGAGGATCGAAAAGAGGCAACAAACCTACAAACTGCCAAGGAGCACCCGGGCTGTCTTTTGTTCTCTCGGGAATTTCCTGCAAATCTCAAATAGAGGCAAGTAAATGAACCATTCCATGGCCTTAGCAATTAGATATGTGGATCGCAATATTAGCACACCTGTCTTGCAACAGCTAAAGATCGAAGTCCACGCTCAGCAAACTTGTCGATCACGGCATGAGCCTTCTTCCTAACATCTTCCTTGCAATTGCAAAGGTTTAATATCTGTCCACGGCATGAGAATTAAATATATCATCCGTGGCATCCAAGAATCTACCATTGGTGCACCTGTCAAGGAAAGCGAGCACCAGTACCTGCTCTGGAGCACCTTTGCTTGCACGATGCCAACTCCCATCCGAGTCAATGTATGTCAGAGCAGTCCTCTTGTCCACTGGATTAAATGGAAGGAAATGGACCTCACGGATACCAGCTCGGGCCTGCCCAGAAGGAGAAACGTGAACAACAACCCATACTCTTCATGGTCCAATAATTTTAATAAGTCATGCACATTCCAAGCCTGAAATATCTGAACTAATATGAATCATACCTCCTTTGGATCTGCAAGCATTCCGACAATCGCAGCGTCAATTGCATCCTGATTTTCAGTCCTAGATGCCCTCGCTGCAAGAAGAATGACATGCTCCTTTTCGACACCTTTGGTAAACACCTCGATCAAGGTCCTATCGACGCTCAGCTTATTCAGGGTCAAGGTTCCTGTTTTGTCGCTGCAAAGAACATCCATCCCCGCCATTTCTTCAATGGCAGTCATTCTTTTGGTAATGGCGCCCTGCTGAGAGAGCCTGTGGGATCCAATAGCCATAGTAACGGATAAAACTGTAGGCATTGCAATCGGAATCCCTCCGATCAACAGAACCAGCAAGTTGTCGATCCCGTCTCTGTAGTCGCGGTGTTGTATCGGGTACATGACTATTAGCTCTATTGCTATCCCGATGGCAATCGAGCAAATGCAGAAGTTACCGATCGAGGTGAGAACTTTCTGGAAGTGACCGACCTGATTGGTGCTGTCCACCAGATGCGCAGCTTTGCCAAAGAAAGTATGCACACCGGTAGCGATAACAACCGCTTCTATTTCCCCTTGTTTGCAGGTCGAACCAGAAAATACTTCATCCGACGGGTTCTTAGTAACGGGAAGGGATTCACCAGTAAGAGCGGATTGATCAATCTTAAGGGGATCACCCTCAAGGAGACGGGCATCCGCGGGAACTATATCACCCAGTTTGATGCTGATGATGTCTCCAGGCACTAAGATCGAAGCATCCTGCTCGCTCCATCGGCCATCTCTGAGAACCTACATTTACAACCACAAGTGCAGATTCTACGTTACGATCATGTCAGTAATAGAACTCTTATTCGTCCACCATCTCTTCTCTGACCTTAGTTTTGGGAGCAAGACCGGCCATGAGGGCAGCTGCCGCATTACCAGCATTGTTTTCTTCAATGAAACTTATGGTGGAGTTGATCACCAACAAGACAATGATACCAACAAAATCTTGCCAATCTGGAGGCCTTCCGCCACCGTTTGCCAACGCAATGGCCATCACAGCAGCAGCTTCCATGACCCACGACAGCGGGTTCCACATAAAGCCTAAAAACTTGAGAATTTTGCTCTCCTGCATTTAACAGGCCAACACATCAATTGTATGGCAAAGATTCAAAGAAGCGAACTGAAGCTTATCAATAAAATCCATTGTTAATCAATCTAAAAAGAACCTTTTTCTCTTCCAGTTTGTTTGGTCCGAAAACCTGAAGCCGGTGGGCTCCTTCGTCCGAGCTCAGACCTTCTCTCGAACATTTCAACTGCTCGAACACTTCCTCTACCGGAATCTTTTCCTGTGAAACGGAAGGTGACCATCAGAGCCCAATTCACTTTGATAAAAATCAAGTTGCCCGGAAGCTTCGGGAACCTATCCAGTTTTCACCATCCCCATAATGATTCTTTCCCCAACATACATCTAGAGCAACAAGGAATACCTCCTCTCACCCGTATCTAAAGTCCAGATCAGATAATATGAGTGCAATATCAGTAGTGTACAATCGGTTTCTCATGCAGGCATCCTAGTATATGTCAGGTGGTAGTAATAATACAACTGAGAAACTTCTTATGATAGCATTAGCTTGAACTGTGAATTTGCTGCAATTTAGTAAGACTGTTTCACTAGCACAGAAATCAAGCAAACCCAAGAGGTGTGCCATTCAACAAGCATCTTTCAATGGAATGGAAGTGTCAGTTAGCTCAAAGTGAAATGGTCAAAAGATGGAAAGAAGTCGGACACTAGCCCCAAACGGTCCAAGTGGGTGACTGCTAAAAAAAAGTCCTCATCAAATTATTGGGAGCTCTAGAAGATCAAATTAGTCGCACCCATCATGTGAACTTGAAGACTACTCAGGATTCCACCGCAATGTAAAGTCACCGAGGATGGTCCCTCTCTCACCCTCTCTCTCTCTCCCTCCATTAATCCAGGTCGCGACCATGATTGAGATGATGCAGGGTTGAAATTGTTGTCCACCAGCGAGTCCAAGCAATCATTTTCAAAGGAGGAAGAATTGCAATGGCTTCTAAGCATTTCCAGGAAACATCATGGTTTTGCCGAAAAATACAATGAACCCTCCACAGTTCCCCAACTTATGTTGTGTCGGTACCGTCCAAATTCTGACTTAAAATAAAGGAGGATGGAAAAACACGAGCCGACTTCTTTTGACCTGTCATTAGCATGTTCATTTTAACTACTACCCACCAAGAATGCACTTCAAGATCAAGAACGATTTCGCTGGGGAGGGGTAAAGCCAACAAAAACAGAAAGAAAAAGAAAAGACCAAAGATAAATTCTTCTTCTTTTTTTTTCTGAAGTTAAAATGCGAGCTATGAATGAGAAAAAAGAAAAGTAAAGTTCAGGGACAATATAATATGATACAATAATTGTCAGGAGAGAGGGTGTAAGTCTTTCCATACTGTTTCCTATGGAAAATTGACAGGAAGGAATTAAACGAATTAGATCTCTTATAGAAAAAAAAAATAGAAAGAAATTAAAAAAGAAGTAAGACCATTAGGGATTAAAAAAATTTGGATGGAATGCTTCATGGGGAGTTGGTGAAGAGAGGAAGATGTTGTCATGTGTTCGCCTAAAGATCACAACCCTATCTTAATGCATAGAGAACATAAGGACCAACATACTAGAGCTTGAAGGATAGAGGAGGGTGAAATCTATTGGTCGGTAAAATATACCTCCATGACCTATGGAAAATTACAGTCGTCGGGATCTAGATGAAGCAAGGAAAAGAAAAGATTCGATAAGGCAATTATCATAGCTAATTATCCGGCCAATTTGATAGGTTTTGTTAAATTTTCGATATTCAAATGAATTTAACGGGCATATACTTTGGTGTAGGCAGAAGATCGATTTCAAAAGATGGAAAGTCTCATAGTAGCGTCAGTTCCCATCACCGACCCCTTCCACCCTATCATTTCTTTTCACGTTTTATGTTATATATGCGCACACTCTAGACCAATTCCACCGGGTCAGCACAGTTCCTCCTAGAAATTAGGAACCAACCCTAAACCAGCTGATCCTATCCAGTTATCGAGTCGGATCGGAACCGATGTACACCCTCAGTAACGACGTCCTTCAATTTTGATGCGAACCCCCACGGAATCATTCGGCGCGAGCCCTCACAAACTCGCCAATCACGATCGATCCGATCCACGTGAATCTAAGCTCGGGCAAGAATTCGCGATCACCGAAGGACCGGCACCGGCTAGGTGCGGGGCACGTGTCCGGCACGTGGGAGAGACCCCAAAACCCAACGCCAAGTATAGTTTGTCCCCCACGAGAAAAAGCGGGGAAGAGCTACAAAACACGTGGGAAACAAAAAGAATTCGAAGGAAAACCAAATCGAGAAAAAAAAAAAAAGAAAAAACCAAAGCACGAGCGGCACAGCTTCAGAAGAGAGCAAGGCGTCAATGCCCGCCACGTCAGCCACCAACGAACCCCGCGATTTTTTTCAGTAAAATCGGGCACTTCGAGAAATAAACAAATAATAACAATAATAATAATATAAAAAAATAAATTTTGGGACGTCGCGTTAGTAATCCGAAGCCTCCAAAAAATCGTCCAAAAAGTCCGCGTAAATGCTAGAGCCGAACATGGACACCCCCGAACCCGAACCCGAATCCGAACCCGAACCCGATTCTCCCGGGGAAGATGAAATTTCGGAGGAGAAATCAAGAAACGGGAGGAAAGAAGAGAAAAAACGAGGAACGAGGGAGGTGAATTCCGCTGCAAAATCATAATAATAATAATGATGATGATGATGATGATGATGATGATAATCATCCGAGCATGGCATCGACAGAGTCGGAAATGATACGCCGGAGAAGCGAGCGAGACACCATCATCGGAACCGGGAACCGAGGAAAAGGGAGGAGAAGGTAGAGAGAGAGAGAGAGGGAGGGAGAGGGGCGGGGAGCTTCGGTTTTACCAGATCGACGGTCTCGTTCTTAATCTCCTCGAGGCTGATGTCCTTGTTGCTCCCCATGGCTCCCGAGCACCCGGCGAGCGCCGCCCGAGAGACCGACCGAGCAGCAGCCGCAGCCGCCGCGGCGGAGGAGGCCGGAGGAGGCGGAGGAGGAGGAAGAAACGGGGAATCGAGCGGTGGTGGCGGCGGCGGCGGTGTAGTGGCGTCAGTGGAGAAACGGGAGAGGAGGCCAACTTGGCGATTGATGCCTTCTTCCCTACTTCCCTTCTCCCCCTTCCTTCGTCCTCTTTGGCCCCCGTCGATTTATACACCCGCCAGACAAGTGCCCCTCCGAGTCAGCAGTCGCGCTCTCCACGCTCCTCTCCCCCACCCCACCGCACGTGCCGCCCACCGCCCCTCGGAGCAGCGCGGTGCTGGTTGGCGGTGGCGGCGGTGGCTTGGACTTTTCGCCGCCGGCTTTCCCGCGATTGCCCCTCGAGAATTTTGCTTTTTAGCGACCTTGCCCGTGCCCTTATATGGTCAAATCGGGGCGGAAAAGGAAAAACCGACCCCGATGGCTAAGTTGCGATTTAATGTGGGGTGATCCCGAATTTAGTTACCTGCCTTCTTTTTACCATACGTGTGAGATCCGTTTTACCATGTTCGAGAATTTCGTGCGTCGAGCCCTTTTGTTAATGGAAGGTTTCTCGGTTTTTATTGTTAGATATTACTGCCCCAATTATTACTCTCGCTGTAAAGAGGAATTTTCCGAGAAACCTAGTTCTTTTTTGCTTTTGTTTATGCTGTCGAGCGAATTTTATGGATAAATTGTTGGGTAGAGTCAGAGAAAAAAGTTAGCACTGGCGACTTTTTAAAACGCCGGCTTCCTTTTTTATTTTTCATGTGTTTTCACTTTTTTTCTGTGTGTATCGCCGTTGAACCCCGTTCTTATAGAAATAATGGGATGATCAAATGAAGCAGAAAGAAACCCTCTTTAGAGATTTTACTTTAAAAAATAATATTTAAATTTCTTGGAATATAATTTTGAGTCCCAACTTTCAAGGTGCTTGACTTAAAAAATGAACAAATTGGTCACATGGGAAGAGCATATGAGGACCCAATTGGCCAAAATTAAAATTCAAAAACTAAATTGAACGTTGAAAGAAGGTACGCGGGTTAATCATGACGTTGGCCCTACTCGTAAGTGAAAGGATTAAATCGGCGAAACATGTAAAATATGGGAAGAGATGGATAACGATTAGATGTACAGTCACTAGAGAAGGAAACACAAATGACCGATTTTGCAAGCACCCGAGGCTAATGCATTACGAAAGGGCCCAAATCGAACGAAACAGGTAGGCAACAATATGAAATTGTAGAAATATGGGAAATTACGATATTAAATTGCACATTTGGTACAAAGTTACGAGATACGATATGACCTTTTACCCTATAATAAAACGAAATTACAGGAAAAGTTTTGAAAAAGTCCTAAACCTATTAATTCAGTCCTAAATTTTTTAGTTGTGCCAATTGATTCATAAACTTATTCACAATTTGTCAATTGAGTCCATCTGGCAATTTTCTTTTTCCTGAAATCACTAGCATGGATGCTGACCGTCCTACGTGGCATGGTCGGCATGGTCGACATTGGTGTAGATATTTTTAAAAAGATTTGAATATGTCTTTTCGAATTTTTTTATTAACTTTTTATTTTCTTCTCTTTTCCTTCTTTACTTTTTTTTATTTTCCTTTTCTCTTCTCTTCTTTTTTCTTTTCCCCCTTTTCCATCCACCAGCCATTGCCAAGCCTCGTCAATGGCCTCGAGCACGAGTGGCCCTCGCCAAGCCAGCGAGGGCAAAACCTTGCCTAATTTGGTGAAGGGTAGTCCTTCCCTAAGGTCAGTGACCTTCGTCAGCCATCAACAAGGCCTAAGGATGGCCAGCAGAGCGAAAAGGGAGAAAAATAAAAAAAAAATAAAAAGAAGAGAAAAGGAAGAAAAAGACAAAAAAAGAAGGAAAAGTGAAGAAAAAAAATTCAAAAATAATATTGAAAATTGTCTACATCAATGCCGGTCGTGCCGCTTAGGATGGCTAATGTCCACGTTAGCGATTTCCTGCCAAAATTAGCCGGATGAACTCAATTGACACAATTAAAAAGTTTCATGATTAATTTGGCATAATTGCAATAAGATTATGACTTTTTGGACAAATTTTTCACGAAATTACAGTCGAAATGTCAATTATTTAACAAAAGGAAAAGTCGATTACCTCAAATATGTTGAGTTTCTTATCTTAGAGGGGTTATAGTTTCTTGCTTTCCTGTCGAGCATTAATAAGTCCACATTAGACAAAAAAGAGGTAGATAAAAAATATTGTCAAGTCAAAAAAAAAAATCTGAAGTCCAAATATCTCTTTTGACTAATCTATAATAGTACTCTTCATGTTTTTCTGATTTAGAACGACTGGCCATCGTTAAATAGTTCATTTCACTCGTCAAATTTCTCTAGAAAGCACAATAAAATACCTTTTTTCAAATTTCCTCACCCACTCAATGTTGAGGTCGATACCGTAATTCGATGAATATCTCTCTCTTTCAACACTTTCTTTCCTACTATGAAGAAAAATTCTTATATCCGCTACCGATTACAAACTATTTTTATTAGGGTTAATACCACGACAAAACCCCAAACTGTTACACTTATGACAAATTTATTCAAAACTAATTTTTTTATCACAAAAAATGCCAAACTGATACACTAGTGACGATACTCCAAACTAATTTTTTTGCCACAAAAAACCCTAAACTGATACACTTGTGACAAATTTATTTTGCATTAGTTTCCATTAAATTGAATTAATATCACGAAAAATCACAAACTCAAACACCTGTAATAGGAAGAGGGTAAAACTCCCAAACTAATATGCCCATCAACTGCTACATGTCATCTAACTCGGTAATTTGATAGTAAAATTTAACGGAAATTAACAAAGCGTAAATTTCTTACAAGTATACCAGGTTGAGATTTTTTATAATCAAAATATTAGTTTTTGGTAAATTTATTATAGTTACACCAGTTTAGGATTTTTTGTGGTATTAACCTTTTTTATAATAAGATATTATTTTTGAAGGCCAAGCTTTAGAAGAGTACTTTGTTTAGCCACATAAGCTGATGACCATTAAATGAATAAATGTTAACTCATGTATCACAAATAAAAGTCAAAAGGTGCATTTTTAGGAGCTTTCCTCGCGTGCTTTTGGGCATTGACTTGTACACAACAACCAAACGCGAGTACATGATACAATTGTTTAGTTTAAAAAAATGCGTGAAGTCAATATCTCTTTGGACTAATCTTTGATAGGACTCTTTATTTAATTCTGATTTAAAAGGATGGGCCGTCGTTAAATAATTTTATTTCATTCGTCAAATTTCTCAACGAAAGCAGGAAATGTTTGGTGACACTCCTATTTTCTATTTTTTTTTGTTTTCTTGTTCTTCGAAATAGAAAAAGAACCAAAATTCACTTGGTAACGTCAGTTAATTAGTTTATTCCCCGAAATAGAAAAGTGGCATAGGGAATAGATTTGGAACATAAATAAGTAAAAAAAATTTACTTCTTTGTTTGTCGAGAACAATTTCTGAAATAAGGTCATTTTCTTTTTTCTTTTCTTTTTTTCTTTCCTTCTTCTTCCTCCTCTATCTGGTTGCTGCGCCTCGGTGATGGCCGGCGTGTTCGAGCCGCGCCGGTGGTTGGGCAAGGCTCGACCTTGCTATATCTGGGCAATAGAACAGGTCGTTTTTGGAAAATTATTTTTAAAATCTTTCATTTTTCGCAAAATAAACGAAGTCTTAGTATCTGGATTAAGGAAGTTAAGGTTGGAGTTCGCTAAGTCCAAAAAACCATAAGCTAATAACATTAATTTCTTACATGACTGCGTCTGGCAAAACTTTCTGTCTAGGTAAGTTCTGTTCGAAGCCATGCAATCTTGCTTAGGTCTCTCTCAGGTAAAAGATTGAAGGAAGCTCTGCAATGTAAAAATAAGCAAAATAAATAAATAAAACTTCAAAGGATCCTCTTGTATTAATGTTCTTACTTTTTGTGTATAATTCTATATAACATTTGGGGCGAATGAATTAGAGAACCGCACTGAACAAAACAAAAAAAGTTTGGGCACCAAATCAAACAAAAGCAATATTCAAAGACCGAATCAAACATCGAGTAAACCTCAGCGGACCATCGTGGCGTTATCCCTGTAGTTTTCTCGAGAAATTAAGGCGAATTGCCGTTTCCAACTTCCCCATCCTCTTTCCTTAGAAAATTGTCTCCTCCACGCTGATTTGCTCCCGCCCCCACAATTTCCCCCCTCATCGAACATGCATTTTCTAACGTGAGTCATGCCGTGCAAAGAAATCTACTGACTAACAATTAACAGAGAGAGAGGGAGAGACAGAGAGAGAGGAGCTTATGTATGAACTTTCGAAACTTAGTACTGCCTAAGAAGCTTCATGTTAATAGCTATCCGAACGTTGAAAAGATGGGTTAACTCTAGAAGAGCGATGAGGCCTATGTTAACCGCTTCCATTCAGACCACACAAGCTGTCCTTTCTCGTTCCATAGAGAGAGATAAGTCTTCGTAGATGAGTCCACAAAGCCATGCTTGTAGTTTCTCTCGTTGTCACGGCGAGCATTAAGGACAACTTGGACGGTTAAGTCGATGGTGACTTTTGGACCCCACGAAGGGAATGGCTGGATTCCCTCAAGAACTTTCAACTTTCACTAACTTTAGGTCTGATCACGGTTTTGCCCTTCGATTTTTTTTTTGTCTGAAAAAAGAATCACAAACTTTCACTATAATCCCAATTTGCCCCCGCATCCAAAATCGCAACTGGTTTCTTCAAAATTATCAGTATCGGGGCCGGTTAGAAGTTCATTACCAGAATCTGTGTCTTCAGCAACACCCTCACCTTCGTGAGGAACAACATCGGTCTCATGATGTTGATTATTTTGAAGAAATCAGTGGCCATTTGTTTTGATGCGAGTAGATTCGTAACTAGAATGAAAATTGATTATAATTTTTTAGAAAAAAAAATTGGGATAGAATTGAAATTGAACTTAAAGTTGAGGGTTTTTAGGAAATTAAGCCAAGCGGAATAGATGTAACTTCCCAAAAAGAGAGCGAGAGAAGGTGCATCAGGATATTGTGACTGTGGTTTCTCCTTAAGTGTGAATTGGATACTAAATTTATTGTGATTAGCATGGATCTTTAAGGCTAATTAGGGTGCCTACGGTCGTTGGTGGTGGTGGTCGAAATTGACCGTCGTAGCGGTAGGGCGCAAGGCCCCACTAACCTCGGTAATTAAGTCGTCGAAATTGATGTTGACTGGCCCAAAATCTTCATTGGCCAAATCTGACCCGTCAGATTTTGCAAACTGAAGAGAAAAAAAGCAAGAGTGAAAGCTACGTGCTTGTGCTACGACCAAAAGGATGCCGAGCAACTTTGACGATGCCACGGTCACCTCTTCATTCCCTCCTTTTGACCAAACCTAGCCAAGTGGATTTCGTACGGATGTGGCCGAGGAGCGTCTGACGAGGCGGAACATCAGGCCCATCTTTCTCCTTCATATCGTTCCCGAGAGTAATATGGTGAATTGCACCATCATGACTAGGTGCGCCACGCTCCCTCTGTGAAATCGGTCTTGAGTCCGGACTAGTCCGGCTTGAGCTCGCTTACCCGTCACGATGAGACTATATACATCCATGGCATGTTCAGAGCTTAAAAATTAAGAAGAACAGGCTAAAATTTAGAGAGAGAGAGCGATTGTCTTATCCTTTGCTTTGTCACGCCACCTATCTTATGGGTGGTGCCTTGTTCCTAGAGATACATTTATCAATTGCATAATCATTTAGTTCTTTATTATTGAGTATATTGAATATTCATTCTGATAATTTGTAAGGAGATTTATCAAAAAAGTCATAAACATATTGTAATTATGTCAATTCAAACCAAAACAGAGAAAGAGAAAGAAAAAAAAAAGGGAAAAATAAATAAATAAATAAATAATTTGAAATTTATTAAAAATATCCACGTTGGCACCGGCCGCGCCGTTTAGGATAATTGGCATCTATGTCAACGATTTTCAACCAAAATTGATCGAACAGACTGAATTGACATAAATGCGAAAGATTTAGGACTCAATTGACCAAAAGAAAAAAAATTGACCAAAAAAGAGTTTAGGACCAAATTGACACAATTGCAGAAAGTTTATAACTTGTTAAATAATTTTCCCTAATGTGGAAGTATTCTTCTAGACGCCCAGAGTCAAGAAGAGTATAAATCAGTTGATTTATCGTATGAAGTACATTTACTAGAACAGTAAAATATATGGAAAATCATTTGAATTTAGAGACTACAAGTAAATGTGGATTCCCTAGTTCTCCCCACACCCAATTTTTCGCTTTGTAGTCATTTGCTTTAATTGTTAAATTGTGTTGACTCTCATAAATATACACGTTTAATGAATAATGTTTGCATATATTATATTGGTTGTGGGGAAAATTTTAATTGCTAATGAAGTATGAGCAATGATTTATAGTTCTTTAATATTTTGATACGTGATGATTATCACTGTTTTTAAGGTATTATTATTCTCATGAAGATGGAGATAGTGACTACATTAAATGCTCGCAATCTTGACAGATAATTAATATTGAAACTTTTGTTTATGTTTATATGCTCGAGTCATCTTTCATGTGGCATAATAGATTATCTCATGTTGATTATAGTACTCTGAAATTTATTAATAAAAGTGATATGATAATCTGAATAAGAAGAATTGTGATGTTTACAAGCAAAGATGACCAAGAAATTGTTCTCAAAGGTAGAAAGTTCTGCAATAGTACTTGAATTAGTGCATTGTGATATTTTGATGATTATTCTAGATATAATCATGTCTACCTTATGAAATCAAAAGATCAAGCTTTTTTATGTGCTCGAGATTTCTAAGATTGTAATTGAAAATCAAAAGGATGCAAAAAAATAAAATCAAATCAAAGTCTTGAGAATTAATCGGGGAAGAGAATACTTCTCATTAGATTTTTTTCGCATTTTGTGAGGAAAATGGTATTGTGCAAGTGCACCTTATATACTGCAGCAAAATAGATTGGCAGAAAGAAATAACTGACTTTTTGGTAGATGTGTCTAATTCCATGATCTTACAAGCAAAATTGCCAATCAATTTGTGGGGAGAAGCACTTCTTGCTGCATGCCATGTTCACACTAAGTGTTGATCGATGACATAAATTGAACTGATCGATGACTTTTAACTCGTGAAATCACGATTTTGAAGAGTTGACTCCTAAGTTTGGCAACAATGAACCTGGACCTCGAAAGCTAACCGGTCAACGGACGTGTTGTGCCCTTCAAGTTGGGGGAGAAAGAGGTGTGGCCATTGGTCTACCTCACTCAAAAGACTCACCCTCCATCACCCAACATGCATCACTAGTACAAAAGTCAAAATACCCTAATGCCTAAAATTCTTATTGGACCCACGCGCCTTTATTTCATATGATCTTGGAGATTGGCATTTTGGAAGGCAGAGAAAAAGAAAAAGAAATTATAAATTAAAAGAAAAAAAATGGAAGGTAGGCATGAAAGATGCCTTCGGAACACTATATTGGCCTCCATTGCTTTGGGGTGATGATGATGATGACGATAATGGTCATTGTACCATATTTTTACTTTTCGATATTCTTTATGGGAACATGTGAGTTGTTGGATTCGTGTGGACTACTATTTGGTTAAGTATTAGGGCAAGAGAATGGAGGAAGAGATTCGTCCAAATCAGTCCATCCATAAAGAGTGACCCTACATAGTGCAAAGGTGCCAGAGGCAATCTCCTATTTCCATACATTGGATATGTGCTTTGACTAGACAAGGCCCTTTAGTAAGGTTATTTGTGAATTGGGTTTGGAGCGTTCGTTGTCATGCGTATCGCTTCCACTATCTTTGTGAAGTGAAAGATCGTTTGCCTTCAAGAGATGCAAATAGCACCTACTCGTGAGAAAGATCATTTACACTTCATAGGTACTAGAAGCAAGATGATGCCCAAGCATAAGGGCGATCAGTGGGCGGCTCCAACCTATCTGAGCCCTCAGGTCGAGACTAACTTGTTATTTATCAGAATGAGTGGGTCTAGGACAGTCGCAATCGGGGGCAAGCTGAACTTTGGAGCTAAATGCCAGACCTGCCCCAGATTTACCTTCGGCTTTGCTAGCACTAGCAAGCATAAGCAGATCGTGGGGCTACTAAACCCATGATCGGGTCTATCTATATGGACATGCATATTTTAAGGTAACTATATAGACATAGATGCATAAGAGCCGTATTAATCGTGATTGTCGCGGGTAAAATCAATGATTATGGGTACTATAAATAGTCTCACAAGCCATGTCTAATCAGCTTTATGGGTGTGAATACCTTAATTTATAAGAGGCGGTGGATTATTTCATCATCACTCAAGTTAGGATTACATTAACCCAATTAGGAAAGAATGGCTGTGTGGTGAGTGCACAACAGATTAGTCTGTTGCTTTTTCCTAAAGCATCTCTCATTATAAAGCACTTCTTCCCCATATGTGGCGAAAGCAACTTCCACCAAAAGGCTTGACGCGTCGATCGATTAATAGTTAATGCAAAATCCCACTCGAAATGAGAGTTGGCCTCCTGCCCTTTCCAATGTGTGATATATTAAGTAATCTATTTTAAGGATTGTCTAAATCCTTTACATCTAAGACTTGTTTACGCTTCACCTTCCATAAAGTCGGCTACCACCTAATTAACATGGGGAAATTGTCTAATGAGTTCTAAACATATTGTATGGATGCCAATTTAGTCTTAAATTTATCAATTTTGCCAATTTACTCCTAAACATTTTGCGCAAATATCCAATATAATCTTTCCAGCCAATTATTACAGGAATCGTTGACATGGCAGTGTGTCATATAGGATGACCAGCGATGACTAAATTGCCATGTCAAAAACTTCCAGCAAAAATTAATTAAATGGATTGAACTGGAATTTTACATAAAGGTTTAGCACTAAAATGGCAAAATTTGAAAGTTTAGACTTGAATTGACATCCTTACAATAAGTTTAAGACCGATTGGATAATTTTTTCAAATGACACCAAAGTAATTGCTGAAGTTTTTCATCAAGCATCTTCAATCAAAGGAGAATCAATTACATGAGTCTTACCATCTCCTAATTATTTCTCTCCATAATGAATTATAAACTGAAGCTCTGTCCTAAATTAATTAGCTTAATTAGTAATGGAGGGTAGGTTAGACATCTCAAAAGTAGTTAATGAAAACCCCACTTTTTACTTCATCTTCACTACCATACCACTCATAAAAAGTTTGAAGATGGCCTATGAGGAGGTACGGAACGTTGACTATCAAACAGGACCCCAACAAAAATAAAATTGAGGGGACCCATGGAAGAACATGACCATCCAAAGCTTTCCCATCATAATCTTAAATTATTTTCATATTTCCACTTTTTTTCTGCGAGAATGTCATAGATAGAAAAAGTAATGAGTAACTTTTTACACTTTTCGGCATATCTTTCGGTTAAAAATCAGAATACATACATAAAAAAAAGTTTCAAGTTAAGTTCAGCAGGCACTTGAAAGTGTAACTTTGTGGGAGAATTTTTGTAATTTGTAATTTTCCTTGGCATTATTTTTCTGGTGAGCATTGAAGATACCTTTCCTTCATGTGGTCACATGCAAGAACTGACAAGGAATATGAATAAAAGCGATAAAGTCCACGAGCTTCGAGAAGACGTCTTTAGCTTGCCTACTCCTAAGATTAGTCAGATGACACAGAATATATACGTGGAATTTGGGAAGCTTTACGCTTCACAAACGTGCATGTCAACATAAACTAGGAAATTCGAGACAAGAAATGAACCCTTGGATGGCTGATGGAAAGTGTTATCTGTCAAAGAAGTGCTAATGATACAAAGGCCAAGAAGTAGCTGGTCTTCGAGCCATCTATATCTAGATACATAAAATACTCATTATGAGATTATTTCGACATTGCTACATAATGTCCCAAAACTATCACTATGAGACAATCGATTAAGTTATGCATATCCATAAGGAAGTATGATCCAAAGACCACTGCTATATCAGGAACTATGGATTGACGGACGACGGGGACCGTACATGTGAGATTAATTGAGGAGAACCTAGCTCAAGTATCATGTTAACAAGTCCATCTAAATAGCTTAAACTAATTTAAAGAGTATATCGACTGCATTGATAAGCGACTTTATGAAACTTTAATGGATCATCTCTTTTTTTTCATATCCACGAAAGTTTTTTCGTTTACATTTTTTGTTTGGCATGATCTTACCAGATTAAGAGTCCATAACTTTTATTATTATACACATAAATATCCTCACTAAACTATACCTACAAAGATATGTGTGCGTTTTTTTCTTGCATTTCATCCTTTTTATCACTTGGATCTTTCGATTTCATCGTGGCAAACCAACTCCATCAAACCAAAATCTTGGGGAAATAGTGTTCAGCGAGAGCACTCGCCTAAATTATGTTATAGGAATCCTAATTTTAATCCCTCATATATATGTATGTATGTATGTATGTATGTATGTATGTATATATATATATATATATATATGAGAGAGAGAGAGAGAAAGAGAGAGAGAGTGAGCAATTTGGTTACTAAAAGCATGATTTGGTAAAGCTTTTGGTATTGGCCTTTTGCCTTACAGTGGAATGAGGAGACACGAGGCCACTATTAGTTTGACTCATCAAAATCTAAAAACCAGGAGTGAACGACAAGTCTTGAAGTGTTTGCGTGCGAATGCTTTCGACCTAAAATTGACGTTTCCGCGGAACAGATGGAGCATGTTCGAAATTCTATTGCTGTAACTACTTTTCCACTAATTTTATGCAAATGGGATATTACAGTATAGCATTTGTTCCAAGTAAAAATTGCCAAAAAAGTCTTAAACATGTTACAATTGTGCTAATTTAGTCTTAAACTTTTTAATTTGGCCAATTTAATTCTAGATATTTTGACAATTTGCCAAGTCAGTCCATACAGCGAATTTTGGCCTGAAATCGCTAACGTAGACACCGGTTGTCCTACGTGTTACCGCTAGTGCTGACATGGAAAATTTTTTATAATTTTTTTAAAAAAATTATGAGTTTTATATTTATTTTGATTTTTTCTAGTTTTTCATTGTGGCTGGCAAGGTCACATCGATGACCTCACTAGCCTAGTGACAGCAAGGTCGAGCCTCGCCGAGTTGTTGGCCACAATGAAAAAACAGAAAAAAAACAAAAAGAAACTCAAAATAATAATTTTTTTAAGAATTATAAAATTGTCCAAATAAGTGCTGGCAGTGCCACATAGGATGCCTAGTGTGCACATTAGCGGTTTCCCACCAAAATTAACCGGATAGACTAAATTGATAAATTGTTAAAAGGTTTATGAATAAATTGATCAAATTAAAAGGTTTAGGACTAAATTAGCACAATTATAATAGGTTTAGGCTTTGGTAATTTTCCCTTTGTTCCTAGGCCTTCTGAGGAGATAAAAAGAATAATAGGGAAATCAAATAAAATGTCCATCAACTTTGGGGTATTACACTTTAGCTCCCGAATGTTTGACTTCTACACAATGTTCTTTGAACTTTTATTTTGTTATGGCTGTTAACCCTCCGTTCTTTTTTTTTGTTAGCATGTGCAATGCACATGACTTTTAAAGGGATAAAAGTATGTTTCCATTTTGTTTTTTTAGGGGAATCTCTCTTTTACACTTAATTACCGTTAAAAATGAAAATATGGAAAATGGGAGAAAAATAAATAAACTAAAGTACGAGTAATGGAAAAGATAAATATCCATATAATATATGACAATAAAAATTTGCTAACATTAGACCAAAATAGCATAAATAAGATAACTCAAAAAATTAAAAAAAATTAAATGAAAAAGGAAAAGGCGTCAACAACAAAACAGTCATGACAAAAATCGAGTACTCATTATGTACATTTAAAGGGTTAATTAACTTAGATTAACAAAGTACTTTAAAAAGTATGGCTCTATTTGTTTCATGGAAAATTTGACACTTCCAGAATATATTTTCCTAGCAATCAATTTTCAGGAAAATGAAAATATTTTCCTGTGCTTAGCTGAAATCTAGGAAATGAATTACAAATTATTTTCCATCGCTTGAAAATAATTTTTTTTTAATTTTCCTAAGGAGACATACACTATTCGTGCAGTATAACGGCTATAGATGATATCTCATTAAATTTTCAATAAGGTTTTATTGAATTAAATTTTCGTAGTATAAATTCATTAATAGACCGTAAACAATTTTTTTTTTTCAATTATGGAACCCGGCCTCCGGCGCCTAGGTACCAGGCCCAGCCTTGGGTTACTTGGGATCGAAAGCAAAACCAAATAAAGTAAATGAAGCGTGGGAAAATAAACACCCTCGTCAAAATCAAGTTCGCGCTTTTACAAGGTGTATGAATAACTTAATTCTCCGAGGCTAGGCTTGGGACCTAAGCACAGGAGGCCTGGCTCCATGAGACAAAAACAACTGTTTACAATCTACGAAAATATATATGCTATGAAAATTTAATTCGATAAAACTTTATTTAAAATTTGATAATATATAGTACATATAACCTTTATGGTGCATGAATAGTGCACGTCTCTTTAGGAAAATAAAAGCAAGTTTTTTCTTTTCGAACGATGGAAATAATATACAGTTCACTTTCAAATTTCAACAAAACACCGAAAAATATTATCATTTTCCTAGAAAATGACTTCTTGGAAAATCTTTTTTCAGGGGTATCAAATTTTTTGCAAAACAAACGTAGCCTTCAAGGTTAATTAATATTCCCGATTATTATTGTAGCGAGAAGAGGCCCAATGTTACAGTGCCAATCCTGTTCCATTAATTTTTTTTTGTTCTATCACTAGGTAAGGTAGCTTCTATCTCTTGATCTTGCTGTGATTTGAAATTAGTTATGTTGTTGCCATTCTATTCTCACGCTTGTGCTGGGAGTCACTAATTCAGCGCCATTTGTCAGTGCTTATATCATCCTGTAACACAATGCAAACACAAACATACAACCAGAAAAATAATGTTTTAATGCATAAGAAAATCATGCTCCTCTCTATGCCTAAAGAATTGAAAGGAAAAACGGAAAAATTTTCATCGAATTGAGGGTTCGATTGAGTTGTGCAGGGCTTTCATTAACCAAATTTTCTTTTTCTTTTTCTTTTTCTTTTTTTGGCTTGAACAATTCGTCCCGTGATCACACGTTCGATAAACAATACCCTCCCGAACATTTGTGTTCGCCCCGATCTTCAGGTGCTGTACCAATCTTGGGGTGTGCCTATGTTGCGGAAAATTATATGATCAAGGAAAATATGTTCCATGGAACTTATTTTCAAGAAAAATTATCAGTTTTCACTTATTTGGTGGTATGCTGAAAAGTATGATTGAAAACATTTGGGTGTTTGGATCTCATTTGGATGAGAGAAAAAGTTGAGAATATAGGAAATAAGAAAATGATTTCTTTCTTGTCATAAACGAAAGTTGTTTTTCCAACCAATTTTTTTTTGTTTTTAGTCCATGAAAAATGCTTTCCATTAATTAAGTAATTGTCAGTCATCCAAATACTGAAAAGTTCGAAAACAATTTCCCGAAAATGGTTTTCATCAAACAAACAGACTCGATACAAGGAAATGTTTTCCTAAAATCATAAAATATTTTTAATGAACCATCATTACTTTGCATTAATTAACCATTTAAAAATACATAACGAGTATCCAAATTTTTGTCATTTGACCTTTTGGTTATTGAGCCCTTTTTTCCTTTCTACCTAATGGCGTTGCTTTTTTCTTGAGATATCTTACTGGTTGTGTTTTTTTTCATCAATTATTTTCTAAAATTACTATCGATATTTTTATGCTATTAATATTTTAATTAATTTAATTTTCTCTGTTTTATTTGTGTTTTCATTTTCTTACAGAAGTCAAGGGTAAAAGAGAAATTTCTATAAAAAATGAGATGAAAATGCATATTTACCACTTAATAAAAGTCGTGTGCATTGCACATGTTAATAGAAAATATAATGGAGGATTAACAACTATAGTAAAATGGAAATACAGGGGGTAATAGGTAACACTTAAAAATGTATGAGCAAATGTAAACTACTCCAAAGTTCAAGGGAGTTTTATGTGACTTCCCCAAGAATAATTTACCTTCTCAGCAGTGACGGAGCTAAAACGACAAAGAAGGGGTCGAAATTTTCATGGTGAAAAGTAACTAATTTTTCATTATTAACTTGAGTATAAAGGAAATAACAAATAGTAAAACGAGTTGAAAAAAGTAAAGAAAATTAATTTGGCTGGGCTATCCCTTCAATTTTGGCGAGCTGAGTTATATGTCCGGTCCTTACGAATTAGAGAAGGAAATGACAAAACTCGTCCTCGTAATATTTACACGAGTTCTGTTTTGGTCCTTGAACTATATTCTTAATACATTTAGTCCCGCTAAGTTATCTCCGGCGACAATTCAAGGACAAAATTCAACTATCTATCTAACTATCGATGGAACAGACTGAGTCAACACAAACAAATCAACACGTAGGGTCTACGCGTACAAATTTCTAAAAAAGTTACAATTTTTTTTTTTGGTAAGTTAAAAAAAAAGTTACACTTTTGGTCCTCTAACATTTAAGAATGTGTTATTTTAGTCCTTATACTTTGTCTAGTTATGAAACTAGTCCTTAAATTATTTTTTGATAAAAACTTTATTGGAGATCTTATGAAAATGTCAATTTGAAGCAAATTATTAGTTGGTGATTTCTGCGTTTACAGGTAAGCACAATCAGGTAGATAGTCCCAGCAAGATTAATTCATCATATCAATAATTTAACATCCTCATTGTCACTATAGACCCGTATAATAGTATCTAGGACTCCTTTGAAAAAAGAAATTATTGTTTTAAAATAATTTAACCACATCTTTAACTCTCTATTTTATAGTTAAAATAAATTAGAAAGTTTATAAGAAACGTTCAAATTATGTCTTCAACAACTCTACATCATATTGATTGTAAAGATTGCATATGATAGCATCCATCTCAATAAGACTTTCAATCAGATTGGGCAAAGTTATAAATGTAGGAATTACCAATTAATACTTGGGTTTAATTTGACATCCTCGCAACATTTTGGATTAAGCTGTGACGAAAGAAACTAAATTTTTGTTGAAAAATAATATGAAGACTAGCATTGTAACTAAAACAAATTACAAGGACTAAAACCGAACATTTCTAAAAGCACATGGATCAAAAGTGTGATTTTTTTAGAAATATGTACACGCAGACGTCAAATGTCAATTTGTCAGTGATGACTTAGCATATTCAGTCCACATTTGGACGGAAATTAAATTATATCCTTAAATAGTCATTAGAAATAAGATCGTCAAATGGGTGGGTCGGGTTGGGTTTGTGTTTGGTCGAAAATGGCCCCCAAATTGACCCATTTTGACTATTTATATGTAATACAAACTCAATGACCCATACATAATACGTACCTAACCCGACTCATATTATTAAGACACATCAATATTTAATCTAACCTTTGAGAACTCGTACCTACCTAATTAGCATACTTTAAGCTCTTCAAGTGAAGATGTTACTTGGATAAGAATTTCATATCAAATCAAAAAAGTAAATTAGCACAATAAAAAATGTTAGCAAAACATAAAAAAAATATTATGGATTAAAATGCTTATAAAAAAGTAGAAAAATGCGCATGTGTTGCGACATCGCATACTGTGAATGCATGTTTTATTGATTCAAGTCTATTTAATCCTTTTTTTCGCCAAATTCAAATTATCATTAAAACAATTAATAAGCGGAAGATGTATAACAACTTGTTAATTCAATCTGGGGGAGCAAAAGGCCTCGATTTTTATATTATTTTTCCTCAAATTGATTGAATTATAAATAAAATATGGGTTAATAAAGTGACCTATTCATGACCAATTTTTTGGCCTCTAATTGTTTCTCGACGCAGTGCTAAAAATGAGTTACCCATATAACGAATTGGGCCATTAAGTCTAAGTCACAAAATGGGTTTGGGACCATTTTGCAGATCACTGTGCTCCAGCTTCATTTCCTCTTGTTGTTGTCCTATGCTTCCCTTTCTTGTTTATTGGTCAGACTTCCCTTTCTTCAACAGCTTCTTCCTCGGCTTCACGGGCTTCAGGAAGCTCGCCTGCAACATCACCATCTCCTTCAAAACCTGAATAGGCCTCCCTTCAACCTCTTCCCCATTCGTCTCCCCCACCCTCAAAACCCTAGCCACCGCCTCCGTCGTGCTCACGCACCCTCCATATGGCTCATTCCCGAGTAACATTTCCGAAATCATAAAATGCTCCCTCCATCGGGGCTCTCTCGTAATCGAAGCCCAAGTAAACTCTACCCGCAAGCCGCGTCAGGTGCTCCTCGCTTGGGCTCACCATCTCTGCGCATGCTTCCACGTGGCGTCGAAGGCAATCACCACGAGCCCCTCGGGCTCGGCCATTCGAAGGAGATAGGTGGCTTGGAGCTGCGACAGGGTGAGGGAGAGGAGGAAGAGGGTGGGAAGAGGTGGATGGAGGGAGGGAACCGGTCGAGGAGAGGGGAGAGCCCCAGGCGGAGCTTGCGGTGGAGGAGGACGGTGGAGTTGAGAAGGCATTGCCGGAGGACGGGGACGGTGGAGAGCTTGTGGCGGGACTCTCGATCACGCGTAAAAATGAGGGACATATGGATTACTAAAGTGACCCATTTATGACCTGTTTTGGGGCTTTAATTTTTTTCTCTACCCAATTTAGCCTGTTTTACAAAAAATGTGAGTTGCCTATGCTAAATTGAGCCCGCTAAATCTGAGTCACAAAATGGGTTTGGGGACCATTTTGCAGGCTCTAATCAGAGAAAAGTTTGGGGGCTTAATCATAACGAAATATAGTACATAGAACAAAATTGAATTCGACTAGTTTTATAGGGACGACTTTTGTAATTTCCCCCAATTATACCAATTGATTGTTTCATCCTCTGATAATAATTAGTAACTAGCAAGGGCTAGAGGGGCGGCGATAGCTCTTGCTTGTCCCTCCCTAGCTCCATGTTCGTTTCAGAGCATCTCGGCCTTGATAGAATTTTCTACAAAGGTGATGGGTCTTACGGTTTTGGAAAATGCAGGTTTGCCTACCATGTTTGAACTTTTTGAGGGCTGGATAAAGAAATCGAGAACACATCTTGTTGGAAGTTTAGCTTGAAACTCAAGGAGGTTAGAGGTGCAGTGTCAAGAGGAAGATGGTTTTATGAAGGGTTTTACTAGCATAACAGTATTTGGGTTTCACAATATGTTGTGAGCCATAAATTATTAAAGGAGTGGAGTACACAATAATTTATAATTATTTGTAATTTATTTTTTTTGTGGACCAAAATAGGCTGTTAATTTCATAGTGGATTAAGAACTATCACTTAAGCATTTCTCTTTTGTGAATGGTCAACACAAATTGTCCACTTGTTTTCGGGGTCTAACTTACACATTTTCCAAAACTTTATTTGGAGATCTTGTAGGTTTGAGACTTTGATGGAGAAAGATTAGCAAGACACTCCAAGACAGGCAGGGTCATAGTCTGCCCAGAAGATTAGAATTATTGGCTAAAGTTCACTAGCCATTTCTCAAAATTAAAAGATCAAGGGAATAGCTCACACTATGCTAAAAAAATTCAGACATACATAACATGTTTCACTCCCCGAAACCAACAATAATGGGGGATGACAAAGCCGTCCTTTTTCCACCTAAAGGATGCAACCTAAAAAAGAAATCAACAACATGTTATCTTAATATATATATATATATATATATATATATATATATGATAAATCAGGAGGTTGGTTACAACATCGGAGTTTTTACAATCCATAAAAAAGAATATGTACATCTTCAACTAACAACTAAACTCGGAAAACTCATCTCAGTTTTGTACAACTCAAAAGTAAACAACTAACTAAGTTCATACCAAAAAATCCCCTTATCTAAAAGGCTCAGCAATAACACGAGTGCTCTCATCTATCTGTCGCTAACCAAAAAACTTAAAGAACACGTGAGATGAATGAAATGAGCAACCATAGAATAGTGAGTAGTACATTTCTTCTAAGCATATCGAGCATTCAATATGCACGTTTATCATCTACACCAAATCGAGAATATAACAAACTTACAAGATCAAGATGAGTTATATAATACTTCAACCTAACTATACTCATAGTAGAAATACCCATTTCATTAATAATATCAAAACAAGTATCAATGATCTAGTTCACTGATCAATCTCATTAAATCACACGTCAATGGTCCATTCTAATGATTAATCTCATGCCCAGATATCTAACCATGATCACGCTTAACGCCTTATCACAAATGCGACCAAGATACTCTCCTTGGCTAGGTCTTTACCTATATTGCTGATGGCCAGCCCACAATGATATCCTCATACTAGTATGCATAACACAAACCCCTTAATGGGCTCACAGAAACACTGAGCATCAACACAAAGCCACAACAACATGCTCCAAAATCCATAAAGCCAATCCGAAATCTATATCACAAATTGATTTCATACACCAAAACATATAATTTTTCGCAACGCGATTCATCCGCTAGAAAAAGAATTTCTCAAATCATTTTAGAATTCATTTCATAAATTATAGTAGCTATATATATATTTCACAATACATTTCCTAAAAACCATTCGCAAATACTAAAAGTAGTAAATGCTCGATCTAGACTTTTATGCAACAAAAAAAATGCTATTTCATGACTCAAATTATATATATTCCATATTGCTTTGAAATATGAATTTACAAAATTCGAAAAAGAGATAGCACCACTCACTTGAGAATACCCAACACTAAACAACACAGCTATATGAGCCGACGATCTCGTAATCCTATCAATTAAGTGAGAATCGACGTTAAAACTAGGTAAAACACTACTTTAACTAATGGCTTGACTAAATTACACTTAATGGCTAATAAAATGACTCCCACGCGATAACAAATTGCTAGTCCCAAAGTGATTATTTAAATTTATTCACAATGCGGAGCTTGCATGCAAAACTCTAAAATTTCACTCTAACTACACCATTACTTTAAATTGACTCCTGTAAAACCCCACGGCTCCACAAAGCCCTAGTTAATGATTTCCATAAAATTCCACAACTTAACAACCACAAATTGGACCTCATAGGTCAAATTTCACGTAATTTGGAATTTGTGTTCTAGTTCCGAAAATTACTACGATTAGACGAACAAAAGGCTTAAATCCTCACCAAGCATCGTGAAATGAAGGCTTAGCGAGGTATCTATAGCGTCTACATGCAAAGTCCTCTTTTCCTTTTCCTCTCCTTTTCTTTTCTTTCTCCTTTCTTTCTTTCCTTTCTTCTCTATTCTCTGCGTGCTCTCATTTTCCCTGTATATTTCTTTTTCTTTTTTATAAAGCCCACTTTTGACCAAGTCTAAAAGAAGGGCCAAATGTTGCAACATGATAGCAGTGGCCAGCCTCGGAAGCAGAGATGATACAGAGTTGGAAGCTAGTGTCAAACACTTGAGAATCATGGCGGGGGTTACGTAATACTCGTCCTCCCCCATTCGAAAGAAGATCAGAGTTGAAGTACACTTCTTCCGGAACATACCCAAAGTTGCAACTGTCATAAGAACCAAGAAGACCCAAACTTCGCATGCATTGCCTGTTAGAAATTAAACCAAATTTATTAGTGCTTGTTTCTTTTTTGAGTTTGTTCGTATTTCCATATTTTAATTTTTCATATATATGGTGAGATATTAAGAGATAAGATAAGATATTGTGAGATATTGTTTCTAGTTATATTTTAGGTAAGTTTCCTAATTAGAATAGGTTTCCTGGAAAGAGGTTTCCTATTTCGAATCAAACTATGGTCTATATATAGTCTATTTCTCTTGTAATTGAGACATGCAATAGAAAGGCACGGATTGCGATTGCTTCACCTTCAAAAAATTTCTTCCATCAAATCAAGTTGTTGCCGCATCTCTAACACTCAACAAATTGGTATCAGAGCTTACGGTTCGTGATCATGGCCTCAACGAACAATCAACTTCCTCTTCAATACCCTCGTCTTACCAAAGAAAATTATGGTAACTGGGCTGTTAGAATGAAAGCTCTACTCGACACCTATGGTGTGTGAGAACTTATTAACACTGGCTATGATGAGCTAGAGGATGAAGCTACGTTGAATCAGAACCAGAGGAATGCCTAAGAGAAGGCTCGAACGAAAGATCAATATGCCCTGTCGATCATCTATCAAGCGTTAGATGATTCCATGTTCGAAAAAGTTTCGAACGCCACTACCGCTAAAGAGGCATGCGAGATTCTTCAAAACACACATCAAGGAGTTCAGAAAGTTAAGAAGATTCGCCTTCAAACCTTGAGAGGCGAATTCGAGGTAATTCATATGAAAGAATCTGAATCGATTACTAATTATTTCACGAGAATTTTGGCAATTGTTAACCAGATGAAAAGAAACGGAGAAGACGTTTCCGATGTTCGTGTTGTTGAGAAAATACTTCGGTCCTTATACAAGAAGTATGATCATATTGCGGCTGCAATTGAAGAATCCAAAGACTTGGATGCCATGACGGTCAATGAACTTATGGGTTCATTACAAGCCCATGAAGAAAGGTTTAGAAAGAAAAAGATTGAACCGGTGGAGGAAGTTCTCCAAACGCAATTGACCATTCGAGATGAGAAAGAGCAAAGAAGAGATCCCGTACAAAATCGCGGGATAAATCAAGATCGTGATTGAGGTCATGGCCGAGGTCACTTTCGAGGAAGAGGTCGTGGACGAAGCAGAGGAGATCCTATTCGAAGTGATGGAGGATACCAGTACCAAAGAGGCATTCGTGGAAGAGGAAAGAACTCGACAAGCCAATGGTATGATAAATCTAAAATCCGATGTTATCATTGCAATAAACTTGGCCATTATGCTTCTAACTACTGGAACAAAGAAAGTAGCAGAGCAGATGAAAAGGCGAACTCGGTAAATAATGCTGATCAAGTTCTCTTATTGGCATTAAAAGAATATGAAGAAGGTCAAAGCGATATGTGGTATTTGGATACCTGCGCAAGCAATCACATGTGCGGGAGAAAGGAGATGTTTGCCGAGTTAGATGAGACAATTAAAGGGTCTATCTCATTCGGTGATAACTCTAAAATTCTTGTTGAAGGGAAAGGTACAATTTTGATCCGCCTAAAGAATGGTGCACGTCAGTTTATTACCAATGTTTATTATGTTCCAAAAATGTCAAGCAATATCTTGAGTTTGGGACAACTTCTAGAGAAAGGTTATACTGTTCATATGAGAGATCTTAATCTTATGTTGAGAGATCGAAATAATAAACAAATTGCAAATGTGAAGATGTCAAAGAACAGGATGTTTATTCTTAATATAAAGAGTGAGATGTCTCGATGTTTAAAGGCTTACGTAGATGATCCTTCATGGTTGTGGCATTTGAGGTTCGGCCATCTCAATTTTGGCGGACTTAATTTGCTTTCTTGCAAGAAGATGGTTTATGGCTTACCACATATTGATCATCCCGATCAATTATGTGAAGGGTGTGTTATCGGCAAGCATTCCAGAACTAGCTTTCTGAAAGAGGCGATTTATCGAGCAAAAAAGCCACTTGAGTTGATTCATTCTGATTTGTGTGGCCCGATCAATCCTCACTCATATGGTAATTATCGATATTTTATTACTTTTATTGATGATTTTACTTGGAAAACTTGGGTGTATTTTTTGAAAAAAAAGACAGTGCTTGATACTTTCAAACAATTCAAGAACCTGGCTGAAAAGGAAAGCGGTTATTTTATCAAGGCTTTAAAAACTGATCGTGGTGGAGAATTCACCTCAGCAATATTCAACAAATTCTGTGAAAATCATGGTATCCGGCATTTCTTGACGACCCCGTATTCTCCTCAACAAAACGGTGTGGCTGAACGGAAAAATAGAACCATTCTTGATATGGTTCGAAGCATGTTGAAGAGCAAAAATTTGTCCAAGGAACTGTGGGCTGAAGCTGTTTCGTGTGCCGTCTATCTTCAAAATAGATGTCCAACATATGGACTTGAAGGCGTAACTCCACAAGAGGCATGGACCGGGAGAACACCAAGTGTTTCGCACTTGAGAATTTTCGGGAGCATTGCCTATGCTCATGTCCCAGACCAAAAAAGATCGAAACTTGAAGACAAGAGCAAAAAACTCATCTTTATCGGGTATGACTCATCATCCAAAGCCTATCGATTATTTGATCCTAACACTTTGAAGGTGTATGTAAGTAGAGATGTCAAGTTCGATGAAGATGGAATGTGGGAAGAAAATCCAAAAGAAGAAGCGAATGTTCGTGGTGATTCCAATCAAACGGAGTTGAAAGATCAACCTTCACCTTCTTCTCCAACATCTTATTCAAGTTCATCAACACCATCCTCTTCAAATAGTGTCGATGAACCGCTATTGCCAAGATCAAGAAGATTGTCTGAAATTTACGAAGCTACCGAAGAGCTTCATCTTATATGTCTTCTTGCAGATTATGAACCATTTGCTTATGATGATGCGGCCAAAGAAGAAAAGTGGAGGAAAGCCATGAACGAAGAAATTGAAGCCATCGAGAAAAATCAAACATGGGAGCTTGCTAATCTTCCGAAGGACAAGAAATCAATTGGCGTTAAATGGGTGTATAAGGTCAAGAAGAAGGAGAACGGTGAAGTGACAAGATACAAAGCTAGATTAGTTGCGAAGGGGTACAAGCAAAAAGCCGGAATTGACTATGATGAAGTTTTTGCCCCCGTCATCCGCATGGAAACGATTAGATTGATTATTTCCATTGTTGCTCAAAATAATTGGCGGATTTATCAAATGGATGTCAAATCGGCATTATTGAATGGCATTCTTGAAGAAGAAATTTATGTCGAACAACCTGAGGGGTTTGTTGTGAAAGGTCATGAAGATAAAGTACTGAGGTTGAAGAAAGCTTTATATGGGCTTAAACAAGCACCGAGAGCATGGAATTCCAGAATTGATGCATATTTCAAGGTGAATGGATTCTCTCAATGTCCATACGAGCATGCACTCTATTTGAAGCAAGAAAAAGGTGATATTATGCTCGCATGTTTATATGTTGATGATCTTGTTTTTACAGGAAATAATTCGGTTATGATTGATGCTTTTAAGGCATCGATGGTGAAAGAATTTGAGATGACCGATAATGGTCTCATGAATTATTTCCTTGGTATCGAAGTGAAGCAAAGTGCCGATGGGATTTTTATTTCCCAAAAAGGATATGCAGAAAATATCCTTGAAAAATTCAACATGAAGAACTGTATGTCGGTCAACACACCAATGGAGTGCGGAACCAAGCTTTTGAAGTTTGATGATGGTGCCTATGTTGATTCGACATATTATAAAAGCTTGATTGGAAGTTTGAGATACTTGACATGCACGAGATCGGATATTATGTATAGTGTTGGAATTGTTAGTCGATACACGGAGAAGCCGAAATCATCTCATCTTAAAGCTGCAAAAAGAATACTTCGGTACATCAAAGGTACTATTTCTCATGGTTTACACTATTATTGCTCTGAATCTTTCAAACTTAGAGTTTATTCGGATAGTGATTATGGTGGAGATATTGACGATCGAAAAAGCACCACGGGATTTGTATTTTTCTTGTGCGACACTGCTTTCACGTGGTCATCAAAGAAGCAATCAAGTGTTACTCTGTCGACATGTGAAGCTGAATATGTAGCTACATCTTCATGTGTTTGTCATGCAATATGGTTGAGAAGACTACTCAAACATATTCTTATGGAGCAGAAGAAAGCAACGGAGATTTTTGTTGATAATATTTCTACTATTGCTTTGGCGAAAAATCCAGTTTTTCATGAACGAAGTAAACATATCGATATTCGATATCACTTCATCCGAGAACAGGTTAATGAGAATGAAGTTGAAGTATTGCATGTGAAGACCGGAGATCAAGTAGCAGATATTTTTACTAAACCTCTCAAGATCGATGCTTTTCGAAAGTTCAAGAGCTTGCTTGGAATGATCAATGGAAGAGAATTTGGTTTAAGGGGGAGTGTTAGAAATTAAACCAAATTTGTTAGTACTTGTTTCTTTTTTGAGTTTATTCGTATTTTCATATTTTAATTTTTCATATATATGGTGAGATATTAAGAGATAAGATAAGATATTGTGAGATATTGTTTCTAGTTATATTTTAGGAAAGTTTCCTAATTAGAATAGGTTTCCTAGAAAGAGGTTTCCTATTTCGAATCAAACTATGGTCTATATATAGTCTATTTCTCTTGTAATTGAGACATGCAATAGAAAGGTGCGAATTGCGATTGCTTCACCTTCAAAAAATTTCTTCCATCAAATTAAGTTGTTGCCGCGTCTCTAACACTCAACATTGCCAAGGACTTTCAAGGACATCTCATTTCAACTACCCCAAGTTAAATGTTTGTATCTTATAATCCGCCGCTATCCACAACTCACCTCTCATTAGCCACCATAAAATCCAACCAATTCAACACTCGATTCTACATAATTTACAAACTCATTCAACAACTATGAAAAATATGCATCCTAGTGTTTTTCTTTTTTTTGGTCGAAGTGCATCTTAGTTGATTGCCTTGGATTCAACCTAGTCACAGTCTACTGCAAATGAAGGCCAGAGGAAATGCATACATCGGCAATGCCAACACATGGATGTTGGCATCAGGTCTCAACTATGGGTTCGGGCCTAAATGGCTCTGAGCAGGATTTTTGGGATTGGCAGACAGAATTGAAAAGAATATCCTTTATAATTGTTTGCACCAAGAAATGACCAATTTTGGGTATTATAAACAAGTAATAGACTTAGTTGGTGAGAGCAAAGTTCGGTCATTTATGAACAAAATTATCAACAACTTGATGAATCAACAGCTTGAAAGAATCGACCAGAAGTGGAGTCAATAATTTCGAATGCAACAACGTAGTGGAATAAAGCAACCGGCAAGATAGTAGAGTTGATTAAGTTCCGGCATTGCATCTTTGCATTCCCAAGCTTTGTCGTTGATTAAATTCCAACATAATTTGTGTACGTTTGTTTCCATTGATGTGATTGTATTTTCAATCTTTGTCATCGATTGAATTCTAGCACGTTTTATGTACATATACTTCAGTTTGAAGGAAGTTATCGATTACCTTGTCTACCAATGATATTTCCTATAAAAAACTAAAGAACAACTTTTGGTGAAAGATATTTTGTTATCAAATTCAATCCGAGTTGGACTCCAATATCATATGTAGAGAAAGTACTTCAAATCGAAAGAATCGAGAAAACTTGATGAGAAAAACATCTGTTTGGCGTGCCTAGTGGGACCAGTGTGGTCAATTTGAGGAAGTACAATGCCAAGAACAAAGAATCATCCAAAGCTTGATCATGTTGTGGGTAACAATCCCGGTGATATAGCTACCCAGTTAGAGACATCAACCGCTCTAGCAACAGAGCCATTCCCAAGGGGCAACGTCGAAATTCTGCAGCACTTTACAAAGAAGCAAACGAGGAGTTAGCACAAAACCTTATTTCGGTGGCTACCATGAAGAGGCTGTTTGAGGAACAACATCATAAGATGATGAATCACATAGCAAGACACATTTATGAAGTGATCAGGTCTATGGTCGTTAATACAATCAACAATGTCGTCTCTAGGACAGAGACATTCAATCAATCCATACTGATCCAATCAAATACTGTGACTTCCGACTATGTTCCTCCAACTCTTAATCAATTAAATGATGAAGATAATTTAGACCAAGTAATCCCACCACTAGTGAGGATTTTACAAAGGCTTAAAAACCCTATTTACCTTGAACCTAGGGGGCAGGAAGGTCAAGTCTATCGACCTATCTACCTTAAACCTAGGGGGTAGGAAGGGCGTCAACTTACGAATCTTGATCAATTGGCTAAACTTGTATTACAACAATTAGGTACCGACAATGGAATGGTCAAGCGAGTATATAGAAAGCTATATCCAAATTAGGTGGACACTATACCTAACCCAAGAAAATTCAAAACCCCTAACTTCATTGTTTTCATTGGCGAAGATGACTAGTCGATTGTCAAGCACATTGATCGATTTATTGCCCAATATAGAGAGGCAAGAACAAATGAATTCTTGAGACTTAGGTTGTTCCCTTTGTCTATATAAAGGATCGCCTTTACTTGGTATACGAATTTATCTCCTAATTGAATCCATACTTGGGCTGAGATGAAAAGACCATATTCCCAATTTTATCGAAGGATACATGAAGTATATTGATTGCTTATTTGGCCATAATTTATCAATATGATAATGAATCAGTCAATCAGTTTGTTGCTCGATTTCAGAGGGTTAGGAGAAAGTGCAATACTTCACTCTCGGAGAAAGAATTCACAAATATGGCTTTCAATGGATTGAAATTCAATCTTAGAGAAAAATTCTAAGGCCAAAATTTTGCTGATTTAATCCAATTGGTAATGAGAGTGTCTGAGTATGAGCAACGACTTAACGATAGAGATAATGGGCCACATGAAGACTTTACACAAAATTTGCCTTTTATGGAAAGATATGAGCCATATGATGAAGGTGACCAAGATAAAATTCGATAAGAATAAATTAAATTTGCTCACGACAAGGGAGCACAAGATAGACTCTTTGTTATCTAATTTAAAAGAATCGAATGATCGATGAATTATTCCATTCTTTCAAAGGAGCATTTGTTTGCACTAAAAAGGACCAATTTTGGGTATTATGAATAAATAATAGACTTAGTCGACAATAGCAGAATTTGATCATATATGGACATAATTATCGATAACTTAAAGCGTAAAAAACTTGATGAATCGATAGCTTGAAGGAAGACAAGAAATGGAGTCGATAATCTGGATTGTAGCCGTCAATGTAGTGAAATAAAGTAATTGTCACGATAATGGAGTTGAAGAAATCATCAAGGTAGTGGAGTCAACATACTTGTTGATGTAATCGTTCGGCAACCATTTGTAAATTATATTTGTAACTTTCCTTTGTAACCTCCGTTAATAATTGTCTATTATAGGCTTTAAAAAGTCATTGAAGGCCCCCTACAAGCAAACAAACAAACATATTATCTTTCATTTTTCTTTAATTTCTTACACAGTGGCTTTTGTTTCCAAACTCGGGTCATCGATTAAATTTCGACATGTTTCTTAGCTATAGTTTCCAAATTTGTGCCGTCGATAAAATTTAGGTGTGTATCTTTGTTTCGAGGATCGCGTTGTCGATTAAATTTTGGTGTTGCATCTTTGCATTCCCAAGCTTTATCGTCAATTAAACTCCGGTATTGTTTGTGTACATTTGGTTCCATTGAAGTGGCTCTATTTTCAAGTTTTGCCATTTATTAAATTCCGGCACAGTTTGTGTATATATAGTTTTGTTTGAAGTGAATTTATCGATTACCTTGTCTACCAGTGATATTTCGTGTTCGGAATCACTACAGAACTTGTCTCCTTTAATAATAATTGAAGAATGACTTTCAGTGAAAGATATTTTGTTATCCAATCCAATTTGAGCGAAACAATAACCTAGACGTGCATAATGAAACGGCCAAAAACTACATAAACTGATGTCGCATGTTATGATCAGAAACTTAAGCACGATCCAAAGTCAGAATGAATGTCACCTGTCACTTTAGGCCATGCACTTGCTCTACGGTTAATTTTGCACTATTACGAGTTATCTTGGTGAGTCGAGAGTCTTCCTGCAATTCACCCAAAAAGCTATGAACAAGATACTCCAAATTTTAGAAGAGACGGACTAGAAAGTAAATTTCAAGGTGCTTCGTGAGAAAATGGTATAGTTGGCCATAAAACTTTTGAACATTAAGGCTTCGCTCGTTTCGCAGAAAATGTTACTTTTTTGGAAAATATTTTCCAAGGAAAATGATAATATTTTCCGGTATTCAGCTGAGACCAGAAAATGAACTGAAAAATATTTTTCATTGTTTGGTATGGAAAATCTTCATTGCACTCCTTTTAATTATTTTTTATTTTTGAATTTTTTAAATAAATTTTAATATTTCTTTTCTTTTGTTCTCTTTTTTATTTCTTTCTTCCTTTACTAGTCGCTGCCATGGCAACAACTAGTGACTGGCCATAAGTGAGGCTCGACCTCGCTCGCCCAAGGCCAGTGAGCTTGAGCCTCACCTCACTGGCCTCGAGCTAGGCCTTGCCAGATCCAATGATGCTCGGCCTCGCTCGAGGCCTTGCCACCGAGCCTCGAGCAAGGTTGAGCCTCGGCCTAGCCTCACCGGATCTAGCAAGGTTCGGCCTCAACAAAAAGGAAAAAAGAATTGAAATGTTTTTTAAAAAAAGAAAAAAAAATAAAACTAAAATGTGTTTGGTGTAAGAAAATGAGGCGAAAGAAGACATGGATAATGTTTTCCGCTTTCTCTCGCTTTTGAAGGCGTTTTCTACTTTGGTGGAAAATGTTTTACTTGACTAATTTATTTTTCGCAAACCAATGCCGAAAAATCTGGAAAACGTTTTCCTGTAAATTGTTTTCCTCGAAATGAACAGAGCCTAAGACAAACCTATTCTTTTCCTCTAAGCTAATGATGCATAAGATGAGCACCCACCCAAAAATGGATAGGAGTGACTTTGCATAATGGAGCAATAACTCTTCCGGACGGGGAATAAATTGTATCCAAAATCAAGAATTATGCATAATCTAAAAGAAAAAGCCAGAGCACGATCTAATATCAGACAGCCAACTTTATTACAATGGACAAAACCAGGATGCTACTGAACCCTATGCTTTTCTGAAGGGGAATGGAGCCACCATACTACTTCCACCATAAATGATACGAATTGCACGGGGATCTCATATTCATATGAGTCAGTCCGTCATCATCATGAAATTATAAAAACCTTTACATGGCTTACTCAGGAAACTATCAAACAAAATCCCAAATCTATTACATTTTTGCCAATTCAGTTCAAATCATTCTAATTATGCCAATTGAGTACTAAACATTTTCACGTTTTATCAATTAAGTCCATCTAGTTAATTTTGGCCGGAAATCGTGGACATAGACCTTAGTAATCCTACGTGGCACTGTCAGCACTGATGTAGACAATTTTAATAATATTTTGACTTTTTTCAATTTTTTTATTTCTTTTTTATTTTTTATTTCTTTTCTTTTTCCTTTTATTTCTTTGGTTTAATACTACGAAAAACCCCAAACTGGTATACTTGTGACAAATTTACCCTGAACTAATTTTTTTACCATGAAAAACCCTAAACTGGTATGCTTGTGATAAATTTACTCTAAACTAATTTTTTGACCACCAAAAACTCCAAACTGATACACTTGTGACAAATTTACCCTCCGTTAAATTAGATTAATACCACAAAAAATCACAAATTATTAAACCTGTGACAAATAGAGTGGTAAAACCCCAAACTGGTATACTTGTCAACTGCCACGTATTATTTGACTCAGCAATAACGAAGGGTAAATTTGTCACAGGTGTACCAGTTTGGGGTTTTTGATGGTCAAAAAAATCTTTTGGAGGAAAATTTATCACAGATGCACCAGTTTTGGATTTTTCGTGGTATCAACCCTATTTCTTTTTTTTTTCTTTTCTTCTTTTTTAGAACTCATGCCTGCAAGGGCCTTAGTGCCCTTGCCCAGATCTAGGCGAGTGAGCCTCGCTTAGATCTGAGCAAGGGCTGTGACACCCTCTCCCAACCAAGGCGATGGTCGCTGGTGGCCGACAATGGTCAGCCAACGACCTCGCCGGCCAGAGTTCTAATATAAAAGGAAAAAGAAAAAAAGGAAAAAAAATTAAAAGATTATTAAATATCGTCAGCATATAAGCAAAGGAAAATGAATTTCAATCTGAAGAAGTGGGGGAGGGGGACTCGCGGAAGCGAAGAGAGTTGAAGTGGCAGAAGGAGTAGCAGATAGCGAAAGGGTGAGGGCAAAGAGGGTGATGATGACAAGCGAATCTTCTCAAATTTCGAAACTATGGTTTGTCTTCCTGATGACCCTGATTTTATCCACAATCTGTTTTTCTGTACTGATCATAGAAATGCTTTTCACTCTTTTCATGATGGTCAAAGTAATGCCATCTCGTTATGTAGATTTTCGGTTCTTCCGAAGTCGTGGCATTTTTATCTCTGCGTTGTTTGTAAAACAGAGTCTCTAGAGTCTCTGTTTAGTGCCTGGGTGTGTTTATCCAAAAGTCATCACTCTGTTTTACTCAAACATGTCTTTTAATAGCCCTGACGAGTTAGTCATCAATATCGGTCCCCAAAGGTTCACTATTTATGTGGAAGACTTGCTGCTATGCTGAATCTGCAATGCTTTATTTTGAAAAGAAGTCCTGTTAAATATTTTTTGGCATACAAACTTTGTTAGATGTATGCCCTAAAGTTATCATGTAATAGTTACATGTTAGGGATTTAAGTTGTATTTTTAATTTCATTATTTATTTAATGGCAATGACGTATTCATTCATTTATCCAATTATTTAAATATATGAATGATTCCATAAGATCAGTTGTGACTAAACATATTCTTGAGACGTTAAGAATATGTGTGACAGGTTCATAGTTAGACTAAATCTTTAAATTGTTCATGGTCGATGGATCATTGAGTGGATATCAATAATCCTATTGAGACCGGTGTGTTTTTAGCTTCACCGTTAAGTATTAGATATTTAAGGGAATGACGAGTCATGGGTCATTGGGTATTATGATGCTCGAGTTAGAACACATATAACGATTAGCAACATGGAAGCTTTTAGCGTGATCAATGCCTAATCGTTTATGATCTGGACTTCTGTAAATAATCCTTAGACCTGAGGCATAGTGTTGACTTGTGTGTTGGATGGCTATGGTTCACAGGTGCACAAATTGCTGGTTCGTTGATCCGTCACTGTACTTGATGACCATAGTTTGTTCACATATGAAGTTACACATGTGCGCAAAATGGAATCTGTCTCCTTGTTATACGCAAGGTACAATAATGATGTCCTATGCAATCTAATCTTGACACTGCATTAAAATCCTCGGCCGGAGTTGTAACCGAGAATGAACTGTTCATGTCTCATATAAAATGCATGTCAATTAGGTTTGTGCATATGATCGAATTGGTGACTTGACAAATATTCTATGGTCTTTGTATGATCGGGATATAATAAGGCAGAGGGATTGAATTACACTGTAACCAAAACTGACAGGTTCATTATGTTCTTAAAGCATTCACATTGTCTGGGTAGCCATGACATATTGCTATATGTCAATCATGGCTTATAGGACCTAGAGATTGATCGGGACAATCAATTCTCTTGGGAGTACTAATGTGTTAGTACAAGTCTTACTACCAGCTTAGTGATGAACCTAGGGATGTCACACACCATAACCAATTTAGGATGACGTTATACGAAAGAGACGATATTACAAATATGTTTGCAATTGAATTGAGTTGGACTAAAATTAAATTAAATGGGATTTAATTTAATTCAATTTTTGTCATGGGCGTGTGTGCATATGATGCTCACAAAAATACACATATGCTGATCATGCACTTCTATGTTTGTGTGTGTGTGTGTGTGTATATATATACAAATTTAAAAGTGCAAACGAACAACAATAGTTGCTGTCCTTGTACGTTTTAATTTTATTAAAAAAAAGGGGCACACGATCAATAAACAGTTGCTGACCGTGTGCATCATGATCAGCAACCATTGCTGATCGCCATATTAAGAAAGCGCGATCAGCAACAGTTGCATGATGATGAAAATGTGTGTATGCAATTATCATGTGTTCGTGAGAGTTAAGAAAATATGTTTTCTCTCTTCCGACGCCGTGACTGAAATATCGAGAGTGCGGAGAATTATCGCCACAAGATTGCTAGCACAATTATATTGGTGATTACCAGCAAGCTTTTCTTTCCGTTCGTCATGCGATCTGAACTAGAGGTCCGACGCTTGTGGGGCTTGAACTGAAGAACATCCGAAACGAAATCGTTCTGGGCACGCTGCAAAAGGTAATCCGTTTAACCCCCTATGGTTTTCCGAGTTTTGATTGAAACGCATGAACAACGCTTTTGGAGATACATGTATGGTTATATCTTTCCGCTATGTTTATATTTAATTTAACTATGCATGTTCCGTAGAAAACCAACAGTAGTATCAGAGCCTATCCTTAGGCGTTCTCGTGAGTTTAATTGATTTTGGTTCATATATATTTTTGCGATCCAATGGCCAATTTACTTTGTGGAGAGAATTGCTTACTCTTAAGTGGCCTATAGAAGTTGATTAATTTATAAAATATATTTGATCAACTGAGCAAAAATTGAAACTAAATCAATTTTGAATAAAAAATCCGTACCTTGTTTTCTTTTGCATTTTTCTTCTGCAAAATGATTCACGACTATGAATCTAGAGGCGACAACGATACCGTCACTTGGAATCACACACGTGAAATTTGTTTCACCGGCTTTGATTTCTTGACGTGGCTTACGTTGCTCGACCATGAATTTGATTCGGTGCTGAATTTTATTTGTGTCTTTCAAAGCTTTAAATTTAGAATTTATGACTCGCGAGGAAGGGTGGTGATCATGGAAAAACCCCTAATCAATATGATTGATGTATGGATGAATGTATGATGATTACAGGTATTTTTGGGGTTGTAATTATTAAATGAAGGCTGCGTCCTTCTTTTTATTTTTTTCATGTAATGCATTTTTAGTATAGTTAGTATTATCAATTGTTGATGTAAACATTACACAAGAAGGAGCCATTAAACCGGAGTGCTCTATGGGCCCGGTCCGTGAAGAGTTCAAGGATCGAAGAAGAAGTGAAGAGCAGGTCTCTATTATTAAAACATTAAAATGGCTAAATGGTACTCATTAGCTCGAGACTCATTGAGCTATAATTCCATGATCACCATGTAGGATAGATTTTATGCATTTGATATCTATGTATTTATTCAGTTATTATGCATGTTAAATCGGTTAATGTGCAAAGTGAGACCATTAATAACGACTCAAACCTCCTTATTAATTATATTAAGTCGAAACGGGTTTCAGACTCGTGGCCTTCCATCGTCGTGGTTTGGTCCAACATTATAGTGGTTGATTGACCGGCTATGGATACATAGAGGTTAATTTCCATTTATAATATTGGATCACTCCATTATGCATATGATGTTGTGGGGTTGGAGCCGAATGATTTCCAATAACTGTCGGGTGAGGGAATCGTTTGTGTTTTCAATACTTGCATGAGATGATGGGTTAGACTTAACTATGATCATGATGTTAATAACTGTCAGGTGAGACTTTCGTGGTCTAGAGGCCGAAGTTATGATTGAGACTCACATATAATGCGTTGAACAAGTTGGTTCACTCACTAAGTTCATAGAATACCAATAACTGTTAGGTGAGGCGAGCTATGGACTAGTGGGACTCCAATCCCCACTAGTAACTTTACCCAACAAAGATTACCGTTTTCCCATTTTAAGGAGTAAGGGATTTGAAAAATTTGATGGGAGGCACTATTTCATTTAAAGGCCAAAATGAAATGGTTATTTTGAAAGACAATGGCTAACAATTTATTTTCTCCATAGATATATTATTACTCTGAAAATGGTGACCACGAACCCACTCGCTTCTATACTTGACAAGAATTGTTTGACTGGACCCAATTTTACTGACTGGGTGAGGAATTTGAGAATTATTCTCAATTCGGAGAAAATCGAGTATGTGCTTGATCAAAAGATGTCAGATTCCTTTCCTGAGGGTAGGACCCAAGAGGAGCGCGTCACTTATAATAAGTGGCATGATGATGACTTAAAAGTTAGGTCATACATGCTTGCTTCAATGAACAATGAATTGCAAAAGAAATATGAAACTATGGAAGATGATAGGTCGATCATCTTGCACTTAAAGAATATTTTGATGAGAATGGTCGAACCTCTAGATATGAGATATCTAAGGCATTGTACCGTATGAGAATGGCTAAAGGATCATCGGTTAATGATCATGCTTTGAAAATGATCTGGCACATAGAAGAGTTGGCTAGACTTAATCTTGTTATAGATAATGAGTTAGCTGTGGATTTGATTCTCCAATCTTTGCCTGATTCCTTTTCTAGCTTTGTCCAAAACTTCCACATGCATAAGATGGAGAAAACTCTTGCTGAGTTACATAGCATGCTGGTAGTTTATGAGAAGGAAATGCACAACACGAGGCCCAATATGGTGGCTATGGCTAAGGCTTCTTCTTCAAAGAGTAAGACTGTTTTGAAAAAAGAGAAATGGAAGAGGCTTATGAAATATGCTGTGCAATCAGAGCTCAAGGTTAAAAAAGGGAATTGTCACTACTGTGGTGTCAAAGGGCATTGGATGAGGAATTGCAGGAAGTACCTCGCGAGCTTGAAGGTCAAGCCTAAGGACCAATCTTGCGAAGGTACGGTGTCTATACTTATTGAAACTAATCTTATGGTTAGCGCTGAATCCAACTTATAGGTTTTAGATTCTGCTGCAACCTCACATATTTGTATGTCTTTGCAAAATCTGAAAATAAGGAGGATGTTAGGGTGAAATAAAATTGTCCTAACATTTGCAAATGGAGCAAGAGTTGTTGCGTTAGCTGTATGGACTTTTCGTTTATGTTCCCCTTCTGGACATGTAGTGGTATTGAAAAATTGCTTGCATTATGAGAATGCTGTTAGGAACATCATCTCTATACCTCATTTGAGTAAAGAGAATTATGAATTTTTTTTTGTTGATGATGTATGTTCTATTTATCATAATAGGAGATATGTTGGTTCTGGCTTATTGACCAATAATCTATATACTATTACAACATTCGGTAATACGGTTATCAATGCTAATAAGCAATACAATAATGATATAAATGCCATAACTAATAAACGCCGTAGAGATAGTCCAAACCCAAAGTATGTTTGGCATCTTCGATTAGGTCATATTTGAGAAGATAGAATCAACAAGTTGAGTAATGATGGGTATATTGATCCATCAATGTTTGAGCCATACTCGACTTGTGAGGCATGACTTCTAGGAAAAATGGCTAAAGCGCCCTTTGTAGGACATAGTGCGCGAGCTGCTGACATACTGGGATTGATACATACATATGTATGTGGACCAATAAATGAAAATGCTAGAGGTGGTTATTCTTACTTTATTACATTCATCGACGATCAGTCACGGTATGGTTATTTGTACTTAATGAAGTATAAATCCAAATATTTTGAAAAGTTCAAGGAATTCAGGGCTGAAGTTGAGAAACAAACAAGAAAATGTATTAAGGCTCTTCGATCTGATCGAGGAGGTGAATACCTCAGTACTGAATTCCTAGACTATCTTAAGGATAATGGCATTGTATCATAGTGGACACTTCCTGGAACTCCAGAATACAATGGTGTATCTGAAAGAAGAAATCGCACTTTATTAGATATGGTGCGATCTATGATGAGTTACACTAATTTGCCTATATCCCTTTAGCGATGTGCCCTCAAGACAGCTATATATGTACTGAACAGAGTGCCATCCAAATCTATTCTAACTACGCCTTATGAGATATGGCATAGTAGGAAACCAAGTCTTAATCATATTAAGATTTGGGGTTGTCCAGCTTTCGTCAGGAAGCTGAAAATGGAAAAATTAGAGGCTAGGTCTGAAGAAGGTCACTTCATTGGATATCCAAAGGAGTCTCTTGGATACTATTTCTATTTTTCACTCTGACCTAAGAATTTCGGTCAGTAGGCATGCTTCTTTTTTGGAGAATCAGTTCATCCAGAAAGGTGGTGCTGGGCGGAAAACAGTCTTACAAGAAGAGAATAATGAAGTACTAAATAACCAATTTCAAACATCGGTCTCTGATTCAGTGGGAGCTTCTGATACATAACCTCTTAAGAGGAGTGCGAGAACGTCTCGTCCACCTACTCGCTATAGACACTTGGTTGAACATATTGAACCATTATTCATTGTGAATGATGGTGATCAACCTGGTGATCCAAACATCTATAAGGAGGCGATGTCGAGCATCGATTCTGGTAAATGGCTAGAAGCCATGAAATCCGAAATGGATTCAATGTATTCCAACGAAGTTTGGACCTTAGTTGACCTGCCTGATGATATTGTACTAATTGGCTATAAATGGATCTTCAAGAGGGAGATGAATGCTGATGGTCAAGTTGGAACTTACAAAGCACGGCTCGTGGCGAAAAGATATCATCAAAAAGAAGGAATCAATTATGACGAAACTTTCTCACTTGTAGCCATGCTAAAATCCATTCGAATAATGTTGGCTATAGCTGCACACCTAGATTATGAGATATTCCAAATGGATGTCAAAACGGCTTTTCTAAATAGTTTTCTTAAGGAGGACATCTATATGAAACAACCACAGGGTTTTGAATCCAATGGTGAAAGTCGTAAAGGTGTGTAGGTTTAAGAGATCCATTTATGGACTCAAACAAGCCTCTAGAAGTTGAAACATCCGTTTTGATGAAGTAGTCAAATCGTTTGGTTTCATAAAAAACCCGGATGAATCTTATGTATACAAGAAGGTCAGTGAGAGTGCAATTGCATTTCTAGTTTTGTACGTCGATGATATACTTTTGATTAGGAACGATGTACCAATGATATCATCGATCAAACTATTCTTGTCACAGAAATTCTCCATGAAAGATTTAGGAGAGGCAACCTATATTTTAGGTATCAAGATCTATAGAGATAGATCAAGATGATTGATTGGCCTGTCACAGTCTACGTACATAAACAAAGTGTTTACGCGTTTTAACATGTAATGTTCCAAAAGAGGATTATTGCCTATTAGGCATGGAATCCATCTTTCCTAGGAGATGTGTCCCAACACTCCTGAAGAAAGAGAGCGGATGGCAAATATACCTTACGCATATGCTATTGAAAGCATAATGTATGCTATGCTATGTACGAGACCTAATATTGCACATGCTGTAAGCATTACTAGCAGATATCAGTCTAATCCAGGGGAAGAGCACTGGATGGCAGTCAAGAATATCCTTAAGTACTTGCGAAAGACTAAGGATTTATTCTTGGTTTATGGAAAAAGGAGAGTTTAAAGTTGAAGCTTATACTGATTCTGATTTTCAATCGGATCCTAATGATTATAGGTCTACATATAAGTTTGTCTTTACACTTAATGGTGGCGTAGTTAGTTGGAAGAGTTCCAAACAGAGCATAACTGCTGATTCCACCATTGAGGCAAAGTATATAGCCACTTCAGAAGCAGCAAAGGAAGCCACTTGGATGAAGAAGTTCATTTTTGAACTTGGAGTCTCGTTCCTTTCATTGAACAACCAATAACATTGTTTTGTGATAACAATGGGGCAATAGCTCAAGCAAAGGAACCAAGGTCTCACTAGAAGTCCAAGCACATTGAGAGACGCTTCTATCTCATTAGAGAAATTATTGGGAGAGGTGATATTGCCTTGCAGAAAATTGCCTTAGCGGAAAACGTGGCAGATCCCTTCACTAAGGCCTTACCTCAGTCTTTTTTTGAAAGACACATTAACAAGATGGGTTTGAGGTACCAAACAAATTGGCTTTAGTGTAACTAGGAGATTGTTAGATGTATGCCCTAAAGTTATCATGTAATAATTACATGTTAGGGATTTAAGTTGTATTTTCAATTTCATTATTTATTTAATGGCAATAACGTATTCATTCATTTGTCCAATTATTTAAATATATGAATGATTCCATAAGATCAGTTGTGACTGAACCTATTCTTGAGACGTTAAGAATATGTGTGATAGGTTCACAGTTAGACTGAATCTTTATATTGTTTCCGGTCGATGGATCATTAAGTGGATATCAATAATCTTGTTGAGACCGGTGTGTTCTTAGCTTCACCGTTAAGTATTAGATATTTAAGGGAATGACGAGTCACGAGTCATCGGGTATTGTGATGCCCGAGTTAGAACACAAGTACTTGTACAAGACAAGTTCACTGAACGTGACACGCATATAACGATCAGCAACATGAAAGCTTTTAGCATGGTCAATGCCTAATCGTTCATGCTCTAGACTTGTGTAAATAATCCTTAGACCTGAGACACAGTGTTGACTTGTGTGTTGGATGGCTATGGTTTACAGGTGCACATATTGCTAGTTCGTTGATCCGTCATTGTACTTGATGGCCATAGTTTATTCACATACAAAGTTACACGTGTGCGCAAAATGTAATCTGTCTTCTTGTTATACGCAAGGTACAATAATGATGTCCTATGTAATCTAATCTTGACACTACATTAAAATCCTCGATCGGGGTTATAACCGAGAATGAACTGTTCATGTCTCATATAAAATACATGTCAATTAGGTTTGTGCATATGATCGACTTGGTGACTTGACAAATATTCTATGGTCTTTGTTCAATCGGGACATAGTAAGGTAGAGAGATTGAATTATATTGTAACCAAAACTGACAGGTTCATTATGTTCTTAAAGTATTCACATTGTCTGGGTAGCCATGACATATTGCTAGATGTCAATGATGGTTTGTAGGGCCTAGAGATTGATCGGGATAATCAATTTTCTTGGGAGTACTAATGTGTTAGTACAAGTCTTACTACCAGCTCAGTGATGAACCTAGGGATATCACACACCATAATCAATTTAGGATGACATTGTACGGAAGAGACGATATTACAAATATGTTTGCAATCGAATTGAGTCGGACTAAAATTAAATTAAATGGGATTTAAGTTAATTCAATTTTTGTCATGGGCGTGTGTGCATATGATGCTCACAAAAATACACATATGCTGATCATGCACTTCTATGTTTGTATATATATTTATATATATAAATTTAAAAGTGCACATGGACAGCAATAGTTGCTGTCCGTGTACGTTTTAATTTTATTAAAAAAAATGGGGCACATAGTCAACAAACGGTTGTTGACCGTGTGCATCAGGATCAGCAACCGTTGCTGATCGTGTGCACACGTGCATACATGCACGATCAGCAACGGTTGCTGATCGTGCATGGGATCAGCAACTGTTGTTGATCGCCATATTAAAAAAGCACAATCAGCAATAGTTGCATGATGATGAAAATGTGCGTATGCAATTATCACGTGTTCGTAAGAGTTAAGAAAATACGTTTTTTTTTCTTCCGACGTCGTGACTGAAATATCGAGAGTACGGAGAATTATCGTCACAAGATTGCTAGCACAATTATATTGGTGATTACCAGCAAGCTTTTCTTTCCGTTCGTCATGCAATTTGGTGGTATGTCTGAACTAGAGGTCCAACGCTTGTGGGGCTTGAACTGAAGAACATCCGTACCGAATCGTTTTGGGCATGCTGCGAAAGGTAATCCGTTTAACCCTCTATGGTTTTCGAATTTTTGATTGAAACGCACGAACAACGTCTTTGGAGATACATGTATGGTTATATCTTTCCGCTGCGTTTATATTTAATTTAACTATGCATGTTCCGTAGAAAACTAATAAACTTATCTCAGGATGAATATTTGGAACAAGACCTAGCAGCCATGTGTATCATTCCTTCACTCCTTTAGAATGAAAGTCTTACAGAAAATCCTCATCACACCTGCTTCTACATGATATATCCAAATACAAAGCTAGACTTCTTTGGGCTATCCTAACCAGTTTCTGAATTCAGTCGTCCGCATACCAATCTCATTCATATACACCGGACAAAAAAAGAAAAAAATCAGCAAAACTTCCCTGTAGTGGTCTGACCGTGAAAATTTTATGAGAAAAGGAGTGGTGATTCCTGAAGATCTGCAGACCGAAAAAGTGCCTAGTGTTTCTGCAGGCAAAGACACAATGAGGAAGATGCATCTTAGACCCACAACTGTAGGGTGGGTTGATCCTTGGGGGGAGGCTGTGAGAGCTGATGATGACGATGATGAAAGTAGTCTCTGTGTTTGGAAAATCCTGCAACAATAGGGGACGGAAAGTTGTTCTTTTCTGAGTATTCAGTGTTCACAGAGAACTGCAATCGTTTCAAGTTATCAAATTTCATATTGCCAAATTTTAATGTTCAAGTTTAACACATGGATCTTGAGAATACAATGCAAACTCAAGATGAATAACCCTGTCTGATTACGAGGTTGATGCCTGGTATTAGATTAATTATTTTGATTAAAAAAAAAGGCAGGGTCACAACACTTAGCCAAACGTATTTTTACTAGAAAATCTCATTTTTATTCCCCGAAAACATGTTTTCAAGAAAATGGAAAATGGAAATTGGGAACATTTTCTCCAGCCAAACGCCCCCAAAAACACCGGGGCCATCAACCATGACCGGCTACTGGTTACTGCCAGTCATGGGACTTGCCTCTAGTTCACAATATGAGCAGGAGCGGGAGCTGACCTGACCGCAGACTTTCTTCCCCTTTCCCTTGCCTTTTCGCGTCTCTTTGGTTGCCCGGTTTCCTTTTCACCGATCCAGGCCCTTCCCCTCTTGTCCATCTTCCAGGTAATTCTTGATTCTCTTTTGTCTTTTGTCGTTTCTAGATTCGATGTCTTTCAAGTACTTCAGCATGTTTCCTTCAACGGTAAAACGAGAAACACATTCTTCAGTATCTCAAATTTGTCTTGGTCCGTTGGAGTTTAGTTCAGATCTCGCATTTTCGTTTTTCTTTACCTGTACTAGTTGGATTTGCATCTTGTTTCGTCTGTTTAAACTAGGACTCGGCGTTTGTTTTCTTTACGAACATAGAAAACGAAAGAAGACGCACTGCTGCCTTGGCCCGGCGCACCCCACCAATCCTAGTCTGATTTGTTTGTGGCCCGGTCACGATTTCCATTATAGTCCTTACCAAAAAAAAGAAAACGAAAGAAGACGGTAGAAAATAGAGCATGGACTTGATGGGTCTTGAACCGCATTAGGAATCGCGGATTTGTTGTCAGATTGCTGATTTAATTTTGTCGTTGCGGAACGGAAAATTGTATAGTTGGGTAGAAAATGGGCGGGACTGCGGAGACTAGGGTGAGCCCGGGCTGAGCCTGCTTACGGTGCGCCCGGTGAGCAAATCGACTTGCTAATTAATATGGACTGCTTGAAGCTTAAGCAGCAACGCTGATAAGCATGCAAGCATGCGCGCTTCGTGTCTTGAACTTGAAGAATAGGATTTTCTTTCTTTCTTTCTTTCATTTTCGCCAAAAGGAGAGGAATAGGTTTACCAGACCAGTTTTATTTATCTGTTCATTTATTAAATGATCTAAGCGTATCTCTCCATATCATTCTCTCGAATAAGTTCACTTACAGCCTGTTTGTTGCAGTTGTTATGTTTTACTTGTGACCTACCTATAGCTTTTCCTCAAAAATTTGAAAGGGGGGAAGTGTTTCGATTCTTGAAAGATTAGAAATAATTACAGATGTCACTATTTATATATTTTTTAAGGCCGTTGTTTCGTGTTAAATGAAACACCCTATCTAATTATAGTTGCTCTTTCATGTAGACTAGAACGATGTTAAAGGAAAAACACTATATATCCTATTCTTGGGCAACAGGAAGACTTTTGATGTTTGCTATTTAACAGAGAAATGCATCTTGATTTTCTTCTCAGTTTTGAAGGAGAGATTAAGGGCACGATCAGAGCAAAGCGGAAATGCATTATCTCTTATTCGAGCATTCTTTTGCGGCATTTGCAGCGCTGATTCTTCTGTCTCTGCTTGCTTACAGTCTCCTCAATAAGAAGAAAAGGAATGCCCTTACTAATGCACAAGATAGGAATTCTGGTGCATCCAGCTCGTCAACAGCTCCAATAGGAAGTGACTACGATGTATTCTTGAGCTTTAGAGGCACGGATACTTGCAAAGGCTTCACCGATCACCTCTACAATGGCCTCATTGATGCAGGAATCTGTGTTTTCCGAGATGATAATGAGCTTCGCCAAGGTGAGAAGATCGGTCCAGATCTTCTCCTAGCAATTGAAAATAGTAAGATCTCAATTCCAATTATATCTCAGAACTATTCTTCAAGCAGATGGTGCCTTGGTGAACTTGTTCAGATGATGAAGTGCAAGAGTAGGTTAGGCCATGTAGTGTTGCCCATCTTTTACAAAGTGGAACCAACGGATGTGCGGCATCAAAGAGGCAGTTTTGGAGAGACATTTCATTCTTGTAAGAGGCATTTTGACCAAAACGTTGTGGAGGAAATGTTGCAAGCACTTAGAGAAGTCAGCTCCTTGAAAGGATGGGAATCAGAGAAAATTGCTAATGGGTACTTCACTTTTTCCATCTAACTTTATTTTTTTGAAAAACTTGCTTTACCAAGATCTTGCTTGTAGAGGAGTCTTCTTTTTTTTTTTTTTAAATTTCTGGTCACCGCTGTCAGAGAAGGTTGTTATGCCAAATCCAGCAATCCATACAATAAATATTGATAATTTGAGATACCGAACAAGGTACACTAACCAACATCGTGATTTATGTGATTTGGTCAATGTAATCTTTTGCAAGTCGAGTTGCAACAAAAGTTTCATAGTAATTGATGGAGAATCACATACTTGCATTCTTCAAATCCTTACCCCCAATAACAAGCCTTAAAAATAAATGTAACGATATGATTAAATTATGAATTTGCTGGTAGAAGACCTGTGCAATAAACAGATTCGTTAAAGTATTTTTTTTTCTTTTTGCTTTCAGGATGTTTAAGAACTTATTTATGATTTCTAGGGCTAGATTGACTCCATTTATTCGAGTAATTCATATTTCAATGTAACTTTTTATTATTCTTAATCTAAAGATTTTCTACAACGTAATTTCGTATCATATTCTACATGCTTATATATTAATTAATATAAATATTAATCACAAACTTAGACTGTGCATTATATCAAGTTTTTGATTATATGTGTTGTTATTTTAATTTGTAGATGGTTTTTTTTTCTTATATGATGTTTTTCAGTGAATTTCTATCTTTTATACCACAAAAGCAGAAATTTTGTGTCGTACACATACTAATCCAAAAAGTAAAGTGATATGCAGTTTTTGGGGAAAATATTCTTCATATGTGTATGACATATCACTTTTTAGATTAGTATGTGTGCATTGAAAGACTCCCAAGTTTTTTTAAGCTTGATTGATTCTGGGGTAAGTCAGCATACATTTAGTGAGTCTAGAGGTTAATTCAGACAAAAATGAGCTGCGGCACTTTAAGAAGTGTTGTCCACTGTGAATGGCATTTAAGATTAATCCAAGTTCCATTCAAATCTCAAAAATAAAAGAAACTAAAATTCACCAATAATAAATGTATTTTAACTCAATAGAGGATATCGATTTAGGATGAAAGAAAATCCTGAAGAAAACACGTGAGGGTCTTGGCCATTTTTAACGGAAGTATTTAAGATTAAGATATGGAGGCCGGAAAAGAGGACATGTTTAAGTTGGCCTGATTCATCCAAGCTTATTGTTTCTTTGCTCTAGTGAGACACAACATATGATTATTGTTACCTTACCAAAAAAAAAAAACATATGATTATTGTTGCAATGCATTTTTACTCTAATTTTATTTGATAGGCATGAAGGAGAATTGGTGAAATTGGTTGTGAGGAAGGTTTTAAGCGAGTTAAAGAAGGCCTTTGAGCTAGTTGTTACCGAGCATTTGATTGGAATCGATAATCCCGTGGAGGACATTATGAAACTCATGGATGACAACTCCAACACTACTGTTAGCATTGGAATCTATGGAATGGGTGGGATTGGTAAGACAACTCTTTGCCAAGGTCATTTATAACAAACTTTCTGATAAATTAGAGCATCGCAGCTTCATTGCTGATATCAGAGAAACATGGCATCGCAATGGTGTTGTCTATTTGCAGAATCAATTAATCTATGAGATTCTCAAAGGAAAGAATCAACTGTCCAATGTGGATGAAGGAATTAATTTAATCAAATCTAGATTTAGAGGCAAGAAAATATTCTTCTTGATGATGTGGATGATATTGATCAAGTGAAGGCTTTGGCTGGAGATCATAATTGGTTTGGCTTAGGAAGTAAGATAATTCTTACCACGAGAAACAAGGTTGTCCTTGATGAGGCTGGAGTGAATTGCAAGTACGAACTTAAAGAAATGAATGTGCATCAATCTTTGCTCCTATTTAGTCGACATGCATTTCGAAGAGACTCTCCCCCGGGTGAATTCGAGGTTCTCTCCCATGATGTTGTATCCACCACAGGAGGACTTCCCTTAGCTCTCGAGGTTGTAGGTGCATCTTTGTGCGGAAAAAGCCTAGCATTCTGGAAAGATACGATAAAGAAGCTAAAGATAGTACCTCATAAGAAAGTTCGAGAGCAATTGAAGATAAGTTATGAAGCATTGGAATATGAGCAAAAACAAATATTCTTGGATATTGCTTGCTTCTTTATTGGGACTAATGAAAGAATTGCATCCTACATGTGGGATGCTTGTGGCTTTTTCCCAGGGGAAGGTATTGAAGTGTTGAGATTTATGTCATTGATAAAGTTTGGAGATGATCATGAGTTTAGAATGCATGACCAATTGAGAGATCTTGGTAGGGAAATTGTTCGTCAAGAAGATTACGATGAACCTCAGAATCGTAGTAGGTTGTGGGTGTACAAAGAAGCCCTGAAAGTGCTAGAGGGTAATACGGTAATGGCTTTCTGCATCATTCTTTTGCTTCCCTAGTCTATGTTCCATTTTTCCAAATTAATATTTAGTCCCTCTAATTAATTCTACTTAAACTGAAAAGAAAGCCCTTATGTTCTATGTGTTCTTATTTATTTCCATGACTTCATCTAAATAATGTCCTTGGAAGGATTTGGAGGTGTTCTTTGTAGGCTCAACACTTAGCTTAATATCAATTGGAGGAGTGCAAAAAATGGAGCCAAAAAATTTCCACAGTCACATATGCATCAAGACAAGTCAACCAAAAAAATTTATTTCGATAATAAAATGAAAGAAAGATTAAAACTTTGCATGAAAAATAATAAAACTTAATGAAAACCACTGGAAACACTTGAGGGGAAAGAATAATTTTAAAATTGAAACAATTATTGATATCTATTGAGCTTAATTAACTTTTTTAGCTGTAGATATGAAATCAATTTTTTTTCTCTAATTTTAAGTAACTTGCAATGCAATATATCAAAACTTACATATGCAAATATGGTTTTATTATTTTTAAAATATCAGTCAATTTTAATTTGGTTTTGTATATTTAATCGACCCTCATGTTAATAGAGTTCTTAACTCATGCATGACAAATTATTATTCGACACTATAGAGCCCTGTACTGCCCAATATTTATCATTTTAAATCTGTATTAGAACATGTTTATTTTATCTTGTTTTAGCTGATAACGTCAAAATTTCTAACTGTGCATTGCTGGGTTTGTAGCCTAGCTAGGAATCTCTCTCTCTTGGTAAATGTCATAGTTTCTCCTCCAAATTCTGGCTGCTGAAGTTTACTCGATCATTTGACAGGGGCCATATTTATGAAACAGAATATAGAAACTAAAAAGCGCATAGTACCTTTATTAACAACATTAGATGATCACAATATAGAAAAAGTGTGCTTTTGAGAGTTTTATAATCTCTATCTATCCTGAACTCCTTAAATTTGAGTTTAAGATGAAACATATCGGAATTTCCAAATGACAACATTAATGTTTTACAAGATTAGAGTCCTTCGGACGCAAGCAATCCACGTAGTATAATGCTGACTTTTGTGGGTCACAGCAGTTTGTAGAATGCCTGCAAGAGATCAATGGAACTTTTTGTTAGGCCATTGCTGGTGTAGAAAATAGATTGCACCTTCAGTTTTGGATGGTTGACATGCTTGAAAAATCGGGTTAGAATGCCAAGTGCAAGCACACATGTCACTCATCCAACAATGAATGTGCAGGAAAATTGTTTTACACTGGCTGTGATCTAACAATTGTCCTTCAATTCGTGTCCTTCCAAAAAACTTCAAATGTTTCTGTCACCTTTCAGTTTCGATTACTGAAAAGAAATCTTCCAATGATTTTTAGAAAAAAGAAAGATGGGATGATTCTATATAATTAGCATAACAGAAGTTTAGATGGAAGTTCAAAATGTTCGAGAATTGTTTGGAGTTAGATAAATTTATTTACTCTAAAAGTGTAAATGATGAAAACCATGAAGCTGTGATCCCTAAAGTGTTAGGGATTTTTACCTTTTTGATGTTATCAAGTTTTCAAAAATAAAAATCTCGTAAGAATTTTATTTCCGTCATTAGGGGATTTTAGATGGATGGATTATAATTGTCTAATCTCTCACATATTTGAAAATATAAATTTAAATCTCCCATTCTTCAATTACTTATGTTAATGACTCAAATCTTTATAAGTCCTCTCTCTCTCTCTCTCTCTCTCTCTCTCTCTCTCTCTCTCTCTCTCTCTCTCTCTCACGTGCGCGCTCATGCACATACACATTTAAAACATTATTCCAATTCCAACTTCATTTATTTCGCCCACAAAATATATGCCATCGCTTCGATCGTTGTTAAAAATATCTATGTATTTTAACAAAAAAAAAACGATGCCAATTAATATCGGTTTACTTTTTTTTTTTGATAAAAGTAAGAGATTGTATTACTAAACATGAACACCAAATACAAACTAAAGTTAAAGGCAACTGACGACCCTACAAGTACAAAAGAGTCCAAGCAGGGTCAAAAAACCTTAGCAAAAACTATATAAGGGGCCAAAGGCAATACAACAAATCGGGCAAGGATGGTTTAGCAAGAGCTAGATACAACCCAAAAACCGGGCAAGAACAAGAAGGAAGAGAAAAAAGAAAACCCACCTAAATCCCCCAAAAGAGAAGGTCAGGTTACAAGAAAGATAGATGGGGAAAGGTTCCATCTCCGCTGAATGATTCGGTTGCGAGGAGTATCTTGGACGGCACCCATAGAGTGAGCTTTGTCCTTCACAAGTTTGGCAAGATGCTTGCGAATACCTGATATGTAAACCTGCTTGTTCCTGAAGAGGGCATTGTTTCGCTCAGTCCATATGAGATGAATCAATGCACCAAAGGAGAATCTGGAGATGCAGTGAGCAAAAGACGGTCCACCACATGATTTCATAGCCCACGTTCAGTTTACTTGAATGTGGTTAAATGCAATATTTATGATGCATGATTCTGTTTGTAGGGGACTAGAAAGACTCAAGTCATTCGTCTAATCAAAGACGGCTCAGATGAAATAGTTGACAAAGGGACCCACGTACTCCAAATATACACGAAGGAACAGTTTGAGAATCTAAAAAGCTTGAGGTTGCTTCACTTAAATAATGTGAATCTTGCTGGAGATTTTAAGAAATTGCTTCCTGAATTAATATGGTTTCAATGGAGGGGATGTCCTGCTTCATTTTTGTTGACTAATCTTCGTCTAGAGAAATTGGTGATACTTGACTTGTTGAGTAGCGCAATTTCAGAGCATTGGCGAGGATGGAGTCCAATCATGGTAAGTTGGAGAAAGTATAATTTCTTTTTTCTTTTTACTTTCTTTTGAGTAATCACTCGTTTTTCAATAACTAAACCTAAAATGCTTTCCTTCTTACAGATGGCAAGGCAACTAAAAGTTCTCAACCTTAAAGGCTGTCATTCTTTAAGAAGTACTTCTTTTCTTTCGGCTTTTAAAAATTTGGAGATTTTGATCCTTAGAGGTTGCGAGGAACTCGAGCAAATTGATTCTTCTATTGGAAACATGAAGACCCTTGTTTCCTTGGACTTGAGGGGGTGTTTGAATCTCAAGCACCTACCAGTGGAGTTGGGTAAGTTAGAAGACTTGAAAGAACTCTTTTTGGACGGAACTCGAATACAAGAAATTCCTATGATTATCAGTTCTCTAAAGAAGCTGGAGACGCTTAGCGCCCGGGGATGTAAATCATTGGTTCAACTTCCAGACTCAATAGGTCATCTGTCAAATTTGTTGACCCTCGACTTACAAGACTGTTCAGAGTTTGGTGAACTTCCAGACAGCATTTTGTCTCTTGAGAACCTGCAAAGCTTTTCATTAACATATTGTAAATTGAGAGAAATTCCCAACTCAATTGGGAAGTTGGATTCATTGACTAAGCTGAATTTTTCTGGTACAAGCATTACAGAATTACCTGAGTCCATAACGAATCTGCAGAATTTGGAAATTTTGGCTATTAGAGATTGTAAAATAGGAAGGTTACCCAATGCTATTGGAAGGTTGGGAAAGCTTCTAGAGTTAAATGCTTCAAACTGCAGAAAACTGGTGGGGGAAATTCCAAGTGAAATTGGTGACTTGTCTTCTCTCAAGAAGCTTCAGTTAGATTGGACAAGCATCTCTGGGTTACCTGAAAGCATCCGTAATCTTTCTTCTCTCCAACACCTTAATTTAGATCATTGCGAGGAGCTTCAATCACTGCCGGAGCTTCCTCTCAGCTTAACTGATCTGCAAATTACCTCTTTGAATCGGAGATTGCCTCAACTTTCTCAGTTGATCCATCTAAAGGGAATCTGCATTGATTCTTGTAGATTTCTCGAAAGCATACCAGAGCTTCCCTCATCAATGTTAAACCTTAGTGTGTCCAGCTGTGATGCATTGAAAGTCTTGTCAAAGTTGGAGCTCCCAGAATGCTCTAAAATGATGGATATTGAAGACTCGGAAATACCAAAATCAATGTATGCTCCATCGAAGTTGACAGACAATGTAGATGAAATTCGAGGCCCCTGACAGATCAAAGTACTTGGAAATGTTGTTTATTGATGAATGCATGTCCATGGAAACATTGGACTTATCACAATTTAATTTTCTGAGGGACTTAAGTGCTTGGAGTTGTGAGAATCTACTTGAAATTCAAGGCCTTGACAGACTGAGATTCTTGGAAATGGTTTGTGTCTTATGGTGCACGTCCATTGAGAGGCTGGACCTTTCAAAAGCGGAACATCTGAAGATATTAGATACTGGAAGTTGCACAAACTTGGTCAATATTCAAGGTCTTGATAGATTGGAGTTCTTGGAAGAGTTAGATATCTCCATGTGTATGGCTATTGAAAGAATAGACCTTTCGCTAGTAAAGTGTCTGAAGAAATTAAGTACGGGAGGCTGCGAAAACTTAGTTGAAATTCAAGGCCTCAGCAAGTTGAAATTCTTGGAAGAGTTGACCATCTCTGCTTGCACATCTATTGAAAGGTTGGACGTTTCGGAACTGGAGCTTATGAAGGAATTAAGTATTGGCAGTTGCAAAAACTTGGTAGAAGTACAAGGCCTTGGTCGGTTGGAGTTCCTGGAAGAGTTGAATATGTCAGGATGCACATCCATTGAAACCTTAACAGACCTTTTGTGCTTCAAGACATTGAAAGAGTTGGACATCAACTACTGTGCAAAGCTTCATGATATTCAGAGCTTAGAGAAATTCTCATTCTGCACAAATTTATGGATTAAGGAATGCAACTCCTTAGCAAAATTACCCAACTTGTCAAAGTTTAAAAATTTACGGGAACTTTATCTGTCAGATTGTCATGAACTTCAGGGGATTCCAGGGCTTGAGGAATCAAGATCTCTAGAAAGAATAACTATCTCAGGGTGTACGTCAATTGAGACTTTACCAGATTTGTCAGCATGTCAGAACTTGAAAAGTCTGGTTGTACAGAACTGTGAGAAACTGACTGAAATTCGAGGGCTTGAGGAATTGAAGCAATTAGAGGAATTGGATATTTCTGGATGCACATCACTGAAAATCATACCGGAATTATCTAGAACATCACTCTGTAGGAATCGTGAAAGACAACCATTTTTATATGAAAAAGGAAAGATAGTATTTGGAAAACATTGCTGTCTGATGACTGATAACTGTTGAAAGATTCATATTACCTAACAAAAAATCATAAAAGCAGGTCGTCCACCTTTTCCAATTGTGATCTTTAATTTGTATTTCCAACATGACAAGGGGATCCTCCGTACAGCGTTATTGTTTTCTTTGTCCTAAATAAATTTAAGGATTCCTAGAGATGTTTGTGGAAGTCAATCTGATGCTTCAGCGGGATGTTGCTCCTGATTATTCCAGGAGTGAATAGATCAGAAGGCCTTCCATTGCAGCAATGCCATTAGTAATCAAGTAAGGTTCTTCATCCTCGCAAATCATGATCAGCATGTGCAAATAGAGTGACTGTACATTTTTCTGAGTTCCATTTTTAAGTATGAGTTGCTTAGACACGTGATACCTGCTGTTTGTTTTCTTTCCTTTGTGCAGATAAACAAGGACTTTGTTATCTGATTGATTATTAGTTGCAATGCTGGAATCACTGTGAGCTTCTTTAGTGTTGATTTTTACTTTAATAGAATATTCTGGCAATTCAATCCATCTTTTGTGAACAATCACCTCGTCGAATTTACCCATCAATGCAATGCATCCTTTGTGCAAATCACCTTGTGGATTTACCAATTGATGCTCATTGTTTGAACCGTCAATAGCAAAGTTTATATCCTTCTGATCTAGGAGACATAACAGAAAAGCCAAATCTTAAAATCTTGAGAAAGGACCCCATGCAGAGACAGATCCCTAGTAAGCTTAAGAAGAAACTGACGTTGCAAAAAGAAACATGTTGAGGGGGCATCTTTTTAGAATGTATATGCAATAGCGTGGGGAAAATCTTCACCAACCATTGTATTCCTCATATTTTGTCTCAAAGTTGTCTGCATTTTCCGTTTTAGGTAACTAAATTGAGGTTGAAGAATGCTAGAAATGCTAGAATAGACTCTTATTAACATGGTGCATTTGTGAATGAGCCAGGAAAAAACCCAGACCAAAACTGTTCTAAGATTATTTAAATTAACCGAGGAAATTGCAAATCCACTTTTGCTGGGTATTAATCATTCCCAACAGTAGCAGATTCTGAGAATACCTAAAGTTACGGGCAATTAACAGATTAACCCTTATATTGCACTTCTCTTGAGGAAAATAAAATAAAATTTTCCTTTTCGAATGATGGAAAATAATTTCCGGTTCATTTTTAGATTTCAGCCAAACACTAGAATAATATTGTTTTTTTCCAGGAAAACGACTTCTTAAAAAATTCTAAAGTGTCAAATTTTCGTGAAACAAACGTAGCCTTCAAGGTTATTTAAAATTCCTAATTATTGTCCATAGCAAGAAGACAAGGCCGATGATTATAGCCCCAATCCTATTCCATATTTTTTCTATTTTCCATCACAGGGAAAGTTAGCTTCCATCTCTTAATCTTGCTCTAATTTGGAATTGGTTATGTTGTTGACATTCTATTCACATGCTTGTGCTAGGACTTACTAGCTCAACCCCATTTGTCATGCTTATATTATCCTATGATACAATACAAACACAAACATAAATCCAGAAAATTAAGGTTTTAATGTATAAGAAAATCATGATATTCTCTGCACCAAAAGAATTGGAAGGGGAAAAAGAAAGATTTTCATGAAATCGTGGGTTGGACCAAATTGTGATGGGCTTTCATGAATCACGTTTTCTATTGTTTTGGGCCAGAACAATTTAAGCCCCTTGATCAGGCGCCATGATCAATACCCTGTAGGCCGTGACGTTTGTGTTCACCCTGATTTTCAGGTGCTATATTTGTTTCGTAGAAAATTTTATGACAAAGGAAAATATATTTTGTGGAAATCTTTTTCAAAGAAAATGATTAATTTTCATTTGTTTGGTAGTATGTTCAAAGTATGACTGAAATTGTTTTCTAGTATTTGGATATCATTTTATTAGAAAGAGAGTTGAGAAGATAGGAAATGCTTTTTTTTTTGGGTTTTTTTGTCAAAAGCGGAAGTTGTTTTCTACAATCTAAATTTTTTGTTTCCAATCAATGAAAAAAGCTTTCTGTTGATTGAGTAGTTTTTCATCATCCAAAAACTGTAAAGTCTGAAAAAAATTTCTTGAAAATGGTTTTTCATCAAGGTTACAAACCACCAAAAACCCTAAACTATGCTCAATATGACATATTTATCCTAAATTTTTATTTGTGACATTAAAAATCCCGAACCTGTACTTGTATGATACATTCATCCTCCATTAAAGTTCTGTGAAATAAGTGAAATAAAAACGATTTTTTTTTGGTTGAAAAATCATCTAACAGAACATTAACAAAGATTAAATGTGTTACACTGAAACAAGTTTAGAGTTATTTATTTAACAGGAAAATGTGTACGGTAAATATATCACAATAAGCATGGGCATAGTTTAAAGTTTTTGATGTCATAAAAAAAGTTTAGGATAAATATATCATAATAGGCAAAGTTTGGGAGTTTTTGTAGCATTCTCCCTTCCATCAAATAAATTGACCCTCTACAAGGAAATATTTTCCTGAACTCATAAAAATAAAAGGTTAACTGAAATTTAAGGTGATTACAAAAATATTTTTATTGATCAATCATTTTTTTTTGCATTATTTAACCATTTAAGAATACATAATGAGTATCGAACATTTTTGTCGTTTGACCTTTTCGTCATTTCCTTTTTTTTCCTTTCCACCTAATTGCGTTGCTTTTTCTTAAGATATCTTATCGGTTGTACATAATTTTTTTCATCAAATATTTGAAATTTTTATTTCATAATATAATTATTGATATATTAATATTTTAGTTAGTTTACTATCCTTTATTTTTTTTCATTTTTTACAAAATCAAGGGTAAAAGATAAATTTTTATAAAAAAAATGAGTCATGTGCATTGTACATGCTAACGGAGAATATAATGGAGGGTTAACGGCGGTAATAAAATGAAAATTCTTGAGATAATGTGTAAAACTGGAAAGTATAATCAAATGTATACTGCCCCAAAGTTCAAAGGAGTTTTGTGTAACTTCCCAAAGAATAAATTACCTTCTCGGCAGTGACGGAGCTAAAACGACAAAGGAAGGGTTCAAATTTTCATGGTGAAAAAGTAGCTAACTTGCTATGACTAACTTGTGTATAAAAGGAAAATAACACATAGTAAAACGAGTTGAAAAAAGTAAAGCAAAATTTATGAATTTCAAATTCTTGGATAAGCAAAATTTATGAATTTCACATCTTTATTAGAGATCTCATGAAAATGTCAATTTGAAGCAAATTATTAGTTGGTGATTCCTAAGTTTACAGGTAAGCACAATCAAATAGATAACCCCGTCAAGATTAATTCTTCATTCGAATAATTTAACATGCACATCTTCAATATAGATCCATACAACAGTATCTAGGACTACTTTAAAAATGAGATGATTTTTAAATAACTTAACCACGTCTTTAACTTGCTATTTTGTACTTACAATATTTTAGGAAGTTCATAAGAAACCTTCAAACTATTAGTATCATTAACCAGAGGTGCCAAAAAAGGTCGAACCAACCCGAACCGAATATTTCGGGTCTGTTTGGTTCAGGTCTCCTTCCGGTTCGGTTAACATGTCAAAAACGGGTATTGGTGAATCGCACCCTACACTTTTCCTGTGGAGTGAAGCTCTCTAGTCTTGCTCCAAACTCCATCATCTCCAAGATCTCGCTCCTAAATCCATCGTCTCCAAAATCGTTGCTCTGCTTTCTTAGCTTAATCTGTAAATGCAAGAGAAGATGTGAGAAATAGTGCAAATTCCTTTTCTTGTTTCTTTTGCCGACAGAGAAGATTGTTCCCCTGCTTTCTTAGCTCATTCTATGTCCACATAGTCTCTCTCTCTCGTTATCATTCTCTGTGTCTTCTTTGAGAGACGATAATGGTGTCTGGTCCCTTGTTGACTCTGTTCTTGACATTGCTCTCCGCTTTCAGCCTTTTGTTCGCATTATCCAATGCAGCCGTCGAAAAAGCATAGAGTGCAACAGAAAGAACCATGGTGAGCTTGAATAGTCCTTTTCCTCTTCATAACTACACAAGTATGCTCAGATGGCATTGCCTGATTGTGTCCTGGAGTCGTGTGAAAAAAAAAAAAAGAAACAGACATCTAACCGAAAACCCAAACCGTATATCATTTTCAGCAGGTCTCAATTTGGGTCATATCAAACACACCTTCCTTATGTTTCGGTTCGTGTCGTGTATCGTGGAAACCCGACCCAACCGAACCGAACTGTTGAGACTCTTACTTCAACTACTCTACATCATATTGATTGTAAAAATTTGCATTCGATAGCATCTATCTTAGTAAGACTTCAATCAGATTGGGCAAACTTGTAAATGTAGGAATTACTAATTAATACTTGAGTTTAGTTTGACATTCTCATAACATTTTGGATTAAGATGTGACTAAAGAAACTAAGTTTTAACTGAAAAATAATGTGAAGACTAGTATTGTAACTACAACAAATTACAAGGACTAAAATCGAACATTTCTAATAGCACATGGATCAAATGTGTGATTTTTTTTAAACTTGTACACGTAGACGCCAAATGTCGTCAATTTGTCATTGCTGACTCAGCATATCCCGTCCACATTTAGACGGAAAATTGAATTATATCCTTAAATACTCATCAAAGATAAGTTTGGATACTAAATCGTGATAGAAATATACAGAGACCAAAATCGAATTCGATTAGTAGTATAGGGACGTCTTTTGTACTTTCCCCCAGTTGTACTGACTATTTGATTTTATTTCACAGCATCTGGATCTTGATAGAATTTTCTAAATCGGTGATGCTGTTTTACGGTTTTGGAAAGTATATGTATAGCCTACCATGTTTGAGCTTTCTGAAAGCTTAAAGGATAAAGAAATCGAGAACGCATCTTGTTAAAGTTTATCTCGAAACTCTAGGAGGTTAGGATAAGCTCATTTGACAATGTGCCAAATAATAAAAATCTCTATTCTTTTGTTCTCAAAATCAGTTTGGAAGCAGAAATCCGTTTGATAATTTTTTTATGCCCGGGCATAATTTTGCAAAAAATTATTCTCAGAATCAATTTTGAAACTGAATCAAAAAGCAAAAAAAAAGTATCTTCTTAATTATAGAACAATTTTTCCATTTCTAATTCTTCTTAATTATCTTCTTTTTTTTGATTTGTTGTTGTTCTTCGGCTTGCCACCCGCCAACTACCAGCGATCGGCCACAAGCCAGGGCCGGCGAGGGCATCACTGCCTGGGCGAGGGTGGCTCGCAATGGCGAGGCCTCGCCCAGCCAAGGCGAGGTCGACCTTGCTGTTGCCACCCAGGTTCGTCGCTTGGATGAGGTCGACCTTGTTGTCGCCACCCAAGCGACGAACCTGGGTGGCGACAGCAAGGTCGACCTCATCCAAATCTAGTGAGGTTGACCTCGCCCAGATCTAGCAAGATCGACCTCGCTGTCACCAACCCAAGCGACAGTGAAGTCGAGTCTCACCAGATCTAAGTGAGGTCGAGCCTTGTCCAGCCAAGGCAAGGTCGACCTCGCCATCGTGACCGGCAAGGGTAGCGACGAGGGCCGCAACGCCCTCATCAGCCATGGCCAAGGAAGGATAGAAAAAAAAAAAAATTAAAAAAAATCAAAATATTATTAATAAAATAAAATTTTATGTAGTTACCAAACGCATTTCTATTCCTATTCTATTCTAAGAATAGAGATTTTGGACAGTTACCGTACACCTTTAAATGCTTAAAAAAATTTTCTGGACACGGAATAAAAAAAAATCATTTCTAAGCAAAATCTGTTTCTGATCACAAAATGATTGCTATATACAACCTAGGAATGCAGTGTCAGGGGGTCAACGGTTTTGTTAATGGTCTAACACAAATTTTTCACTTGTTTTCGGGGTCTAACTAACAGAAATTCAATTAAAACAACATTAGGAGATCTCGTAGGTTTGGGACTTCGATAGGTAAAGATAAGCAGGACACTCCCAAGATAGACAGGGCCACAGTCTGCCCAGAAGATTAGACTATTTCTCATACCAAGTCGGATGCCAAAAAAAAATTCAGACGGATGCATAACATGGTAGCAGTAGCCAGCCGCAGAAGCAGAGATGATACCAAGTCGGATGCCAATGTCAGACACTCGAGAATCACGGCAGGAGTTATGTCATACTCGTCCCCCGTTCAAAAGAAGATCAGAGTTGAAAGTACACTTCTTCCAGAACAAACCCAAAGTTGCAAGGGTTAAGAACCAAGTAAGACCCGAGATACGCCTGCATTGCCAAGGACTTCCAAGGACATCTCATTTCAACTACCCCTACTTAAATGTTTGTATCTAATGATCCGCCGCTGTCCACCAGTCACCTCTCATCAGCCACCATAAAATCCAACCACTCATCAGCCACCATAAAATCCAACCAATTCGACACTATGCTGGATAATTTACAAAATCATTTAACATGAAAAATGTGCATCCTAGTTGATTCCCTTGGATTCAACCTCATCATAGTCTACTGCAAATGAAGGCTGGAGGAAATGTATGCATTGGCTGCGGTAACACATGGATGTCGGTATCAGGTCTCAACCATGGGTTCAGGCCCAGATGGCTCTGAGCAGGATTTTTGGGATTGATGGACAGAATTGAAAAGAATATCCTTGATAACCTAGACGAGCAGAAAGAAACAGTCAGTGCATTGCAAAATAACAAAGCGCATAAATTCAAGTCACCTAGTATGATCAGATACTAAGCACAATCCAAAAGTCAGAATGAATGGTCACCTGGGACATTAGGCCATGCACTTGCTCTACCGTTATTTTTGCACTATCACGAGTAATCTTGGTGAGTTGAGAGTCTTCCTGCAATTCACCAAAAAGTTATGAACAAACAAATTCTAAATTGTAAAAGAGACAGACTAGAAAGTAAATTTCAGGGTGCTTTGTAAGAAATGGTATAGTAGGCCATAAAATTTTGAACGTTTAGATGAAACTATTCTTTTCCCTCAAAGCTAACGGTGTATAAGATGAGCACCAACACAAAAATGGATAAGAGTGACTTTGCTCAATGGAGCAATAACTAATCCAGACGGGGAAAAAAATTGTATCTGAAATCAAGCATTATGTATAACCTAAAAGAAAAAGGCCAGAGCACAAAGTAATATCAGCAGCCATCTTTGTTACAATGGACAAAACCAGGACGCCACTGAACCATAAGCTTTTCTAAAGGGGAATAGAACCACCATACTACTTCGACTATATAAATGATAACAAATTGCATAGGGATCGCATATTCATAAGAGTAAGTCCATCATCATCATAAAATTGTATAACCTTTACATGGCTTACTCAAGCTTACTGAATTGGAAACTAAAAAACTGTAGAACTTCATGCTATAACACAGGTAAGCAACAAGAAAAGCAACAAGCACAGATATTGAATTGTATATGCAAATGTGACTTCCAAGGAAGTTGAAAGCTAAGTCCCCAGGGGAATGATTCACTATCATGGGAAAGCTAAGTCCCCAATTCAATATTGAAAGGTAAGTCCCCAGGGGATCATTCACAATAACAATGTATATTGATCATTCCATAGAACTTTCTCAACAAGATCATGGGAAATCATATGGATTTCCACATTATACCGTGGGAAGACGAAGCCGAAAGCTAAGAACTGAAACCCAAACGGAAGACTGGAAGTTTGCAATTTTTCAAGAAGCTAATCTTCAGATGTCTCTGAAATCCTTCGCCTTTTATATTGACTGTGCAGGTTATCTAGCATTCAAGAACAAGCTAAAACATAAAATCCTCAGAGGAGGTCCAAATTTGGTGTTCTTTCCATTCAATGAATCACTCTAACAGGCCTCATGTGATCCGAAGTTCTAATAATTTCATCCTATGTACAGCAAATTCTCAACCCTCATTCTCTTTTTAACTGCTGATTCACAATCAAAAACTGGTTTACATGCCCATCTAGCAGCAGAAAAGGCATTCTTTATGTCATTTTCTAGGGTTGCCAGTGCAGTAGCAGACATAATATCAACATTACATGATCTCTCGATTGCCAAAGAAATCATAAAAATATCACCGCACGTTCCTTAGAACGCCCCAACCATAACATAAAATAGTAAAGTTAATTAACTTTCAACAGCACTCTAATGCTTACATAGAAGGGCCACAACTGATTCGGGAACGTGGTAGAAGTTACTAAAATTCTCCATAACCATAATAAGCGCATAGTGACAACAGAAAACCCAAAAGCAAGAGCAATGTTTAGTAAGACAGCAAAGAAAAAGATGAGAGAAAGCAACAATCACCTCTTTCTTTCTCTGAGGAGGTGCTATCAATGGCCCGAAGCGAGTATGTGCCAACTGATTTTCTGCTTGCTCCAGTTTTTCAGCTGCATAGTCGACCAAAATCAACATATTTGACTAATGAAAAACCTAGAAACAAACAAATTAACCTCTAGAAGAACAGATACCTAGATCAGAAATCTGTCCAGCAACATAGTCTCCGTTTCCTAATAAGGGTGAAGATGAAAGAGTGTTCACCCAATACTTGTTCCACAACAGATCCAGGAGGTGGGAATCCAGAGAGGACTTAAAATAAGTGATATCGAGAGCATAATACTGCAGAAGCAAATATGACAAGAGTTAAAGCAGCAGCACAATACAAGCTCCAAAAGTCAAACTGAAGACAAACTTGAAACCTGTTTACAGTGCACGCCAAAGTCCTCGATTTTATTTAGAGGAATAGTTTGATACTCGGAAACAGGGTCATCCGGAGGCTTATATCCTTCTGGATATGTCCTGAATGCCCCGATCTCCACTTTACCCGCAGACACAGTCCTCGTCGGATCGATGACAACAGCCAAAAAGGGTTCTTGAAACTGCTGATTGAGCATTTGCGTCGTAACATCGATACCGGAGAGCCAGCATCCATATCCAGGATGCGAATGGTACCAACCAACAACATTCTCCAATCTCCCAGCCTATATGTAGAATTTTGCATTTTTCTTTAAAAATCAGAATGAGTACTCCTACTTCAAAGCAAAAGGCATATAACAAAATTAAAGAAGTTCACAAGAAACCCTCTGATTTCCTTAACACCCTTTAACGAATACAATAAGCTCCCAGCCCAATTTTCAGGGAACAACATTCTCTCCAAGATTTCTATTTAGATACCCACTTAGAAACAGCGAAGAGGACGATTTTTTATTTTACTTTAAAAATCAGAATGAGTGCTGCTACCATCTCAGGCTATAACATAATTCGAAACAAAACGCATATAACAAAATTAATGAAGTTCACAAGAAACCCTCTGATTTCCTTTACACCCTTTAACGTATACAACAAGCTACCAAGCCCCATTTACAGGGAACAACATTCCCTCCAAGATTTCTATTCAGATACCCACTTACAAACAGTGAAGAGGACGACAGATACTGAAAAACTTAGGGTTCGCGGAAGAGGGAAAACAAGACGAACGATCCAAACCTGCTTGTTGGTCTGCGAATAATCGACCATGTACTCGTACGCATCGGCCTGGGCGTTAACCCTAGTCTCGGTGCCCTCGACGGGGAGGGCGAAGGCGTCCATGACGATGATGGCGTCGCCGTCGGTCTTCCCCTGCATCAGGCCCATGACCTCGATGGTCCCGCCGGAGCGGGCGTGGACGACCATCTTGAGGAGGGCGAGGGCGGAGATCTTGACGCGCTTGAAGTAGTGGGGGTCGTTGGACCACGGCTTGTCCTGCTGGAACTTGGCCTGGCCGGCCTCGTCGTAGAAGAAGATGGAGTCGGACTGGTCAGGCTTGGAAGGGTCGCCGGCGCCGGCGCCGGCGGTGGTGGAGAGGATGTTGTTCTCCAGCTCCCATGTCTTCTGGGCTATGGCCGCCTGCGAAGCCAAGGCGTCCATGGTTTCTCTCTTCTCTTCTTGGCCTCTGGAGATTTTCGATTCGAGAGTGTTGACGGGGAGGACTGTATAAGAAGAGGGACTGAGGACTTAATTGCAAAGATAAAGTAAAAAAAGGAGGGGGCCAAAAAGAAATTTCAATAAATCCAAAACGGTGAGTACAGCAACAAAAAATTCGGCCTAATTCCAAAAAAGAGCACTAACTTTACATTGAGTGATAATTCTGACCCAAACTTTTTTTGTCTCATAAAAAATCATCTACTTTTACTTAAATTCCAAAACTAACCCGAATAAATTGAAAATTTCATGCCCAATTTGGGACTCCAGTGAAAGTTTGTGCTTTTTATTGAGATAAAAAAAGTTCAGGCCAGAATTATCACTCAAGATAAAATTGGTACTTTTTTCGGAATTAGCCCAAAAAAATCCTTAAAAGTTAGGGAAATTGACAAAAATGGCACTTCAATTTTGACCCAATACTCAATATGGTCCCTAAACTTTTAATTTGTTCAATGTAATCTTGAATTGTAGCCTAATGCGTAATGTAGTCCCTGCACTTTCGATTTATTCAATGTGGCCTTGGACTGTTGATACATGCTCAACTTAATTTTTGAACTATATTAAAATGTTCAACGTTGTCTCAAAACTTGAATTAATAGAAAGACAACATTGAATTTTTCATATAGTTTAGGAACTAAGTTGAACATATATCAAAAGTCCATGGACCATATTGAACAAATTGAAATTTCATGAATCATATTGCATATTGGGCTAAAGTTTATGAACCGCATTGTACATTGGGCAAAAGTTCAGCGACTATTTGTGCCATTGTCCCTAAAAGTTAAAATTCTAGAATATTTCGTTAAAATTTGCAATTTCATCCTTCAAGTTCTTTCTTGTTAGTTTTTTCTCTGCAAGAATAAAACGTGTCTACAATTGCGTCTACAATTGCCCTAACTTCCTTCGATCTTTCAATCTAGTCCTTAAGAAAAACGTCTTCGGATGATTGCTTTAAAACGGTTTCGGATGGAGAATACCAATGTAAATCTATTTATTGAAAGAAGCACTCTTATCTCATGCGGGTTTGGAAGAGATAAAACCACTCGACGAATATATTCACGATGGTTAAAAGTTACTATAGTCGATTTAATCAAAGTTCGTTCCGGTGATATCCCGGTCTTTCATCAAAAGAAAACATTCGTTCACAAAGGCCGTCAAAAGCTCTCTCCATTACGAGATTAATCTAACATGCAGGATCTTTGTCGGAGCATATTAAACATGATTATGTTTTATCCCTATTCTAACATGCCATTCTTCACGTGTTGGCCGTTTTTTGTACCACTAGCCTCTTGGACAAAACCTGTCGGTGTTGAGAATCTTGCATGATAAATCGAATTCTCCCAAGGGCACTCCCGATAACCCTACTTGTCCGTCGCCTTACTCATGCCGTTTCCACGATTGTTGTTTGGTATTTCCCTGGCTCGAGGGGGGGCTTTGGGTCTCCACCATCAAGGTCCTTCTACAAATCTTCCGATAATTTCGTCTTTTACTATGTATTTGATATGCCAATTGTGCAAGGATCACTCAAATAAACTTTACTAAGACCATTATTCAAATCATTTATGTGAGGCGGTGGAAGTGATCTTGCTGATGCATATTCTTATTCTTCTATCTTGAAAACCTTAATTAGATTGGGTGAAATGCTTTCGTAATTATCTCACCATTTCACAATTATCACTTTCTAAATATTTTTTTATGCCCTAAATTCTTCACATCTTTAAGAAAAACATATTTTTGCAGCATTACAATCGACTCTAATCAAGTATCTATCGTTAGCTAAATTCTCTTCGAATTTTGTTACACATGGTGACAATGGATATAAAAAATTGACTTTTGTCGACTCTCATTCCATATTCCTCAATTATATCGGGAGAAGAACATTACAAGTGCCAAAGCTGCGTACGACACTCACTTTGATACCAAAAGTTTCTTTTGGATCACTTAAATGCCAATTTTTTTTTGAAAAATGATTACTTAAGTGCCAACTCCGATATGATTGACCGGAAATTTGACGTGTCCTTTTTTTTATTAATTTTTTAAGTTGACGTGGGTTGCTGGAGGTCTAGTCATCATGTCAACAATAAAGCGACGTCGTTCTACAAATTTCCCCTAAATAAGAACCCTAAATCTCCAAATTGAAGAGAACCCCAATTTACAAACCCTAACTGGCCAATTTGAGCATCTATTTCAGTTCGCCCCCAAAATTACTGGCTCAATCTTGCAAATGGAGGGCAGGAGTTTCTACAACAACTCACATTCGTTCTAACAAAGCGAACTAGATGGTGAGTGCTATTGTTATTGTAGGTTACCGAGTTCATGAAGAACATCTTAGACTCAGTTGAATCCTAGGAGAAGATTCCGTGGATGCGTCATGTATAGAGAAAGCTCGAAGTGTAAATATTTCAAATGGGTCGATACAAATTCTCCAGTCGAGCGAAGAAAGTTATCTTGGAGCTACTTGAAGGATAACATCAACCTCCACTTACATTAATGGACGAGTTGGAGGATGTCGACTCAATGCAAGCTCAAATGAAGGTTTTAACATGTCTAGCCAACCATTTGAAGAAGGAAGTTTCAAAGCTTAAAATAAAAAAAAAATTATTGAGCTTTGATAGTGTTGTTGTTTTCTTGTCTAACCTATTTTTTATGGTCAAATGTCAAGTGAGTATTGAGAAAAAAGTTTGTATGTCTACCATAGTCGAAGGTTAGTGGAATATGTAGTTGTATTGGGTTATTTATAAGTAGAGTTGTATTGTTGGTTTGTTGCAATCGTTATATGGAAGAAAAGGTTTGCCGCAATATATGGTAGAAATGGAACATTGGAATTCATTGGTTGTGAGCACTTAAAAGTTTTATTGCTCAATTGTGTATTGTCAATGTTAGTTTGCTTTATTTTTGCTTCAGATATTTGGCTTGCTTCACATGTAATGGTTTGCTGCATGTCTTGCTTGGTAATGGCTTGCTGATTTGCTGCAACTATTACCGCAAACCATGGCCAAATTAATGAGTGGTAACAAATTCGCGAGTGACCATTTAGTGCCATAAGTTATAAACAATGATCGTTTAAATGCCAAGTTTTTCTGAAAGTGATTACTTTAAGTGCCAATTATGGTTGAAAGTGATCATTTAAATGTCAGTCGTGGTTCAAAAGGTGTTGATGCACAAGATACCTGTATAGTTGCTGATGCATACCCAGAACTACACCAGCACATTAAACTGTTGTGCAAACATTGTACCAGCACCCACAAATGCACCAATACCCATAATTTCCACTAGCAACAAAACATGAGACCATCACTACCAAAAACAACATTAGCCTCGTCACAACCCTATACCAGTGTACAACATAACAACCATTCACATCACTAGTCAAAACCACCACCAGCACAACCACTCGGCCACTAGCACCACCAAGCTGCCGGTGCAAGCACAATACTCTGCACCAGCACGTGCTAATGCATCTTGTGCTTGCACTAGCACACAAAATTGGTGCAAGCACTGCACCAACACCAAGCACAACCTGCACAACCCAATCAAACACACCAGCACAATCAGCACAAAGCAGGAACATTAACATAACTAGCACAACCAAAAGAGAAATATGGAAATGGAAAAAACATAGGCAAAATAAATATCGGTCCATTGACATTGAACATAGTATTTACATTTGATCAATCTGAATAAACAACTAAAACATATGAACCTCTCAACAAAAAAAACAAAAACTACCATATGCACAATCTCCCAACATAACACAGAAACTGCCATATCCAGCACAACCTCTTAACAAAAAAATAAAAACTACCATATCTAGCATCCCCTTCCATCAGTCGTCAATATGCATAATCCCCCAGTCATATCCCTTTGGGTGGACCTCTGGCTTGAATCCTTGCACTCTTTCTAACTGGAACTAGATTTAGAAGTTGCTGTGCTGGACTTGGAGATTGTTGCACTAGACTTGGAGGTTGTTGTAGTGCAACTACATTTGGCTTTTCTTCTTAGCCGGTGCTCTTGTCTTTGGACTTGCTTGTGCTGTTGTCTTTAGACTTGCCTGTACTATTGTCGTTGGCCCTGTCTGTGCTCTTGTCTTTAGATATGTCGCTTGTGTCGTTTGTTTCAAAGCACTTTTCTTACTGGATTGTGCTCCTGTTAACCTTGGTTAGATTCTTCTTTTGGGTGCAACCCTTAACTCTTGACTTAGGCCACCTTGAGAGATAAGCACCTCTGAAGTTTTCTCAAGCTACAAATACATAACCATATTGTCAACAACTGTTGTCGTTTAGTGGAAAAGAAAGCACATACATTGTTTAGTAGAAAACAAAGCAACATCGAATTGTTTAAACAAATCGAGGTCCCCACCCACAATCGCAATATCACTATTGATACTGTGATTAAACAAATTAAGGACACCATGGCTATAAGTTGATACCGTGATCAAACAATTTGATGTGATTAAATAAATTATGGTTTCCACGGCTGCAAGTACCATCATCCCCACAAAAGAAAATGATACCGTGATTAAAGAAATTGAGGTCCCCACCCACAATCACTACTCTACTTTTTCCTAAGCCCTAAATTTGCCCTTCGAGCCCTAGTTTTACGCTGTAAACCCTAATTTTGCCGTCAGATCCCTAATTTACGCCTTGGAACCCTAATTTTTCCAGCAACTAAGCCAAGGAGAGAAGATCACAAACCCCGATTGCAGAGACGAAACTGCAAGCAACGATGGCGACCAAGCGACGACGACGACAATGAGCGATGGTGATGCCGAGAGGATGTCAACAACGATCGGTTTGAGATAAAAAGATCTCAAAGTCGTGGGACATCGTCCAGGTGAGGGAGGGGAAACATCGTCGTTTTGATGCAATCCACGACATAGAAGCGTGCGACGTCGTTTTAGACGCCCACATGGAGAAAATTTTTTAAATGATATGTCATGTCAACATAAATTTATAATTATAAAGGCCATGTAATTAAATTTGGCCGAAATTTCTCAACATTGGCACTTAAGTTATCGTTTTTTCTTCGATTTGGTACTTAAGTGAGTCGGCAAAAACTTTTAGCACTAAAGTGAGCGTCGTACACAACTTTTGACACTTCTGGTGTCTTTCTCCCTAATTATATCTAATTATTTGCTTCTTTCCATTTTTCCTTTGTTTGAGTATTCTTCTATAACCTATGTCATTTGTATTTGCCTCAAAGATTTTTAAATGCCTCTTGATGGGCAATACTAGCACATGGAATTTCTTTGTTTTTTTATTTTATTTTTCTAAGAGTTAGTTCCATATAAAAAAACAAATCAAGGAAACATCTCTAAACGATCGGCTCATGGATGCTCTATTTGATGTATTATCTCCATGCTGATTTGTAGAAGATTATACGCTATAACCATGTTGATATTTTGCTATTTGATTTACTATTTCAACACAACTCTTCAAACTGGTCAAAGAGGAGGACTAAAGATCGAGTTTGGTTCGTAAACCAATAATACTATCTCAAGTCAATGGTTTGATAATGAAAATATCTGCAATATGTGAGAAAGACGGAATATATTGAGTCACAATAGAACCGAGAGCAACCTTTTCCCAGACAAAAGGATAATCGATCTTGATGTGCTTGTCCGAGCATGAAAAACTAGATAGTTATGAAATGTAATGCTAACATGTTGTCCGGAAAAAAATAATGAAGGCCAAGGCTAGTATATCCCAATGTGACATAGTATGTATGAAATCCAAGTGAGTACCATAGTTGTTGTAGTAAGAGCCCGATATTGAGCTTCAGCTATGGAGCAAGTCACATTGAGTTGTTTCTTAGCACACCATGAAACACAATTTGAGCCGAGAAACAAATAGTAACCAGTGGTAGCACTTCGAGTGATTTTAAATGGAGCATAGACGGGATCAATAAAGATAAATAAATGGAGAGAACTATGAGACAAAATGCGAAGGTTAAGGTGCAAAGTACTGCAAACATATCATAGAATATATTCTACCATCTAATAATGAGCAACAATTGGGGCACGCTTATGTTAGCAAATGATGTTGACTACAATTGAGAGATTTGGACAAGTGAATATAAGGTATTGAAGAGTACCCACAATGCTTTGATAGTGACACCGACCAACATAGGGCTTATCACCATGTTTGAGTGATGGTTGCTTGATAGCTGTGGGAGTAGCAATTGGCTTACATTGCGCCATCGATGCTCAACTCAAAAGAAATGAGGCTATTTTCCATTGTGAGAGAAAAAGTCCATTGGTGGAGTAATTAACTTCAATGCCTAAGAGATAATGAAGAGGCCGAGGTCTTTCGTTGTACTTGACCAAGTACATGCACAAGACAGTTCAATAATTATGGAGAATCACCGCTAAGAGTTATATCATTCACATAGAGCAATAAAATGATGATATTAGGAGTGATCGGTTCTCGAGTGACCAGTCCTCGGCCTAGAATTGGAACCAACCGAACCAATGATGGATTAGCAGTGCCACAAAAGAATTCATACTAAAAAAAACATCGCTAAACTTGTAGAAGCTTGTTTGAGCCTATGTAGCGCACATCAAAATAAGAAAACATTATCGAGACGCGATGAATCTTAGAAGCCAGGTGATCGTTTCATACAGGAACATCAGGATCACCATGTAGGAACGACTTGACATCCAATTGGTGAATTTCCTAATTCTGAACAATGGTAATGGATAGAACAACGTGAATTGTGACGGCCCAAGCGGCGGTGCGCGGGGAGGAGGGATGGCGGTGTGTTTGCACATCGGTCCTCAGACGTGTGTAGGGAAAGGAGGGCAACCTCCACTGTCCCACATCACCTTGGGGGAGTCCTGGACTAGCTTATAAGGCTTGAGGTTCTATATTTGTATAACGCGTTTTAAAGTCGTGGGGGTCAGTAAGCCCAAAGCGGATAATATTACATAGTATAGATCCGGGGTGTTATAAGTAGTATCAGAATCGACTCTCGATCGCATGTGGGGCCACAGCAAGAGCATTGTGCCTGTAAGGGGTGAAGAGTGTGACCGCTCAAGCGGCGGTACATAGGGAGGAGGGATAGCGGTGCGTCCGCGCCTCGGTCCTTGGATGTGCGTAGGAAAGGGAGGGGAACCTCTCTTATCCCACATCGCCTAAAGGAGAGTCCTGAACTAGCTTATAAGGTTTGGGGTTCTATATCTATGTAACCCATTTTAAAGCCGTGAGAGTCAGGAGGCCCAAAGCGGACAATATTATACAGTATAGACCCGGGGTGTTATATGAATGGTGGCTTGTTTGACTACTGGACTAAAAGTTTCTAGGAAATCAATGCCCCCCTCTTGATGGAAGCCTTTTGCTACAAGTGGAGTTTTGAGTTGATTAAGTGAATCATCCGCATGTATCTTTGTTTTGTACACTCATTTACATTCAACCACATTATGGAGAGATGATGGGGAACAAGTTCCTATGTTTAGTTGATTACAAGAGCATCCAACTCCTTAATCCTGACAACTATCCGACTAAGGTGATTAAAGGCCAAATGAACTGTGAGTGGCTTTAGAGGGTTAATGATACTGCTCAATTGGCATACTTAGGATTTGGCTTCGAGATCTCGATCTTTGAATGGGGTAATCATGGGTTGCACTGAGGATATGGAAGCTTTAGGCTTGACTGAGCTAAAGATTCACTCTTCACTGGTTATGGCACATGATCAAAGAGAATAATAGATAAAGCATTTGAGTCAGGTTCTATCTCTAGAAACAAAAGTGCACGATTGTGTTTAGAGTCAAGATCTGTTGGTGAACAACCATTCTAAACAATATCTAGTCTTAATATAGGCATAGCTCAACCAACATTTTTTGTCTGTGATGGACTTGAAGTTGAATTACATTGCAATAGCTCCCCCTTAGTTGTAATAGTAAATTAAGAAGAGGAGACAAAGAAAACATAACGCTCATAAAACACATGTCAAGATATATAGACACGGCCGGTAGATTGATGAAGACAGCAATATCATTTCTATTTGTCACCATTAATACACATGGCAAAGAGTGCTCATCAAATTTGTTCATCATATAATGAGATCCAAACACCCAAAGTAATGAATAATCAAGTTCCTTCTTGAATAAGACCAAGTATGGGCTTTTGTTGCTAGAACGATGGAAGGAAGCCAATTTATCAAATAATTCGTTGCTGTAAACGCTTCCACCCAATAGTTGAGTGGCATAGAGACCTCAAATAAAGTAGAAAGCCCGAGTTCAACAATGTGTCAATGTTTCTTGTTACCTCCCGGCCAAGACCGTGACCCGTGGGCTCACTTTGCGACGTCCCATTCAATTTTATCTTATTGTTACGAACAAGTGGAAATATAAACTAGGGACAATCACAACAAGATCAAACAAGCAAAGGGGTCACCATGAGCAAACCTTATATTTACATTATGACATATATAACAAGCTAAACATTTTTACATGCCCTTTCTTCTTACAGGGGATTCACATGCATATATCCGCTATAACATACATAGTTGGGTTACCCTATCACCATTACCATGGTTCTCTCCAAAAAGGTTCTCCCAAAAAGTTTCTTCTCAAAGTGTGCTCGGTTACTCCCGAGTTGGATCCGCCGCCTATATTCCATTTGCGGTGTTCCCAAGTACCGGTCTGTTGGCACCATTGTCGCGACCTCCCCAAATCAGTGCTCGCCACCTAAGAGGTTTGGCTAATTGATTACTAAGTTAAATCTAGCTCGAGCTCTCCCAAGCTCATACCAACTTGCGGCTTAAGGTTTAAGTTATTAACATGCAAATCAATTTCATCTAGGAGTTGCCACTAATCAATTTTTGATGGGTCGATTAGACACCCAAATAAAACACAGAAAAAATATTTCACTTCTACAAACCAGAGATTCAATGGGTACGGGGACTTGATTATACTAATTGATCAACTATTGCCCTTTCGGTACTTAACCTTATTCAATCACCACCTAATATATTCACACTAATTGGGAATCTCAAAATTCCATCCCTAATCAAGCTACGGGAAGCAATAATCAACACATGAACCTAACATGCATAATCAACCACGTGCAATGTTAAATTAAATGCGCAATTCAAAGTGTATGAATCAAGCAATGTGCAATCAAATATAAGGCTAATCACACAAAGAGTGCAAAAAGGGGCAATTCTAAAGCCCAATTTTCAATTTTTAACTTTCAAAATTTCTTAATTTGTTAATTTTTTTAAATTTTAATTTTTTTTGATAAAATATTTTTTTAATATTAAAATAATATAAAAATGAACCGGGTTGGATCTCCACATCCGACCCGGGTCTGAGGCGACCCGAGCGCGTTGGCCAGGGTCCACCATGAGATGGGCTCCATGAGGGCCCAATTCGGAATAAACCCACAATTCAAATAAAACAATAAAAAAAAACAAAACACCCAAGCCCACTAGAAATAAAAGACTAAATAACAGTTTAGCCACATTCCCAAATTCGGCCCACTCACAAAAGCCCCAACACCTAAAAGACCCACTTTAGTAACTAAAAGGCCCAAAACTATTAAAATGTAATAAACCTAAAACCAGCCCAAACACCAAACAAAACCCTACTCGATTAGACCCACACGCTCGACCTGACTTGCGGTCGCCAACCAACTCACTTGAAACACTAGCACCCGCGACCCGCACGCTCGACTTAACTCTCCGACCAACCCGGGATCCCCCTTTAGCAATTTCTTTTCTAATTTTTTTCTTTTCCCCCCTTTTCTTTTTTTTCTTTTTCTTGTTTTATTTTTTTTCTTCCCTTCTGGACATCTTCTTCCCATTGCCCAGAAACTAATACATGAAGCTCAAAACAGTAGAACACCAACTTTTGCTTCGCATTCTTGCTACCCAAAAATTTTTAACTCTACGCATTTATTCTAAAACACCAGAACTTCAACAATAATAACAACGTCTTATGCTCAACAACAATGGCACTATCTCGCTCTACCAAACCAACCATAAGAGTTGACGAGTCTTACCTTCGTCTGTCACAATGCCCGGCCAAACACATCACATACAAAGCTACATCAGCAGAGAACACAGAAGACGGAGGAACGAAAAAGCACAAACATGGAACAATAAAGGCATTTGTCATGAACAGTGCGGTTCGAGGAATCATATAACCCAACCCCATCTTTAGGCATCACAAACCAATGTACATCTGGACATTCCAACAAACCGGACTCAAGAAAAAAGTTCACGCTTCTAGTTGATGCATTTCCACAAACACGTGGTGTGCAATAATGGAAAGGAAACCCCCGACTCAAACCGCTCACGAAATCAACCCAAACTCAAAAAGTAGTGAACAAGCCATGCTCAACATCAACTTGGAAATGGTTCTTTCACATCGAACATGAGCATAAACGAAGAACACTAAATCCCAATCTCAATTAAATCGAGATAGGGCGAAACTGAGCAACAATCAGGGTGAAGAAGAACGAGAGCTCAGTCGCCGGAAGTGGCCCTACCCAGCTCGGTGACGGTCAATAGAGGGCGAACTTGAGATATATCAAACTTGGTCCGATCCCCTCGCACACCTCCGAGCCGGGATCCTTGGGGAATCGACCTAAAACCCCAAAAAAACAAACAAAAACCTACCGCGGCTTTGGCTCGGGATAGGGAAAATGTCGGACGAGCGCCTCGTCGACATAAGCTCAGGCGTGGTGGTTGTCGGAGGAACACTCTAGCTTTCGGCCCCTTTTCACTTGGTCGCTCTATCGCTCCTAGAAACTCTCTCTCTCTCTCTCTCTCTCTCTCTCTCTCTCTCTCTCCTCTTGTTCTCACCTCTGTTTTTTTGCTCTTTGCTCTCTTCCCTTTCTTCCCCTATTTTGGACGTGCATTGACCGAGACCCAAGAAGAGAGCTCTACCCTCTTCTGTCTCTTCTTGTGAGCTTTTCGTTTAAGGAAATATGTAGATTACTTTCTTCCATGTCCTTTCCCTCTTTTCTTCTTTTCTATAAGTGTGCCCAGAGGGAGACCCCTCTTTTGTCTTCTCTCTCTCTTTTCTTTTTTTTTTTTTTAAATTTTTATAATGATTTTTTAAATAAAAAATAAAAATAAAAGGAAAATATGTTTCACTAAATTCTATTAATGCAAATGTGTCTAATATCTATGTGCCATGTAATTTAATGAAAATATTTTTATTTAGGGGTTAAAAATTAATCCCTAGTTTTTGTGTAATTAAACCATAAATGATTAGGTAAAATTTAAGTATTAATAGCTGTCCCTCTTTGAAGGGGAGCTCGAAGAGGTTGCTTTCAAAGATAAGAGATATTTAAATTTTATTCATAGAGGACATGGAAAGATATATAAGAGATGCTTTGACTTGGATTTTTTTTATACTAGCCTAAAAGGGGAATCCTTTTATTCGATAAGGTCTTACCATGTAAGAATGATCTTGACCGAGAAAGAAGCCATACCGTGTAAGAACGAGCTATTGGCTAAAAGAAGTTTCACCATGTAAAGAAAGAAACTCTAAGCTCTAAAAGCTCGCCAGGTCGATAAGGTGCTCTGGGCTGTGAAAGCTCACCGTGCAAGGAAAAAGACCTTAGGCTGTGAAAGCTTACCAGGTCGAAGGGATGCTCTGGGCTGTAAAAGCTCACCGTGCAAGGAAAAAGACCTTGAACTGTGAAAGCTCGCCAGGTTGAAAGGGTGCTTCGGGCTGGAAAAGCTCACCATGTAAAGAAAAAGACTCTAGGTTGCGAGAGCTCACCAAGTCGATGGGGTGCTCTGAGCTACAAAAAATCACCGTGCAAGGAAAAGACTTTGGGCTGCGAAAGCTCACCAAGTCGATGAAGTGCTCCAAGCTACAAAAGATTATAGTGTAAGGAAAAGACTCTGAGTTGCGAAACCTCTCCAAGTCGAAGGGGTGCTTCGAGCCGCAAAAGCTCACCGTGCAAGGAAAAAGGCACTGGGTTGTGAAAGCTCGACAAGTCAATGGGGTGCTCCAGATTGCAAAAGCTCACTATGCAAGGAAAAAGACTATGGGTTGCAAAAGCTTGATAGGTCGATGGGGTGCTTTAGGCTGCAAATCCTCACCGTGTAAGGAAAAAAACTCTGGGCTGCAAAAGCTCGCCAAGTAGAAGAGGTGCTCCGGGCAACAAAAGCTCATCGGGCAAGGAAAAAGACTTTAGGCTACGAAAGCTCGCTAGGTCGAATGGGTGCTTCGGGCTACAAAAGTTCACCATGTAAGGAAGAAGGCTCGGGGTTGCGAAAGTTCGTCAGGTCGAAGGGGTGCTCCGGGCTGCAAAAGTCACCGTGCAAAGAAAAAGACTCTAGGCTGTGAAAGCTCAACAAGTCGATGGGGTGCTCCATGCTACAAAAGCTCACCATGCAAGGAAAAAGACTCTGGGCTGGGAAAGCTTGCCAGGTCGATGGGGTGCTCCGGGCTGCAAAAGCTCACCGCGCAAGGAAAAAGACTTTGGGTTGCGAAAGCTTGTCAAGTCGAAGTGGTGCTCCAAGCTGCAAAAGCTCACCGTGCAAGAAAAAAGACTCTGGGCCACGAAAGCTCTCCAAGTCGAAAGGGTGCTCCGGGCTGCAAAAGCTCATCATTCAAGGAAAAAGGCTCTGGGCTGCGAAAGCTCGCTAGGTCGAAAGGGTGCTCCGAGTTACAAAAGCTCACCCTACCAGGAAAAAGGCTTTAGGCTGCGAAAGCTCACCAAGTCGAAGGGGTGCTCCGGGCTATAAAAGCTTATCGTGCAAGGAAAATGATTCTGGGTTACGAAAGCTCACCAGGTAGAAGGAGTGCTCCAGGCTACAAAAGCTTACCGTGTAGGGAAAAAGGCTCTATGCTGCGAAAGCTCATCAGGTCGAAGAGATGCTCCGGGCTGCAAAAGCTCACCGTTCAAGGAAAAAGACTCTGGACTGTGAAAGCTCGCCAAGTCGATGGGGTACTCCGGGCTGCAAATGCTCACCGTGCAAGGAAAACAACTCTGGACTGTGAAAGCTCGTCAGGTCGATAGGGTGCTCCAGGCTGCAAAAACTCACCATGCAAGGAAAAAGACTTTGGGTTGCGAAAGCTCATCAAGTCAAAGAGGTGCTCCGGGCTGCAAAAGCTCACCGTGCAAGGAAAATGAATTTAGGCTGCGAAATCTCGTCAAGTCGAAAGGGTGCTCCGGGCTGCAAAAGCTGACCGTGCAAGGAAAAAAGCTCTCGGCTGTGAAAGCTCACTAAGTTGAAGGGGTGCATTGGGCTACAAAAACTCACCGTGTGATTCTGAGGTTGTAAATATATCAAGTAAAAAGATTCTGAAATGGCCACTGCACATCTAACAGAATATGTTATAACAAGCGCTTTGGGAAGGAAAGCATGCCAAGCAAGATCATTATCATTTGAATGTCATGAAAGACACTATCAAAAGAAAATCATCATTGAGGAAGTGTTGATTACATGAGCAATTCAAGCTTATTTCAATTATCTAGCAAACATTCGGCATCATTCAATATCATACAATTGCCATCAGGTTTGGAAAATATCATCAATTCTCAAATTCCCTCGAGAGATAACTTTTTGTCAAAATGATCTCGGCTCATGAAAAGGGCTCAATAAGTATGCCAATTGAGAACTTCTTAGTCAGAAATGACTTCTCACATGCTCTCAAGAAGACAGTTTGATTCCACCCATTAATGTGGAAAATAGACATGATCTCTCAATATACCTCACATTACCAGTGTCGAAGGTTTGGAGAATCATTCACAATAAGTATGCACTGAGCAATCCAAGAGGTCTTTTAAGGACCGTAATGTAGGTTTGGCCATGGTTTCAACAATGAATAAGCATTATCGGCCAAGAAATGAAATAATTGTTGATCAGCATCTTTGCCAGGTTTACAAGTCAAGAAACGTTAAGATGAGATAAGATAACCTCGCCCCCACTTCTTCAAGTGGTAGTTTTTTTTGGGAGTCCAAATTTCTACTTGAACCATCCCAATCAGAAGAGACTTTGAAAAGGATTGTAACATTGATTTGGTAAAAGGCTCAAAAGGCTCCAGGTTTTCAAAAGAGATTTAAGAGATGATGATTATTGTGACATCATTACCATATCATCTAGTCCTTTCAAAAGGCGCATGACTCCTGGACGCGTTTCAAGAGTCCATCGACTAATCATTTCGACATAAGAGTTTTGTTCTTTTTCTAATGGCTTTTGCCTTTGCAATGATTTTTCTTTTCTTGCCAGTATTTTTCTTTTGAAATCCTTTTTTTTCACGAAATAATTCTTCTTTGGATACTTTTTTTTACAATGGGCACTGGCCTTGCTTTTATCAAGCACACTGCTTTTTCATGCCCCCTAATTTTCACTTGACTTTTGCTCTTTTGACTCTTTTGAGCTCCTAGGACTTTTGAGATTTTTCCACATGTTCTCACACAAACACCAATTGCTTTGGTAAAATCATGTGCCTTGCCCCAATGTGGGAAGACAATCACCACTCAGGCTTTAGAAATGAATATTCAAGCTCAACTCAGCTGAACAAAGGTATGAGTATTTGGGTAGAGAAATGAATGATATTCTTCATTTCAGGATGTTTCAAGCTTCCATAAGGACTCATATGAAGTTACTACAAAAAGATTGATGTGAGTGTGAGTAAAAAAATATTTCTCATCTTTTCCTCCAAGGAATGTCAACCAAAACTTCCAAATTTACCCCATTGTGGGATAGTTCTTGACAGGGGTATTTGTAGAAATTCTTCACATGTGAAGGCTCAAAGGGGCTTAACTATGATCACCTGCAGTATATAGGCTATAAGAAGGAAATGACTATTTTCATTTTTGATATGTATACTATTCGCGAATGAATCTTTCGTCCTTAAACAACACGAGTTTCTCTTTTTAGCTCCTCTCAAAGTGTTTACAGGACGTGTTTGGGAATGGCTTGCCTTTCCTCATGTTAAGTGTTTCTTACTTGGCATGATTAACATCTCCCTTTCATTTCGTTGAGTTCATCATGGATTGATCAATCTCCATAGGGAATTTTGATTCAAAATGAATGATTCGTCAAGCATAAAGGCAATTTTTGGATGAAATGACATTCCAAACTTTTGCGCAAATTTTGCTCTTTTAATTCCCACTTCAGCGCTTATTGTTTCTCAAAAACATCAAAGATTTTTTATGCGATGAAAATTCTCCATTTGACTTCTCTTTGATTTTCGAAAGAAGGATACTTATCTGTGGTACGACGACCTGGTAACCCTATAAAGAGTAAGAAAGAATATGTAAGCTAAAGACCCTTTAAGGATTGAAAAATTGGAAACAATATAACATTACCCCTCGTTTGCATTTTTCCTTCAGGTCTTCAATGCTTCCCTTCATTTGAATTCGCATTCTTGAGTGTTTGACAACTCCTTTCATTTGAATTTGCTTCCTTGTATGTTTGGCAACTCCTTTCATCCGCTTTCTTCGCCTTGACTTTTCGGCATTATTTCGATGGCATTGTCCCTTGGATGCTTTGCCCCATCTATTGCATGTTGCCTTGGTAGGAGGTGTTACCTCCGCAGTCAATGTGCACCTTTGTCTATGAGAGATGAGACATGTTAGTTCAATCCCAAAATTGAATTGGACTAATTTAGGAACGATACACCCTTTTGTGTTGGATTGAATGACTCCGGTTTATCATGTATCATAGGTGAGGGTTACTGCCCTTTCAGTGACCTGTCCTGTTTATCATCCTGCAAAAAGGAAATGAAATATGTTATCTCCATTCTCAATTAAACTTAATTTAGTAACGATGCATCCTTTTGTGCTAAATTGGATAGTTTTGTCCCAATTTGTTGATGGTAGGCATTGCCCTTATGATCATACACACTCCCCTTCAATATGTATTGCCTCCTCGTGCTTTCTTAGAAGAAGTTGTTGTCGCCATGGTCTACACATTAAATAAATCGAATTTAACTCGGAACGATTACAACCTTTTACTCAGGGGCACCATTTGCTGACTGATTTTCGCTCGTATACATCACACTTTGAAGGATTATTTCACGAACCACCAATAATCATCTCCACGCTGGATCAAATGCCAAGAAGCTATTTAAAAACGCAAAAATTGCAGCTAGTAATGCTTAGAATTTCAAATGGATCATAGCTCATTCCTCTTCTTGTCTTTTGACAATATCGTTTGAATAGTTCGCATCCATGTGGACCCGTCAAGAGCTTCCCATGAGTTACATATGTCACCAACCCAGGAAGTAGCCTTGGTATCAAGGAATCTTCACACATTTCTTCTTTTGAGAAGATTGTCAAATTGATATGAGATTCTCCAAGATGAGAAATTTCTGTGGACTCTTGATGCCAGATGCAAAACTTAGGAATGTTCAAGTTCTGTCAATCTTGGCACTCATTATCTGGATATTGTTCAAGAAGGAAGGCTCTTCATAAGCAGTTTTATTATATGGAGAATCCAAATCAGCCAATATACTTGACCTCGAGTCAACTAGAAAATTTTCCCCAAAATGGCATTCTCAGGCATCCACCCATTTCAGCCTTGGTCATGACATTGAAGGGCACATTTTGTTCTTGAAAGCCTATCTTTTCGTCACCTCAGGGCAGCAATTTCCCACAAGTAATTTGTCTCAGTAAACTCTATTAGACCTGATGAGTTGTATAACCCAAAATCACTTTCTTCAAAGCTCATACGTGCAAAGCGGCCAAAGAGGATCCATAGCAACGTTGCAGGAACGGCAAACAATGTCTTTTGAAGGTAGATCCCCACCAGACTCGTTAGATGAGCTTGTTGATGATTAACTTATTTATCTTTACACATATCATACATGCGCCTTGTGTGCTCATATCTTCTTGCACAACCTCATGTGGGTGTCCCTCTAGCTTGTTAGTGCCTTCAATATCCGCATGCCTAACTCTCTCAATGATGAGCCACTGCACGTTCTCAGGATCAAGTTATGCATGCCTTCAGAGTTCTAACTCCGGCCATGATCTCACAATTAGCCAACTTTCTTGCACCTCCCATCAACAATGCATATGGAATATCTTTCACATGGAGAGTAATTTGGTTTGGAATTTCGAGAAATTTTGTCCTCCAGGCTAGTTGACCAAGGAAACTCAATATTGCTTCTTTCACAATCTTGGCTTTCTGAAAATTTCGAGGATGCTTCCATTTTTAGCCCAATGTTAATGACTAAGAAATTTGTCAACGAAGTCTTACCAGATAGCTTATAGTATTCAAGTTGTAGACTAAGCAAACACGCAACACTATCATGACATAATCAAAGACAATACATATGGGGGCAATTAATTCTCTTCTTCTGATACCCGTCAGCCGAATATAGCAAAAATCACGAGCACTTGTACTTCCCGCGATGCACTTCAATTGGTGATTATGGCACGTTGCGTTTGACTCGAGTTTCAAGTGCCTACACTTTTGCCTTTTAGAGGATGTGAATGCCGATCTTAGACAAACCTTTAATTTTTCCTGTTTGACAAAAATGGATGAACAAATCAGTTGATGCACGAGAAGTTCCTATTGGAACGATTACAATCTTACCATCTCAAAGTATCATCTTGTGGACCCAACTGAGAAAGTGAACAAGCAAAGAAATATAAAACCTTAAGCAAGTCCTCTTTTTTGAAACTTATTTTCAAAACATTTTGAAAGTAAGGAATAAGAGCCTAACCCAGGGGCTCAGTTTGAAGTACTACAAGTACTTTCAAAGACCATTGATATGAACTAAAACCTCATTACTCAAGGACGATAGTCGTACAATTTGCAAACACATCGATTGGGTTCACAATTAAACCCAAATAAAAAAACATGATTCCCAATGAGAATAAAGACGATGACAAAGTACAAAAAAAACTCTTGCATAGAAGAGTGCAATAAACAAATCTCGTCCTAACTTCTAAGTTCACTTCTTGGTGTGGTCAAGTGAGAAGATTCCAAAGAAGGGCCGTTGCGTATAACCTTCAAAAGGAAGACAATATCAGTATGTGAATGAAAAAAATGATCTCTTAATGAAGCCGCCTCTTATAACGAAAGTAAGGCGACGATACGTGCCCCATGGTCCCTATTTGCGGGGATTTGGTAATTCGCCAAGATTTTATAGTAAGAGGAGACATCATTAAAAGATCAAATCGTGGCTATTGATCGAACGCCCATTCGGTTTTTGGAAAGACGAGACAATTCTTGATTTAAGAACAATACATAAAATGTGATTTGAATTCCGATTCCGAAATGTGAACAAGAAAAAATTTTGTTAAAAATGTGATTTCAATTTTCTGTCCCAAAATACAATCTTGACTTGGAAGAATTTCTATACAAAACGTGATTTTAAGCCCATTATTGAAAATTTAGACAAGATCTTCTGTTTTGTAGAGCCAAATCGGAGATGTTTGAGATTTATGCTCAAGGCTCATTGTCAATAGTGATTGCCCGAAATTTTTAATTATAAACTCAGATCACCTAGGGCATTCGATTGATTTCCACGAATTTCAAAAATGAAAGTTTCAACTAAAAGTGAACAAGTAAAGAGAGAAACCATACTTACAGTGGATGACAAATTTTCAATTACACAAACATGCGAATATAGCATGCGGCTGATTCCTACTCTAGACGGCTTAACAAAGTGAAGCTAAGAGGGTGATCTGACCGTCCCAGTTTTACGTTAGTGCCAGGTCCTCTTAACTTCGGCTCAGTCGAAAGGAATATCCTATGGTCATGCGGTCTCGATGATAAGAATAAACACTTACAACACCAAGAAAGAATTTTCGGGGAAAATAAAGACAACCTCTACATTGCGGCCTTGTGTTCGAGGTTGTACCTTTCTTAATACCATCCTAAAGTATCATGTCGCAACCCAGGCCCGACGGCATAGTTGTATATGCAATAGTATAGTGCTAAAGCATTGAAGCACACACAACAGTTTATACACAAAGCGCTTCAAGAGTTCGAAATTCATTCCCAAACTCCAAACCTACATAACAAAGGGTCAACAATCACTCCTCCATTATAACTCCCAACTGCAAGAACATTCACATTAAGGGCATAATTGAACAAGATAAACAGCGTAAGTTCACTAAGAATTCTATTCAAGTCCCCAGTAGAGTCGTCAAGCTATCGCAACCTCCCCGAATCGGCGCTCGTCACCTAAGAGATTTGGCTAATGGATTACTAAGTTAAATCTAGCTCGAGCTCTCTCAAGCTCATACCAACTCACAACTTAAGGTTTAAGTTATTAGCATACAAATCAATTTCATCTAGGAGTCGCCACTAATCAGTTTTTGGTGGGTCAATTAGACACCCAAATAAAACACGGGAGAAATGCTTCACTTCTATGAACTAGAGATTCAATGGATACGGGGACTTGATTACACTAATTGATCAACTAGTGTCATTTCGATACCTAACCTTATTCAATCATCGCCTAATATGTTCACACTAATTGGGAATCTCAAAATTCCATTCCTAACCAAGCTACGGGAAGCAATAATCAACACATGAACCTAACATGCATAATCAACCACGTGCAATGTTAAATTAAACGCGCAATTCAAAGTGTGTGAATCAAGTAAGGTTGTAACATCCCGAATTTTGACCCGTTACCGGGACCAATAATGTGTATATTAACTCTCGTTTGATTTTAGTAAGTCTCGCCTGGACTTGATCAATCACGGGATGCTAACCAAATGGGAAAGGCTAAATGAGGAACGATACGTAGACCAGGGACCCGATTACGAGTTGAGTACCGATTTCGAGAAACGTCGAGGGAATATTTTGGGCCAATATGGGCCGATTGTAGGAAAATAACGGATTCGATATAATCAATGACGTACGCTCAGATCGCGGGTGATTCCGCACAACTGAGAGTACGTTGATGAACAAATCTCGAATTCAATCCAAACAATCGCGACCCTCGGCACTAGTGATAATTCCTCGCGCTTCCCCGAGATTCGAGACCATCACGACTCGGACAATCTTAGGTCGATACGCGTAACTCCTACACAGCCGTCCGTTAGTAAGAGACCCTAAAACTTCAAAACAAGCAAATTTGATCGCGAAATTGGACCCGAACTTCGACGTTGAAAATTCGAGGGTGTTAGCGACTATTTTGAGGATCCGATGTCATTTTAGTGTGGCCACACACGTTTGGGGTCAGTACGGCTGAAAACTGGAATTTCGGCAAAAGTTGGAAAATTTTACGATTTTGCCCCCGGAGATCCCGATGACCATTTTCGAGGCCAAATGGCATTATTTTTCGAGGCCGGTGTCATTTTGGGATGGACACCCACATTTGGAGTCATTACGGTCAAAAATTGAAATTTTGGCTCGGAAGTGAAAAAAAATATTATTTTATCCTCAAGATTTTGCAGTCGATTTTCGAGGGCTTAAGAAGTTATTTTCACGATTCCGACACCATATTATGTTGGCCACACATATATAGGACCGGTAGGGACAAAAATTGGAATTTTGACCCGGGACCGGAAAATTACCAAATTGCCCTTGGGCCGGTTTTTGATAATTCCGAATTTTGGCCATTGGGGGAAGTTAACTAAGGCTGATTAGGCTAACTCAGGCCTGGTTAGCCCTTGGTTAAGGGCTTTTGACCATTTTGCCCATGCATTATTGGATAAGAAGCATTTCTAGCCCTTGGATGAGGGGCAAAATGGTCATTTTGGCTAAGATTTTGACATTTGGACTCCACTCACCAGACCTTGGGCCAGTTTTGACCCAATCTCTCTCCTCTCCCCCTCATTTTCTACCGATTTCCCCTCTTCCTCTTCTTCTTCATTGTTTTTTTCTCTACCGTGGGCTTTCTGCTGGGTCTGGTACTATTCACGCCGGAACAGTACCCACCGCTGGAGCTGCTAGCCACCAGCCACCAGCCACCACACGCCACCACCTAGTACCACCACCAGCCACCCATAGCCCCGTTTCCAGCTTAAAACAGTGAAGAAACAACAGCAAATCGTCGTTTCCGTCATCGCCGTGACCGCCAGCTTGCACCCGGAACGCCGCCGTCGATCCTTACCGCGCGTAGGTGATCGACCGCCCGTTCCCGTCGTCCCGAGTCGCTAATAGGCGAGTATAAACCCCTAATTAGCTTGATTGTGCATTTTTAGGAGTTAATTAGGCCTAATTGGGGTTTAATTAGGCTTAATTGTGTGTGGGATGTTTTGTATAGGTCATTAGGACCTAATGAGATGGTTTAATGGTGGATTAAAGCCTAAACAACCCTCTGTTCTGGTACTGTTCACTCAGTACCGAAAATGTGCAATTTTGTCTAAGTTTTGTACTAAGTGGATTCAATGGTTAATGACTTAGAATTGGATATTTTTAGGGGCTAATTAGGCTTAATTGAAGCTTAATTATGTGTATTTAGTGGTTGGATGGTTAGGGTAAGTGATTAGGCCCTAATGAGATGGTTTAAAGGTGGTTTAGTGCCTAAATGTTAATCTGCCCTGGTAGTGTTCATTGAGTACCGAATTTGTGTAATTTTGTCTAAGTGTGGCACTAATTAAGTTCAAGTGCTAATGACTTGGAATTGGACTTTTTAGGGGCTAATTTGGCTTATTTGAGGCCTAATCAAGTATATTTGGTTGTTGGGTGATTAGTAGTTGTGATTGGGGATTTATGGAATGGTTTAAACATGGTTTCAGGCTTATTTGGTGTTAAAATCTGATACTGTTCATTTAGTACCGAAAATGCCTAATTTGTGCCCAAATTGAATATTCTAAGAATAATGGATTAATGACGAGAATTTAGGCATTTTTAGGGGTTGATTAGGGCATGTATAAATCCTATTGAATGACCCCGAAGTAGTGAGAACTATTATCGAGATTTAATTGCCCAAGGTGGGCCTTTAGCATATTGAGCTACCTCGGAATGAATGTTGAGTTTATTGAGCTAGAAGGGTAATGATTTGATGATGCCGATGGTGCGTTAGATTCATGGGCTTGGTAAATAACTGTATTCGGCACGTAGGCTTGAGTATTGGCATAAATTTCCGAGTGTATCATTTGTATGCCAGGTTGTGATTGAATTGAAATTAAGTGTAATGATGTGCATGCCTGAGCTTTGTTCAAATGTTGGCCTTCGGGTCGGGCCTACGGGTCGTTATAATCACTTGTGACCTTCGGGTCGGGCCTACGGGTCGATTTATCAAACTGTGGCCTTCGGGTCGGGCCTACGGGTCGGTATATCCAATTGTGGTCTTCGGGTCAGGCCTTCGGATCGGGCCTACGGGTCGATATATTCAAGCTGTAGTCTTCGGGTCAGGCCTACGGGTCGGTATATCCAATTGTGGCCTTCGGGTCGGTATAATTGCATATGAGTTAGGTGATGTCAAATGCCTAACTTGCAGGGCTATGAGACAATATATTGGGCTGTGAGCTCGGGTGAATTAATTTGTTTTACTGGTTCATTGTTTGATGCGTTTTATTTACCCTTCTGGAGGTGCACATTAGCCTAGTTTAGGATTAGTGGTTTGTACTTGCTGAGATTTCTCACGGTTGTGGTAAAACCGACATTTCAGATCCCCGGCCATGAATTTTGGGGCCGAGGAGCAGGACCCCGAGCCCGACACAGAATCTGAGGCTATGAGTTCAGAGGAGGGGCCAGAGCAGTCCGAGACGTCTGGATCTGACCCCGACTGGATACCCTAGGGCAGACCTCAGTTTTTAGGAGCAAGGGCCGATACCTTTTGACTGTAGCCCTCAGGTTGTTAGCCCGATCCCCTAGGCCATCGATCCATTTTTGTTTTAGTGGCCTTTTTGTTGTATCTCCTGTTTATAGATGGATATTGTATATAAGTCTTATAATGAATGTATATATTGTTTTAATAGTTCGTAATTTGTTATCTCTTGCTATTCATGGTTGCTTTTAAATTGTCTGGGTATATATATATATATATATATATATATATATATATATATATCTATTATATATACGTCGTTTCCGCATGAGGCGTGTTTTCTCTGATTTGGGTCTTCGGGTCGATGTCGTAACCTGGGAGCGTCACACCACATTTCGACCTGTACGCGGGATGTTAACGCTTCGTGGGGTGCGGGGCGTGACAAAGGTGTAATCAAACATAAGGCTAATCATACAAAGAGTGCAAAAAGGGGCAATTCCAAAGCCCAATTTTCAATTTTTAACTTTCAAAATTTCTTAATTTGTTAATTTTTTTCGATAAAATATTTTTTAATATTAAAATAATATAAAAACGAACCGGGTTGGATCTCCACATCCGACCCGGGTCCGAGGCGACCCGGACGCGCTGGCCAGGGTCCACCATGAGATGGGCTCCATGAGGACCTAATTCGAAATAAACTCACATTTCAAATAAAACAATAAAAAAAAACACCCAAGCCCACTGTGAATAAAAGACTAAATAACAATTTAGCCCCATTCCCAAATTCGGCCCACTCACGAAAGGCATAACATCTAAAAGACCCACTCTAGTAACTAAAAGGCCCAAAACCGTTAAAACGTAATAAATCTAAGACCAACCCAAACACCAAACAAAACCCTACTCGGTTAGACCCACACGCTCGACCCGACTTGCGGCCGCCAACCCGACTCACTTGAAACCCTAGCACCCGTGACCCGCACGCCCGACCTGACTCTCTGACCAACCCGAGACCCACTTTAGCAATTTCTTTTCTAATTTTTTACTTTTCCCCCCTTTTCTTTTTCCTTTCTTTTTTGTTTCTTTTTCTTTTCTTATTTTTTTTCTTCCCTTCTGGACGTCTTCTTCCCATTGCCCAGAAACTAATACATGAAGCCCAGAACAGTAGAACACCAACTTTTTCTTCGCATTCTTGCTACCCAAAAATTTTTAACGCTACGCATTTGTTCTAAAGCGCCAGAACTTCAATAATAATAACAACGTTCTATGCTCAACAACAATGGCACTATCTCATGCTACCAAACCAACCATAAGAATTAACGAGTCTTACCGTCGTCTGTCACAATGCTTGGCCAAACACATCACATACGAAGCTACATCAGCAGAGAACACGGAAGACAGAAGAATGAAAAAGCACAAACATGGAACAACGAAGGCATTTGTCGTGAACGGTGCGGTTCGGGGAATCATATTATCGAACCCCATCTTCAGGCATCACAAACCAACGTACATCTTGACATTCCAACAAACCGGACTCAAGAAAAAAGTTCACGGATCTAGTTGATGCATTTCCGCAAACACACGGTGTGCAATAATGGAAAGGAAACCCCTGACTCAAACTGCTCACGAAATCAACCCAAACTCAAAAAGTAGTGAACAAGCCATGCTCAACATAAACTCGGAAATGGTTCTTTCACATCGAATGCGAGCATAAACGATCTTACTTGAACCGAGACAGGGCAAACTGAGCAACAATCAGGGTGAAGAAGAACGGGAGCTCAGTTGTTGGAAGTGGCCCTACCCAGCTCGACGATGGCGAATAGAGGATGGCATGAGCAAGGGGTGGCCTGATGGTGGAGTAGGTGTATGAGATGGTGATGGTGTGAGGAAAAAGGAAAACTAAGTGGGGACACTTCTATTTATAGGGTGGCCTACTAATGCCTTTTATGAAGAAGAAGCCAAAGTCTAAACTAATGATGAAGGGGTCTTGAAAGTCTTTAGGCATCATTAATCTTCTTCTTCATGCCTTCAATTAAGGCCACTCATTCCCAACTTGATCTCCAAGTCTCTAATCTAGGGTCATTATAATCTACTAATCATTATGACTAGAGCTCTCATTATGGTCTTTATTGACTTGGGTTGGCTTTTCTCTCTTTGCTTAGGCGTGAACTTCATGGTCTTGGCCTTCAAGACACAAACTTCATGGTCTTGGCCTTCAAGACATAATTATTGGTGTCTTCCTCAAGACACTCTGTTAGTGGCCCTAGGCTCTATTATTGATGTCTTATTTGCCAAGTTCAATTATTGGCAACTTATAAAGGAAGTTGTCAATTTGTATTCTAGCCCATGAAATCCCTTTGGGCGTGAATCATCCCTCTAGGCTCCACAATTATTGGTTCTTACAAAACAAGCTCCATTATTGGTCCATGGCTCTACTATTGGGGGTTTGTGATGTCCTCAATCCGACGACGTTTAATTACGTATCATTAGGCCGTTAACCTTCGGACAAATTGACACGAGTCGAGCATTGGAAGCCCAATGAAGGCCCGCACTCAAGACAAGCCCAATGGACTTGTTTGACCTTTTTAGGCACCAATTAAGAGGGTAAAGCCCATTTTTGCCACATTGACCATTTGGTGATTTTTAGAAGATTGCACATTATGTGCCATGTGCATGATTGGTGTTCTATGTTTATTAACCTATAGTTTAGCATTTAATGCACTTCTAGAAGCTTTGTTTGGGAGAAGACCAAAATTTGGTCTTGTTTTGAATAGGTTGGGCGCCACTTTGGGGAAAGGAGAGGGGAAGAGGCCAACTTAGTTGGCTTCTAGTTTGGTTCCCTTGGTTAGTCTCCAACCAAATGTTTGAGTCTACTTTAGTAGCCATGAGAGCCTAAGGGTGAGGCTTGTTGAAGAAGACTTGCAAGATGGCCCCTTGGCCATGAATTTGCTTGGAAGGGAGCAGGTTAAGGAGGCTTAGACTAGGGTAGATTATAGGGTCATCAATGCAATTGCATTATTGCTCTCTCTCAAACTCAAGGAATTCTTCTCACTTCTCTCATTTCTCTCATTTCCCACTCTTACTCACTCTCATTTTTCTCTTTCTCTCCATCTCCCCCTCTCTCTCACGGCCTTTTCTTGCCACTACGGTCCACCGTCGTGCAGACCACCACCGCGCTATGCCATTCACTCACAGCCACCGTCGCCGTGCCGCCATCCGTCCGCTGACTTCCACCTTGTCGCCGCACACTGTTGTGCCATCCTCATCGCCATCAGCGTACCACCATGACGCCATCATGCCAATCACCGCCGACCACACCTCTTTGTTGTTGTCGTTCGCTTTTCATCATCCTTAGTTCACTCAGTTTAGTAAGTAGTTCTTGTAATCCATGGATAAGGTGTTATTCTACGTGTTTCGGACCTAGGTCGAGTATTGTTTGAGCTCGTTCTAACATGACATTGCTTGTGCCATAGGTAGATCATCTATACCTTGGTTCAGACTTGATTCTACGTAGTTGGATTGAGTTTCGAGTTTAGGTTCCGTGATTGTTATGGTTGATTGTTGCTTGTTCTAGGAAGGGAAAGCCCGTATGACAATTTAGTATGGTTTTCTCATGAAATGTTTCCGCCATTCTTATTCTTACTATTAATTGCCTTTTGAGTTTATATGTTTCTTTAACACACATATATGTTATGGGGATCGAGGTGAAGTGAATGTGCTCATGTGATTGTTTGGTTGTATGTCATCTTGCGTGTGTCCATCATTACAAGGAAGGGTTGTAAGTGAAGTATGTGCAATGTTGCATGATGAAGGATTGCAGTTGTTCACATGTGATTATTTTCGTGCATTTTTATGTGTACGGAATTTTAGATGTTCTAACCGTGTGAGCATTAAACACTCTTGCATTGGCTTAAGTGAAAGATAATAATTGGTTTAAGTGCTTGATATGTTTGCGTGATCACATAAATAGTTCCTTATTCATATGATTACGGAGGATAATGCCTGATTGATTTAGATTGCCGTTCGTAGATAGATTTCGGAACGATGCTCTTAAGTGAATGACATCTTCGAGTGAGGTCGAGATGTTGCCATTCTCGATGGGGTAGGACGATGCCCTGTTACACCGAAAGACCATCGACGCAAGTGTTGGCCATGGCTGTGAGCGGTCGTAATAATCGGAACATATGTGAATGCATTGTGCATGAATATGTGATATAAAGTGTTCTTGATTACTATGTGTAATTGCCATATGCCAATTGGAAACGAGGCTTCACGTGTGATTATTTGTGCGAATTGTATGTGCCAACGGGATGTAAGAATTCACGTGTAATTATTTGATTGTGCTTTGGCATGCCTTTTCATGTATATAAATAATACAAAGCAAAAGCTTTGCTATTGATCTAACATCAATTTGTTAAGCCCTATGTTTGGCGTGTTTCCGAGGCTAGGTATCCTTCTATATGAGGCTTAGAGGACTTACTTATTGAGTTTTATTCTTTTATTGTTATTCACTTCTTTTCAAGCTCGTAGGTATGAATAGCCACTTCGTCCGTTTTGGGTACCCCGTTACTCGGGATGTGAACATTACCGAGCTCGTGGTAGCATAGAGTGATCTTACTTATAATAAGTACACCACTACGATATTGGTCGATGAAGGCCTAGAACACATGATTCCTCATCATTTTGTTGCCTGGTTCTTATGGTTCGACGGGGATCTCATCAGTCCTTTTCGTGGGTTTGACGGACCCCTAGGTGACCTTGGCGGAGCCCCAATGGACCCCATGGTGGGGAATCCTCTTGATGGCGCTACGAGTGACTTTGAGTCCGACCCGGACTATGATCCTAAGCCCAAACCATAGAGAATTGGTCTCCCATGGTGGAACAACTTTTTGGCAGTCATCCTCGTAGATAGAGGAGCTAGGACTAATTGCGACCCCTTTTAATTGAAATCGGAAAAAGGCTAGTAGCAATGGGCATGTAATTAACTAACTTCCGATTATTAATAATGCATATATATATGAAGTGTGCTTTTTGTGTATGTGTTTTTCATGCTATCCCCTTTATGTTGTTGGTTGGGAGATATTGAATCCGCTTCCGCATGTGTTAATCAAAAGATAAAAGGATGGGTCGGCGACGCCTCTTGGGACGTCGCATTTCAATGACCTCGCAGGTGTCGTGTGCCCAAGGCTCAGGGAGATCAGGTACAGGGCATGACAGGGTTAGTCGCCATTATTAGTTCTTGTAAGACAAGTTACATTATTGATGCCTTCTTTGCCAAGTTCTATTATTGGCCAACTAGTCAAGTCAACTTGTCTTCTTATTCCAAGAAGCTCTTGCGCGTGAATCACATGTCCTATCTCAAGAACACTAATTCTAGTGGCTTATCTTCCTTTGGGCACTAAACTTTACCTAAAACTTGACTTAATAAGTAATTAAAACAATTAGGGTTTCAAGTGCCATAAACAATCGACCATCCCATTTGAAATCGAGATTCAGTATAAAAATATGTCCAAGTATGATTAGACACAACCGAGCCAAAGACCGGGTCGAACGGCGCAAGATCGAATTTACCGAAATGTCCCGGCACATGGCTTGTTCGGTCGAGCATGACTAGAAGCCAGGTCTGGCACGCGACCTAGCTGCACGGGCGCAGAGCTGGCCACACGGATGTGATACATGAGCGAAGGACGAGTAAATGGGCTGAACACATGTGTTGGCTCATAACCAGGCACTATACATGGCCTGTAGCCAAGTCTAATCAGCAAGGAACTAAGTCTGGACCAGAACTAATGGGCACAAGATCTGGCACGAGAGTCAAGCACAATTATTGGTATACAACTGGGCACAAGGCCGGCTTGTGGCCTAACTGATGGGCACAAGGGCCAGTCCATGACCTGGCACAAGGCCTGGCTTGCACAACCAACACAAAACCTGGTCCGCGAGCAAGTCACAAAGCTCTTGGCCTGGCACATAGCCCGTCCATGGCCTACCCGATTTAACGTAATGATCCATGGCCGATTCGCGACCGGTCTATGTTTGAGCATCAACGATCCATGGTTGACCCCCGATTGCCATGTAGCCGTGTGGAACCGAACACAACAGAATCTGTCCATGGACACCCGCGACCGTTGCATAGCCGAGCAGAACCACCCGCAACCCATACATACTCGAGCGGCATCGATCCATGGCTATCCAGGATCATTCCACTACCGGCCCTTATGGTTGAGTGATCAATCCATGGTCGAATCACTTTAATCGACTTGCGTGATTAGGAAGTCATTTCATTGTCATCCCTTGATCTATCCATGGACGATCCTTCGATCAAACCACGACCAATCCTGTAGATACTCGTTCCGACCACACCAACCAATCCATGACCAACTCTCGGATCAATTCGCTCGCCAATTTCATGGCCATTTTCCCTTGGTTGATTCGGGTCCAAATTGGGGATGTCACATTTCCTCTCAATAACACCATCTTGCTATGGTATGCCTTGACAAGAGAGTTATTGTATGCCGCATTCAAGTAGATGTGTGAGAAAATTATCGTTTGTGAATTCACCTCCTCTGTCAGATTGAGAATTATCTAATTTTCATATCAAGCCGACTATCAACTGATTTCTAAAATGACAGGAAAATCTCAAAGAAATTTTACTTTCGCTTCGATGGATACAATCAAGGGTAACAGGAGAAATCATCAACAAATACCACATAAAATCAAATTTTTTTCATATAAGAAACTGTGATCTGTGCCCAAATATCACAATAAATTTCTCCAATAGATGGGATATTGAGAATTAGATAAAGAAGACAGCAAGTTTGAACTTTTGCTAATCTGACAACTTGTACATAAAGTGTCAGTGGATTTAGTTATTGAAATCAAATTATCACACCCCAGAAGCTATCAAACACGATTGTTTGGATGGCCTAATTGGTGATGCCACATAAGTTCATCTACAACCTTGTTTCTTTGAGAGAAGAGCGCTACGTGATGCGGGATCTTATTGCCAAATACTTTCCTTGATGATTAGTTCTCATTAGCAACAACCGATGTGTCCTGGAGTCCTTGATAGAAAAACCATAGACATGAAATTCAACATAGCAAGGAAATCTCTTGTCAATTGAGAAACAAATAATAGATTTTTCTTCATTTGTGGAATGACCAGAACATAATTAAGTGAAAAACGACCAATCTCATTGCCAAAGTAACAAGTCCCAACATGACTAATCGGCAGTGATGTACCATTCTCAATTATCACATTTTCGTGGGCATGGTAAGGAACCATGTTCACAAGATTACTTGGATTATTTGTCATATAACCATTAGCACCAGTGTCCGGATGTCATTCTTCATCTTGTGAGTTTGAAATATAACGAGCATCCAAGCCATAGGGTATATTATTACTTTGATAGCTGTTGTTGAAACTATAATAACAATTCAATGGATCATGCCCCTTCTTCTTACAAATTTGACATATAAGAGATGGTACTCCTGAGTTTGAATTTGGTGGTGCACCGGCGATTTTGGTTTGCTATGTAATATGATAGTTTCTTGAAAAGTGCTGACTGTCTTGGTTTGTCTAAGAAAAGCCACGATCCCTAGAATTAAATATGGATCCTCTGCCTCTACCTATAGGGTTGTTGTTGTTCCCATAATTGTGTCGTTGTGAGATTAAAGCCATTTTACAGTGTTTGGGAGCGTTGAAGTTCGCTTGTTTAGGGCAGAAGGACACTATTGGTGTCATAACTTGTGTACGGCGATCACTTTGGTGCCATAACTTTTTTCGGATCACTTTGGTGCTAAAATCGGAAAAAATAGATTACTTTAGTGACTCCGACCAAAAAACTAACGTGACATTTATATTTTTTTAAAAAATAATTTAACTTGTACACGTGGAAATTATGTGGTTTTTTGAAATTTTTTGAAATTTTTTCCTTTTTTTTATTTCTTTTTCTTCTCCGGCGAGGGCGACCCTCGCCGGCATCCGGCGAGACTTCCCTCGCCGGCATTGGGCGGCCCTCACCTGGCCCAGCGAGGGAAGCCCTCGCCTGAGTTGGGCGAGGGCGGCCCTCGCTGGAGAAGAAGGAAAACAAATTAAATTTTATGTGTTATTTTCCTTTTTTATTATTTTGATATAATATAAATTTTATTTTTCTAAAAAAATACACGTCAGCATTAAATTTTATTTTTAATGCTGACTAGACCTCTCTGGCGAGCCATGTTAGCGCCACGTAGAATTTCCGGCAAGCCACGTCAACATTGACATCAAAGTGATCGTTTTTCAAAAAAGTTAGCACCAAAGTGATCCGAAAAAAAGTTATGGTACCAAAGTGATTGTCGTACACAAGTTATGGCACCAATAGTGTCCTTCTGCCCTTGTTTAGTAACTAATAGCTGTGAAGTTGTGTAACCACTTTGGCATGAGCTAGAATAGGAGGCCTGAACACAATCTTTGTAAACAACTCATAGCTATCATTAAGTCCTTCAAGTAATGCAAAGACCTTATTAGCATCCGATACAGGTTTAACAATGAAATGCAATTGATCATAGGTAGATTTAAACTCGCGAAAATAAAAAAAGATAAAAGCTTATTTTCTTTCCTAATGTGTTAAAGTTGTCCAAGGAGGTCAAGTTCACGAGTCACCGAACTTTGTTGGAAATAATCGGTGAGAGTTTACTTCTATTATTGTTCGAAGTCCAACAGCATGTCCGAGAACCTTTTCTAAAAGTGGGTCCATGATCCAAGATTTTACGATGCTGTCCATGATGTATATTCTAGACTATTAACTTCGACTCCATTTTCTAATGTCTAAGTCTGCGGTGATGCAACTATCTCTCTGGTAAGGAAACCAAGTGGGTCCTGACTTTCAATAAGAGACAATACCCGTGTCATCGTTTTCATTGAACTTCAATGTAACTAAGTTTGCCACATTGATATTTGAAGGAAATGGGAATTTCGGGCTTGAAGAAAGAAATGATATGGTTGTGTTGAGTTTTTTTTTAAAAAGATAAGATGGGCTTGCCCTTGTGTGGATCTAATACCATGAAGAAAAACAAAGAATTGAATGAATGAAGCACACGAATAGTATTGAAACTTTGTACAATATAAATAGAGAGATATCATCACCCATAATCATGGTGGAAGGTGAACATAAAGATAACAATTCATCTAAATAGAAATTGAATAAAAACCAAATTAGGAAGAAATGTCTAAATGATTAGTTCGTCGATGCTTTGCTTGATGTGTTATTTTTATGCTCATTTGTAGAAGATTCTGCATTATAATCATGCTCATATATCTATTTGATTTGTTACTTCAATAAGGGATACCAATGACTTTTTGTGAGACAAAAATTAATTAGGGATAACTCAAACCAATGCAAAAAAGCAAATTTAGGGACATCCTCAACGTTGATTAACCTCGTATCAATTTTGGAAACAACTTTCACACTGTCTAGTTGATCAAAGAGATCATATATACTCAACAATGGATATTTGCTCGGGATAGTCACCCTGTTCAATTCTCAATAATGAAGCAGAGGCGTGTACTGCCATCTTTCTTCCTCACAAAGAGAACTGGGGCACCCCAAGGCGAAACATTTGGCTAGACGAAACCCTTACCTATCCAGTGCTATAGTTGTATGTCAATTCCTTTGGTTCAAAAAGAGCCACCTATATGCCGCCTGAAGTCAATGAAAAACTCAACCTCCCGATCCTACGGTGAGCCAAGCAAAATTTTAAGAACAACATCAGGGAACTCCTGAACAATCAAAATTTCTTCTAATTTTTTATAATCCTACTTTGCATCTCTCACTGTAGCGAGGTACCCACTAGATCCTTTGCTTAGCATGAGGCATGCTTGTAAAGTTGAGATTAGCGATGGAGGGCCACTAAAGGTGCATTTGGAAATGGCTTTGCCAAGCCACTTTGGGCATCCAAAGCCCCTTTGGCTAAAATTTGGCGTTTGGGAAATTTTTTTAGAAACCCCATTAAGAAAAAATTGGCCTTTTGAAGGCTAAAAGCGCAAGGTAGCCTCCTACTTGCCTTGGCATTTCAGCATTCCCGGCACGTTGTAGGGATAATAATGAATTTTTTATTGCCTTCATTGCCCTCATAAATTTATCTAATTTCCACTTTAACCCTTCTTTCGTTAGAAACCCTAGAAGCAGCAGTCACGCTAACCCCTTAAGCTTCGCTTGCTTCACGTCTCTCTCTCCGGTTGCTCTTTGTTCACCGTTTTCTTCTCTCATGCTCACCTCTTAGTTGCCTCTCTCTTCGCTCAGAACCAAGTCGCTCCCCTTGCCATGCTCGCCTCTATCTTTGCTCAAAACCCAATTGCTCGTCTCACCTCGAATCCAAGTTCTTTTGCTTCAATTCCTTCTCATAGTGTTTTTCTAGCTATGATTGTTAAGTCTTTTGCCTCACTTGAAATGCCATGTTTATGCAAGATGACTAATATGTATTTTAACATTTCTTTGTCAAACATATGGGATAGGGAAAGCGGAGATCTATTGGTTGAAGGTTTAAGCATGAAAACTATCGGTTAAAAGTGTGAGCGAATGATGGAAGGAGAGAAAGAGGACACAAGATGCTCAGGCAAATCCAATAGAGAGGATGGCCTCCATGAAAGACTACAATTGTCATCTAACATGGCAACGTAAATTTGAAAAATACCATTATCCTGGAATAAACATGCTACTCCACTCTACCAGGGTCAACATATTTGCTACTTGAGAATCATTAGAAATCTCCCTACAGCCAATTTTAAGTGTTTCATTGGGAAGATGAAAGATATTTTACACACCGGTTTGTACCCACAATCTTCCTTCCCATAACCAGCCAGTTCCAACTAAAAGTTGTAGTCTAAATCATAGTTGACTATTTCATCTTCACTTCCATTATACCCTACAGCAACCCATATACTGCTCTACACTACCAAAGTTTGCGTGAAAACCGAAACACCCATTTCAGAAAAGAAACATAAGATACAGATCAATCACAATAAACATTGTCAACAGAAGACGTCGTTGGTTGGCAACAGAAATGATAATCCAGGTGTGATTTGCATTTTTACAAAGTGTAATCAATTAAAAAACCTAAAATGAAACCATAATAAGAAAAAGTGATCAATAGTAATGAATTTTGATCATGATAAACAATTTCAAAGAGACCCTAACCCTAAACTTTTCATTCAACAATAACCGACCTAGAGTACTCCTCTCTCTCTCTCTCTCTCTCTCTCTCTCTCTCTCTCTCTCTCTCTCTCTCTCTAGGCTCATAAGTTCGAGATAGCAAGTTCTAGATCTTCACTGAAACCTTAGGAATCAGGTCTTCAAATTTCCTCCTTTTTTAAACTGTCATTTTGTATCCACAGCACTTCTCTTTGAATTTCTTTTTTATTTCTGTATTTCTTCTCTAGTAGTAATGCAGTAGAAAGGACTCCAAAATTGACTGTGTCCTGCCATTGCTCTTTCTTCTCCAGGTAGCAATAAACTGCTGTGAGCTGCTGTGTTTAATAACTGGTAAGGGACCAGTGTTTGTCCTGCCCAGTCATAGTTTACTTTAATTTGTGTTTCTTTGAAAATGGCAGTGGCTGGGTCTCCAGGCTAGCCAATGACCTACTACTGCCTGATCCCGCAGCTAGCAGGTGGCAATGGGAAGATGGATTTAGAAATGGTTCCAGAAACCTTCTTGTTCCATCTTCTTCTTCATTGTTTTTAGCCTATAGAATGCTCTCTAGAGGATTATTAAGGACATTAATTTCTATCAATAGAAAAAACATTTGTACTCAAAGCATCTAGAGCACATGCCAAACATAGGTACCTCCAAAGTTCTATTTCTCTAAACCTCACTATAAGTACCTCCAGAGTTGATGGATAACAGGAACCAAAATGGCCTCCACTTGATTGGTGGTTTGGGGTGTTTGGCCATTCCTTCTTACCTTTTTATTGCACTCCTTAGGCCTCAAGAACATGCAGGAACAATTGAAAATATCCCAAAGATTAGAACTTTGCGCTTCGTTAAATTCATCAAGCTTTTTGAAAAAAGACATAATAGTGTGATGTTCTTGTATGAACCTAAGCCATTGTATATCTACTAATGTCGATCACCCTTTAAAATAGTTAAAAGTTGTAAAGACACCTATTAGCATAAAAACATGTTGAGGTAGTCTTTGATCGTTTTCTTGAGACTGTTTAATGAAGGTCATGGTCTACAAATGCATGTGATGTTTCAATTGATGTCAAGGTATGAAGATAGTCTCTTAAAATCTTCTTGCATGTGGACCATCAGTAATGCAATGATAGTGCGGCACACAGATATGATTGTTATTGAGACTATTTGTCAGCTGGGATTATTTTGTATGTTCTATTTCATTTTCACTCATTAGTAGGTCGCTCAAGTTAATCGTCTCACTTTATATTAGTATGTAAAACTTGGTGCATGTTTATCAAGCACTTATTCTGGGAATGGCCAAAGATTCATAATTACATACGGTTGTAGGTGCTTAAATTGATCTCTCTCCTTGGCGTGTTCAGATGCTTATTGAGGCAACCGCATTTCTGTGGCAATTGTGTCTTATTGATTGGAATTCGGCGTTTTATATTTCGAGATTGTTTTTTGCATGGCTTCTTGTTTTCTGTATGGCTTGTATTGGTTCCACCTGTTTCTGCACTCATGCGTGCGCACTTCTTATTAATGTATATGCATATATACACTTCTTGTGCTTACAATGAGTAGTAAAGCAGCTTTGGCTGCGAGTTTGTTGGAAGTGCTGGAGGAGGAAAGGATAGAGACACTTTAGTATAAGCAAAAGTTAATGTGGAATGTGATTCATTGAGCCAATTCTCTGTACTGTCTGGGATCATTATGGCATATTCTTGCCTGTATATACTCAACCATCTCAGCTCCCTTTGTAAATATAATCCTCTATTGCTTGCCTTTTTCTTTAGCTTCTTCTTAACATCGCAAATTGACTGACTTTGTTTAGTTGTTGAAAGTAGGAGTAATGCGACATCTTTTGCAAGGAAGTTTGATCCTTATAAGGAAATTATGCAAACATCGAAAGCCATTCCTAAAATTAAGCAAGACCAAAAGTTATACTTTTTTGCACTCTCACATTTTGCTGAAAAGAAAAACAATAGGCAGATTTTCATGAACTTGGATGGAGATGAAGAAAAGGTTGAGTGACTCAAGTTTAAGTTGAAAGAGCATAATAGTCATCGCTAGGATGTTAGCTACTTGTTTGAACTCTTTCTAAAATGTTGTAATGTGAGACATATTTTCAATTGGTGTTTTGCACTATGTTTGCATTACTTGTGAACTGTAGTTTTCTTTATGTTCTAATGTGAGATATGTTTTCAGTTGGTGTTTTTTTCATTGGCTAAAGTTTGCATATATATGATGGATGATATAATTGTTCTATTGATGGATAATCTACATTATTCATCACTTTTCTTATTGTAACTCTATAATTTGTTACTTTGACAATTATGGATGATTCTCTTGAAGGGGAAAATCATGAAAATGAGGAAGAGGAATATTAGCAACTTGTGGGAGCTGGTCAATATGCAGTCGTTTATCAGGCAATATATAGTTACAAAGTACCTTGTATGGCATCGTCATATATAGGAAATGCATGGTTAGGAGAGCTGATGAGCTAAGATGATAATCCAATAAGGTACTATCAAATATTTAGAATGGATAAGATTATATTTAATAGTTTAATGCATGACTTAGTAACACGCTATGGTCTTCAAGGAACTAGGAATATTGATGTTACAGAAATGCTTGGAATGTTTCTTCATATTTTAGTACACGGTATAGGTAACAAGTTAACACAAGAACGTTTTCAATGCTCTGGGGAAACCGTAAGTAGGTACTTTAGCTTAGTATTAGATAAAGTATGTGAAATGGAAAAAGATTCGATCCAACCAATCGATCGGCAATTTAGGGAAGTTCTAGAGAAGATCATAAATAATCAAAGATTTTATCCATATTTTAAGATACGTTTAGATTATACAATAGAAAGGAATAACTAAATATAAAGTTCGATTATACTATAATGTTTGGGTTTTTGTTTCAAGATTGCATTGGAGCTGTTGATGGCACACATATCCCAGCGGTGGTACCTTTGTACAATCATATTCATTTTATTGGTAAAAAAGGAAGACCAACTCAAAACGTATTAGTGGTGTGTAATTTTAACATGGAATTTATTTATGTTTGAGCTGATTGGGAAGGACAAGCTCATGATACTCATATATTCTATGAAGCCCTCGGAAGATGTGATGTACAATTTCCCCATCCTCCTCTAGGTTCGTTATTAATGGTTTTTGTGCATTGGAGCATTAGTATGCATTAATATGGTATATGTTGATTCACTTTACATAATATTTGCGTAGATAAATATTATTTAGTAGATGCCGGATATCCAAATCAAACGAATTATTTGGAGCTATACAAAGAAGTTAAATATCATTTGCCAAAATTCGACAAGGTCCTAAGTTATCAAGAGGTATTCAATTGTCGTCATTCCTCGCTAAAATCAGAAATTGAGCGAGCCTTTGGTGTATTGAAGAAGAAGTGGAAGATTCTAACGCATATGCCAAGTTATCCATTTGAGAAGCAAGTGAAGCAATGACCTTGCACAATTATATACGAAGAAACACCATCAATGATAAACATTTTGCAAGAACAGATTTGGATCCCAATTATGGATATTCAGCTGATCTTGATGATGTGCATGACAGGACTAGTGCTTCAAATGATAATTTATTTTCTGACATGATATGTTTACGTGATCAAATAGCCATGACTTTATTAAATACTTAAGGATGCTTGTAAATTTCAATGATAATATATTTTTTTCCTCAATGCATATGTGGCATTATTTATTATAATTAAATTACTCTCTTTTTGCAAACATGTGGTTTATTTATTTATTAATTTCTTAATACCTTTTACATTACTCCAAACGCGAAAATATAAAAGTTATGGTCATTGTTTTTTTCAATTTTAAACAAATTAAAATTAAAAAACTTAAATTGGTCAAACCAAAGGGCTTCCTCAAATATATGTTTACCAAACAGCATTTCTCCAAAGTTGCTTTCCAAGGCACTTTTCAATTACAGTTTACCAAATAGTATTTACATTTCACCAAAACTTTTTAAACTAAGGCCTTTGCTTTTCTCCAAAGGCTTTTCCCAAAAGCCTTCCCATATGCAGCCTAAATCTTGTAGCCTTCAAAACACATCGCAGGTTTTGCCGGGTATTAGAAAATATAGTTCCTTTGCTCGATAATCAACAGCAGCATGAAGTGACCATTACCAGTCCATGCCCAAGATTACCCCAAAGCCATGCATATCTGATGCCCTTAAATTAGCCCACAAGTGGCAGTCCCCCGATACCAGCCCATACAAAAACAATCAGTTATCATGGCAGCACCTACAGGAGTTTCGATTACACATTGCAGTCTCAATGTTTTCACAGGGTAGATTGTGTTTTTTTGCGAATTCCTCGACTATGAAAGAATGAGTGGCACCCGGGTCAAACACAACACGACATATGTATACCCAGAAAATACGTCCACTGTAGATCTAACAACCACACTCGATGTCTGCGCATCCTGTCGAGTGAGTGCAAACAGCAACCTGCCTCGAGTAGGTATTCGCTCGTTACTGTGGCCCAGACCAACTAATTATGTTTGGTTCAGCACCGGACCCTGTCTACCATTTCCAGGAGTCTGCATCCCCTTTAGGAGAAGGAAAGTCGTAAAATTAATATGGCTGGGGAGATCTTTAATGTTACTAGCATCTATTCACCTCAAGTTGATTTGAAAGAAAGCTTTTGAGGGGCAATTCTAGGAAGATCACTATGAGTTAGATTCAAGGCATCCCTTGTTTAGAAACATATTTCATAGGAGGAAATTTATACAGGTATATGAGCATAGAGGCGGAGATTACAATGGCTTTCATGAAGGTCATGACTTTGGTGAAAGAAACGAGGATGGAATGTCATTTTGGACTTTTAATTGTGACCCTAAGTTATTCGACTCTTTTTTTCCAAGAAAAACGAGGACCATGTGCTATGGACAAATCCAAATTCCTCTTTTCCGCCAGTCAACTCTTCAACTTCTGGTTTCCGGCTCTTTAAAAACATCTCTCATTTCCAATCTTTGAAATGGTTTCTGACTTTTGATGCTCTTCATGGTCAAGGTCATGCACTCTAAAAGTGAACCTACACAACAAGTAGTTCATACCAACCCACATATTGACCATTTTCTAAAGAGAAATTTAGAGTTCATGTAACAATCTACATGTACAATGAATGGGAGCATATCCTAAATCCTAGCACAAGGTGAAAGCTCTGCAGTTCAGCGGCTTTCTACTTCAAATAATGGCCATTCCAAGTATGATACCGCAGGTATAGCTTTGTTGTTATAAGTGTACCTGGTCTATGAAGTGATCCACTTCTTCAAATTCCATACATACAGCAAAATAAAGCAACCAACAATGTGAAAACAGGACATCCCGAGAATTTTTATATATCAAAATCAGTCATCAGTATACCACAGAATGATCAAGTCAGAACATCTTTTGACTACGAAAAGCCAATCGATGTGATTTGTTGGAGACTCCCACAATTTTATCATCGGCGTTCGTCTGTACCTCCACGTCCACTACCCTCAGGCCCCATGAGCTGGGAAGAGCAATTAACAAAGTTTCACTATACAGGTAAGTTTTTAAAAACAAGAGACGCTGCTCTTGTAACAATTTCCAGTCCTGCTTTAATCTTTCAACATTCAGGAAAAGTTTTGTGGTCAATTAATTGAACCCAGAAGAGTTGCAATATAACTGCTAGACACGTAATTCAGCTAAAACATAAGTAACTTCATCAAGTTTTAGATGCACACGTAAATGTGAAGGGCAGAAGGAAGGTGAGTACATTACCTAGTTATCATAAAAGCGAGAACGCCGCCTCCGGGAGCTGTTATATTTAAAGAAGCAAAGAACATTTGGATTAGAGAGTTCAGAGAATTATTCTAAAACAAAACAGAGAAAATTGAAGAGTTAATTCAAAGCGCGTGTCTATTGCTGCATGTCGATGTAACAAACTACTTATAATGGTCTGCAGGACCAGGCACCCATCTCGTATCATGTTATTTTATGATGCTTCACCAAATCAAATCATCCTCGGTTCAAAACAGTTAACAAACAAGGAGAAATAAAGGACTTGTGATCTCTTAAAGGTAATGCACTTGACACAGCCATGTCCACCAAAACCTCAATGAGTAACTTACTGATACGCTAAAAGGACTATTTTCCTAGTTTCCCATACCAATCTCTCGTTGCATCAAGTTCGGGGATCTAGCCAAACATTCCTGAGATTATTTCATCCGATATTGTTCAACTCCACACTGAACTTAAGAAATAAGCACCCCTAAGTTGCCAGAAAACTTTTTGCACCAGCAACAAATTACGCATATGCATGGAGAAAGCGAATTCAAGAGGAAAATTTAACAGAAACTTCCATTGAAAAGGTACCGCTGCAATCAAATAAAAAAAATTCATTTTACCAACATCCTCTGCCAGAAATTAATGAACAAAATGGCTGCAATCTATCTTAACAAATGAAAGAAGAAAAATCAGACTGCTTGAAAAACAAACAAACAAACAAACAAAGAAAACCTGAAGTCAGTGAACCAACTACTAAAGAAGCTTTCGTTGATAAACAAAACCAATATGTGATCAAACAGGATTATCAAAGCACAAAGGGAGCTTCACTAACCTGCGATGCCTAGAGCTAGTCCTTGAGGAACCACTTGCACTGGCAAACTCATCATCTATATCATCTAGTCGGTAATCTGCATACTCCACAGAGGTAACAGAACCCTCATCAGAATTTGATGTATCATATGTAGAATGTCGAGTTCCTCTTCTTGTATCACCAACTCTTGACCTTCTTCTGTTCCTAGAACTCCTAAAGTTATCAAATACCTGATATAATATACATGATGTCCACCAATTGCCTTCATCACCTGGGAAGTCCTCAAACTCATCGCCAGTATCATTGTCACCATAATCAATAACGTAATCGCCCAAAACTACACCTCGGGGAACTTCAGAATGGATAGTGCTCAAGACATCTATGATCTCTGATGATTGCTGGAAATTCTCCCAATCAAGCTGCCGAGCAGGATCGATCTTTGAGGGCCGAGCATGAGGGTGCTCTACTTGTGCATGCTTCTGCAACTCAGAGTAGGTTCCACTAAACAGACATCGGATCTCATCACAACAACGCTTCTTATCGTTTAGAATAACACGAGCTTCATCAATAACAACCCATCCAGTAACTTCTCCTCTACACAATGGGCAGGTCGGCCTACAGCCGTTATCCAATTCTACGGGCTCTGTTTTTGATGTGGAAGAAGTTTCGGGAGATGAAGAAGATCTCACACCATATGCACTTCTAAACCGGTCCAAACAGTTGGAGTGCAAGTGATCTGTGTCGCATACAAAGGGACGACAGCCTTTATCAAAAGACGAGCACCGGAGAAGAACACCATTGTGAGGACAATCCAAACATATTGGACAAACCACATCTTCCCAGTCAATATCCATCTGATTACCCTCCATGACCAAATCTGACCAGATCCTTTTACACAAATTTCTTGCGACTGTGGAGACTCGAGACTATTGATGTGAATCTGCAAGTACCCAAACACCACAAATATGTATCAGGGTAGTGAAAGCTAATTGGAAATGACATGCTTTTGTTGAGAACAAACCCTGAACTACGGAATCTTATGTCACAATCAATCCAAAGGACAATTACTTCATATAGACTAAAATGCTCTACAAGCATAAGTTCAAGTCATTTGGAGATGATAAAGGAATGATTTCTGAAGGAAAAGCTAGCCATGACCATGTGATTACAAATAGCATCTATGCCTGTAAGCATCGATAAAATGTTGTGAGACCAATAAATGATTTGAAAATTTGACAGATACATTAAAAATCAGCTTACAAATATATACCACGATTGGTTGAGGAACAACCACGATCAATTTACATTGCTTGTACGCGACACTTCTTTTCATCTTTGAACTCGAGTGTCAACTTCAGGCAAGCAAAAATGAACATTATTGATCTAACAAGATATCCAATCTCAGAATCCACATAAAGTGAAGGTGCAGTCAACTCGCAGTACACCAGTATGACTACCCCATTAAAAATTCAAGCCCTAGCACTGAGCCTTGCAATACAATGGCAGAATTATGATATAATTCAATATCCAGAATGTCTGCTTCCTGTAAAATACCCTCAACTGTTCCAGATTGTTTTCCTTCTTAAGTCTCTCTCTCTCTCTCTCTCTCTCTCTCTCTCTCTCTCTCTCTCTCTCTCTCTCTCTCTCTACCCCCGGCGGTCCAGTACTCCTCTCCTAACGTTGAAAAGGCCGTCAGTTCTCTATCAGATAAACGAGAGACATCTTCCGACCCCCCCCCCCCAAAAAAAAAGAAAACCGAGACATCCTTCGAGACTGATCAAATACAATCCTCGGAGCCCTCATTTCGCTACAAGATTTCTTTTTACTGTAAAGAAACCATCTTTACAGACTGGTCAACCCCAATCCAACCATCACGGCCATCACGTCGAAGTACAGAAGCCTTTCAAAGTAACGGCACGAAAGTCAACACATCGTTGGTACCCATCATCGGGCAATCCTCAAATTGATCGATTGAAAAGTCGCGAAGCGGGGATACACGCACCCAATTGAAGCCCACAGAAAATCGACCTCGATTAGCTCCCACTAGATGAAGGAGGGTCTATCGCCCCGATCACAAAAGAAAAGATTCAGCCCAAAAACAAGGGAAGAAAAAAAAAAGAAAAAGATCACGCCACAAAGCAAAACAAGCCAAGAACGATGAAGATCAAACTAAGAACCGAGGGGGAAAACTCGAACACACACCACCGTCAGATAAGACGAAGACTACCCACTAAGCCAAAAAAACAAGAAGCGCCGGACCAGAAACAAGCTCCCGGACCGATCGTTCCTCCGATCACCGACGCGAAATTCACGAAGGACCCAGACTGAGCTCGCACCTGGAACGAGGGACGGGTCGTCCGAGGCGCGAGGAGCTCAGCCTCGCGAGCCGCCAAACGCCGCCGCCGCGCGGCGGCAAGATTCCATTCCCGGGCGGCGCGCCGGCACCGCGAGCCACCCCGAACCGATGGAACAGTGCCCCGGGGAATCGGCGGCGGAGGAGGGGGTTCCCGAAGCGGCGGCGTCGCTCCTCGGGAGAGGGGGAGGACGGGGTGAGGAACTGCTCGCGAAGCTATGGACAAAGTCAGTTTTCGCAGCAAGCAGAGTCTCTCTCTCTCTCTGATCGAACGAGAATGACCGAAAGGGAGAGAAAAGAAGACTCTCTAGAGAGAGAGAGAGAGGAGGGGGAGGGGTAGAAAGGGGAAAGCGCATGCCGGGGGGGATCGAAATGACGGGAATATCCCCGCCCCCCCTCTGGCGTCCGACCTTTCGTACCTCCCCCGGTCGGCACGCCTCCTCCGTTCCACATCATTCCCACGCATTTTCCCTGTTTTAGCCAAAAAACACACACACAAAATTGAAAAACGAAAGGACAAAAAGGAGGACGGAAAAAAGTCAATGTCTTCTGTTCCTCTCCATTTTTTTTATTTTTTTTTCTTCCTAATCGTTTACTTTTCTTTCTTTCTTTCTTTCTTTCTTTTCTCTCATAGGCTGTCCATAGTTAATTCATTAAGGGCTAATTCAAGTGATTAGTCGAGTTTGAGAGACGGCGGAATTTCGCACCTAAGCGGGGAAAAAAAATTTATTAGGTCACCGGGAGGGTGGTTCGTTGGAGTGGGCACCGTCTCGAGATTTCTCGTGGAAGGATTAATTAGCGCCGCTTAAAAATAATATTTGATTTGGAGTGAGGCGGACAGGTTGTAAGAGGAGGAGTGAGGGATTTTTCGCTTAGAAATTATGTTTGATTTGGAGTGAGGTGGAGAGGTTGTAAGAGGAGGAGTGAGCGATTTTCCATGGTAGACATGAGTACTAAGAATACGAATGATAATCATTTTATTTTTCTATTTTTTTTATTTTTATGTTCCCGGAATAGGTTTGGAACAGCAATTCGTTTAGCAATGCAATTTCATTTTTCTATTTCCGGAAAAAAATATTTAGCCTAGAAATAGATTTAGAATAGAAATGTTCTATTTCTGAAACAGAAATAGAAAAACAATTCTTCTTAGAGCTCGCTCTCACCGCCGGTCGTCGCCCGCCTGCCATTGCCAGCCGCTCGCCCACCGATGTACTAAATTTATATCGACGCCATCAAGTAAATTTCTGTCTCCGAAATAGAAATTTTGTGTCATCATCAAACTCTACTTTTTACTCAAAAACTTGTCCAGATAATAGAATTAGAAAAATCTTTGGCAAAAAATTATTCCCAAAAATAAAATGGTTATCGTTCGCGTCTTAAGTGGTAAGTGAAGAACGCTAATGTGACCGGAATCAATGAAAGTAAGAAGGTTCAAGGAAATTGACATTTTGTTGCGTATCGTGAGGACATGGGCCTATAAGGAGTTACGTCGTGTTACGAGAACATTGGCTAACAGGCAAAAGTTCCAATTATCAACCTGAAAAGAGGCCCTTTTGCCAAAGTACCTTCTAAAGTTGAATTTTTTCTACTAACACCCTGTGCTTTGACAAGCATGGATAATGGGGCCCCTACAATAATAAATATCTTGTGGAAAATTTGGCTGCGCGGTGAACACGTGCATCGCACATGCACATTATTTTGCCCCGATCTCATGGGCATATTTGCCCGAAAATATAGCATTGTACAAGAAATCAAGATGAGAAGTAAACCCCATCGATATGGAGAGAGGAAGGCACATAGAGGCCGAGCAAAGGAGAAAGTTAAGGGAGTGAATGATGAAATTTCTCCTCTCCAACCCTATTTCTAGCTAAAATCTATTTCTACTCTTTGGACGAGTTTCTAAGTAAAAAGTAGTTTTTGATAACGACACAAAATTTCTATTTTTAGAATAGAAATTTGTTTGATAAGTTATTCTTAAATTTCTGTTCCTAGCGGTGAGCAGGTGGCAAGCAAAGGTAGACGGTTGGCTAGTCAGCGGTGAACGAACGGAAGGTGGCAGGCAACACTAGGCGACATTGGGCGTGCAGCGACAAACGATGGGAGGTGACGGACGGCGAACGGCCAGCGGATGATGGCCAACAGGCAACAAGTGGAGGCGAATGGCAGGCAAGCGAGCGACAACGATAAACGACTAGAGGTGATGGATGGCAGTGAGCAGCAAACGACTAGGAGGTAGGCGGCGAAGGCGAGCAATAAAAGTGAATGAAGTAGAAAATTTTAAATTTTCATTTCTGTTCCAAAACTATTTCTAAGCTAAAAATTTGTCCCAAAAATAGAAAAATGAAATTATTTTATCAAACATGTTTCTGTTCCAAACTTATTTCCAGAAACAAAAAAAAACGAAAAACAAGGAAACAAAATGGTTATCATTTGGGCCATAAGAAAAAATGGCGGTGTTGCTCTGGAATTGGCGAGGGCCTAGTGTCCCTCACCAAATTCAAGCATACGCACCACCGCTGCATTTGTCACTTTAGATTGAAGCATCGCCATGGACCAATGAGGGTCCAAAATGTTGCTTTAAGAGCTCTTGACGATCTCGTTCTTTATCATGACTAGTAAGTGTTTTTCATAGGGATATATTCACTGGAAGTTTTAAAACTTATCACAAAAATGAAATTGAGTCCTAAAACTTGCAAAAAGTACAATCGAGTCCTACACTTGTCAAATTGATTCAATCGAGTCCTAAAATTAACACCGTCTAACTTACTAACGGAAAATGTGATGTGGCTTATTTTAATATTTTCTCTCTCCTATGTGACGATATGACTAAATTATGAAATATTAAAAATGACATCATTTTGACCCAAATTTGATTTTTAATACTAATTTATTTAAATTAAATTAAAAACTAAGTTAAATAATTTATAATAAAAAAACAGACCCACAATCTCACTGGTGGCTGCCGCCACCACAGCTGTTGGTGTTAACACCTAAATTTTAGCGATCATTTAGTCGTAATTTGCATAGAAAATTAGGGATTAAATTTTAACCCCTAAACAAAAATAATAATCGCACATCATATAGTCTAAGATCATATAGCTTAATTGCATTCCAAATCAAGCCGGCGGGAGCAAGTGAACCGCAAATCGAGCTCGGGCACCGAACGAAAATTGGCTCAAGGGATTGAGGGGCCGAAATTCCCGAGTCTAAAAAGCTTCGGTTATTTTAATTTGAGCTTAAATCAGCCCGAATTAATTTAGTCTATCTTGAAATTAAAATTAAAGCCTAAGCCCATTAGGACTAGAAAGCCCGTCTAATTAACCTAGGGTTGCGCTATAAATATGTCATTACGAGTCATAATCAGGGGGGTTCTCAGAATTCCAAATCGGAATTCTTTTAGAGAGAGCAAAAGGGAGAGAAAAGAAAGAGAGAGAGGAGGAGATCGGCGACCGCCGCTGCCTTTTGCACCCCACCGCTGTCCTGCAACCGCACGCCGCATCACCACACGCCGTGCCCCGCGCCGCCACTACACCATCGCTGCTCTGCCCTTCCGCCCCGCTGCACGACGCTGCCACCTCTCGCCGCGCCTCACCGCATCGCCCCGCCGAGCGCTACTGCTCCCGCCGCACACCGCTGCCTTCGACCGACGCTGCTACCTACCGCCGCCCCCGGAGCCGCTGTCCGAACCTGTCCGCGCTGCTAACGAACGCCACGTCCGCCGCTGCTACCCTGCACCGCCGCTTGGACATCCGTGCTCCTCCACAGCACAGCCGCTCCCACCGCACCTCTGCCTACACCGCCCGGAGCTGCACCGCCACATCGGACGTTCCCGCTCCGCCTGTCACCGCCGGAGACGCCCGACGCACCACCACTGCTGGCCGAGCTGCTGCTCCGCCGTGCCAACCACCGCTGCGGCACGCCCACCGTTGTCCCGCCGCCGCCGATCCCGACGCTGTTCTCGACGCTCTCGATTCGCAATCTCGATCCATCGGTGATTCGAATTTGGAAGTTATCCTCAAATTAGGTAAGATTATCTGAATATTTCTTTTAAAGATTTAATTTCTAAGTTTTCGGATAATTTAGATATTTCATGGATATTCTTTGTTGGTTTACTAGATATCTTAGGATAATGTTTGTGATATCCGCAATATTTGAAATTATCCAAAATTAGGAATTTTTCCTAATTTTGCAACGTGTCTGGACGACTATCCGACCTTATCCCTAATGTACGATACGCGGCGATACGAAAAATCGTTATTCTATCCATAATCACTTGGATACGATAATAGATTTTATTTGCTTTTCAAATTCGAACAATCAGCTTTCCGTCGATATCTATAACCCTATAAATATAACCGTTAGTTTGATTTATTTGCCTAATTTGAATTTAATAAGAAGAATTTTGCGGATTGCGCGGATTGTTTGAATATGGTTATTATCTTTGTTTAATTGTTTTTCCTTTTAAATAAAGAAAACCAAATAAAAAATCTGTTAGTTAGATTTAAATTAGAAGTTTTGCATGATTAGTGAATTTTGAATATATCCTAAAGAATGAGATAATTATTTGATTTAAATTGGGATTTAGGGTAGCATATTTCCTAGTTCAAATTAAAGATTGTTTTAATCTTAGTGGATTATTTAGGATATTTAGTTATTTCGAATTTTAATAAAAATACCAAAAATAAGCCACTTTAGGATAGGTTAAATTATCATAGATTGCATGTTAATTTAGGCATTTTTTAAAATTCCGAATTTCATTGGAAAAATACCAAAAATAAATCATTTGTCCGTCATTAGAATTATGTCATGTCATTGCATGACATATAATTTGCATGATAGGTTGCATTAATCGCATGTCAATTTTTGCACGTCATTGCATATAGATTAGCTTTCATTTAAATAAGTGAAAATTTAAAAAAATATTGAGTGAACTGTTTGTTAATTAGAAATCATATTAGGATTGTTAATGTGATTTTCTAGCTAACAATGCATATGCTTATGTTACCTCAAGGTAAGTAATTCTTCCAATCTTGTAATTTATTTAATGTTTTTATTATTGGGTGTTACTTTGGTGGTTTGTGCACCCGCATGAACACCTCACACATTAGTGACTAAGTTAAAATGGATCCAAACTGTCTGCCAAAACATTTTTTTGAAAAGAAAAGGTACCGAAAAGGCGTTAGACTAGATCTAGCGTAATCAAGTCCCCGAGCTTAGAATCTCAGGTTCGTAGGAATAAAACATATCTCCCTATGTTTTATTTTGGTTTCTAATTGACCTACCACAAATAGTTTAGTGGCGACTCCAAGCATGAAAATATTTGCACGTTAAGAACTTAAACCTTAAGTTGCGAATTGGTAAGGCTTGGGAGGGCCCGAGTTAAGCTTAACCTTAATAATCCATTAGCCTAAAATGAAAACATTAGGTCGCGACAGCTTGGCAATTCCGCTGGAGAATTGAGTTAAAACTATTAGTAGACATAGACTAGTTTTTCTTTTCAAAAAATATTTTTGCTTGGCAGCGAGGATCCCAGGTACGTCTCTAACATTTTAGGTGTTAAATATTTTTGCAAAATGGGAGGTATAAGGGGATGAGTGATTGTTAACATTTGTTTTGCAGGGAGGTGTTTGGATGTATGATTTATTTTATGTACAAAGCGCTGTATGATATAACCTGCTATGCATGCCTTGCATTTACACTGCACCGTACACACTACCCGCTGCCGAACCTGGGCGGCACAGATTTAGGATGGTACTGAGACAGTGGACACCCCGACCATACCGGTGTGGTACGGGTCGCCCTCCTTGGTCCCGAAAGTTCTTTCATGGTGTCATTGAGTTCCCACCACGGTTGCACCCTTTGCAACCCGGGTCGGCTCCTTGACTAAGCCGGAGTTAGGAGAATCCCAGCCTAACCACCACCATGATTGGTTTAGCTCGGTAATTCTTGCGTCTCCACTTTGCAAGTCAGAGTCTAGATAGAAATCGAACCTCATATTTCATGCGTATGTCTATGTGATTGCCACGATCCTACCTGGTGAAGTAAGTTTTCTGAACTTTTATCTTGTAATTTTTTTATGTTTCGTATTTTCTTTGGTCGGTCCATAACATTAGGTTGGTCGTGAGTCTTGGTCTATATACTATGGGAGGGGCAGACATCCAGATTCTTGATGCTCCTAAGGACGAGCTTCGTGCCTGGTGGAATCTACTCACCCTGACCAACCGTAAGCTAGTTGAGGGCCACATTGGGAGGCTTCTCCCCTTATTGGAAGTCAAAGTCCGTACCGGCCTCGTTCGAGCATTAGCACACTTCTGGTGTCCCGAGACATCTACCTTTATATTCGGTAAGCATGAGCTCACCTCGACTTTGAAAGAATATAGCATGATCATTGGAAAACCTTTAGGCTCGGAATTAGTTACACCACCTTTGGGAATCGATTCCACCTTAATGTTCTTTGAATTTTTTAATGTCGGAAAAGATGAATTGGGAAAAATTTTGAAAGCAAATCGTGGGACATGTCCTTTTTCATTCTTGAGTCAATGTTTTGATAAAGTCACATCGTTTCAAAAAGGCAGAATCTTTTTGCTAGCATTTTTCGGGTTTGTGATTTTTCCTCACCGTAAGAATGCATGTAATCCGTCAATTGTATTGTTGGTCTAACAAGTCTATCTTGAAAAGAATTTTGTCAACACTATTTTAGCTGAGACTTTTATTTTCCTCACTAAATTTAAGCAACACGTTGACAAAACATTTCATGCCTTCTTGAACTAGTGCAAATTTGGTTTTTGTCTCACATAAAAGGATGTGCGGATTTACTCATGATATCCGAACTTAGTGATTATAGCCATCCCGTCTTAAAGTATAAAGAAAAATAAGGGAACACACCTTATTATCATTACTCCGAATGGATCATTTTCATGAAAAACGCTAGATCCCAAGGTTTCCAATGACATGCTAACTGGTTCAAGGTCGAGAAAGTTCGGCTTACGTATAATGGTATTAGGTCGGTTCCACTTTTGGGCTTCACTGGTGTAATCGAATACTACCCTGCCATAGTGTCTCATCAGTACCAGATTCTCCAAGGGCTCCCTCCAGCGTTACAACCGAAACTCCTCCATGTCGACTACGCCGATGATGATAAAGACCACGAAGGGACCGTAGCTCAGTTCAAAAAGATGTGGAAGAAGTGTCGTTTTTTAAAAATAGCTCGGCCCAAAGAAGAGCTCAAGGGGGAGCAGAAGTCCTATTTCGCGACGACTAAGTATATTCAACGGCACAAAGTCCCACAGGAATTACTCCCAAAAATACCCAAGGTGTCTCTCAAGACCGCCACTCGCTCAGAGAACAACCGTCTCAAAAGAAAGGCCGAAGAAGCTCAAGAAAAGCATCCAAGATAGTTCAAGCTTATGAGCAGTTGAAGAAGGAAGTCGCCTCTCATATGTCTATGGATCAAGCTAAATAGAAAAGCTTGAATTTATGTTCTCATTTCAGTTTTAGTCTTTAAACTTATTTAGGAATTGAGTCATTTGTTTTATGCATTTTGTTTAAGTGATTTCAAATTATAGTCGTAAAATTTTTCGTCATTTCAATAAAGAGGTCTTTTTTAATCAAAGCGGTTAGACCAATGTCATGGATCAGCGTGTGATTCTTCATGACACTTATGTATGCCTGTTTTATCCGTGAACTTAGGTAATTACGGACCGATCACGATCGCCTATTCGTACGCAGTCGAGAACTAGAATGACCGATCAAACCGACTTTCAAGATCGTATCGTTGGCATTGAAGACCAGATGAAACAAGTCCTCACCGCAATGCAACAGATGTCCGCTGAGATCAAAGCCCTTCGGCGGACTCCCACTCTTGCATCCCCTGAGGTATCAGCCCCAAAGCATAAAAGTGGAAAAAATGCCGATAGTGAGGAAGATGACGATTTTCCCGATTTAGGAGATGATCCCGTCCAGATTATCATCAACAAGGACAAACCTGATGAACGGGTCAACAAGCTTAAAGGGAGAGTGAAGCAGCTAAAAGGTTCACAGGATTCACCTTCGATCGATCTGTCTCTGTACTCACAGATCAAAATCCTAAAGAAGTTCAAGATGCCAGATTTTGACAAATACAATAGCACCTCCTGCCCAAAAGCCCACCTGCAGCTATACCACGTACAGATGACCTCGTACGTTGATAATGAACTCCTGATGGTCCATGCATTTCAAACGAGTTTGACGGGTCCTACTTTGAACTAGTATCTCATGAAAAAGATAAATGGCCTCAAAACCTAGAAGGAAGCTAGTGAAACATTCCTAAAGCAATACAGGTTCATAACAGACATCATTTCCGCCCGTGAAGACCTCGAGCGTGCTTAGATGAAGAGGACTGAGTCCTTCAAAAATTATGCTATCAGATGGAGCAATATAGCTGCTCAGGTCATCCCGAAACCCATAGATAGTGAATTGAAGAGGATGTTCATTAAAACTCTTCCGTTCGAGTACCGTAATCGGATGGTGGCCATTCCAGCCGACAACTTCAATCAACTCATCCCCATAGGCGAACCGATTGAGATAAGGCTAAAAGATGGATGGTTTGTGGAGCCGTCTTCCTCGACCAAAAGATTCGATACAATGAAGGAGAAGGAACCGGCACCTGAAGTGAATGTGACTTATACCCAACCGGGCCAGCAAAATGTTAATCCTGTCGCAGCAATCCAAGTAGCAGAAGCTCAACAACAAAGCACGGGTCATCAACCCTTTCAGAAGAAGAACAATAAAAGGCAATTCACCCCCCTCCCCGGGTCATTGTCTCAAGTGCTGGAGATCCTCCGGAAGAAAGGTTTGCTTACCACTGAGCCAAAGCGGCCCAACCCCGAACAGTTCTATAACTACGATCCGTCCAAGAAATGTGATTATCATATGAGGGAGGTGGGACATTCGACTAATAACTGTATCACTCTCAAGCATCGAATCCAGAACTTGCTTGATACAAGGGCATTTTCCTTTCAACCCGCTAAGCCTAATGTTCAGAGCAACCCGCTCCCTGATCACGCGGGCAATGTGAATGCCATATTTAGTTTTGATGTTGATCGAATCAGGAATGTCAAGGTATACACCACCGATGTCTACGGTGAGTTAGTGAATGCCGGTTATTACCCGAGTAATCAGGTCATTCCCCTACCTATCATGAGAGAAAGAATCTCAAGAATGGTAGAAGTTGGGATGATCGTTTATGCTGACCGCACTGGCATCATTTTCACTATCTCCGAAGTGGTTATTAATTGGGACGATGAGTTTGCTACACTGAACACCGGAAAGAACAAGCTTAATCCTTTGCTTGAAGACATACCTCCGCTCGAAGACGCGACTGATGATGAAGAGATAGTAGTAAGCACGCCCACAATTGATGAAGGGATAGTGATCGAGATACCTCAACCGTATGAGTACTGTGATGATAAAGCAGTCCCTTGGTCCTACAGTCTTGATGTCGACTTAGTTACCAGATCTGAACGTGCCTATGGCCAAGCTAATGCCCAACCTGCAAAACCTATTACTGATGAAGAAGCCAAAGAGTTCCTGGCCGTGATCAAGGCTAGTGAATACAATATAGTTGAGTAATTGCGCAAGATGCCTGCGCAAATCTCTTTGCTTGAACTCCTCCAAACGTCTGTCAAATATCAAAAGGCCCTGATGAAGGTGTTAAGTGAAGTCTATATGCCCGAGACGATCAATCATAACAAATTGGAGGAATTTGTGGGTTCCATATTCCTCAAAGACCTTATAGCCTTTTCGGATGAAAAGTTCCCTCTAGAAGGGAGAGGACATACCAAAGCACTTTACATTTCTGTCAAATACAAGGCCTCTCAAGTAGCCCGGGTACTCATTGACAACGGATCAGCATTGAACATCTGTCCTCTGGCGACTTTATATCGCCTCAAGATAGATCCTTTTAGGATAAATTCTGCGAAGACCTCCGTGCGAGCCTTTGACGGAACGAAGAAAGAAGTTATGGGAGAAATCCACCTTGACATACAAATAGGACCAACAATGTTCAACATCCTATTTCAAGTTATGGACATTCCCACTGCATTCAATTTTCTATTGGGTCGTCCATAGATTCATACTGCTGGAGCTGTGCCATCCAGTCTACATCAAAAGGTGAAGTTCGTTGTGGAGAGAAAGTTAGTCACAGTCTACGGTGAAGAAGAACACCCAATTTATCATGCAACGGTTATCCCCTATATTGAGCCAGATTGCAAAATAGAATCAAGTTATCAGTCGCTTGAGCTCGTATCGACCATACATGCATCTAGAGGATCATCACCGCACATTCCTGAGGTGTCAAATACGGCAGTCATGGTCGGAAGAGTAATGGTGTCCCATGACTTTATTCCGAGTGAAGGCCTTGGCAGGAATAGTTAAGGTATCCGCCAACCGGTGGAGGTCTCTCGGAGGCTCCATACTATTGGATTGGGGTACCAAGGGTCAAGTGTGCCAAGTAATAAGGGACGTAGACGTGGACATGGTAGAGGTCGAGGTCAAGAAGACGGACAGAATAGACAGCAATCCGAAGAAAAGTCGAATGGTGAAGAACGTGGACGTGGAATTATCTAAAATAACGGGCGCGACAGGTTGCTTCCACACATCCGCACCACGTTCCCTGGCCCTGCAACAATGATGCATGAAGAGAAAGAGGTGATCGACACTTTGGGGCAACCAAGCGGCAAGTTCGATTATTATGTGAAGTACTCAACGCCTTCGAGCTTCTATGTTGACCCATGTGACATTGTTCTGGATGGATGAAGAGGTATGGATGATGCAATACCTCTAATGACAGAAGATTCTGATAATGCAATAGATGGAATCACTGTCCTATTCGATGATTTCTTCATTGAAGCTATCATAGAATAACCGTTGGAGGGAATGGGCACTGGCCCACAAGAGTAACACCTTTACTTTTTTCGCACACTCCCCTACGTGGAAATTTTTACTGCTTTTTAGGACTTGCCCCGTCTCGGGAGCTGCTTTTTAGGATTTTTTTTTCATTTCTAGGGCTCACTGTTACAATTTCCATTCAATAAATATAATTCATTTGGTGATGATTAATGAAATTACAAATTATTTTCATTTTTTGAGGGCATGTCAAGGTACATCAAATCAGCCCGATGATGATATCCAACCGATAAAAGAAAATATAGTCCAAGGAGAATTCTGAGGCCTGTGCTTGTTCATGCTCTCTCGTGCTAAAAATTTTTTGAAAAGAATTTCAAAAAAAAAAATTTACAAAAAATGTAATGTTTAGCCTTGTTTGTCCTTCTGAATCCCTTACTTTATGTCTCAGGAGTAATCTTGTGACACGTGAGGGTATGGGAATAGTCTAATATGATGAATTATATGCAACCGAGCTTGATACCAATGATGTCGGCGAACTCGACAATTCCTCATATATTCAGCGCTATCTAAAGCGGCATTAAAATCCCAAAGTCCTCACATCAGACCAGACTATCATCGTTAACCTGAATGATTCCGGAGAAATCAAAGAGGTGAAGATAGGGGCAACCCTTCCTGAAGGTGAAGCCAAACGCCTAGTCCAATTGCTGAAGGATTACCAGGATATCTTTGCCTGGTCGTACGCCGATATGCCGGGTTTAGACTCTTCTATTGTGGAGCATGGCCTGCCTACTAATCCTAGCATGCCGCCCAAGAAACAGAGGCTACGGAGAACCAAGCTTGAGCTTTCAAAGAAAATAGAAGAGGAGGTCATGAAACTCTTGAAAGTGGGATTCATCGAAGTCACTTAATACTCTAGCTGGATAGCTAACATCGTGCCAGTCATGAAGAAGGACGGCCAAGTTCGAATTTGCATCGATTATCGCGATCTGAACAAGGCTAGCCGTAAAGATAACTTTCCATTACCCTACATAGACGTTCTGGTAGACAGTACTGCTGGATTCGAACTATTTTCCTTTATGGATGGTTTCTCAAGTTATAATCAAATAAAAATGAACGACGGCAATAAGGAAAAAACGGCGTTCATTACCCCTTGGGGGACATTTCACTATAAGGTCATGCTCTTTAGTTTTAAAAATGCCGGGACAACATATCAACGGGCAATGGTGACTCTTTTCTATGACATGATGCATAAGGAGATTGAGATCTATGTCGATGATATGATTGCCAAGTCTCGACCCGAAGAGAGTCATGTTAATACTTTGAAGAAGTTGTTCGACAAACTCCGTGAGTTTAAACTCCGTCTCAACCTAGCGAAATGCATATTCGGAGTAACTTCGAGCAAATTAATTGGGTTCATAGTAAGTAGTAAGGGCATTGAAGTTGATCCCTTCAAAGTAAAGGCTATATGTGAGCTGCAACCCCCATCGATCATGAAAGGAGTGCGAAGCCTCCTGGGTAGATTGAACTACATAGCCCATTTTATTTCCCAGCTCTCCGAAACTGCTAAACCATTCTTCAAACTTCTAAGGAAAAATGCTCAAGTGGAATGAGACGATAATTGTCAGGAAGCGTTTAACGAACTAAAGCAGTACCTGATAAAACCACTAGTGCTAGTCCCACCAATGCCAGGCCGGCCTTTAATCCTTTGCCTCACAATTCATAGCAAGTCTCTAGGTGCGATGCTAGCCCAAAAAAATCCTGAAGATGGAAAAGAGCGAGCCATTTATTACCTAAGTAAGAAGTTCATCGTCTCGGAGTTGAATTATCTTGAAGCCGAGAAGACTTGCGCTGCACTAGTATGGGTGCTCCATAAGCTGAGACAATATACATTGCATCGCCAGATTTTACTTGTGACTGAGAATGATCCCATCAAGTATTTACTTAATCAACCGGCTTTGGTAGGGAAGCTAGCCAAATGGCAGATTTTAATTTCAGAATTTGATGCCCAGATGATGCCACAGAAGTCAGTTAAAAGCCAAGTAATTGCTGTTGTGTTAGCCAAAAATCCTGGAATCTCAAATGATGATAGATATTCTCCAGAAGATCGCATTTTGATAATAAAGGAAGACGCATGGACCATGTTTTTCGATGGAGCTGTAAACTTGGCTAGTTCCGGCACTGGGGCAGTTTTAATATCCCCATATGGGCAACATTATCCAGTAGCAGCAAAGTTGGTGTTCCCGTGTACCAACAACATAGCTGAGTACGAAGCTTACATCCTCGAACTCCAAGCCGCAATGGAAATGGGGATAACCAAGTTGAAAGTGTTTGGTGATTCCGCTCTGATTATTTTCCAAACTGTAGGAGAGTGGAAGACGAGAGACACCAAACTAGTGTCGTACCATGAATACCTCGAAGAAATCATAGAAGAATTTGAAGACATCTCCTTTAAGCACTTGTCAAGGTCCCATAATTAGTTTGCTGATGCGCTAGCTACATTATCATCCATGCTGCAATTGACTGATGGAATAGAGGTAGAATCCTTGAAGATCGAAGTCCTAACAAAATCGACCTACTATATGATTGTGACCGGAGAACCTGACAAAAAGCCATGGTATTACGATATCATGAGTTACATCCAGAGACAAGAATTTCCTGAGGGAAGCACTCCAGCCGACAGGAAGTACATAATGAAAATGACTTCAAAATTCTTTGTCAATGGTGAAAAGATGTATAAAAGATCCTATAATTCAATCCTATTAAGGTGTGTAGAAGCAGCTGAAGCTATTAGAATCATACAAGAAGTACACGAGGGGATATGTGGTCCACACATGAATGGCCACATGTTAGTTAAAAAGATCATGATGTTAGATTACTATTGGCTCAGTCTTGAAAGTGACTGCATCCAGCATGTTCAAAGATGACATCGCTATCAAGTTCACGGGGATAAAATAAATGTTCCCCCGACAGAATTAGATCAGTTGTCCGAGCCATTGCCCTTTTCAATGTGGGGCATCGATGTGATTGGCCCAATCAATCATAAGGCATCGAATGGACACCGATTTATCTTAGTCGCGATTGATTATTTCTCCAAGTGGATTGAGGCGGCATCTTATGTAAATGTCACTACAATGAATGTTGCAAAATTCATCAGGCAAGACATAGTCGCTCGTTACGGTGTCCCCGAGGCTATTGTCACCAATAATGGGATGAATTTGAACAACAAGTTCATGGATCAGTTGCTCAATGAGTTTAAGATCTAGCATTTGAATTCATCTCCCTATCGTCCACAGATGAATGGAGCAGTTGAAGCCGCTAACAAGAACATCAAGAAGATCCTGGCCAAAACGGCTAAAAACTATCGTGACCGGCATGAAAGATTGCCATTCACGCTAATGGCATATAGGACTTCCATTCGAACTTTTGTCGGGGCAACCCCTTGGTGTATGGCATGGAAGCAATCCTGCCCATTGAAGTAGAGATCCCTTTCATGCAAGTCTTATCTTAGGTAGAGTTGTCTGAAGCAGAATGGATATGACAAAGGCATGAGCAATTGAACCTAATTGATAAAAAGCGATTGAAAGCCATTTGCCACGGCCAAACCTATCAGCAGAGGATAGCTAGATCCTTCGACCAAAAAGTGCGTCCAAGACACTTCGAGGTAAATGATCTAGTCCTAAGGAAGGTACTGCCAGTCTTTCCTGTTCCTGGGGGTAAATTTTCCCTAAACTACATCGGTCCATATGTGGTTAAAAAGGTACTTTCCGGATGTGCCTTGATTCTCGCAGAAATTGATGGTCATGAGTTATCCACTCCTATTAATTCTAATGCTATGAAGATATATTATCCCTGATAAAATCTAACATTTTGCAGCAAAAGTTTTCAAGTGTTTGGTTTTATACTTTGAATTGTAAACATTTCATTGATGAATAAATGGTTTCAATCAATTTCAAGTTAAGATATTTGCATTGGCTTTAAATTTTGCATGGTTATTTTGTCGACCTGCCTCTTCAATTTTCAAAAGGGGAATCTATTTGGACAATCAGATAACTCATGTGGAATGAATTGAATGCATTGAATGAAGTACATCGGGATGATGAAAGGCAAGCCCTATTCTATATACAGTCCCATGCACTAATTCCCAGTAAGTTGAGTGGAAAAATTCCATGTATGCAAGGTAAAGGGTTATCTCGTAAAAGGTACGGCGATCGAAATAACAAGAGGCAATTCATTTCTCTATCCCAAACGTAACAATTTATCCATTGTTTCGCCACTTTGAGCCTAAACGCTTGAAGAAATCCTTTCAAATTACCCCTGTCAAGAACCACTCCACATCAGGGCAAACTAGAGGTAAGTCAGCATCATAAAGTGAAAAATGAGTAGAAATTTCCTTGTTCTCATTTGCATCAATTTTCGAGTGTTGCTTTTTCAGATGAATTCACACGAAGTTCGAGTGCCTTATGATGATGAAGAGCATTTCTTTCTCTATCTTATACACGCTTTATCATTTGCTAAGCCCAATTGAGCTTGGAAATTCATTTCTTAAACTCAATTGGTGATCATCCTCCACATTGGGGCAAGGCAAAAAAGTCATCATTGTTTAAGCAGCGTATTCAGAGCGCCGATAGAAGATGAAGACCCTTGAGAGTTCAAATGTCGAGTAATTTGGTAAAAACAAGCCAAAAGTGTGGTTGGCCGATATATGCATTGCAGATAGTGTGTGTCAAAAGTCAAAAAAAAAGAAGGGCAAGAAAAAGCAGTGTGCCTGGTAAAAGTAAGGCCAAAGCCTAAAAAAAAGGGGGAGATCTTTAGAGAAAAAAATGTCAAGATATGACATATCAGAGTCATGAATCCCAGTGGAGCAGTAGTCTTACAAGTATAAAAGGAATTAAGTGACAAACTCTCGAAGTCAATAGAACATCTACTGAGAAGACAATCCCTGGCGAAAAAGAGGACCGGTGATAATGCCGAAATGATCACCAATTTATTCACCCCAATTACACACATTTTGAGCCTAATGATCCATTCATTTCTCAACCCATGAACCTAGCCTACGTTACATCCCTTGCAAAGTCTTTTCAGATTAGGGCACTTGAACTAATATAGAGTTTCAGATATTTACAAGCTTAGCTCGAAAAAGTGCGAGCAAGTCCATTTCTATCTCATTTTGCAGGGTTCTTGACTTGTAAACCCGGAGACGATTGCGGAGTATTTTCTTTCAATAGCCTCGACTCGAAGAGTCCCTTTTGCTAAGCCATTGATCAAGCCCACGTTACGGTCCTAACAAAGACCTTTCGGATTGGTAAGGTCGTACTGTTTGCGAGAATACTCGAACTCTTGTCAACATGATAATGGTGAGATAGAGTGATTCTCATAAATCAGCATTTTTCAATGAGAATGAGTGAAAGGCCTTTTGGATCGGAAGTCCCTCATTTGACATTTTCAAGACACCCACTTGTGAGTTCGGATTGTCTTATCATGATTCTCTCCAGTGAAGTTTGGTAATGCTGATTCAACAAAATTGTCATGCATAAAAATCGGTTGAATTTATAGTGCACGAGTATATGTGTTCTGGATTGTCCATGAATACATATTACATGTCGTCTAAAAATCGTGTCTAGTAAGAGACACACCCTCAAGAGTCAGAGATATCACCAGGTAAGTATATCTCTATCCCTTGGATGTTTGTAACTATCCAGGTATCCCTAACATGTTTGAGCAATCGTTAGGCCCTATATTTGATCAATTTGTTGCGATCTCTAGATGTCTCTGACGATATCCATGTATCTATTGATCAAGCCTTTTCAGGTACCTCTGATGATATCCAGGTACTTTGTCAAGGAATCTCCGAGCATTCGAGCTAGCCCCTCTGTTCACCAAATCGTTAAATACCTCTGACGATATCCAAGTATTTATCAATCAAGTCCTTTCAAATATCTCAGATGATAACTAGATATTTTGTTAGGCACACTTTTCACACAATCTCGGGAAGATTCTCCTGTGTCACACTTATGACGATAACTAGGTGCAGCGGCTAAATCTTTGCGAGTACCTATGAGGAAGGTGTCGAAATATTCTCCTAATCTCGGAAAGTTCCCCCTCATTGTACCTATGACGATAATTAGGTGCAGCGGCCAAATCTTTATGAGTACCTATGAGGAAGGTATATGTATCTCGTAAAGGTCGAAACATCTTTCCAATCTATCTAGAGTTCCTCCGTGTCGCGCCTATGATGATAACTAGGCGCAGCGGCCAAATCTTTACAAGTACCTATGAGGAAGGTATGTGTATCTTGTAAAGGTCGAACATTTATACGAATTGGACAAACTCCCCCATTAAACATCTATGACGATATCTAGGTGTGATGGCTAAACTTTAACGAATACTTTAGATGATAACTGGGTATTTCGTTAAAGTCGGAATGAACTCCATTTCGCTAAATATTTCTCTTAGGCACCTCAAATGATAACTGGATGACTCGAGCTTTCTTCGTGTGTCTTAATTGAATTGCAGGACACCGGAACTCCCCCAAACAGTTTATCAGGCAATACCTTTAGGAACTGAGCCCAAACATTTGCCAAACAACCTACAGAATTGTGGTCATGCTTCGAATTACGGAACCACTCCTATCAGGTAAGTAAACTCTAGGTATGTATTATTCATGTCAGCATGCATCATGACATAATGCATTTCAGAAATAGGACTCATAATCCCGACCAAAATATCATTCATTACATCTGCATGGTCAATATTTAGGTATCATTTAGTCTTTGAATGCAACCTCTGCGAGCTCACCTTCAAAGAGGAGCAGCTGTTGACACCTAAATTTCAGCGACCATTTAGTCGTAATTTGCATAGAAATTAGGGATTAAATTTTAACCCATAAACAAAAATAATAATCGCATAGCATATAGTCTAAGATCATATAGCTTAATTGCATTCCACATCGAGCCAGCGGGGGCAAGTGAACCGCAAATTGAGCTCGGGCACCGAACGAAAATTGGTTCAAGGGATTGGGGGGCCAAAATTCCCGAGTCTAAAAAGCTTCAGTTATTTTAATTTGAGCTTAAATCAGCCCGAATTAATTTAGCCTATCTTGAAATTAAAATTAAACCTAAGCCCAAGCCTAAGCCCATTAGGACTAGAAAGCTTGTCTAATTAACATAGGGTTGCGCTATAAATATGTCATTACGTGTCATAATTAGGGGGGGTTCTCAGAATTGCAAATCAGAATTTTTTTAGAGAGAGCAAAAGGGAGAGAAAAGAGGGAGAGAGAGGAGGAGACCGGTGACCGTCACCGCCGTTCACACCCCACCACCATCGTGCCGCCGCACGCCGCGTCACCGTATGCTGCGCCCTACGCCGCCGCTACACTGTCGCTGCTCCGCCCTTTCGTGCTGCCGCACGACGCTGCCGCCTCCCGTCGCGCCTCACCACACCGCCCCGCCGCTGCCTTCGGCCGACGCTGCTGCCTACCCCCCACCGCCGCCCCCGGAGCCGCTGTCCGAACCTGCCTGCACCGCCGATGAACGCCACGTCTACTGTCGCTGCCCTACACCGCCGCCTGGACATTCGTGCTCCGCTACAGCACAGCCGCTCCCACCGCGCCTCCGCCCGCACCGCCCGGAGCTGCATCGCCGCACTGGACGTTCCCGTTCCACGTGTCACCGCCAGAGACACCCGACGCACCGCCACTACTCTGCTAGCCGAGCTGCTGCTCCGCCGTGCCAACCACCGCCGCGGCACGCCCACCGTTGTCCCGCCGTTGCCGATCCCGACACTGTTCCCGACGCTCCCGATTCGCAATCCCGATCCATCGGTGTTTCAAATTTGGAAGTTATCCGCAAATTAGGTAAGATTATCCGAATATTTCTTTTAAAGATTTAATTTCCAAGTTTTCGGATAATTTAGATATTTCGTGGATATTCTATGTTGGTTTACTGGATATCTTAGGATAATGTTTGTGATATCCGCAATATTTGAAATTATCCAAAATTAGGAATTTTTCCTAATTTTGCAACGTATCTGGACGACTATCCGACCTTATCTCTAAGGTACGATACGCGGCGATACGGAAAATCGTTATTCTATCCATAATCACTTGGATACGATAATAGATTTTATTTGCTTTCCAAATTCGAACAATCAGCTTTCCATCGATATCTATAACCCTATAGATATGATCGTTAGTTTGATTTCTTTGCCTAATTTGAATTTGATAAGAAGAATCTTGCGGATTGCATGGATTGTTTGAATGTGGTTATTATCTTTGTTTAATTGTTTTTCCTTTTAAATAAAGAAAACCAAATAAAAAATCTGTTAGTTAGATTTAAATTAGAAGTTTTGCATGATTAGGGAATCTTGAATATATTCTAAAGAATGAGATAATTATTTGATTTAAATTGAGATTTAGGGTAGCATATTTCCTAGTTTAAATTAAAGATTGTTTTAATCTTAGTGGATTATTTAGGATATTTAGTTATTTCTAATTTTAATAAAAATACCAAAAAGAAGCCACTTTAGGATCGATTAAATTATCATAGATTGCATGTTAATTTAGACATTTTTTAAAATTCCGAATTTCATTGGAAAAATACCAAAAATAATCATTTATCCGTCATTAGAATTATGTCACGTCGTCGCATGACATATAATTTGCATGATAGGTTGCATTAATGACATGTTAATTTTTGCACGTCATTGCATATAGATTAGTTTTCATTTAAATAAGTGAAAATCCAAAAAAAATATTGAGTGAATTGCTTGTTAATTAAAAATCATATTATGATTGTTAATGTGATTTTCTAGCTAACAATGCATATGCTTATGTTGCCTCGAGGTAAGTAATTCTTTTAATCTTGCAATTTATTTAATGTTTTGATTATTGGGTGTTATTTTGGTGATTTGCGCACCCACATGAACATCTCACACGTTAGTGACTGAGTTAAAATGGATCCAAACAGTCTGCCAAAATATTTTTTTGAAAAGAAAAGGTACCGAAAGGTCGTTAGACTAGATCTAGCGTAATTAAGTCCCCGAGCTTAGAATATCAGGTTCGTAAGAATAAAACATATCTCCCTATGTTTTATTTAGATTTCTAATCGACCTACCACAAATAAATCAGTGGCGACTCCAAGTATGAAAATATTTGCACGTTAAGAACTTAACCTTAAGTTGCGAATTGATAGGGCTTGGGAGGACCCGAGTTAAGTTTAGCATTAATAATCCATTAGCATAAGATGAAAACATTAGGTTGCAACAGTTGGGAAGGGGCAACAGAGGTTGCCTAGGCCTCATCAAAGCCCGACGATCCTCACCAACCTTAGGTGAGGGCTTGAAGGACCTAATCAGGGGGAGGGCACGACCCTCAATCAGAATTGGGGCGAGGGTTGTGCCCTCACCCAGATCGAGCCCCATAGGCCCTCGCCAAGGGCCAGCGAGCGTCACTAAGCTTCGAGGGGCCTTGGTGACCTCTGTCGGTCCTTCATGACGACTGTAGTGGCGGCCACCAATGAGGACTTGGCCATAGCCGTTGATTGTGGGTCTATTTTTTTTTATTTATAACTTTTAGCTTTTTCTAATTTAATTTATATTTATTACTTTTTCTAACGTGGTGCTTGTTGGATGCTGCATCATCGTCACGTGTCAAGAAAAAATAATAAAATAAGACACGTCAGTATTTTTCATTAGTAAGATAGACGGTGTTAATTTTAGGACTCGATTGAAATAATTTTAACAAGTTTTATGACTTGATTGCACTTTTCGCAAGTTTTAGGACTTAATTTCACTTCTGTGACAACTTTTAGGACTTTCAGTACACATATCTCATTTTTCTTATTGCTTCCTTAGACATTATGGGTTCAAGTTTTCGAAGTTAATGGTAATGTGAAATGTGTAGAAGTTAACATCAGTATGCAAGGATAATATAGCAGTTAGTGAAGATTGAGCCTTAAAAATGTCATTTAAGGTGGAGAATTTGGTCTTTTTTTTTAAACTTAACTTTGTAGAACTTTGTGGCCAAAACCAACGCGTCGGTTGTGATTTCTATGCCTAAGCCGCGCAAGGGATATCGTACCCTTGCCGGTTTAGGGCTGTGGCTACACCGCCACTTGCCCTCCTCTTTCTATTTGGCCTTTCTCTCCCTCTCTCTCTCGATCTTAGGGGTTTATTTTTCTTTTAATCTTCCTATAAGTATCCACGAGATTCAAGCAAAATGTGCACGCGCAATGCGCGTGTCTCCCGGCCTGCCAAATTTTCCGCTGGCAACCATCGGAGGGGACTGGTGGGTCCACATTTGTCAAAGCACAAATGGGTGATTTGACAAAAGCTAAAGTGCAGAGGACACATTTGCTAAAAAAAAAAAAAAGGCGCCCCACTTGAAGGGGCTAGTTGGAATTTTCCCCACGCCAATGACTAGCTACAAAGAAAACAGTCCTATTTGTTTAATGAGGTAGTATCACAAATTAATTCGTGAATTTCTTTGCAATTGTGCTTAATTTTATTTTGTGATCTTGATCATCAATCAGTTGTGCATCCACGGTGGCAACCCAGCACCGAACGTCTACCACCACTTATGAGTTACTGCATGGGAAGTTGATCCTAACTTAGGGACACAAATATAAATAGGGATTATATCGGTGGGTTGCTATGTTACTTTTCCTCCAAATTATCAAATGTTACGATCATGCCACTACATCATTACAAAAAGGATAAGTATATTGGAAATCTTACAGCTTGTCATTAAAGTCTCATAAAGTCATAAAACTTTTAAAAAGTGCAATCAAGTCTTAAAACTTGTCAAATTCATGCAATCAAGTCCTTCTATTAACTCTGTTCAACTTAACAAATGGAAAATGCCAACAAGTTTTAGGATTTAATAATCAACTTAACAAGTTTTTAGGATTAAATTAAACTTTTGGAACAAGTTTTAAAATTTGACTACACTTTTTGAGAGTTTTAGGGCTCAATTGTACTTTCATGACAAGATTTATGACTTAAAATGCACTTATCCCTTAAAAAAAGTTGAACCACGACTATGATAATTTTCTCCGAAGTTGATTGACAGTGAAATATAGAATTCATAAGTCTTAGACATTGATGTAAATGTCTTTTGCTTGACTTTTTCTCCACGGAAAATGAAATTGTTGGCCTCGAAGTTTAGTCAAATGAAGTACGTTATATATTTATTTCTCTAGGATAAGTGCACTATAAGTCATAAAAGTGTAATTGAATCCTAAAATTTTTAAAAAATGTAATAAAGTTTTAAAACTTGTCACGAAAACACAACCGACTCCTAAAACTTTCAAAAAGTGCAGTTAAGTCTTAAAATTAGTTACGAAAGTGCAATAGAGTCTTAAAACTTTCAAAAAGTGCAATTAAGTCCGATTCAATCAAATCCTTCCATTGATTTCACTTTTTGGGCTTTCCTTTAAATTTTACTATCAAATTTTTGAGTTGGATGACACGTGACAATTTACGAGTGTACCAGTTTGAGATTTTTTCCTCTATTTGTCATATGTGTGCCAATTTGTGATTTTTTTTGTGATTTTTCGTGGTATTAATCTAATTCAATGGAAGGTAAATTTGTCACAAATGTGCCAGTTTAGAATTTTTTATGATCAAAAAATTAGTTTAAGGTAAAATTATCACAGATATAATATTATGAGATTTTTTGTGGTAAAAAAATAAATTCGAGATAAATTTGTTATAAATATATCAATTTGAGATTTTTTGTGGTGTGAAAGCCCTTTTAAATTTGTCAATCGCTAGTATGTTTTTCTCATCTAGAAGCCACGAATTTTTTAAGTCAGATAATAGCATTTGCTTTTGACTTTTTAATTCGGTACTTTATTTCTCCTTTTGCATTTTAAAATTCACATCATCATTTTTCATGGCCCCACTAGAGAAATATAATGAAAGCGACGACATCGTTTTCGATCATTCACGAGAGGATCCCATCATTCCACGGAAGAGAATGGAATGATTCCATTTCCCGAGGGTATCAAGGTCAGATGCCACACCAGTTGAAGCAAAGGATTCGGGTTTTGCAGATTTTTATTATTATTTTTGTTTCTTTTTTAATTGTTTTAGAAAGCTACAATCATAATATGTGGAGGGCGATAGAAGAGCCATCATTATCGTTTGAATTACTTTTATGTACTTTTTTTTTGGGTCGGATACTTTTTGTACTTTAAAAATTGGAAAAAAAAATATTTTCGCAAACATATTGAATGAATGATATACAAGAATGAACTGATTATCCGAACTTCTTTTTTAATTCCACTTGTTGTTGTTTTAATATAAGCTTGAACCTGAAAAAAGTTAACCGGGGAAGCCTTGCTATAATTAGGGTATATTTGAATTAACTTTTACCTTTTCATTTTCTGCTCAATCAAAATCTTGCGACTCACACACTTTGACTTTTTTTTTATAAATTTGAAATATTTGTTATTTTTGCATAATATAGATGTCGATCCGTGAATTTACTTATAATATTTTCGCGATTTTTTTTTGTAATTTTATTGATATTTTAAAGTTTTGGCGGGACTGTTTGCTTTTAGTTAAGCGGAAAAACAAACAAGCCCTTACTCCTCTGTCACTATAAAAGTTATGTAATGCATCGGCGAGTGGAGCTCGGCACGACCCACATCAGGCGCACGTCCTCTGCCATGACAGGTCTTTCGGCGTTCGTTATCCACATCGGGATCGTGCTCACGCCGTGTCCATGTCGACCTAAGCACGAATTTTAAAATTGTTAACAGTGGATGTCCAAGTAATGCATGCGAGCTGACGGATAATCAAAGATTTGGAAGTGTTGGAAGTCATCTTCCGAACTGAATTCCGAGGTCTTCGTGGATCTCCTCGTGCATCCGCCTTCGTGTTTCGCTTCATGGTTTCTGTCGACCCCTCTTCTGTCCAGGATTGTGTTCAGGGTAAAACGAAACGAGTGTCGTTCTCGTTTCTTCCTGCGCACCAGCATTTGACATCTGCTGCAAATCTAGGGTCGCTGGTCAGCCCGCCGGTAGCGTAACGCATGGTTATAACGTTCCTTTCTAAGATAAGTTTGAGTGGTGTACTAAAACTGATTTGTATTTCGGAAAGAAGCATGACAGCGATCGAAGTAGATTTTATTTAACATTGAGTGTACATCTAAATTCCTCCAGAGTATTGAAATCCCATTTATCAAATTAGCTCATAATCCTAAAACTATGGAACGTATGAGTTTTGCTTTGCCGGTATTGCGAATAAACGAAGTCAACACGACCACTTTCAGGTGTGTTTGGGAGAGCATTTACTCATAACCTTTGCATAAATACAAAGTATTTCGGAGTCAAGGGTCTTGTTGAAGTGTAAATAGTATTTGGTAAACACCAGACCTTGTAATACACTACAAAAAAACATCTTTTTTCCAATGAAATTTCCAACGAAAAATTGGGAAAAATTCGTTGAAAAAAAAATTTCCAACGAAAAAAAATTAGTTGGTAATTCTTCGTCGCAAATTTTTCCAACGAAACTTTTTTCGTTGGAAAACTATGGCTAAATTCGTTGGAAATTACTACCAAAAAGCAACTTTTTTCCAACGAAAAATTTGAAAATTCAACGAAATTTCCGACGAACAAAAATTCGTTGGAAAAATTTTTCCGACAAAAATATAAATTTTCGTTGGTAATTTCCAACGAAATAATTTGTAACTAAATTCGTTGCAAAGTTTTGCAAATTATTCATTGAAAAAATGTGGCAAAATATTTTTTTTTGGTTGAAAAATCGTCGGCCAGCCTCGCCGTCGGCGAGCTCGGCCCTCGCCATGGCCGGCGAGGGCCAGCCTCGTCGCCGGCGAGCTAGAGCTCGCCGGCCATAGCGAGCTCGGCCCTCGCCATGACCGGCGAGGGCCAGCCTCGTCGCCGGTGAGCTCGGCCCGGGCGAGCTTGAGGTCGCCGGCCATGGCGAGGGCCGAGCTCACCATGGCCGGCGAGCTCAAGGTCGCCCAGATCTGGCCGAGTTCTGGGCGACCTCGAGCTCGCCGGCCATGGCGAGCTCGGCCCTCGCAATGGCCGGCGAGGCCCAGCCTCGTCGCCGGCGACCTCGAGGTCGCCCAGATCTTCTGCAAATCCCCAAATCTCGATCCGCATTTCCATCGCCTTTCCTTCCTCTCCTCAATCCCCCCCTCAGATTGATCCCTTCTCGCTAGGGTTTGAGTCTCCGTCGTTCTAGGTTCCCTTCGCCATTGGCGTTGTGATCGGGTCTCCGGCTCGAGGGAAGATTTGAAGGTGTGAAGTGGGAGGAGGAGGAGGGGGAAATGAGCGCGTCGAGGTTCATCAAGTGCGTCACCGTCGACGATTGCGACAGCCCGCTCACACCCACGAGCTCATCATCCCCGTCCCTCCGCCGGTACTCAGCACACACGAACCCCACGTGGAACAGACACTGCAGGGCGTACCCACAGAGCCACAGCCTCAGAGGAGTGGACGGCCTCTCCTTGAACGCGGACAGTAGCACGACCACCGCGACCACCACGAAGGACAGGTTCCACACGAAGTCGAGGACCACGATCGGCCTCGAGCACGCGGCGAGCCCCTCCCCGAAGAAGCTCGAGGCCGCCTCCTCGATGTCGCCCCCCGATCCTCCGCCACCCACCCCCGCCGCCGCCGCCGTCGCCGTCGCCGCAATCCCCGAGGAGGAAGGAGCGGTGGCGGGTCCTGATCAGGCGAGCCAGGCGGGACGGGGAGGGGGAGGAGGAGGCCGCGGGGGCGTGGCGGCGGAGGAGGGGGGATCGCCGCCGCCGCCGCCATGCAAGGGGTCTTCAGGGTCATCCATATCTGGGTCTTGGACGGGAGAGGCGGAGGAAGAGGAAGACAGAGGAAAGGTGCGACCTTTTCAGAGGAAGAGGAAGACGGAGGAATTTTGCAACAATTGGAAATTTCCAACGAAAATTTTTTTTTGAAAAATTAGTTGGAAATTTCCAACGAAAAATTTTTCTTCGGAAAATTCGTTGGAAATTTCCAACGAAAATTTTTTTTTTTTGCAAAATTCGTTGGAAATTTCCAACGAAAAATTTTTCTTCGGAAAATTCGTTGGAAATTTCCAACGAAAAATTTTTCTTGGCAAAATTCGTTGGAAATTTCCAACGAAAAATTTTTCTTTAGAAAATTCGTTGGAAACTTCCAACGAAAATTTTTTTTTCGCAAAATTCGTTGGAAATTTCCAACAAATTTTACGACGAAAAATTTTTCGTTGGAAAGTTCCAACGAATTTTGCGACGAAAAATTTTTCGTCGCTAATTTCCGAAGAATTTTGCAACGAAAAATTTTTCATCGCTAATTTCCAACGAATTTTATTTTTCGTTGGAAAATTTGTCGCAAATTTGCGACGAAAATTTTTTCGTCGCAAATTTTCGTGGCAAAAATTCAGTTTTTTTGTAGTGATAGTTAAAAATGAAGAAAAAAACAGCAACAGAATAATGGATGAGCTCGGGCGACCCTCGGCGGCATAGGGAAGGTTGAAAGCTTCCAAGTTAACCTGTTGTCGAGGTCACGATCTCTGGTGAGCTAGATGTTGATAAAACCTCCTATGATATTTGAGAAAATTGTCCAAACAGTCGTTAATCTATTGTACGAATGTCAATTCAGTCTTAACTTTTCAATTTTACCAATTTAGTCCTAAAACTAATTTCAATATAGTTCTTTTAGCCAATTTTTGACAGAAATCTCTGACGTAGTGATGTGCCATGTAGAATAGTCAACGGTAAGGATCGCTACATTGGCGATTTCAGATGAAAATTGATCAGAATGACTACATTGAAATTTCGCATAAAGTTTAGGACAAAATTGAAAAGTTTAGAATTAAATTGACATCCGTGTAATATGTTTATGACTGATTGGCTAATTTTTCCCATTATATGTTGATGTTGACAAAACTATATATTACTCGATAAAAGCGGATGTTGTTTTAATTGAGGTGACAATAATACGAAGATGCTCTATCACCGTTGATATAATCCGAGGTACAAAGTTTGAAAGACTCACGAAGATTGGATGGACCTTGATAGTGGGTGAACAAGTCAGGAAGAACAAGAAGTTCGGGGAGACATGGAGGTATCATAAGGGGAACAGTTTTATGAGCCCTTGATCACTAATATACTTAGGAAAATCAAATAAAAAGTAGTACATAAGTTAACTACAAGCGGGAAGCTTGGATAGACTCACTGATCGTTAATATAAGCAGCTTTTTATGTCATTTGATATAAACGTGCATTTTGTTGTGGCTAGTGATAAAACCTTAAGAAGGGATGAATAGGTTATTTAACAAAGGGATAATGATACAAACAGTCCCTGAACTTTGGCTCAATGTGCAATGTAGTTTTTAAATTTTTAATTTGTTCAATGTAATCCCTGAACTATATGAAAATGTTCAATGTAGTCCTTGAATTAATAGAAGTACTACATTTAACATTTTCATAAAATCCAAAGACTAAATTGAACATGTGTCAAAAGTTTATAGACGACATTAAACAAATTAAAAGTTCAAGGACCACATTGCATATTGGGTTAAAGTTCAGGAACTATATTGAATAAATTAAAAGTCCAGGGACCACATTGCATATCAAACTAAAGTTCAAAGACTGTTTATGTCATCTTCACTTTTGCAAACTTGACAACTTTTTTGTGGAATTGAGTGGAAGCAAAGTTTGTATGTGCAAGAACAAACTAGATATAAGCAGAAACTACATGTGTGTTGCTTCTATCAAATAAATGAAACAAGAAGTAAAATGAGATAGAAATAGCTACACATAGGTTTATAGTGGTTCGGTTTGAGGTAAGCCTAGGTCAACTCTTCTAGATGACAGCCACCAATGAGGCTGGAATTCACTAGTAGCTCTTGAGATGTTACAAATGTAGCTCTCGTTGCTTCTACTCAAAGCTGGTAGATCACAACACTACCACGAATACAAGCAGTACTAAAGTACGCATACATTTCTCAGAAGATTAACAATTAGTGTATGAATCTCAATAAGCAAAATCAATATATCACAAAGTGTATAAAGTATCCTTACAATTCTTGGAGTTCGTCTGTCTGTCTTGTATTACATTGGAGTTAATCCTCAAGTTGACCGTTTGAATGATCCATGTAGCCGTTGTAGATTTCAATAAAATCACCGAACATTTGGTTGCCCATACAATCATATCTTCCAGCAATCATGTCATTGCCATGAATAAATTCATTGAGTTAGGAAATAATCCTTGTCCAACGGTACGATGTATAATAGATTGAATTCTCTTTGAAGCGAATAAATCCATAATTCTAGACTTGTGATTGGCTTTCTGATTCCTTTCAACGTAGTAACGATAAAAGAAAGTCTAGGTCTTCACCATGTCACTTGTCCAGAAGCGATCTTCTCAATTTGATATAAGTTGTAGCTTCTCTCCACTTTTCTTGGTTCTACCCGATGGTCCAGTTGACATTTGTTATGTTTATCAAACTCCATCGATTATTCTTGAGCACACGTGTCAATTCGACTTCCACATATATGTCACCTATTTGTTTCTCCAAGTCCTCACCAACTTCTCATTCTCTTTGACTTGCTCACTCTTAAGGTCCTTCCAATCTTTCAAGTTCTTTCATGTAGTGTCTGTGATAGTTTAAATGGTCTTTAGTCATCAACAGTTACATGGATGGAAACAACACTCGCATCATCAAACCACAAGTTGCAAGAGAGAGTTTTGTCATTATTAAAATTCTCAGGGTTTTCCTAACTCATTCACGTGATTGCACATTCTGAAAAGAGGAATCGCATATTCCTTTGACTATCAATCTAAATGTCAAGAAATTTGATAGCATGCCTCAGACCTGAAACTTAAAAAGGGAACAAATATAGGAGAATCCAATCAATTGCAATCACTTGGGAAAATGATTATTTCCTAATATAGCTAACTCTATTTGTGTAAGTTACACCGTTACCAGGAAGATATGATTGTCTAGGAGAACAGATCTCTGGTTATTCTGTTGTTTATCTTCAATGGCTATTCTTGTTGTGAGCGAGAAATTCATTTACAAAGAGTACTTTATCACCGATTGAAATCCCTTTTGAGAAGTGTACGAGTGTTGTAATAGTGCTTGAAATTTGGTAGTCTGATTTTTTTGCAAGCTTCGAGCATAAGCAGCACGGGCTACATTGTAACTACTTAAACGATTATTAGTGGATTCCAACCTATTGGTAGCTGTTAATTTGGGAGATTGAACGTAGGTTTGATCTAAGCTAAATCACTATAAAGATCTACATGTATCATCTTCTATCTCTTAACTTATTTCCATATTTATCAAAATTGATTTTGATAATTCCACAACAATATATTTAGTTTTGATAATCAACATATTCACCCCTCCTGGTTACACTCCTAGCCGTAAAACTAGATAGGGAGATAGAGGCTTGGGCGATCCTTGGCAAGCCTCGCATGAGCTACATTGGAGACCAGAGGCAATCGTCAACCTTGACGAGCCTCAACCAGGCAAGTGTCGACCTCGACCTTGACGAGCCTCAAGCATGCGAGCATAGATACGGGGTTGATTTTTTTGTTGATCCATTTGATGGTATGGGCAGGTTCTGCTTCACCAGGAAGGCAGCATTTTCTTTTAAAGGCCTGTCCTCCTATGCTATAATAAATTGTAAATTTAAGATGGAGTTCTTGGTGGGGCAAATCGATGAGATCAGACAGCACGGGAAATGTCGTCTATTGTTGTACTCTTGCAGCTGGCTTCACCTCTTCGTGCGTATTGTAGAACTGCTGATGACGACATTGAAGTATCGGTTCCATTTGACTGATCTCAGATGATGAGACTTTTTTTAGCAAAAAAAAAAATATCTGGCTTGTTGGATGATGAGACTTTTTTAGAGAGATGATGAAAGGTCATTTTATGAGAGCAAGACTAGAACATGGAAATGTTAGTGCGGGCAAAGTTGGAAGAAAAAAATTCATCAACTTTAAAAGCAGCATTCCTAAAATGCTGAATTTCAATTTTTGGTGGGATTTGCATCGGGAATGAATTTTGGAAATATTAACTTTGACTTAAAGGCCTTTGAGAATATTGAACCAAACGCCTCAACTCTGTCCCAAATACCTTTGGCAGCCCAAAGCCCTCGGTCAGCAGTGTAATGAGATTTCAGAGCTTGACTTTTGTTGTTACAATTGTTTGATTCTTCATAGTTTCAGAAATTTATGTGGAGGGTTTCATAAATTGCTGTCCAATCATATGAGCAAAACCAGAAGAAATTCCACCCCGGTGCATTTGCTTGAAACGTAATTCCACAGGAAGGCTTAAACAATCATTAAGGACAATAGGAAGCAACACAGAAAGCAGCTATAAAAAGCCCAACGCATGTTCCAAAAATCATTAGGGAGAAAGAGAAACAGCTTTCAACCAAACAACTTGGCTTCTGAGCTCTACGCATGTCCTAATTTAGATTGTTCGTTGACGAGGAACTCAGAGAAGGTCGTCCAAGGTAGCAAGTTCGAATGTTGTCGATATGCTTTCAAGGTCAAAAGTAGTGAAAGTCCAGGAAGAATTTACCTGGAAATGCACCTACGTAAAAGAGCATGTACCTGAATATTTGTCCTTGGAGTCGTGTTGAAGGGCTCCAAAGCCATTTTGACCTCTTCTTTATAATTAACATAATAATGTTGCGGCGGAACGTACTATATAACACATGAAAAACATACAATAGTAATGGGCCAAACCCCCTGTTGAGCTTGATGGTAAAATGACCAAACACAAATTAACGGAAGGACAATATTAAAAGTTTCATATGGTTTAGGGACAAGATTAAATATTTACCAAAAGTTCAGCGATCAAGTCTAGGGACGACATTATATATTGGGCTAGAAATAAGGAACCACATTGAACAAATCGAAGCGCGAGATTGAACATCAAGCCAAAGTTCAGAAACCGTTTGTGTAAAGAGCAAGGGCCTCTGCAGTTTGTCCCTTTTTGTGGGCGAGCTCAACGGATGCGTTCTTTATTTCAACGTGCCGGTGCCCGCACGCCTTGCACTTCTAATTCCTCTTGTATCTATTTTTTCCCCAGGGAGAGTGAATACCCTCCAGCTAGTTTACATCTCGATGACCACGAAGTTAGAACCTCGATGAAGTTTTTTAAAGACATGCTTAGGTCCAATTATCCCCAACATGTAAAAACACATCAAAGAATAATGAGCCTAACCAATGTCTCTACTTGAGCCAATCCCTTTCACACTCGGCCCAACTCCACTTTAGCCCATCCTCCTATCCTTCTTAGCGGGAAAAATCGCATCTTTCTGGCGCGCAGCATCACTGCACACTCGCCAAAACCCCTCCCCCCCTCTCTCTCTCTCTCTCTCTCTCTCTCTCTCTTCTGTCTGCTCTGGTTCAGCGACGAAGGAATGATGTTCTCGAGCAGCCAGTTCGACGGCTTCGTGCCTTCCCAGTCGACCCAGTCCGCCGACGCCGCTTCTCCTAACCCCTCCAAGGTATATCTTCTTCCTGCGGTTCTCGCCGTGGGTTGTGCGTTCCGATGGGGTCTCTAGATGCAGACCCATCTCCCTTTTTTAGCTTGTCGAGTTGGGTATCTCCGAGCTTGATCGAGATCCTGGGTTTTCCCGGGGGCCTTTGTGGTTGCAGAGCTGGGGGACGCAGGGGTTGGTGCCCGTTACGGTGAAGCAGTTGAGCGGAGCCCATCAAGCCGGGGACGAGAAATCGAACTTCTCCATCGATGGCGTGGACGTGACCAATGTGAGTGGGGCTTTCTTGGGTTAAAGATGTCTTTTTTTTCGTGCTCTGGGAATTGGGTCGCGGGAAAGACCGGAAAAGGAAGTTCCTTTTTCACTGGGTTTGATGATGTTCTGTTCTGGACAAAGTCACGTTGCGATTCCCCGGTTTGTTTCAGGTCACGCTGGTCGGGATGGTGTCCGAGAAAACCGTGAGGGTGACGGATGTGAGCTTCGCTTTGGATGACGGGACCGGACGAGTCGAATGCCGAAGATGGTATGGTAGCCTCCTCTTTGACTGTAATGTTGCTGGTTGGGGCATTTCATTTCATTAGCACTCGTAACTTGTGTGCTTTCTCCAATCGTTAAGCAACTTGAGTTTTAGTCTGAGGCATCAAAGAAGAGGTGATTGTATTGGCTGGTACTTGTATAATGGTAGATGAGGTCCTGTGCGGAGCCAAAGTATACTCTTGTCCTTTTTTCTTGTATCAGTTAATGGGTTGCACCGAATAATTTATATCTTCTGTGCTGAATAGGGTAAATGAAAGTTCAGACACCAGGGAAATGGAAGAAATTCAGTGAGTGTTAATCCATGTTTTATTCTTTATATAGTTGCTTTTTGCACTTGTTGAAATTGCGATTGCACTGTAAATTGTAATATTTGTTGATAAATCAGGCCATGAGGTTTTGCAGCCTAAGAGAATTCACTGATTTTTGGTGCATCTTTTGCTAGTGATGGTCTATATGTCCGTCTTGTCGGGCATTTAAGAAGTTCTCAGGGGAAAAAGCAACTTGTGGCCTTTGCTGTTAGGTATGTCATGTTCTTTGCTTCTTATGCATCCATAAATATTCTTGCTTAGCTCTTCATATTGGTGTATGCACTGTTGAAAAAATGATACATGTAGTTTGAGGGTCTCTCTGTCTGTCTGTCTCTCTCTCTCTCTCTCTCTCTGATATACTGCATCATCCATAACCGCCGGTTGTTATGGATTATGAGAAGCTTTATGATAGTAAACTTTCATAAACGAGTTATTATATTACCACCCCTATAGTAGTATATTAAATCCTGTGGAGAAATTTCTCATTGTCGGTCCGCAAATGATACCTCTCCTACTGGAGGTTATGAACCAAAATTTGGCATACTGTATGCATACTAATTAGAAAAAAAAATAAAAACAGTGGGTTACATCTGTGAAAGAGCTTATGCTTCCAATTATGTATGTTATAACAAACTTGAACGCAACAAAGAATAAGTACCTCTATAGGTGCTACCGATGTTGCGGCATAACATCCTCCGGAGAAATATTGCAGATTCCTTGGGGTATGAGACCTTTTAATAAGCTTGATACATCTCATAAATTGATGGTGTGAAAGCGCTTTAAGCTCTTAATTATGTATGTTATAACAAACCTGAACGCAACAAAAAATAAGTACCTCTATGGGAGCTAGCGACATTGCGGCATAAGATCCTTCGGAGAAATATTGCAGTTTCCATGGGGTACGAGACCTTTTAATATGCTTGATACATCTCGTAATTGAAGGTGACCATTCTCCTCCATTATGGCTACTTTTCTGAGATTATGAGGAAGTTGTTTGTGCGTTATTGATCTTATCTTGTAAATCAAGTCTCATTGCACAGCAAACTAATGAAATGTGAAATGTCAGAATGGATCGTGTTAGATGCCACTTCTCAGCTTGGATTAACTTAATTTTGTATCTTTTCTTACACTTTTTAACTTTATTTTCGTTTAAACTTCTTGTTATGGTTTTGCAGGCCTGTGACCAATTTCGATGAAGTTACTTTCCACTTTATTGATTGCATACACCAGCATTTGCAGAAAAGCAGAGTAAAGGTACTGCTTAAACTTTTGTAACTCATGCTCTTATTGGTGCACGTCATTGTCGACTAAGAAGCTACATGATATGCTGGTTATTACGAAAATTTATGGTTAACATGTATAGCCACTCACACTGGAGTTGCAGGGTGATGCCAATGCTGATTCCCAAATGGCTGATTTTTCCACAAGCACTCCAATGAGTAACAAATCAAATGGGTCTCTGGTAGCTCCCACAAGTGAAGTATGTGAAACACAAGAACTTGTTTTGGTTTTTGAAGTTTTTGACTGTTTACTTGCATATTAGATCCAGAATACATTGAAGTACATGATCACATGAGATTGTATTCTTCTTCGTATAGATTTCTGGACAATTCTCTGTTGATGGACTTAAGGGCTGTGACCAGAAGGTCCTTGAATTTCTACAACAAAACTAGTAAGATAAATCTCCGAAGTCTTTACGTCTCCATAAGTTTTCCCCTTCTATCTATTAGGCCAATACTGATTTATAGGCACTAGAGATGCTAATTATTCTTCATTATAAGTGGCTGCTTGGCTCTGGAGAATATCTTGTCTTTGTGGAGAAATGGTGCTTCCCAGTGGATGAATTTTAGCATTTTGATAGATTTAGCTATAATTTTTGTTCCTTTGATGGAATGCAACATAACTGAAGCTGTTCCTTGGGGTTGAATGGAAATGTTGATTCGTGATTTATTTTTAGCTTGCTGAACCTTTTTCATTCGCGGATTTCTGTAGTGCACAAGAAAAGGGTGTCCACAGAGATGAAATCGCGCAACGACTGAAAATTTCTGTCAATAAGATCATGTACTCTCTCTCTCTCTCTCTCTCTCTCTCTGTTTTTTTACTCTTTCTCAGAGCATGCACGCACTCATGCATCACACCGGACCCTCACTTACACTAACTACATACTTGTGAATGGTTTCCCTTTCTTTTTAATTTCTTTTGGTCAACAGGGAATCAATCAGGACTCTTGAAGAGGAGGGTCTGATATATTCAACTATTGATGAATATCACTATAAATCAACTACGGATGCTTAAATGGTGGAACAAGTTGCTAGTTCTGCTTTACTTGTGGGTACTATTGTGTGTTCTTATTTTTGCACACTTCCCTCTTTCCTGTACAAAAAGAAAGGCAATTTTAGGGATGCTTGGGTATGGACCTCTTTTTTCTTTTGTTGGTTAGCTCTACTCTGCGTTGTTATTGACTTGTGAATTTTAATTTAGCACTGAACTTTTCGCTGTCATAGGGGCCCATGAATTCATTTCTGCACTTGGTAGTTATAAAATGGAACCGATATGTCTCTCCCATGGAGGGCCAGGTTCATGTAAATAGATGGTTCAAGTTAGCATTTAACCCAATGTAGTTCAGGGAAATGAATCTGAAATTAATTACTGTACGCTTGCAATGCATCTATGTTTTCAGATGGCCTTTGCAGAGACATGCTGGACGAAGAAACATGGATCTTCTCCTTTTTCCTCAACCGAATTGCTTGAAATCTTGTTTTAGCGATCTTGGTCAATCTAGTCTCTGCTTCACTTGCTTGCCTGTGTACTGCAAAATGAATGCTTCTCGTGTATAAATTGTTTCCTTATAGATTTTTAAGATGGCAATCCTACATTAGCGGACCATGTGTAAAGACGTGGATGGTTCTGGGAATACCTGTTTACAGGTAAGCATGACATGAACGCATTAGACACCTGCATGGAGAAAAAGTACATTGTGGCCTCTCGTTTGTTGGTTAATAATGAATCTACCCATGTTGAAAGGAAAATCTCATTGGAATCAGTTTGGTAAGTTTCTAAATGCGCCCGTGAACGTCATGGATCTGTACTAGTCATCTCGAATTGGATCCTTTCGATTTAGAAATCGAAAATGGACTACTGAGAAAAATTACGTGGCGGGGCCATTGAATAGCTGGAAAAGCCTGGGCCCTGGCCCCTTTATGGCAGATTTTGGTGCACGAACTCCTTTTTTATACTGAGATGATAGAACAAGAGGCGTGTGAAGTGTAACTTTCTGTTTGGTATAATTCATGATTGATTCGACATTTTGTTGACACCTAAATTTTGGCGATCATTTAGTCGTAATTTGCATAGAAAATTAGGGATTAAATTTTAACCCTTAAACAAAACTATTAAAATTGCATAACATATAGTTTAGGTTCATTTAGGATAATTGCATTCCGCATCGAATCGACGGTGGCAATCGAGTTTAAAATTTGTCGAACGAGACTCGGCTTGCTCGGAGGGCAAGGGCTGGAAATTACAAGTCAAACGGGCTTGGTTTTAATTTGAGCTTAATTCAGCCCATTGTGCTTAATTAAATAAAAGCCCAAATTAATTCAGTCTGCTTAAAATTAAATGATAATTAAAGCTTAAGTTCAAGCCTAAACCCATTACAACTAGCAAACCCATCTAATTGACCTAGATTAGCATTATAAATATGTCATTAGGTCACACAATTATGGGGCTCACAAAAATTTCAGATATGAAAATTAGAGAGAGTGAAAGTGGAAGTGAGAAGGAGAGAGAGATCGGCGTCGTGCACCTCGCCGCCGCTGTGCCCCTTGTCGTGCGCCGGGCCCCTCCGCACGCCGGCGCCCTTGCAGCCGCACGTGGCTGTTGTTGCTGGAGACGCCATGGCTCACCCGTCGCCACGCCCCATCGTGCCAACCGCCGTTGACGCGTCGCTACTGCCTCGCCGTGCGCTGCCCCTCTGCCTTGTCCAGCCGTGTGCAGCCGTCTCCCATCACTGCCTCCCTCCGCCGTGCCTCACAGCGCAGACTGCCGCCCACCACACCTCACCGTGCCATCCACCGCCTGCCCTCCGCGCTACTGCCACCGCTAGTCACCTCGCGGACAGTCGTGTCACTGCCCTCCATAACATCGGCGATCGCTAGCTACTACCCTCCACAGCGCAGCCGTCCGAACAGCCTTGCCGCTGCCTCTGTCCGGAGCCGCTCGACGCCGTGACACGCCCGGAGACGCCCTGCTCCGCCCATCCTCGCCGCCACGACGTCGCTGCCCAGAGACGTCACCGTCCATAGCCGCGCCACACCGTTGCTATCCACGCCGTGCCGCTGCCTGGAGACGCCGCCGTTGCCACCACCACCGTCGCCGTTCCTGCTGTGAGCCCTCACCGTTTCCGACTCACCGACGCCGCAATCCCGATCCGCCGTGTCGCTCATCCCGATCTGTAATCCAAATTTGGAAACATTTCAAATTAGGTAAGATTATTATCTTAATATTTTTTCGAAATATTTAGTTTCCTAGTTTGAATGTTTGGAATATTTCGTGAATACTTAGTGGATAATTAGATATCTTAAGATAATTTTCCGATGTCCGCAATATTTGAAAATATCCAAAATTAGGAATCAGCAACGTATCTGGACGACTATCCGACCTTATCTCTAAAGTACGATACGCGGCGATACGGAAAATTGTTATCTTATTCATAATCACTTGGATACGATAATGAATTTTATCTACTTTCCAATTTTGAACAATCAACTTTTCGTCAATATCTATAACCCTATAGATATGATCGTTAGTTCGATTTCTTTGCTTAATTTGAATTTGAAACAAATCTTGCGGATCGCGTGAATTGGTTTTAATCGTGGTGGTATCTATCTATTTGATTTATTTCTTTTAAAAAGAAAATTAAAAAAATATCAGTTAGGATTTAAATTAGAAATTTTTGCATGTTTAGGGAACCATAAATATATCTAGAAGATAGAGTAAATATTTAATTTAAATTAGAACTTGAGATAATATATTTCCCAGTTTAAATTAGGTGTTATTCTAATCTTAATAGATTATTTATGTTATTTTTAAATTTCGAATTTTCATAAAAAAACCCAAAAAAGTAATTTTAGGATAGAATAAATCATTTTCTTTAGGATAGATTGCATTCTTAATTTGGGTAAGTTAAAATGGATCCAGACTGCATGCCAAAATATTTTTTTTTAAAAGAAAAGGTACCGAAAGGGCATTAGACTAGATCTAGCGTAATCAAGTCCGAGCTTAGAATCTCTGTTTCGTAGGAATAAAACATATCTCCCTATGTTTTATTTAGGTTTCTAATTGACCTACCACAAATAGATTAGTGACGACTTCGAGCATAAAAATATTTGCATGTTAAAGACTGAAATCCTAAGTTGCGAATTGGTAGGGTTTGGGAGGTCCCGAGTTAAGCTTAGTTTTAATAATCCATTAGCCTAAAAAGGAAAAATTTTTATGTCGCGATAGCTTGGCGACTCCGCAGGGGATTTGAGTTAAAACTCTTAGTGGATTTAGGCCAGTTTTTCTTTTCAAAAAATATTTTTGCTTGGCAACGAGGATCCCAGGTACGTCCCTAACATTTTAGGTTTTAAATGTTTTTGCAGAATGGGAGGTATAAGGGGAGGCGTGATTGTTAACCTTTGTTTTGTAGGGAGGTGTTTGGATGTATGATTTATTTTATGCATGAAGCGCTGTATGATATAACCTGTTGTGCATGCCTTGTATTTACACTACACCGCACACACTACCCGCTGCCGGACCTGGGCGGCATAGGTTTAAGATGGTACTGAGATAGTGGATACTCCGACCACACTCATGTGGTACGGGTTGCCCTCCTTGGTCCCGAAATTTTCTTTCATGGTGTCATTGAGTACCCACTACGGTTGCACCCTTTGCAACTCGGGTCGGCTCCTTGACTAAGCCGGAGTCAGGGGAATCTCAGCCTAACCACCACCATGACTGGTTTAGCTCGGTAATCCTCGCGTCTCCATTTTGCGAGCCAAAGTATAGATAGAAATCGAACCTCACATTTCATATATGCATATCCATGTGATTGCCATTATTCTACCGGGTGACGTAAGTTTTCCGAACCTTTATCTTGCAATTTATTTACGTTTCGTATTTTTCTTTGGTCGGTCCATGACATTAGGTTAGTTATGAGTCTTGGTCTATACACTATGGGAGAGGCAGACATCCAGATTTTTTATGCTTCTATGGACGAGCTCCGGGCCTGGTGGAATTTACTTAGTCCGACCAACCGCAAGCTAGTTGAGGGCCACATTGGGAGGTTTCTCCCCTTATTGGAAGTCAAAGTCCGTACCGGCCTCGTTCGAGCATTAGCACACTTCTAGTGTCCCGAGACCTCTGCCTTTATATTCGGTATGCACGAGCTCACCCCGACTTTGAAAGAATATAGCGTGATCATTGGAAAACCTTTGGAGTCGGAATTAGTCACACCACCCTTGGGAATCAACTCCACTTTAATGTTCTATGAATTTTTGAATGTCGGAAAAGATAAATTAGGAAAAGTTTTGAAAGCAAATTGTGGGACATGTCCTTTTTCATTCCTGAGTCAATGTTTTGAAAAAGCCATATCTTTTCAAAAGGGCAGAATCTTTTTGCTAGCATTTTTCGGGTTCGTGATTTTTCCTCACTGCAAGAATGTATGTAATCCGTCAATCCGTCCAAGGAGAATTCTGATGCCTGGGCTTCTTCATGCTTCCTCGTGTTAAAACTTTCTTGAAAAGAATTTCAAAGAAAGAGTAAAAAACCAAAAAAGCTTGCCGTCACCCCGACCGAACCACACCGCCGCCGTCGCCGAGATCGCCCGTCGCCAGCTTGCCCACGCGGCATGCGAGCTGCAGCCCGCCGCAGCGTTCGCCGCGACCATGCTTCGCCGAGCAGCCGGCCAACTCGTCCGACCGCTCGCCTGACGCCGTGTCGCCTCGACCATCGCCGGTTCGCCCTCCCCTGAGCCCCCAGTCCTTCCTCTCTTGCCTCCACCACCTCCGGTTGTCCTTCTCTCCTCCGGGCGCGCAGGGTCCTGCTCGCGTCGCGGCTAGCTCGCCGCACTCCGGCGCTGCCCAGCCGCCACCCAGCCTTCCGGCCAACTCCCCAGCCCCTCGCCGTCCGCCGTGCTGCCCGACTACTGCTGGTTCGCGCCCCCTCAGCCCCCCAGCTCTCTCTCTCTCTCTCTCTCTCTCTCTCTCTCCCTTCCCTTCGCACCCAGCTTGCTGCTTGAGCTGGTCGCGTCCGGCCGCCGCCACGCCGGTCACAGCCCAGCGTCACCCAGCCGCCCAGCCGTCCGTTCTGCCCGTTGCTCGCCAGCGCCATCACCCTCGCCGCCTCAGCCAGCCAGCTCGCCGGCCAACTTGCCCGAGCTCGCCGGCCAGCCAGCTCGCCGGCTAGCTTGCCCGAGCTCGCCAGCTCGCCGCTGCCCGCCGTCCTCCCGTCGTCGCCGCCCGTCGCAGCTCGCCGGCCAACCAACTCTAGCCGGCCACCAGCTCAGCCCGCCAGCCGGCCGAGCGTCCCCGGGCCGTGGCCGAGCAGCCTAGGCCGTGGCCAAGCTCGCTCGGCCGAGGCCGTGCCCGTGGCCGAGCGTCTTAGGCCGTGCCAGCCACCGTGCCCGTTGCCCGTAGCCGTCCCAGCCCCGTGCCCGGCGCCTTGCCCGTCCAACAAGGCGCGTCGCCCGTCCGTTCGCCCGTGCGCCCCCGGGCACGCCGCGCGGCCACTGCGCCCGCGCGCCAGGCATGCCGACCGGTCATTGTGCCCTTGTTGGCCGGCCACCGCGCCCGTGTGGCCCGCGCCCGCGCCTAGTTCGGTACTGTTCACCCGGGCCATTTTAGGCCCGAGTCGACTTTTCCCGGGCCAAAACTTGGTAAGTGACTTCCTAAACCCTACCTAGTACTTTGGGTATTATTAGACTTGTCTAGAGATTAATTAGAGCCGGTTTAGAAGCTAAACGTGGATTAGGGTCAATATTCGTATGTGAGTATTTGTTAGATTAAATTGTGATAATTGTGAGGCTTAATTAGCAGCTAATTATGGTGGGTTAATTATCCGTATTGCCATGACGTGTGTGGGGAAAATTAATGTGTGATTGTGGCCGGCTTCAATGTCGGAATCGTGAGTCCGTGATTTGGAATTGGGATGACTGTGGGTGCATATTTGCGGCTATTGATGGTGAGTCAATGATTGGTTGTTGTGGCATTCGTGGGTAAATTGGATGTTCGTATGTGGCCGTTTGATTGTCGAGTTTGTGGGTTGGTGTGGCGTGTCGAGAATTAGATTGAGTTGTGAATATGGGTTGTTTGATGAAATTGATGTGAAATTGATTGAATTGAATGGCGTGTGCTTGCCTGTCGATTTGAAGCCCGGATCGATCGGAGGGCTACGGACTTGGGACGTGTTGACGGCGGTCCGTGTGAAGGCATGACTGGCTGATGGGCCAATTGGATGCGGGCTTGAGACGTGCGGACGGTGGCCCGTTAAAGGTGTGTTAGACCGGGACGTATTTACGTCGGTCATTGGAAAGTGAATGGCCGGCGTGCCAGATGGGCCTGAGGCGCCGTAGCGCGGGCAGTGAGAATGGGCCTGAGGCGCAGTAGCGCGGGCAGTGAGAATGGACCTGAGGCGCAGTGGCGCGGGTCGTGAGAAAGATGTTCAGCCACGCATGCGATTTGAGTGTGACTGAATTGGCTGATTGAGTGTGATTGAAGTGGCTGGTTGAGCGTGTGATTGAATTGGCTGACTGAATTGGTGGGATTGATTGAGTGTAAGTGTGGTTGGTATTCGAGCGATTGTATGGTGTTATTTAATTACCATTATTGTTTTATCACATGACGACTAACGTGCAGGGTTTACATGGGTTTGATAGTAAGGTGAGTATAATGATGTGAATTTTATATCTTATGGGGCAAATTACATGTACGACTTGTCTGGGTACGCATTGGCCTACGTGGGGTATAGGGGGTTGCTTATTGAGACTCGTTCTCACGGTTATTATATAACCATTTCAGATTCGCAATCATGAGGGATTGGAGACGCTTCAAGGGTATCTCGGAGATCGAAGACGAGTCAAGTACTCGGTATTTGGAGTCCCCCTTTTTGTAGAGGAGTTAAGTTTGCGAACCACTGCCCTTTGAGGAACGTGGTTCTGTTGTTGTGGCCTAGCTTAGGGAATTGTCTTTTGTGGACGTCGTATGTATTTGTCAAGTGTAGAAATTTCAGTTATTTGTTTATTGCCATTGCTGCCTCTTGTCATTATTAATTGTCCGGGTTATTTCTATTTATTTCCGCGTGTGCTTAATCTCTGATGTTTAGGTTGGGTCGGCGACGTGCCTGGGACGTCGCATTCAATGATCGACCATCGAGGGGTGTCGCGAGCTCGTTAGGGTTCGGGGCGTGACAAAAGCTACCAATTAATCTTGAGGAGAGGGATCACTCACTGAATGTTACATTCATAATAGCATACCATCCAAGAGAAATAACATCAAGCCTTACGAATTTTGGAAAGGTCGTAAACCAAACTTGTCATATCTTATAGTGTGGGGGTGTTTAGTATATTACAGAGTATTAAATCCTAAGAGAGCAAAACTTGGTCCAAGAACTATCAAAAGTGTCTTTCTTGGATATGCTGCAAATAGTAAAACTTATAAGCTTCTCAATTTAGAGTCTAATGTCATTGTAGAATAAAGAGATGTTGAATCCTTTGAGAATAAATATTCTATAGGTTTTGCAATTATTGAAAATAATGTTCAAATGCAAGATGCAAATAATTCAAAAGCTATAAAAAAACACAAGTAGATTCTCATGATAAAGAAACAAATTATTATAAAAACTTGATTGAATCTAGGAGAAGCACTAGAGTAAGAAAATTGAAAGATGTAGGTCCATAACTCATGTTTTCCTTGTTGAAGGAGACATGTATAATAATGTGGCAAATAAATTTCCTTTAGTGTTAAATCTAGAAGATAATCCTGAAAGTTTTAATGATGCTATGCCTTCTAGAGATGCTTTTTTTGGTAAGAAGCTATAAATGATGAAATGGACTATGTCCGATAATACTTGGGTATTAGTTGATTTACCAAAAGGTTCCAAATTAGCGAGCGCAAATGGGCTAATTCTAATGGTTCTATCCAAGCTTTTAAGGATAGATTAGTGGCCAAGGGGTATAAACAAAAAGAAGAAATATATTATTTTGATAGATATGCTCTTATAGCATGGATAACATCTATTCGAATTTTTTTTGCATTAGCATCCATTTAGTATCTTTGAATTCATCAAATCGATGTCAAAACCACATTCTTAAATGGAGATTTAAGTGAGGAAATTTACATAGAACAACTAGAAGGTTTTGTTATTTATGGAAATGAAAATTAAAGTATGCAAATTGGTCAAATCTCTTTACGGGTTTAAGCAAGCACCTAAGTAGTGGCATGAGAAATTTCATTCAGTTATATTATCTAATGGTTTCACACATAAAAAAGTGTATTTATTCTAAATTCACTAAAGACTATGGTGTTTTAGTTTGCTTATATATTGACGATATGCTTATTTTTAGAACTAATATGACTGGATTCATTGAGACTAAGAAGTATATAACTTCCACATTTAAAATGAAATATTTGGGTGAAGTAGATACTATCTTGGGTATTAAAGTTAAAAATATAGTAGGAGTTCTTCTTTGAGCCAAAGTTGTTAGGTTGAAAAAATGTTAAATAAATTTAAACATCATCCTTTCAAAGAAGTGAGTACTCCATTTGATTCTAGTATTAAATTAATTATAAACTAATAGAATAGTAGCACAACTTGAATATGAGAGTGCTATAGGGTCTTTAAACTTGAAATTGCTTTTTTCATGTGTAAGTTCAGTAGATATACTAGTAATCCAAGTATAGAACAATGGAATGCTATTACCAGAAATTTTTTTCTTATCAAAAGAGAATTAAAAATTTGCAATTGTTCTTCGAGAATGTATCATTTTGGGAATTGCAACAATTTGTTTAATCGATACAAATTGTGACCCAAATCTTGCAGTTATTTCGATTCTAGCAAATGATGATGCGATAGTATAATAATTGTCTGGCTATGTTAGAAGGATACACTGATTCTAGTTGAATTACAAGTGTAGGAGATAATCAATCCACTTCTATATGGATTTTCACATTAGGTGTGGATGTGCTATATCTTAGGCAAGCAAGAAACAAACACGTACAACTCACTTAATAATAGAATCTGAATTCATTGCTTTAATAGCAAGTGTCAAAGGGACTAAATGGATTAAAAATTTGTTGTTGGAGATCAAATTATAGTTTACTCCTATGCCTTCTATTTCTATTAATTGTGATAGTCTTGCTACTTTGGCAAGAGCTTGTAGTAGCACTTATAATGACAAGTCTAGACAATTAGTCTAAGAAATGAGTATGTGAGATAATTGATTTAGGATGGTATCATAACAACTGTCCATGTAAGGTCAAGCAATAATCTAACTGATTCCTTTGCAAAGGCTCTAACAAAAGAGCCGGAAAAGATTACCTCAAAGAAATGGAACCGAAACCCTTTGACTAAAATCACCAATAGCGGTAACCCAACCAAATGCTAATATATTACTAGTTATAAGGTTTAATGAGTAAAAACAAGTTATTGAAAGTGATTGTTTTACACTAACATTATTTCGGACACGAGAAGTTAGTATCGTTTGTCACGTTTTTTTTTGTAAGTTGAGTTATATTCTTAATAAAGTATAATACAAATTAGTGAAGAGTTTATTAGTAACATAAACACATAGTAGATACTTTGCCTATATGAGCTTAGAAGTAGTGTCGCTTCTTATGAAAGTTAGAGTTACTTTCTAGAGAGCTCATAAAACAGGAATAAGCACAATGCCATAATAGTGCTAAGTAAATTATAGAACTTTGAAGACCAAAAAACAAGTTATAGAACTTCTCGTTGAAACAAGATATTAATATATATGCAGTATATTCGATTCTATTATAAAATTAACAAGTTTAAAGCAACAGCTACTTGTAACTTTTATAAAATTTCTAAATATTTGCACTAAATAAATGTTTTACTCGAAAGAGACCTTCATGTATGTATATTAATCTTATGGAAATTTTGGCTATATATTTTCAAAAATTTATGTTTGTAATTTTGTTGTACAAACAAAATTGATGATTGTCGATAGTTTGTTTGTAAAACAAACAAAGAGATTCCTTGTCCCACAACGAAAAGATAGGAGTGTGCGGATCAATATATAAGTGGAAGGCTTCTAACCTAACAATTAAAGACCATGGGCTAAGTGGACTAGGCCCTATAGTATATATTTGCATGGGAGTGTGTGAATAATTGCATGATTATCAGGTGCACTTAGCACTTTGCACGCTCGTGGATCAAAATTGACACTAATCAATGATAATTTTTTTAAAATTCGAATTTATAGTTTTTAAAACATGAAAAGTTGTGTCTTTTTGAAGGATTGTACCTGTTCAAACATAATTTTTCACTATTATAAATTTGACATTTTTGATTCGACAATTTTCACTTTTCAGTTTTCTTTTCTTTCTTAAAATACAGCTTTTATTCTCCGATGGTTTCTTTTTTAGAGTCCTTGAAGAAATACCAGAATTGCTATATGGTATTTTTATTTTGTGACTTTGTTGTATCTTGGAGGATTTTGGCCAGTAACCATTATCAATCTTGTGAGGCAAATAATTCCTTAAAGACATAATATTTACACCTCAAAGTCTGATTCCATTCTTTCCAAAAAAAAAATTTTAATAGTGCACGCATTCATGTTAGGTTAGTTTGGCTCATTTCCTTTTAGTAAATTCTTGTGCTTACAATCTCCAAGTCCAACTTGCGGAGATAAATACTGGCTGGGTATTTAATAGGTCGCAAGAGAGTTTCAGGTTCCTAATTGTAGTTGAAAGAGTCTCGTCAAATTTTTTGAATCATCGATCGGGTTTAAATGTGTCGGGGATATACTAGTTTCTTGTCAGAAAAGGGCGTACAAATTCAGCCATCCCAATTCCGTCTCACTTGAGGTGAACACCAACCATCTTATCGTCAAGTCCTAAGCGTTTTGGTGCAATATTTGCCTGCCTTATCCCGGGGACACGGCTACGTAGCTCGAATTGCTCCTATCTGTTTCCTAATCAACCAACTTAACTTGCATATACATTCTTGATTTCGCAGCAGCCAATCATTTAGTCAGGCGACACAATGTACGTCACATTTCCCCTATGCAAGCAAATGGGAAACATCTTTCTTCCGTTCATATCGGGATCGATTTACCAGGCTCGGACAATTTATTCTAGGTGGTTAAAAATGCTTCTCTCTCTCTCTCTCTCTCTCTCTCTCTCTCTCTCTCTCTCTCTCTCTCTCTCTCTCTCAATACATAATGAGAGCCGGTTTGGACATCCCAGCTTTAGAGTGCGAGCGTAGGACTCATGGTTTGCCAATAGTGCAACTTGGGCGTGGATTTTCTTTAGGGCCGTACAGATCTGGGGACCAAAGAAAACTTTAACGTGTCGTGTTTCACGCAATCGTGAGAAAACGATAATAACATGCAATCGCGAGAGAACGATAATAAGCATTACGGGGTAAGTACAACGCAAGTGCCATAACTTTTGTACGGAGGACACGTAAGTGCCATAACTTTTTTTGGCTCACTTGAGTGCCATAACTTCCAAAAAAAATATCACTTAAATGCTACTTACGAGCTGATCGTGAGGGCCCAAAACCGCGGCTTTTCCGGCCGAACGGTGACCTTCCCGGTGAGGCAACCATCACCAACTTGAAGAGGGGGTGTCGGTGCATTATTCCATGGCCTCCGTTCGTCTCGAAATTCCCGTTTTAGCCTTTGTTGATGAAGGTAAAAATGTTTCGTAGTCACACAATTTATTGAGTTGATTTGTATGACTATGAAGCATTTTTACCTTCGTCAACGGAGGTTAAAACGGAAATTTTGAGACGAACGAAGGCCATGGAATGATTCACCGACACCCTCCCCTTTTTAAGTTGGTGGTGCTCGCCTTGCCGGGAAGGTCACTGTTCGATCGGAAATGCCGCGATTTCAGGCCCTCACGACTGGCTTGTCAGAGGGGTTGGTTGTGAGGGCCCGAAACCGTGGCTTTTCCAGCCAAACCGTGACCTTCCCTACGATGCGAGTACCACCAGCTTGAAGAGGGGGTATCGGTAAATCATTCCATGGCCTCTGTTCGTCTCGAAATTTCCGTTTTAGCCTCCATTGACGAAAGTAAACATGCTTCGTAGTCACACAATTTATCGAGTCGATTTGTGTGACTACGAAACATTTTTACCTTCATCAACGGAGGCTAAAACGGAAATTTCGAGACGAACGAAAGCCATTGAATGATTCACCGATACCTCCCCTTCAAGCTGGTAGTGCTCGCCTAGCCGGAAAGGTCATCATTCGGCTGGAAAAGCCGCGGTTTTGGGCCCTCACGACCAGCTCGTAAGTGACACTTAAGTGATCTTGTTTTTTTGAAAGTTATGGCACTCAAGTGAGACAAAAAAAATTATGACATTTAAGTGTCCTCCGTACAAAAGTTATGACACTTGCGCTGTACTTACCCCAAACATTACCGTTACACGTGCGCTCTCTGTCACACGCGCTTTCTATCGCGCTCTCTGTCTTTCTCTCTCTCTTCCCTCACCTTCCTGCTTGGATCTGGGAAAGAGGAGGGTCCTTCCTCATATTGCGGTCTCTGCGTGATCATTTGCCTTTTTGAAGGTTAGTTCGTTTACTTTTTTAGGTAAGGATCTTGCAAGAGGGCCCAAAAAGATAGAAAAAAAAATATTGAGAACAACGGTTGTACATCAGACGATCTTGTACTTTAGCTGACGGAAGACGTTGCTTTCTTTATTCACAACCGCACGACAAAATCTTGGAGCGGGGAAGAACTTGTCTTTTCCCATGTACTCTTCTGCCGGTAAAAGCACTGTTGTCACAAGTAGAATTACGGAAGCGAAGCAGGCTCTTCCGGAAGAGTACAGTTAGCTGGCGGCGTCTACCGACACTTAAAACGTTTGACAATGTAGGGTTTTTCAATGCTACTACTAGGGTTATGCAACCTGATCAATTCTATCCAAGAACTAGATTGGACCGCCGTGAAAATCGGTCCTATTCCCAATTCCGAATTTTTGGGACCTATAAGAATCGGTTCGGTTTCTAGTTCTGAATGAAGAATCACTCGGGAACCAAACCAAATTTAGAACTGGTTTCATATAGCCCAAAACCCTAGTTTTTCTCTTGGCATCATTTTCTCTATTTCTCTTTTCTCTCCAACGTCACTTAGACACTTCACAAGTCTCTCTCTCTCACTCGCTACTCATCCCCCTTGCTTGTTCGAGCCTTATAACCCTCGCTCGTTCCTGGCTTGTCTTTGCTCGTTGGCCCTCATTTATCTTTTACTTTGAACCGTTTTGTTGCTCATATTATTTTGCTATAAAAAATGTAATAAAAAAATGAACAAAAGAAAAACAGGTTCTTAGATAGAACCTATAACCAGGCCAAAAATATAGGGTAGGTTCTACGGTCGATTATTAGGCAAACAAGGTAGGTTACAGCTTCCAAAAACTATGAACCGGTTCTAATATGGTAGGTTCTCAATTGCAAGTATGAAAGTTACCTACTCTAGAATCAATTACCCCTACTTGCGACAATCTAAGGGAGGTGGTGACTATCGGACTTGTTAATCGCGAACCATGTCGGTTTTTGTGTGTTAATGGCATTTTGTATGGGGCTTATGACAAAATAATGTTATTACGGCGGATATAGCAATCGGCCTTCGGGTGGACCTTATATAGAATGGGCTTTCGAAAAGTCTCAAACGTCCTCATTGAGAGTTGCTCTGTGAGAGTGTTCCGTTGTCTCTGACTAGGTCTTTGAATCACATGTTTCATCCTGCTCCCAGCTTGCCTTGCTCTCGAGTTGGCCCTTCTACTCGACTAAGTAGTATTCCACTTGTGCAGTGGATGCATGGGCTAGCTGCTATATTTTCTTCAAACCATGCGTCTGATTGGTTGGTTAAAAACGTGGACATTACCCACCTTTAATTTTAGTTAAGTTTGCATGTGAGCAATGCCCATAACTTGTAAATGTGCTAATTAGAGGCATTCCTCCAATTACGAATGGAGGACAAGATAGCCCGTACAGAGGACTCCTCAACCGCGCCGGTGGAAACTTACATGTTTTCTACATGCAAATGGTGTTACTATAAGAACAAGTTGCACGTTGACGTACATAATGATTGAACCGACACGGCTCAAATAATGCTTATGATAAATGCTCTCACTGATAAGTGAACTTGGGACGCCTTATTATTGAGGTCGTCCCGTCTTCATTGACTAATTTGCAAGGGGTCTTAGGTGGTACGAGTATTGCATAATTGCATGCGTAAACATCAAGGAAAAAACCCTACATATGTTCGGCAGCCTAATATGAATTGACAGACTTGCCTTGTATGCATGGCCGAGAAGAGAAATTGCGATCGACGTGACCTGTTATCACGTAACGTGGACCCTAATTATTGGTTGCACCCTTTCTAATTTCAACACAATTTTTATATCTAGAAATTTCCCTGACCAATTGATATTGACACGCGTGTAGAAATTTTGTATAGCTTTTCTATATGTAGCATGCATTAATGGTGTTTACGAGACAATATTGTCTTCCGATAGAGTCAATCTAACGTGAACCCGAAAGGCCGTATTCGGTATAAGTAATGTAGGCCGGGAAGGAATCTCGATTCCAAAGTTCTTTCCTTAGGCTTGCAATCGTAGCAGGGGGAAATAGGCATTCCGGTCTCGATAACAAGAATTAACGTCCCTTTCCGACAACATAAAATGGGCAGAAGGACAATATTGATGCCATAACTTTTGTACGACGATCACTTTAGTGTCATAACTTTTTTTCGAATTACTTTGATGCTAAAATCGGAAAAAAAATATCACTTTAGTGACTCCAACCAAAAAACTGACGTGATATTTATTTATTTTTAAATAATCTAACTTGTACACATGGAAATTATGTGACTTTTTTTTGAATTTTTTTCTTTTTTTTATTTTTTTCTTCTTCGGCGAGGGCCGCCCTCGCCGGATTTGGCGAGGGCCACCCTCGCTGGAGTCGGGCAGACCTCGCCCGAGCGGGCGAGGGCGACGCCGGCGAGGACGACCCTTGCCCAACCCAGGCGAGGGCTTCCCTCGCTGGCCTAGGTGAGGGTCACCCTCACCGGCCCAGCGCTGGATCTGGCGAGGGCGACCCTCGCTAGATCCGGCGAGGGCGACCCTCGCCTGGGCCAGCAAGGGAAGCCCTCGCCTGAGTCGGGCGAGGGCCGCCCTCACCGGTGTTGAGCAAGGGCGACCCTCTCTCGCCTAGGCGAGGGCCACCCTCAGACGCCCAGGCGAGGGCCGCCCTCGCCAGATACGGTGAGGGCAACTCTTGCTAGAGAAGAAAAAAAATAAAAAAGCAGAAAAATTCAAAAAAAAATAAAAAAGTTAAATTTATGTGGCATTTTCCTTTTTTTTTATTATTTTAATATAATTTAAATTTTATTTTTCTAAAAAAATACACGTTAGCGGACTAAATTTTATTTTTAATGCTGACTGGACTTCTCCGGCGAGCCATGGACCTCTCCGGCGAGCCATGTCAGCGCCACGTAGAATTTCCGGTGAGCCACGTCAACATTGACACCAAAGTGATCGTTTTTAAAAAAAGTTAGCACCAAAGTAATCCGAAAAAAAGTTATGACACTAAAGTGATCGTCGTACACAAGTTATGACATCAATAGTGTCCTTCTACCACATAAAATGTTTATCCTTGAGTTCGCCTCTACTTTGCTTTCTTCTCCTCTTCTTCTTCTTCTTCTTCCGTAGCTTCTTCTTAAAGACGTAATTACTGTTCGATGCGACGTACGTGCTGTCAGGTGGAGCGCGCCGTCATAGTTTTGGTATTTTGAATAACAAACTTTCAGATGTTCGCTGGACGTGGAAGTGACTTTGGCTATCATATTTTCTGGGTGGCTACCGGACTTTCCATGGCTTCTAGAGAAGTATTGAAGTTTAAGTGTGGAAAGAAAGATCCAGAAGGAACGGTAGGCGACTTGTGTAGTAATTTAGATAAACCCTACTTTACATAGATTATATTACTTAGGTATGATTTTGGTTGGTCCGAGAAGATAAAATGTGTGTCTTCTTGGGCAGCGTGGGCAAAGATTAATTAATTGACAACATCTCCAATGACCTTCCATTAAGGTTAGATTAAAAGACAACCAATGCGACAAGCTTTGACGACCCCTTTTCACGTGCAAGTCCAATAAAGCGAAACCCGAGTCTCGTACCATGTAAGAATGTCCAACTCAAAAACTTAACGCGGAACATATATGTCCCATAAGCAAGGGATGCGGAATGCTTTAATGCTCCCCTTCACGAGTGAGCTTGGGAACGAAACATGGACTTTGACGGGCCACATGGAAAACAAATTGAGGTAGAACTCGGCTCTAATACCCCGTTAGAATGCCCCACCCAAAAGATTAAACTTATAAATGGAAAGGACCATATGTTCGTAAAGAATATATAAAACTCGTAAATAAGCAGTGCGAGGTGATTTGACAAATCAAATTTTCTCACGTCCATCTTTTGAATTTCGATCTCGAATAATGAGATTTTCTCTCTGAGAGTTCACCTTTTATATTTTTAATTAGTGAAGGTCCATCCAACTAATTATCATATAGCAAGTAATCTCATCGCTGCAATCACAAATTTTTGGCATGCGTGTGTGGAAGATGAGGTTTAGTCTGGTTTAATTCCAAAGAGTGGTCCCCAAAATTACTCATGACGATGGAAAAAAAGAAAAGTACGAGTGCAAGGCAAGGGTAATAATTGGACGTGTAGAATGCAGCCTCGACAAAATAAAAACAGGAACCATATCAGGGTGAATTCCCTAAAAAATCATCAATTTTAGGTCAAATCCCAAATCTGTTCTGAACTTCTTTTTATCTCAGAAAAAATCTCAAACTTTAAGTCCAGTCCCAAATCTGCCCCGAACTTTTTTTTGTCTAAGAAAAAATCCCAAACTTTAAATCAAGTCCCAAATCTGCCCCAAATTTTGTTTTGTGAAAAAAAAATACCAAAATTCAATTTATTTTTAAAAAAATACCCCCGTTATCCAGTCCCAACTTGATGTAGCATTTCCACACTGATAACAAATTCACATTAGCAAAGTAATAGAGTAATAGGTATATACCGACGTCGCATTTTCATTTCGATAACAAATCCAATCCAATAAAAATTGTTGAAATTCTCCAAAATAAAACTGTTCTAGAATATGAAGTTAAGGACGATAACAAATCCACCACAAAAAACTTTTTTTAATTTAAAAAAAAACCCTATTTTTATGTTAAGTCCAAATTTGCCTTGAACTTTTCTTTATCTAAAAAAACCCAATTACTTTGTTGATGTAGATTTGTTATCGACGTGGAAGTGTCACGTTAAGTTGGGACTGGATCATGGGGATATATTTTTGAAAAGAAATTGAATTTTGGTGATTTTTTTACACAAAAAAATTTGGGACAAATTTGAGACTGGACTTAAAGTTTGAGATTTTTCTTAGACAAAAAAAATTCATGATAAATTTGGGACTGGACCTAAGTTTGGGGTTTTTTAGGGAATTAGGCCAACCATATCATGGTGTAACATTTTCTAGATTTTTCGGAATTTATACTCTGAATTTTATTTAATTCTAGACACTTATAACCTTTCGAAAACATTTAAATTCCGACTTATCAAAATTTCCGACAGTTTTCTCATTTTGTTTCTTGCAAAACTTAAATCATATTCTTCTTTTCATATTCTAATTTTAAAGGAAGAGTCGTAAGTAAAAAGGTCAGGAAGCCGCCGCCGAGTTACAGATAAGCGGGCGGCCTCTGTGATGCTCCGACTCAAGTTTCATGAATATGCCGCGTGCGTCTCTTCGTTCATTACCGGGAGGATCACGTCGAGGGGGCGACAATTTCGGACACAACAATAAAGCACGACTCGATAGACACGATCGTTTGTTGTATGTTCTTCGTGCTGATCTCGCGCGGTCTAATTCCATGGATCCGTGGCGCAGTGCATATGGAGACTTTGGTTACGCAGGGGAGCACGTCAAGCCTTCGCAAGGACAAGCATCTTGGGCAATTTCAATCATGGAGCCGTCGGATTAAAATAATGTAAAATTGTCAAAAGACCTTTCTCACGGCCACGGTCAATACTTTTTTCCAACATGGCCTGCCGCCACAAATGATGATAACAATAATATAGTAAACTGCTCCATCCACGCACCTGGCTAGCAAGATGTGACTACGTTCTGTTTTTTTTTTTAATATGATCGAAAACCTGTTACCCAGTTGATATATCTTTATCCCACGAAATATCTTATTGCCCTCATTGATCGAAAAAAAATGCGACTCATAATATGTAATGAGTGGTCCGTGTTCGCACTCGGTACCATGGAGAGCCGAACATGCACCAAACTTGTTTCGTTCGTCTAGTCCACTTTCTGTAGACCCAATGTTCGAACAAGACTGAATCCGATAAAAAACCCATTACGACGCAGATAAATCTTTATCTTGCAAAATATCTCACTGACCTCATTGATCGGAAAAAAAAATGCGACTCAAAATTTGTAATGAATCTCCGGGTTCATAATCGGTACCATGGAGGGCCAAACATGTTCCGAACCCGTGTCATATGTCTGGTCCACTTTCCATGTACCATCGAAAAATGTAGGGTCCTGTCAAGACCACACCAAATCCGACGTTCCGGATTCAAGCTAGCATATGTACGGGACTTCACGCCCACTCCTCGTCGACCGGAGCAGCCGCCCCACGGGGGTTTAGTTACAAATAATTTGGAACGCGTTGATTGAAAAAGGACAAAGAGAAAAGGGAGGGAGGGAGGAAAATTGTACCAAGAAAATAAACAAAAGAGGGAGAGAAAAAGAAGACTTCTCATGAGTTGGGCTAGGGTTGGAGGTCACATGATCACGGGTGGGATAAAAAATCAGGCACGTTGCGAGCATGGTGCAGTGATGCGAGGCTGACGAACGTTTCAAACTTGACATTCCACGATCGACCTCCCTCCCCCCCCTCCCCCCCCTCTCGCTCTTGCCTTTTAAATGCGGGGCATGCCCGCAATCCCAAGGTCCATCGTCACTCCCCCATTTGACCCCTTCCTCTCTCTTCTCTTCTCTTCTCTCCTCTCCTCTCCTCCAGGTGCATGCAAGAATTCAACAGAGAGGGAGGGAGGGAGGGCGAGAGCAAGAAGATGGGGAGGAGCCCGAGGTGCGACAAGGACGGGCTGAACAAAGGAGCATGGACAGCTGCTGAAGACAAGATCCTGATGGACTACGTCAAGCTTCACGGGGAAGGCAAATGGAGTCGGCTCTCCAGGGAAACTGGTAAAACCCACCGGAACGTATCTCCCTACTTTCTCACAATTCGTGCACGGGAGCCGCACGCCCAGTTCACTTCTGGGTTTGTATACTGCAGTTCAATGCAGGGATGTCCTCTCTTAGATTGTTATGGATCCCTCCTGTACTTCTGATGTACGCAAAACTTGGCGTTCGCGTGACGCTGTGCGGATAGGTACTCGGCATCCAAGAAAGCACGTGTTGTTGTTGCAGCAGTTGCTCCGACAATCAGAATTACTAATCCTAGGCAATTGTCCTAATGAATGGTATCGATGCATTCGAAATCGCAGTACGGTCTGAGCAACAAAAAAGGTTTTCCACTAGCATTGGTTGTGAAATAATAGCTCAAATAGGCTCGTGGACGACAGCTGATGACCGTACCTGGCCTTGATTTTCTTGAGTGCTGTTAACCTTTGATGATGAGAGTTTGCACTCCGGAAGCCCCACTGCAATAATTGAACTGCAGAATTATGCCTAGGACTGTTCCTGGGAGAACAAATACTCAAGACTTGGTTTTTAGAGCCTCTTCCGCTTTAAGCTTCTTTAATATCAATCACTTTTGTGCTCCTTTTGTCTTTTATTACCTCTTATGTATTTGGCAGGCAGTACTGTTTCCCCCTTTCTTGATAACAACAGATTGCACTAGTCCTCTTCTTGTTGGACTTCTCTAGTCTTTCTATAGATCCTCCAATAGTATCTGCTAAGCACTATATTTCAGAACAAATTAGAAAAAAGCTAATTCGGTAAATCAGGCTAAATGTGCTTCGGTTTTAACTTTCTATGACTCTTGTGAAGGTCTCAGAAGATGCGGCAAGAGCTGCAGGCTGCGTTGGATGAACTACCTTAGGCCCGACATTAAGAGAGGGAACATCTCGCCCGACGAAGAAGAACTAATCATCCGGCTTCATAAGCTATTGGGCAACAGGTTCAGATCAGCATGTCTTTTTTATTTCAACTAATAATTCTAGCATTGAGAAACCTAGCTGGACAAAATAAACGAACCGAATCTATGATCCTGTAGATGGTCGTTAATTGCTGGAAGACTTCCGGGGCGTACAGACAATGAGATAAAGAACTATTGGAACACCAACTTGGCCAAGAAGCCCGAAGCAACGAGATCGGTCCAATTTCACTATTTGCCAAGAGACCTGACGGTCCAACCTCACGGGACATCGCAGCAAGAGCTGGAACAGGAGAGGGTGCTGGAAAGTAACATTCATGGAGTCGCCAATCCAGAGCCACAAGTTGCTCAACAGAATGCTACTAAAGTGGAATTGGGACCATCCCGAGATGGCAATGACTTGCTGAAGCAAATGCTTTCAGACTCGGCTATGAGTGACGGGTCGTTATCGTTCAACTCAGAGGAGGAATCGCCAGACTTCATGATCGATTTTAACGTGGACGACATTTGCCAGATCCTCGACTCCGATTTCTCCAAGCTCGGTGCAGAACAAAACGGTTATGTCCACGACGAGGAGCAAGAAAGCAAGTTTCCGTCTTATATAAATCAGCAATTCGTGCCGTCCGAGGAAGCAGAGAAGGATCTGAACGACAGCTTACGTATCCGAGACGATTCCGTCGCGGCATTCCAATCGCTGGCATCGTTATTTGAATCGGACGACGAGAAATGGGCAGGAGACGGCGATAATGTGGACTTCGCTTTATCAGGAAAGAATGGTTGATTACCTAGCTGAGAGACTAGTGTAGTCTTGGAGTTGGTCACGATAATCAATCATGATCTTGAAGATTAATTTCATCTATAGGTTTTAGTGATCCATGTCACGCTCAGATAAATATTTGTGTTATCATTGCAATTCTCCCAAACAAGCGAGCGGGGTTTCCACCAGGACACTGGATCTATCCATTTCAAGTCTCAACTAAATGGGCAAAGAACAAGTACAAGCACGGTGCAATAAATCAATGTCACAAAGATTAAAATTGCTTTGAATGATTTGAAAAATATTTTCCTAAAAATAATCTCTTGAAATAGTTATTCAACAATATATATTTTTATTATCAATGACAATTTATGTCTGGACATTTTCGTGAATAATAAAAATATTTTTTGTGCATTCACTTTTATAAGTGATTTAAGCTAGGGGTGAGTATGGTTACTTGATCGATGGAAACCCGTAAGTTCCAAGTTTCAAAATATGCATGGGAACCTATTTCGACGAACGGGTTCTAAGTTTCTGGAAACCTGAAACTTTAAACAAGTTTTTTTTTTATGTTTTTTCTTGATTTATGTTTTCGAGTGATCCTACGGTATTTCATGACGTTACATGATGAGTGTATAATCCGGAACTACTAGTTTGAGTTTTCATTTTATGACTTGATAATATTTTATATCATTCGTGTGTCTAAATATAAGTTGTGATCAGTATATCGTAGCAGCAAGTGGTGGTTATTAAAAGTGATGATTCATTGCAATTGTTTATTAATAATACAAGTGGAACCTGTATAGACCCTAAAATAGATCGTGGAATTTGTGATAAGATATATTTCATGTTTCGAAAAATGAGAAATTTGTTCCCATGAGTGGTTCCAAATGTAACATGTATAGAACTTAAAACTGCTTACCCTTAGTCTAAGCGGTTATTTTTTGATAAATATTTTTTAAATTATTTATTTTTGGCGAAATAAAAATTTTGAGACATTGCTAGTTTGACCGAGAACTGTCCTTTTCATGCTTGACGTACAGATGGCAGAGTGGCTAACTAACTTTCAGCTGACAGACAAGGACTTGAAAGATTTGAGTAAATCTTAATGAGACAACTTTTCTCGTACAAGCATTTGATCAATGTCCTTTAGGCCTCCATGTGGGGCCTTGATAGTTTCTTGAATGGAATATACGCCAGCAAAAGTTTCTTTGTTTGTCTTTAAGTTTTTTGGAAGAAAAGGGTCTAGTGCTGGTCATTGTTGCAGTTAACACGTGGTTTCCGAGACTGGGTACTGCAAATTTTCGTCCAGTCACTTATCTATGTAATGATTTCCTTCCTGAATTAGCTGCGGCGATCATGATGAACCCTCGCTGATTGAACTCCTTTTAGCTCTGAAATTGAAAGACACTCGTTCAAATTACAGCAACTTCACGTGAACCAAAGGCTTGAATTTAATCAATTCGTGAGCGAGCGAGGTGTTTCATAAGCATTAGTTAGTCGAGACCACAATGTCCGTGTCCTTGAGTCATGAAGAAATCATATATGACTTGTGTGATAATCGAACTGTACAACGCCTAAATCAAGATTAAAATCTTTTGAAAACTAGTTTGGACTTAAAATACTTAATCACGTCAAGAGTTCGCCTCTAAAGGTTGAAGTAAAAGATGATATTTTTTTTATTTATTCAACAGAGAAATATTCAATGCAAATTAGAGGATTCTCGAATTTTTTGCTAACCTACTGATATTGTTCACAATTATATATACATGGCATTAGAATTTAAGACTGTTATCAAACTTTTCCTTTCAGTTTCAGCACTTCATGCCTGCAATAATAATTACATGCTCAAACTCTGAGCACTTAAATTTCAGTTTCATTAAGATAAGTCATAAGTTTTGAAAAGGGACTGAGGGGCCTCGTGGGGTACAATGGAAAGGCAACAGACAGATCGGGCCATTCAATCGACTGCACATGCTTAGAGAGAATGCAATGGAGAGGGGGGCCAATCGAGGACTCGACCGTCAAATGAGATTCACTACTATGCTTGGACCACCATATTGAGATTTTCGCCCAGCTTCGCTTCTGTTTTCATCAGCAACTAAAGAAGTGGCGCTTTGTTTCGATTGTGCCGTGACGTAGGATAATTCCAGCTCTGCTCCCATTAGCACCGTGGTGAGTGGCAGCGACATGCTCGTTCAAAATGCGCAATAGGTATGACTCAAATAAAACGTTACGTCACGGCTACGCATAGGAGGATTGCCAATGCTAGTTGCCCCATCCCGTTTATTTTACTTGCAATTGGACAGTTTTTCTTTGTTTTGGATTCATGTATCATGGGCGTCCAAAATCAGGTGGATTCTAGTGACAAGACGCAGCGGAACAATAACTAGGGTCACCAATCATATAAAATAAACGATTAGGCGATAAACCGTATTCAACTTACTCTCTTCAGAGGTTGACAACTCAGCATCTTAAAATTCAGAGGCTATAGAATATATTGTTCGAAATTCTTAAAAAGGTGGAATAACACTATAATATTTAAGTTTGTGAAAAACAAGATGTTTTAAAGGAAATAACATATGAGACAATGCTTGATAACCCGAGTACGATTATATGGCTATGTTGGGCTAATATATCTCGATTTGGTTTTAAAATTTGGTTAAATGGTCAATGTAAGCCAATATTTCAACATTGACTTGTGATGGATGGGTCTACAACAAAAAAAGTCCTAAACCTATTGCACTTGTGCCAATTAAGTCATAAACGTTTAATTTAACCATTTTTTGGGTTCAAATTTTTGGTCAATTGAATCTTAAATCTTTTGACATTTTGCCAATATAATCCATTCAGTCAATTTTAGCCAAATATTGCCAATGTTGACACCAGGCATCCTACGTGGCACGGTCAACGTTAACTTGAAAAATTTCTACAAAATTTATTTTTATTTATTTTTTTCTATTCTTTCGTTTTTTTCCTTCTTCCTCCATCGATAGCTAAGCCTCAGCGATAACCATCAATCGGCCAAAGGCGACTAACGGCGAGGGTTGCCCTTGCCAAATTCGACAAGATCAAGCCTTGCCAGAAACCAATGAGGGTCACCCTCGCCAGCTTCGGGCGAGGGTCGCCCTTGTTAGATCTGGCAAGGGGCAACCTTGCCAACCTTTGGCAAGGCTCACTACGCCAGAACCCGACGAGGTCGAGCCTCGTTCAAGGCTGTGAGGTTGCTTCTCACCATATTTGAGCTAGGGTGACCTCATTTGAGACCAACAAAGGCGATCCTCACTAGTTAATGCCTTTGGTGGGTATGAAAAAAAGTAAAAAATATAAAAAAATTTTAGAAAAATTGCAAAAATTGGCCGTGTCCGTGTCGTCCGTGCCACATAGGACGGCTGGCATCCACGTTAGTGATTTTTTGCCAAAATTGGCTTGATGCATTATATAGGTAAATTTTCAAAATGTTTAGGACTAAATTTACCAAATTGAAAGGTTTATGATTGAATTTGCTCAAGTGCAATAAATTTATGACTTTTTTGGTAATTTTTTCAATAAATAAATTATGATTTATCTATCATGGCCATCTAAGGGAGGAGAAGGTGAGTAAGACCATGTCTTGGTTTTGTATGCCTTCATCCGTGTCGGTTTTGTCACATATCTTTCCTCTTCATCGTCATGCCCAGTATCAAAATGTCATTTATTTCTATTATTTAGATATAGTTGCACGTGTTAATATATGGAGTTGTTACTTTTATACATTGAAGATGCTCAAATAAGAAATCCGGATTAGGGGATGAGATAAACCCGGATTGGATACAAAATTTAAAAAATATCAATTAGTGCACCGGAAGTCCTAAAACTTATCACAAAAATGTAATGGACTCTTAAAACTTTCAAAAAAATGCAGCAAGTCCTAAAACTTATCACAAAATTTTCAAAAAACTCAATCAAATCTTAAAACTTATCATAAAAATGCAATCGAGTCCTCAAACTTTCAAAAAGTGTAAAAAAAAGACTTGATTTGACCCATTTGACAAGTTTTATTATTTGATTGCATTTTTAAAAAATTTTAGGATTCAATTGTATTTTCATGATAAATTTTAAGACTTAATTGCACTTTTTGAAAGTTTTAGAATTTTCAATACACTTATCCTTAAAAAATAATTAAAACATTCGTATTTTATCTTTAAAAGAAGAGATAAAGTGACGCACCAGATATTGATTTGTTGGCACCACTCACCTGAGGACCACCACCAAAATTACTAATCATTGTCACTTCCAACCATTGCACGATCACTATTGCCATCGCCTCCAACCACCTTGGTCATCACCACCAGGCAATGATCATGTTTTGACAAGTGAGGGCGAAAAGGGCCCTAAAGTCGATCGTCATCCTGGGTTTGCAAAGATCATCCTTTCACCCTAGTTGCATATGTCCTTCACATCGAGCCTGACCTTTCGCACATGACTCATGAGCCGGCTGTTCACTTGCTAGTCGACAAAGAACGACTTGCACATCATCAACTTCTTGGAGACCACGCCCTCGAGCATGGAGTTCTACCTATTGTGCATCAAGAACTCTGCAACGGCATGGTGGTACAAGACGTCTTCCTACAGGCCCATCCCACGACGCACAACTTCTATGTTGTCACCTCTCTTAGCCCCTTTCTTCGTCAATGGAGTATGGCTGTACGACCCACAGGAAGTGCCTCCCATTGTTCATGAGGCCGTCCCAAAATTACATGAACTCGTGTCAGTTGAGAGATGTCATGCGCCTAAGGTCAACTTCCCAAAGACATGGTTGAGAGGGTTTGAGTCTCACGTACAAAAGGAGCAAAGTCGAGGATGGGGTTTTCTAAGATTTTCAAATGGCAAGGATTTTCAAATATTTTCAATTTTTACTTAGGTTGCAGATTTTTGAAAATTTTCAAAAAAAAAATTCAAAAATTCTAAATCATATCTTAGGTTACACCAAATAGTAGGATATTTTTACAATATGGTATTGTGTGGAGGATTTCAATTGCCCCTTTATCATATCCTATTCCAATTTGAATCCGGACGACTAAACGCAGCCTTAAAGGTTAAGAAAAGACGTATTCAACTAGGGCTGACAATTTGTTAGTGTTATCATGTTTACGTTATTCGGTTTCATTACCAAATGTGCGATTGCAATTACAAAGTACTTTAGTCAAAATGAGGGAAAACGTGCCTACTTATTTAGGGTGCGCATGGCAATGATTCTGTGCCCGGGAACTGATTCTGCTAAGAAATGATTCTTTTTTATTCCATACCTGGGAACAATTTCTAAGCATTTGAAGGAGTTTGGTAACTGCCCAAAATTTCTATTCTTAGAATAGAAAAAGAACAAAAATGCATTTGGTAACTACACAAAATTTCTTTTTATTAATAATATTTTGAATTTTTCTTTCTCTTTTTTTTCCTTTTTTTTTCTTTCTTTCCCTTCCCTTCCTTGGCCATGGCCAGTCGTTGGCGCCGGCTAGGTGAGGCCCTTGACTCCAGTGAGGTGAGGCCCTTTTTTGAGACTGAGATAGCTACTATAGACACTTATTTGAGACAAATTTCACTTCAAACCCTTATTTGAGAAAATGATGGCACTTCGGATCCTTATTTGACACATGGTTCACTTCAGGCCCCTATTTGAGAAAACGAGAGCACTTTGGGTCCTTATTTGGAATTTTCCCTCCTTTTAATGAAAACCAAAGAATGAATTTCGATGAAAGGTACTTCATCGACGATTTAGTTTCGGCCAAACACTTACCACCAAAGTGCAACAATGTGTTTTTGTAGAGGGAGTGTTGTGAACTCTCGAGTCAACTTTCGGATCACTCCTTATTGAACTTCACTTACATCCAAAGGAATATCTTCTAATTGGCGGGCGCAATCCTTTGGCATATGGGATTCGCTCTGCAGATCGACATTATGAACACCCTTTAGCGTCCTCAATCTGTTCTCCAGTTCATTGTCAATATCATAGAAGTGAAGTAGGAAATGACATAGACTACTTTCCGATGGCAAGAGTGAAGGAAGATCGATATAAGCTTGGTCTTCTGCATCACATTTTCTAGATGAAGTCTCGAGCCAATCATATCGCGAAAGAAGTGAAAGAAATTGGGCTATTAGAAGCTCATATAATGGGAAAAGTACCAAAAAAGTCATAAATCTATTGCATTTGGACCAATTTAATCATAAACCTTTCAATCATCAACCTTTTCACATTGGTACTAACTTAGTTCATCTAGCCAATTTAGGCCAAAATTATTAACATGGATGCTGCCTGGCACGACCAATGCTAACGTGAACAAATTTTAAATATTTTTCTAAATTTTTTTATTGCTGTATTGCTTTTTCTTTTTTTTAACTTTGGCTTGCATGAGGGGCAGAGGCCCTCGTCCAGACCTCGCATATGGTTGGTGAGGTCTGGGCGAGGGTCGGCCCACAGTTGGGAAAAAAAAGAAACGAAAGAAAAGAAAAGAAAAACCAAAAACAAAAAACAAAAAAGTACTAAAAAATTCATAAAAAATTGAAAAAAAAATTGAACAATTTAGAAAATTGTCCACTTCAGAGCCAGCCGTGCCACATAAGATAGCTAACATCCACACCAGCAATTTTCAATCTAAATTGGTCGGATGGATTAAATTGATACAAATATGAAAAATTTTTATAACTAAATTGGTCTAATTGAAATAATTATGATCGAATTGGTACCAATGTAATATGTTCAGTTTTTTTTTGGGGTACTTTTCCCCTCATATAACTCATAGAAAATAACCACTGGGGGTTTACCCCAGTGGCCACTGTTCTCACTTGAGAATGAGGAGGTGGAGAGTTCGAATCCCTACTTTCGCGGGGAGGGGGGTAGGAGTGGGGTCGCGTAGTTAAAATGTGGGTTTCGGCGCCCACGCCCTGCAAGAGGTGATGCGCAAATCTGAGTGTGTATCGTGAGAGAGATATAGAGTAGGACCGACCAGAAAAAAAAAACTCATAGAAAAATGGCCTTTAGGAGTGTTCCCAAAGCCTATTGAGCAGTGGCCCCTTCTTGTTGCAAATGAATGGTGATTGTCCAGTGCTGCGAAAATCCCCTCTCTCTTCATCATGACTAATCCACATACAACTCCAATTACTCTCATTGCTTCTCTTGCTCCATCATCTCTTGATAGACTCGTCATATCTTCGATTTCTTATTGTACATCAACAATTTTGGTTTGCATTTTGAAAGACCTTTAGCCCAAGGCAAATCCGAAGGTGCCTTGAAGATTTCCGGAATGCAATTACATTTTTTTCTTTTAACTTTTCCCTCGCTCAACATTCATAATTTCAAAAAATGCCCCACCTCACACAACCTCAACAACGAGGGTTCAAATGGCTGACGGGCCATCAACGAGGCCAAATTTGGCTGCTAGCAAGCTAGTCTGGTGCCAACCAGCCTCACTTGAGGTTGCAAAACCTTAGGAGGCGTTATCAAAACCTACGCAATTGCCGCTTGGGGTTACGCAACCCAGGTGGCCGTCGCCTAAGGTCGCCAAACCTTAGGCAAGGCTGGCCAATAGCAAGATTTAGTAGCCAGAGGTTGGTTGGCGGCCGATTTGGATTGTCGACAATTGAGTTTTGTTGGAAATGTTTGGGAATTTTTTTTGAAAAAAAATTAGCGAAAGTCCTTTGCAAAGTATAGTTGTTTTTCAAATGACATTGAAGTCAAGGTTGCTTCCCAATGTGTTTTTAAATTACACTTTACCAAGCATTACATTCATTTTGTAAAGCTCATTTCGCCTAAAGTGGTTTGTATTTTCCCAAAAACTTTCCCCCCATAAGCAGAACCAAACGCATTACCTCTTCATTAGCTGGGGTAAACAAGTTAAACAATTGTGGATGTGTTGGTGGTGAAGGCAAAAAAATATCTCCGTCGCTTATACAGGAGAATACAATTATTTTAATAAGAAATTCATTTGGTTTAAAATTTTAATAAGATGGATTAGGACAAAGTTCATGAGCTTTACTTTTTTTAATACGACTTCAACAATTCAAATATTTGAGTTTAAAATTGGAAAAAATAAAAAAAAGATTATTTAGACATTCTCAAATGATATAGTTTATTTTGACAAAATAAATTAGATGATTCAAGGAAATCCATAATGCTGCGCCCTCATTTATATATGTAGGATTCCAAGTACAGAATATTATTTGTTACACATATTAATTCACTACATGACTAATTTTCACTCTATTTTAATATATTTGAAAAAAATTAGTTATATAAAAAGTTAATATATATTTATCAAAGTGAAATAGAAAAACTATGTTTTTTTAATAATTTAAGTACATCTTATAGAAATAATCGAATAACTTCCATTTCAATAATACATGTTATTTGTAAATTTGCTATAGTTAGTTAAAGCATAACCAAGTTATTCAAGTTACTTAATTTAGTTTATTAAAAAATTACTGAGATCAAATAAATTCACTTAGTTTGAGAAATGTATGAAATTTAATGAAATCATAGCTATTTGTAACGTAGTTTATTGAATTTATTTTTTCAACTATGAAGAACCTAAATGGAATAAATAATTCCTGTTACTTTAATATTACAGAAATAATTTATCTCAAACTTACAATAAAATGTTAAAACTAAAACAAGATCAAATCACAATTTATTTAAAACACAGAAGATTCTGTATTATATATAATTTTAGTTTGTACTTTCTGAATAGAATTATTCCACATATAGGTTCCACCATTGTAGGCTCAACCTTTTTTATTTCTTATCTATGTTCCGCGTGCTTAAGAAACATGTAATTATAACATCTTTTTCTTGCAACCCCGTTGATATTAGACCTCCAAGAAGCGTGATATGTTTCTAGAAAAATACATAAATAATCATTAAATAAATTCGATCTTTTCTCATACATCACATATCTTATTATTGGCTTAGTGACTTTCCAAACATATATAGGTAGACATGCTTGCACAAAAAGACCCGATAAAATGGGTGGATCAGATTGGTTTTGGAATGCGTAAAAAATAATCTGACTCAAATTGACCAATTTTATTTATATTAACCCGGTTTTGTGCAATACAAAGTGAGGGGAAAAATTTTCCAAAAAGTCCTAAACATATCCAATTTAGTTTTAAACCTTTCAACTTTGTCAATTGAGTCATAAACCGTTTTACTTCTTACTAATTGAGTCCATCATGTCAATTTTGATCGGAAATCGCTGAAGTGGACACCGATCGGCCACGTAGCATTGACATTGACATTTTTAAATAATACTTTCAATTTTTTCTGAATTTATTATTATTATTTTATTTCATTTTCTATGTTTTTTTTTTGTTTGGAGTTAGGCTGAACCTCGCCGGCCCTAACTCCAAAATCCCCTCAGCCCTCCAAAAAAACAAAACAGAGATAAAGAAAAAAGAAGAAGAAAAAACCATAAAAAATATAGAAAATTATAGTAATATTATTTAAAAATGTCAACGTCTACGCCAAGTGGCCAATTGGTGTTCACGTCAGCAATTTCTTGCTAAAATTGATCGGATGGATTCAATTGGCAATAATTAAAATGATTTATGACTCAATTGATAAAATTGAAAGATTTAGAATTGAATTGACAAAAATGTAATATGTTTAGGACTTTTAGATAATTTTTCTAAAGTGTGCGCTCAATAACGGAATTCTAAACTCTAGCGCATTTGACGTGTTCGCCACGTCAGCATTTCCAATAACTCTTTTGGTTACTTCTTCTTCTCGTCTCTTCTCTCTTCTCTCTCCCAAACGTAGCGCGACTCCGGCCGGCGCAAAGTTCCGGCGCCACCCGGTCCGGTGGGAAGTGCGTCGTCGGTGACCAGAAGCCGCCTTCGCTCTGCAAATCAATCCCGAACCGCCGTGGATCGGAGCGCCGCGAAGAGACCCATCTCTCCCCCTCTCCGTTTCTGGCTCCACGAAACCCTTGGAAGCACCGGAGCCCGACAGCCAATCGATCCGCCGGAGAGCCGGCCGGAGCCGGATCGCAGGTCGCCGGGGATGAATCGGGAGGGGGCGGGCGACTGAGCTGACGGCGGTTCGCGTGGCATCCAGCGGAAGCTCCGGCTCAACTTGCAATGTGGGTCTTCCACCTGTAGCTCGGGGGCAGCTTCGGCCCGAAAGCTGCACTCGATCTCAATCTTTCTTCACGTAAGTTGACTCTTTTACGAAGATGATGTAGGCTGGGGCGTTATCAGATTACATGCCTTACCTGGAACGGATGAGATAGATATAATCAGATCGATGCCAAAGTGCTCTAATACTAGTTGAAGATCATAGGGCAGAAGGCAGTGAAGTCAATGGCATTTATAGTTCGCACATTTTTTTGTAGTTCCACCCACGAATGAGTTAGACATACCCAGATAGCTATAAATCGATGTCAATGATGGGTTTGGATACTGAAGATTTAACTTTCATGGTTGTGACAGTTCTGTATCTGCATTTCCTATGAACTGCCTAAAAGTGGGGATTGGGTGAAACATCAAGCTCTTCTGCTGCATTGGACTGCCAGGATATTAGACAAAGCTGGATAATTTTTTTTGCGTATTACGCGTTTCGAGAGGTCAACGGAGTGGGGTACAGTGGTAAGAAGGATATAGAGAGTTACTTATTATACTGGCATAAGGAGTGTACCTACGCGTTTAGCTTCATTTGCAGTACCTTGAGCTTCCCTGCATCTTTTCTTGCCCTTTTTCTTAGGTTCAAGTTGAGAGTTTGACTGCTTTTATCGTCTTCCTTACCCAAAGAACTATGTATTGGAGATGGAGAGTTGAAATCTCAGCACGGTGTATTCCTTTATGTAGTATGTCCCTAAGTCTAGGTTATTCTTGGGGCTTCAAAATGCAAAAAAAGTCTTCATCCTTTGATCTTCACTGTTTTACTTCACTACATTTTTCCCCCTCTTTGCTATAAGCTTTGATACATTTAGATGTATGACTATGAACCTGTCCTAGTTCAGCACTATTTAGCATTTTTGAGCCTGGCATTTTAGAATTGTCTTGAGGGAAAAAAAAAAGAAAGTGATAACCTGAGTGTTACATTGTTAGTGTGGAAATCCTGAGGTCTTTCCAACCCTAGGTTTAAGTCTATGGAAGAACAATCCATTTGAAGTCAATTGTCACATAACCAAAATCTTGGTCCCTTGAAACCCAATATCCTAGGTATTGACAGGGAAATCACATACTAGCTACCTATGTATGTGAGGCCATTGGTTTGCTTAAAAACCTTGGGGACTCCTAGATTTAAGGGTTCAGGTGTGCGTGGAGGAGTGATTGTTCATTACCCACAATGCTTTTTCGAGACCATGTTCATTGGTTATTTGCTAGGCATGCAGTTTGTTAAATGATTTATGAAAATCTTTAGAAACTTTAACTGTTGAGAATTGTGAAATCTTGCCTGGTCTTTATTGATCCTTTGTTTTTCTTTGATCAAGATATATTCCATTGTTTTATTACTTGGCTCAGAAAAGTGAAAGTTAGTTAATGAGCAAAAGGTTAATGGTTCCTATCAAACGATTTTGGTTGCCATAAATATGAATAATTCCACTTTGATGGATAGCGAGGGCAAGAGACAATGATGGATTTAGTGTTTGGGGGCACTTGCCCGGACTGAGCTCTCTCAAAGTTACCATGATAGATGGTTTTATTTATATGTGTTTCTTGACATGTTGCCCCCTTGCGGCACATTATTTTTCTTTAAGCAGGACTTCTAGTGGACTGTTGCCCCCTTGCGGCACATTCTGTTTCTTCTACCGGCCCCACCTACATCCTGAAGGAAAACTGTAAAATTCAAAAGTCCGAATGCAAATATAGGGAAATTATAAGTCCGAAGAAAGCAGCCAAACTCTAGCACTTGACAGATTTTTTTATTTTGAGTAATGGTTGGATACCGAAGTTATTTTACTAAAGGATGTGCACTCCCTAAATAATTACTTAAGTTAGACCAATTTAATCATCTAATCAAATCTGTCACATAACTTTGTAAACCTATTTAAGAGACGGATTTTTAGTGTGTCTAGCATTATTTTCTTTTGGGTAAGGATGTGTCTAGCATTATTTGTCATGTTTTTACCTAAAAAATAGCAAAACTGTTGCAATGACGAGGGTTAAGAAGAAGACTAGGTTGAAGATAAATTTCGGTTCTTGTTCTTTTGAGAAGTTCAGGCAAAAGAAAACCAGGGTTTCTTTTAGGTGCAGAGCAGCACTTAAGTTTTGTACTCTGTAGATATTTTGTTGACTCTCATCTTTGGTTTCAATGATTTTTTATTCCAAAATGGACTACTTTACATGAATATTACCTCTTGGTTTATTGAAAAGTACCTGTTTGAATGTTCTGTATCCTTCGTAAGTGAGGAATTATAAGAAATTTTGATTGATTGAACAGAGTTAAAACGAATATCTTTTTGCTCTTTTTAATTGCTTATAATTAGTGATTGCGATGTATAAACTCATGATTAACTTAGAACAAGGTCTTAGTCCAAAATCAATTAATACCTTTAATGACGGCTATTCTTGAAAGACACTGTAATTTGGACACATAAGAGATAGCTATTCTTTTTTCAATGTTAATGTGGTATAAACTTAACAAGTTTCTTTTTATATCCCTTAAGTTTTGCCGCCAGAATAATTTAAACCACATCTTTTAGAGTGGAAAGTGAACATGTATTGGGGAAAAGAATGAAATGCTTGAACGTGCATTTAATCTACAATAGAAAGTGTTGGTATAGTCATGGAAGATCAGACTATAAATGTGCTTATACAAGCAAAAGTCAAATGGTATGTATTTATTTAAACTAAGAACAGAGAGTATAGGTGTTGTGGCATGAGTGACCAGGATATATGAGATTATATTGGCAAACTAAAAACCTATATATGTAGTTAAGTTACGATTAGTGGTAGCATGCACTTTGACATGATTGGTGGGTATGTAACCAAGCTTGATTTAAGCAAATTCGTTGACTCTAGTGTGTGAATGTGTTGGGTGATGAAGATTAAATCATGTGAGCATCTAAATATGCTCAAATAAAGTGCTTATAGGGGTTTCTAGTGATGGTGGTGCTGTTGTTATGGAGAACAACAGACTTGTGAACTTGAACTTGAATCAAATATTGAGGTGCAAGCCACCTACTTATTTCCTACTTGAATTAGTGGCCACCGTTTTACTGAGTCATTGATATTTAACATTGTCATATTGTAGTCTTCCAGATCTAGTCTGCCATGATCAATCAGGCTAATTTTTATCCAGTTGATTGACCTTCAGAACATTAACAATGTTTTCTGCAGGCGACCTTGCCTTTGAGCTTGTATGCAAATGTTTCTCCAATACATTTAAGATGGAAGAAGTTCATCTAAATAGTGAGCCTCTCTTTGATGATGGTAATGAATATGAGTTTGAGGAAGATGCGAATGCTATGGATGATGGAGGAGAAGTTAGCGATGCACGGCCAAAGAAAGGACATTCACCACCTACTGTGGGGTTGGAGTTTGATTCTTTTGATCAAGCTTATGATTTCTATAATATGTATGGAAAAGAACAGGGTTTTGGAATCAGAGTAAGCAATTCATGGTTTAGATCAAAGAGGAAAGAGCGTTATAGAGCAAAACTAAGCTGCAGTAGTGCAGGCTTCAAGAAAAAAAGTGAAGCCAACAACCCTAGGCCTGAAACAAGGACTGGATGTCCTGCAATGATAGTGATTAGGCTTGTGGACTCTGAAAGGTGGAGAATAGCTGAAGTTCAGCTTGAGCACAACCATAAGGTTAGTCCAGAAATCAAGCGCTTCTACAAGTCACATAAAAAGATGATTGTTGCTGCCAAAAAGGCACAACCACCATCAGAGCCTGTCACACAGATGCATATCATAAAGTTGTATCGGCCAGCTGCTATCGATTCTGGATGTAATGGCTACTTGAGTATCAGTAGGGACGATGGAATCAATTCCCTTGATCATGCCAAACATTTGGAGCTTAAAGAGGGAGATGCCCATGCATTATATAACTACTTTTGTCGCATGAAGTTGACCAATCCAAATTTCTTTTATTTGATGGATATTGATGATGATGGATGTTTGAGAAATGTGTTTTGGGCTGATGCCAGGTCTAGGGCTGAGTATGCTTACTTTTCAGACACGGTTGCTGTTGATTCCATGTGCTTGGCAAGCAAATTTGAGATTCCCTTGATATCCTTTATTGGCATCAATCATCATGGACAGTCAATTTTGTTGGGCTGTGGCTTTGTTGGACATGAATCAGTTGAGCATTATGTTTGGATATTTCGGGCATGGTTGAATTGCATGTTGGATCACCCTCCACAAGTTATATTTACAGACCAGTCCAAGGCCTTCCAAACTGCAATTTCTGAGGTATTCCCAAATGCTCATCATTGCTTTTGTGCATGGTATATCATCCAGAGAGTCCACGAAAAACTGGGAGGATTGAAGGGATATGAAGTAATTAAAAGACAGCTGAAGAGATCAATCTTTAATTCTTTGAAAATAGCTGAATTCGAAACTTCTTGGGCTGAGATGATCCATAGACATGGACTTAAGGACAATAAATGGCTCCATTCTCTCTATGAGGATAGGAAAATGTGGGTTCCTGTATACTTGAAAGATACATTCTTTGCAGGGATGATTCTTATTCAAGAAAGTGAAAGCAAGAGTGCCTTTTTTGATGGTTATGTACATAAACATACGTCTTTCAAAGAATTCGTTGATAAATATGATCTAGTTTTGCATAGGAAGCACTTGAAAGAAGCCATGGCAGAGCTGGAGTCCAGAAATATAAACTGTGAGCTGAAAACAAGATGCAACTTTGAGGTGCAGCTCTCCAAGGTGTATACAAAAGAAATTTTCAAGAGATTCCAGTCTGAGGTTGAGGGGATGTACTCTTGCTTCAACACAAGGCAGGTAAATGTCGACGGCGCAATCATAACATACATAGTGAAAGAACGAGTGGTAAATGGAACTGAAAAGGAGGTTAGAAATTACGAGGTCTTGTATGAGACATCTCAAGTGGATATTCGATGCATATGCAGCTTGTTCAATTACAAAGGTTATCTTTGTCGCCACGCATTGAATGTTCTCAACTATAATGGTGTGGAGGAAATTCCGAGGCAATATATTCTTTCACGTTGGAGCAAGGATTGCAAGAGACAACCACTTGAGATTCCTCATGGTTCCAATGATCTTGATGTACATAACCCAGCTTGGTGGCATAACAATCTGTACAGACATGCCATTCCAATTGTGGAGGAAGGCGCTCGATCCAAAGACCACTATAAGATTACTCTGCACGAATTGGAGGAGTTGTTGAATAAACTTGATCTTGTTGAGGACAACTTAAATGCACCAAAAAATGCTTGAGTTTCCTCCCCAATGTGGTAGTCAGAAATGGAAGAAGAGAAAAAAAATTAGAAAAGTGGTAACCTTGCTGACCTTTTATGTGTTTAATCTACTTCCTGCATCTCCTCCATGCTCAATGCACATGCAAACGAAACATGGGGCTTAGACAAGAGGGTGAGTAAATTTTTCCTGCATCTGTTACTTGTGGTTTGTGATTGCTAGTCAATAATTTCTCCAGGATAGCGTTTGGCTGCCTTTAGCCGAGTGGCCTATTCTAAACTAGGCCTTTAAATTCACAAGATGATGCTTCCTATTCTTCTTGACATAGAACCAATTTGAAGCCTCTTTGAGCAAGCTCAGGTTGTGATTTAATTTTTTTCCAGTCAAATAGTTTCATTTTTTGATTACGGGGGAGTCATAGTAACCATTGATCCTCTTCTTTGTGATGTTTCCATCTGAAAATTGAAATAGAGTGAACATCATCTTTTCTTTTTGTGCATCTTCTTGACATTGAATAAGATATGAATCCATCAAAACATAGCGACTTCTTCGATCCTTCAATAACTTCATTGTGATGTTTCCGCTGGAAATTTGAAATGGAGTGAACATCATCTGTTTTTTTCATTTTTGGTCTTGTGCATCTTCTTGACATTGAAGAAGATATGAATACATGAAAACATAGCAACTTTTTTGCTTGTTTCTAGCAAATCGTGTTTCTTATGAGGTCAGTGGGTATTTCATGAATCTGGTGTTTACCTACTTAAAGTGATTTTCTTTTTAACTTAATGAAAGGAGCCTTTGTGGCTCAGTTGATAGCAATTGTCTTGCAAAGGAGACTTGCTCGATGAACTTAGACAAATTTACTGGTGAACTTATACAGATTATAGATGATGAAGGAGAGGCTAATGAGCAGTTGAGAACTGAACAAGATGACTTGACTTCAGTTCTTGGACTTGCTGAGACCTTGAAACAGGTCCCCACATGAATGAATTTGTGAAGTTCTGCATGCTCTGCCTTTCAAGTGGTATCCTGACGAATCTTACCAAGGAAGGATGCTGAAGAGACTGATCGATGGTGCTACCAGCACTTCATCTAGTAGTCATGAAGTGGAATTGGATATAGTATTTTTTATTTTATTGGTCTCTGAGAAACAAGAGTTTACAAGACCAGTTCTCAGTATGCCGAGGGAGGTTAATGAACTTGCAAAAGTCGATCGAGCAGCACTTTTTCACCAGTTATGTGCAAGTAAAGAAGAAATGTATGTTTACATGAAGTGAGGAATATCGAGATCTCCAATATGGCTAGAAGAAAAGCTATGTGCCCGAAAACTGAGTGAATCTAGGCAACCGACAAACCATCTTAAGGTATCAGTTTCTTTTTAATTCGTCACTTAGATTTGTAATTGCTGTAATGTGGTGTTGATTCTTCATGGCAGTTTTTAGTTTGACAAGTTTTGTTTATGACAGTCTGAGACGAAGGTTGAGATGGATAGGTTTGTGCAACAAAGGAAAGAATTATCTGAACAAATTTTGGAAATTACACAGCTCACTGCTGAGAAAAAAGGCTCCTCAAGATCATCTTCATGGTGCTGAGGCACAACTGAAGACTTGTGAAATTGACGAATTGAAGGTATCTATTATTTCTGCCTGTCACTTAACTGATTATTCTAAATCAAGTTCTTTTGCTTGCTTACTTGTGCTTTCCTAAAAGTTGCATTTCATATGCAAGGGAGTAAAAGGTTTGGCCTTGTCATGACTTCCCTTTACTGAGATTCAAGAGGTCTTGGATTTGGTTTAGATATTCTCTCTCTACATCTCTTTCAAGAAGGAAAGCAGTATCTATTGCCGAGCTTTTATCTACAAAACTGTACGGGAATATATTTTTTGGGAGACTGAGGTGCAGATGGATGGACTGGATTTATATTATTTTTTCCTGTCCTTTGTGAAAATGCTAATTGTCGTCTTTCTGACCAAAATATGTTCAATGGAACAGAAAGTAGTAAAGGAAAAAGAATGCTCTCGCGGAAAGGAACAAGAATGCTGAATAGGGTAGGATAATAATCGATGAAGAGATGAAGTGGCTTGCAACAGAGAATGTGGTCAGAGAAGATTCAGCAGTAACTCAAAGATCAGATTGGAAGACTGACCCAAACTGGTGGACAAACTGAAGGAGAAGAGGGAAAAGGAGGATGGAAGCTGAATTGCTGACCTGCTAGGTCTTTTTCCATCATATCATCACATAGTCATGCATATGCATTAGTGTGTACATTTGGGTTGTCCTGCTTATCTTTTGTTGCTCAAGAAATTTCAAAATCCGGTTCCACCTAAGTTGGTGCTTCCTCTCTGCAGCAATAAATCCACACCCTTGAGACTTCATTCCAAGAAGAAATGTCTACACGCTCCTCGTATAGTGCTATTCTGAGGCACCGTCGATGAAAGAGACGTAGACAATCTCACGTGTTCATGAAGAAGGGCTTAGGCATATCCATGCCATTCAACGGCTCAAGGGCAGTCCACTGGACTCCCGCGAGTTCCGATGCACTATCACGAGGCAATCATCGCTTGTATCCAACTGCACCTGTACCACAATGGTGGAGGGATGCACCCCAGTAACGGGCTCATTAATGGTGCCTTCGTTCCCTGGTTCAGTCACAATTCACAAGCGAGCCCTTCGAGTGACATGGGGATGCCACAAGACACGAGAAACTAAACGAGCAGGTATATTTTCTCTCATTTTAATTGAAACGAGTACTGTAATCGGAATCGCATTGAGACATTTGTTAATGAAACCGAATGACATAAACATGATAACATGAACAAATTGTCAGCACTAACTGAATAGTCTTTTCTTAACCCTTCGATGTATTGTTTTAAAAGTACTGACTCCGTATATTAACTCGTGTAAACATCTCTAAATAATAGAAATAAATGACATTTTGATACAAAAGGAAAGATATGTGACAAAAACGATACGGATGAAGGCATACAAAACCAAGACAAGGTCTTCCTGACTGATGTGTGCATGGGACGAGTGATTCCGGGAGTGGGGAATTTTTAGTTAAGTGTATGTAAAGGGCATGATAAGTGATAATGGAATGATATGTAAAGGATGAAGGACATGGGAGTTTCACTATCAAAGCATAGAGGCATAAGCCACCAGACTATGACAAAGGGCCGGGTAGATGGCAACTTACCATCAAGGCGTAAAGGATTGCTCCACCAGCCAAGGGTAAATAGCTGTTTAATCTACCACCAATGACGTTGGATAAAGAATCTGGATAAATATTCACTCTACGTTGGATAAAGAATCAGGATAAATATTCACTCACGTAGAGGAGTTTTCATATATTCATAAAATATGCATTATAATGGAGAATGCTCCTTTATTTATAGAGAATTAAGATACAGGAAATAGACAAACATTAAAAAGGCATGGGAACTACCTAAGTATTAAAGACATGGGAACTAGAAAGCATTATAAGACCCAGTAACTAGATAAGAGAATATCCTCCTCATGAGATCAACAACTATCCAAGGAATGCTCAGAATAGCCTCTCATCGATATGTTGTTGATTAGGTTTGAAATTGGCAATTAGTCCGGTGAATCGGTAATTCAATACTTGATCAGCAAGGGAAGAATCGAGGACTTAATAATCGATAATCTGGTCGATAGTCTTTGCATCGACACCATCATTCTTGACCTACTGAAGCAAGTTGTATCCAAAGTCAATCTTGACTTGAATGAACTTCGATTGTGCTGGGCTAGTCAATGGAATCAAGATGGAACTTAAGGAATGCTCCGTGGAATCGGATGCTCTCGCATCACTCACCTTCTCCTCCCTTAGATGGCCATAATGGATGAACCATAAGTGTATCGAATGACGAAGGAAGAGACGATAATAGTCTATTTATTATGGGTAGACCCATTCATCACAAGTCACTAATAAAATATTAGCTTGTATTGACCGTTTAACCGAATTTTATAACCAAATTGAGATGTATTAAACCCGATATAGCCACGTAATTAAACTTGGGTTAGCAAGCATTGTCTCATGTGTTATTTACTTTAGAACATCTTGTTTTTCACAAATTTAAATACTGTACGGATAATCTTAGTCCACCTTTCTAAGAATTTCCAACAATATATTCTATAGCCTTTGAATTTTAAGGTACTGATTTGTCAAACTCTCAAGAGGGTAAATTAATACAGTTTACCGTCAAATCGTTCATTTTATATGATTGGTGACGCTAGTTGTTGTTCCGCGAGTCATCTTGTCACTAGAATCCGCCTGATTTTAGACACGCATGATACATGAATCTAAAACAAAGAAAAATTGTCCAATTGCAAGTAAATAAAAGAATGGGGCAATTAGCGTCGGCAGTCTTTCTGTGTGTTATATGGGAGTTCCATAGCCGTGACAGAATTCTCTATTTGAGCCATACCTACTACTCATTTGAGCGAGCCTGTCACTGCCACTCACCATGGTGTTAATGGGAGCAGAGCCGGGATTATCCTACGTCATGGCACAATCGAAACAAAGCGCCTCTTCTTTAGCTGCTAATGAAAAACGGAAGCGACAATCTCAATGTGTCCAAGCATGGGAGCGAATCTTATTTGAAGGTCCAGTCCTCGATTGGCCCAGCTCTCCATTGCGATCTATAAGCATGTGAAATCGATTAAGTCTATCTGTTCCCTTCCCATTGTATCCACAAGGTCCTTCAGTCCCTTTTCAAAACTTATGAATTATTCAATAAAACTAAAAATTAAGTGCTCAGAGTTTGAGTATCTAATTATTATTGCAGGCATAAAGTGCTGAAATGGAAAGGAAATGTTTGATAACAGTCTTAAAATCTAATGCCATGCATATATAATTGTGAACAATATCAATGGGTTAGCAAAATAATTGAGAACCCTCTAATTTGCATTGGATATTTCTCTGTTGAAAAAATCAAGTAATATCCTCTTTACTTCACCCTTTATAAGTGAACTCTTGACTTAATTAAGGATGCGTATGGTTCAACTTTCCTAAGGGTTTTGACCTCCAAATTCCCTTGGGGAAATGCTGGGGAGGGGCTTTCAGCCACATGTTGGCTTTGGGAAAGTTGAAAGCCCAATACTAGTCCCTGCAAGCATTTGGCTAAATGCTTAAACTAGTTTTTTTCTTCCAAAACTACCCTCACAAATTCTATAATTTTTCGATTTTTCCCCTCATTGCTATTATTCATCTTTTTTGCTCGAGGACAATCGGCAAGGCTCATCGAGGCTAGATTGGGCCAACAAGAGGTTGGCAAGGGGCAGGCGAGATCGCCCAAACCAGGCGACTGTTGCCTGGGTGATCGCGCGACCTCGGCGAAGATTGCCTGGGGTTGCACGACCTCTGCCCTTTGCTAAGAAAAGAAAAATTAAAACCAAAAGCCCTTTGCAACAAAAATTTTCGCCAAACATTACCTAGGCCAAAGTAGTTTTATAAATGATTTTTTACCAAATGCAATTTGCATTTCCTTAAGAGGCTTTAGGCCAAAGGTATTTAAATTTCCCCAAGACCCATTTGCAAGGTCCAACTAAACGCAGCCTAAGTATTTTAAATCCAAACTAGTTAGAACTATCAAACGATCTTAATCTTGATTTAAGTGTTGCAAACAAGTCATAAATGATTTCTTCATGACTCGAGGACACGGACGTGTAGTCTCGACTATTTGACGCTCATGAAACGCCTCACTCGCCCACGAATTAATTAAATTCAGGTGTTTTGTTTAGGTGTAGTTGATGGAATTTGAGCAAGTGACTTTAAATTCGGAAGTTTAAGTAGTTCAATCACTGGGGTATTCATTGTGATCGCTGCAACTATTCGGGAAGGAAATTACATAGTTAAGTGACTAAACAAAATTTGCAAGTACCCTCTTCAAAATGGGACTTTGTTTAGATTGATAGTACAGTACAAGTAAAGGCCCTCACATATTTGCTGTGTCTGGTAAGGCTTTTGGGTAAAGTATTTGGGAAATGTAAAACACTTTAGGTGAAAGCGATTTTTCTTAAGGCAAATAGTGTTTGGTATAGTGTAATTTAAAAGTGCATTAAGAAGCAACTTTAGTTAAAATGCTCTTTGGAAAAAACTACACCTATAAAGAACTTTTGCTATCTAAAGGGAAAAACCTGGAGTCAAGTCATTGGCTAGCCTCGCCCGAGGTCGCCGACTCCCAGATTTGGCCTCGCCGGCACCAAATCTGGCTTGTCGAGTCAAATCTGGCCTCATTGGCGATGTTGCATGATGATGGCATTTTTGGAATTTTGAAAGTTTAATAGGGGAAAATTCGAAGAAAAAAAATACATTAGCATTCTGGAAATACTAAAACCCAAAGTTTCTACCGATCTGGCTTGGGCTAAAGGGACTTTACGGGACTTTCAGAAAAGGTCTCCAAAAAAAAATTGTCAAATGGCTTGACTTTTGGCCAAGATCTTTTGGGCCTTTGCAGCCATTTAACTGCAACAATGACCAGCACTCCACAGAAACTCGCAAGGTCCCAAAATGGAGGCCTCAAGGTCACTGATCACATGCTTGTACGAGTAATGCCGTCTCATCAGATGTACTAAAATCTGTAAAGTAATTGTCGTCACCTCATGCATGATCAGTCATTGACTGAAAGTTAGTCGACCATTTTGCCATCTGCACGTCAAGCATGAAAAGGACAGCTCTTGGGCAAACTAGCAATGTCTTAATCTTCGTGAATTTGATTTATTCCACCGTGCATGTGTACTTGTCCTTGCCCATAGAGTCGAACTTGAAATAGATCGATCCAGTGTTCCCACTTGCTGGTTTGGGAGAATGGCAATGATAACACAATTATTTATCTGAGAGCGACATGGATCTCTAAACCCTAGATGAAATGAATCTTCAAGATCATGATTGATTATAGTGACCGACTCCAAGACCACACTACTCTCAGCTAGGTAATCAACCATTGTTTCCTGATAAAGGAAAGTTCACATTATAATCATGTCCTGCCCATTTCTCGTCATCCAATTCAAATAACGCTGCCAGCGAATGGAATGCCGAGACCGAATTGTCTCGGATACGTAAACTATTGTTCAGATCCTTCTCTGCTTCCTCGGATGGCACGAAATGCTGATTTAAATAAGATGGATACTTGCTTTCTTGCTCCTCGACATGGAGATAACTGTTTTGGTCTGCACTGAGCTTGGAGAAATCCGAGTCGAGGATCTGGCAAATGTCATCCACATTAAAGTCGATCATGAAGTCCGGTGATTCCTCCTTTGAGTTGAACAACAACAGCCCGTCACTCATATCCGAGTCTGAAAGCATTTGCTTCAGCAAGTCATTGCCATCTGGGGATGGTCCCAATTCCACCTTAATAGCATTCTGTTGGGCAACGTTTGGCTCTGGACTGGTGACTCCACGAATGTTGCTTTCCAGCACCCTCTCCTGTTCCAGCTTTTGCTGCGACCCTACTTGAGGTTGGACCGTCAGCTTTCTTTGCAAATAGTGAAATTGAACTGATCTTGACGCTTCGGGCTTCTTGGCCAAGTTGGTGTTCCAATGGTTCTTTATCTCATTGTCCGTACGCCCCAGAAGTCTTCCAGCAATCAACGACCATCTACGAGATCATAGATTCGGCTCGTTTATTTTGTCCAGCTAGGTTTCCTAATGCTAGAATTATTAGTTAAAATAAAAAGGACATGATGATCTGAACCTGTTGCCCAATAGCTTGTGAAGTCGGATGATTAGTTCTGCTTCGTCGGGCGAGATGTTCCCTCTCTTAATGTCGGGCCTAAGGTAATTCATCCAACGCAGCCTGCAGCTCTTGCCGCATCTTCTTAGACCTTCACGAGAATCATAGAAAGTTAAAACAGAATGATTAGCCTGATTTACGGTATTAACTTTTGTCTCATTTGTTCTGAAATATAGAGTTTAGCAGATACACTATTGGAGGATCTCTGGAAAGACTAGTGAAGTCCAACAAGACGAGGTCAAACGCAATCTGTTGTTCCAAAGAAAGGGCAAAACAACTCTAACTGCCAAAAGATAAAAGGTAATGAAAGACAAAGGGGGCACAAAAGTGATTGATATTAAAGAAGCTTAAAGCAGAAGAAGCACTAAAAACCATGTCTTAACTCTATGTTCCACCAGGAACAGTCCTAGGCATAATTCTGCTTTTGAATTGTTCCAGTACGGTCATTAAAGGCTAGCAGCACTTATAAAAATCAAGGCCAGGTACGGTCATCAGCTGTCGTTCTCACCGGCCTTTATGAGCTACTATTTCACAATCGATGCTTGTAAGACCTTTTTGTTGCCTAGGATTAGTAATCCTGATTGCTGGAGCGACTGCTGCAACAGCCACACGTGCTTTCTTGGACATCGGTTACCAATCCGCACAGAGGCATGCGAACGCTAAGTTCTGCATATATTAGCAGAACAAAAGGGATCCATAATAGTCTATTGAGAGGACATCCCTATATTGAACTGAAAGTATACAAACCAATAAGCAAACCGGGCGTGCGGCTCCTGTGCATGAATAGTGAGAAAGCAGGGAGATACGTTCTCGGGGGTTTTACCAGTTTCCCTGGAGAGCCAACTCCATTTGCCTGCACCGCGAAGCTCGACGTAGTCCAACAGGAGCTTGTCTTCAGCAGCTGTCCATGCTCCTTTGTTCAGCCCGTCCTTGTCGCACCTCAGGCTCCTCCCCATGTTCTTGTTTGCTCTCTCTCTCTCTCTCGAGTTCTGGCATGCACCAGGAGGAGAGAGGAGAGAGGAAGGGGTCAAATAGGGAGCGACGATGGACTTTGGGATCGCGGGCATGCCCAGAATTTAAAGGGCAAGAGCAAGATGGGGGGTCGATCGTGGAATTCAAGTTTATAACGTTTGTCGGCCTCAGATCACTGCACCATGCCCCACGACATGCCTGGTTTTTGATCCCCACCCGTGATCATGTGACCTCGAATCCTAAGCCTAAGTCATGAATTTTTTTTTCCCAACGCGATATCTTTCAAGCCTTCTTCTCTCCTCTTCGTTTATTTCTTGGTGCAACTTCCTCCTCCGTTCTTTTTTTTTTTTGTCCTTTTTAATCAGCACATTGCAATAAAATTGTGACTAAACCCTGTGGGGCAGTTCCGGTCGACGGTGTGGAGCCGTCGTATATTGGTACCATATACTAAACTCAATCCAAGTCGTCGGATTTGGTGGGATCTTGACGGGATCCGATATTTTTCGACAGTCCGAATTGATTCTTGTTCTAAGATTGGGTTCATAGAAAAAATCTTCCACAGATTAGGTACACGGCACGAGTTCGGTACATGCTCGGCTTCCAATGGTACCAATTGCGAACGCGGATCACTCCTTCAAATTTTGAACTCACTTTTTCTTTCCCGATCAATGAGGTTAGTGAAATATTTTGCGAGATAAAGATTTATCCGCACGGTAACGGAATTTTGACAATCCCCTTTATTTTAGTCCGACGGCTCCATGATTGAAATTGCCCAAAATGGTTGACCCAACGAAGGCATCAGGAACGATCGATCCGTGGAATAAGATTGTGTTTTGTAATGATCATAGGATTTTCTTTTTTTGATCCTTTAATGATTGCAGGATTGAAGAAATCGTGTTGTGCATAGGTTAGTTGAATGCAACATGGCTGTTGACACTTATAATTGATTAGGCTATTGACAATTGAAATAAATAAAATAATAGACATCAAAGGATGACGTAGCCCGTATGAGACGGTTCATAGCTGGCAAACACTGGGAGATACCGGTGGGAAATTTGAAATTAAGAGAGCTTGAGAGCGAGCGTCGAAGTTATCGACGAAAATTGTCATTGAGGAAGTCGATAAGGAAAAGGACAGGTGTCAAGCCAGAAGGACTCGACGACAGTTCCTACTTCAGGAGGACAAGTGTAAAGCTAGGAAGAGCTCGGCGATGGTTCCTACTTTGGGAGGACAGGTGTCAAGTTAGGAAAAACTCGACGACGGTTATCATCCCGGGAAAGACAGGTGTCAAGCCGATAAGTGCTCGACGATGATTCCTGCTTCAGGAGGACAAATGTCAAGCCAGGAAGAACTCGACGACGGTTATCATCTCGAAAAGGAAAGGTGTCAAGACAATACGAGCTCCATGACGGTTACTACCTCGAGAAGGACAGGTGTCGAGACAATACGAGCTCGATAACGGTTATTGCTTCGAGGAAGACAGGTGTCAAATGGTATGAACTTTACAACGATTATCACCTCGGGACAAAGGATAAGGTCGATGGCAGTTGGCGGATAGGTGTCATTAGATGGACGATGAATATGAGATCAACGGTGGCCATCGAACACGGTACCAAAGGCGGTTACAAAGCTCACATTATAAATAGTACGCGGCTGCAAGAACCCCAGTCCCCGCGCATACAAACCAAAATGCTGTCTTTTTATCTTCACTTTCCAGTATTACACTTTTAATTTCCATAGCTATCGTTGTTTACTTTCCAAGCCAGTAGCTTTGTAATATCACATCGATGAACTTCGAACGCCGCCAGTAACTGAATGGGTTCGTCTTAATTATCTATAAATATAAGTCGAACTTCATCACTGTACAAAATTTGTGTTTTCAATCAAGATAATCGGATTCTTCATTCGCGCTTGGATCACTCTTGTCCAAAATTAGACACAGAACCCAGTCTCCTCTAATTAAAAATCGAAGAATGACTTTCGATGAATTCTATTTTGTCGCGAGAACATTTCCGGCAAAAAATAATTTTGGCATGCCCGATGGGACCAGCGTGGTCAATTGGAGGGGTGACAATGGCCCAAACAAGGAGTCAGAGCCAACTGGATCATAATAACAACGTTGCAGGGAGCAACGCACCCCCAAATCCTATTGTCGAGCGAGTAACATGTGCGGAATCATCGAATGGACAGACAATGGCAGAATAAGGACCAACAGGGGAAATGGATATTCCCAGGCATCTCACTAAGGAACAGAGAAGGCAGTTGGAACCGAATCCTTTTACAATTGCTACCATGAGGAGAATCATTGAAAAACAACATAATGATTTAGCCAATTTGGTCACCAGGTGTGTAGCTAATACGGTCAGATCATTGATTATTAATACGGTTAAGGAGATTACCAACAGGCAGAGCCCATCGACGAGTTCCGCTCAACCACAGACCATGCTTGTTCTTCCTTCTGCCACAATTGGAAGTCTTGGACAACCTTCTACTGCACCCCATGGCATTGGAACCACAGGACAGATCGTGCCTCTCATGCCAGTAAGGATTTTTCAGAGAGGAGAGAATGCGTTGGTAGGCCAAGCGTATGGCCAAGTGGTGACAAGTGAGAGTAATGTAGTTAATCAAGCATCGGGGAATGAGAATACTAACATTGGTCAGCCAGCAACCAATGGTATTAACCTATCTGGGTTACTTCAAACAAATGCGGCTAATGCAAATTTGGTTCCTCAACATACTACTTTGTATCAACCACACGACAACATGTTGTTGGGTGGTTTTGCTGCTCAACCTAATCTCTCTCAAACTTTGTTTCAGCCAAATGCTAATCTAGAGGTCCAGGGAAGGGTTTTAATGCCACCACAACCAGTACCGTAGTATCAGGTTTCCCAACCACCACAGCCATTACCACAAAATCCAGCCTCGCAACATTTGCAGCTAGTACCACAATACCTATTGCCGCAGCCAATACCACAACTACCAGTACCTCAATACCAAATACATCAACCTTTACAACAAAATGCACCTCAAATGATGCCTCAGGTTGTACAGGCTGCTCAAGCAGTCACACCACCAGTTATGATCTCAACAAGCCAAAATCAATATACAATCGATCAAGTACTATGGCAATATGGTGGTGATGCAGGAGGTTGTAGGCAGGTATACAGAAAACCATAACTGTAATGGATGGATGCAGTTCTGTACCTAGGAGGATTTAAGATGCCGGAATTTAGTCTATTTATTAGTGAGGATGATCAATTGACACAGGAACACATCAATCGATTTACTGCTTTGTGTGGAAATGTTACATATGGAGATCATTGGAAACTGCGGCTATTTCCATTGTCATTGTCAAAGATTGCTTTTACCTGGTACACATCTCTACCACCTCACTCTATATTTTCCGAGGATCAAATGGAAACGATGTTCCATAGTCAAATTCAAAGAGCTAGACATGATGTGTCTGTTGCGAATTTGTGAGCAACGAGACAACATAACAATGAGTCAGTCGATCAGTTAATGTTTCGATTTAGAAAGGCAAGGAATAGGTGTCTCGTATCATTACCTGAGAAGACATTTGTTGAGTTTGCACTTAATGGCTTAAAGTTTGCTATTACGGAGAGAATGGTAGGTCAGGCTTAGTACGATTTATTTCGTTAACTTTCATTGATGTGAAACATGAAAACTTTATGAAAGAAGGATCGAAAGCATGTTAAACATGAGATGAACTTTGTCAATGAAACACTAGTCGATGAAAATGAATTAGAATATGCTGAGGTGGTAGTGGCAAAAATGATAATAGAAAAGCCATATACGTGTCATGAGTTGAAATCGGCTAAAGCAAAGAAAACGGGAAGCGTTATGGTAAAATCGAAAGATGTGCAATATTTTTCCTTCGATATAAATAAGGTTGGTGAGATATTTGATTTGCTTTTGGCCGACGGCCAGATCAAGCTTACTGAGGGACAAGTGATACCGAGCAAAGAAGAATTGATAGGAAATAAATATTGTAAGAGGCGTCATTCATGGAGTCATAATACAGTCAATTGCATTGTGTTAAGAAAGATTCAATAAGCAATTCGGCAAGGGAAAATCAAATTTGTGGATGATAAAGAAAAGGCTCCCACGGACGTAGATGTCGACTCGTTCCCGATGATGACTGGAATTGTGTCTTTAAAGTCTAAAGCCAAAATGACACAGTCATATTTGTGCACTAGATGTAAAGAAGAGATCAATTATGACCCAAAAGAAAGGCCTGTCTCGACATAGGCTTTTTCACAAGGAAGACCTTTTTGGGATCGATACAAACACTAGAATTATAATAGGATGGTTGGACCTTGGAATCAACCCCTAATTACTCAAGATGTTGACCAACGTTGGAATCGGAATCGGAACACCCAAGTTATCGATAACTTGAGACAACAACCTACGAAGTGGAAATCTTTCAAATAGCGGAATGAAGAGGGCGATCCAAGAATTGAAACGTTAGGAGAACCCAACGGTAAATTCGATTACTATGATGATTATGGTCCACCTCTCAGACATTCGAAAGAGGTGACTGTAACTAGATGGGGTGAAGAATTTGATGATCCACGTCAAAGAGAGGCCAAAGTATCTGTGATGCCTCATCGTACGATGACTTTGAAAATACTAGTCGATCTACTAGAGGATGAATGGTTTGAATTAGGGGTGAGCATGGTCCGGGTTGGGCCGGTCCACCCCTTAACCCTAGGACCAACCCGCACAGTGTTGGTCCTCAATTTTTGGGACCGAGGACCGACCCTATTGAGCCTAGGACCGAGGACCGGACCGACCCAATGGGTTCGATCCGGTCCAGGGTCAACCTGGGACCAATCGATAATTTTTTTATTTCATTTTTTGTACCAGGTTTAACTCGGGACCAACCGACCCATGGGTTTGGATCGGACTGAGCGCGGCGAGTGGCGAGCGGCAAAAGGCTAGTAGCAAGCAGGACAAGCACTTTCAATAACAAAACTGCAACTCACAAGATGCAAGGAAATTAACAGAAAGACTAGCATTTTCACAACCAAATCACTAGCAAATGTCAACAAAGGGAACATGCAATATGGTCTTCAACGCTCACAAAGTTGCACAACTTCACAAGCTTCACATCAAATACATTCGTAGCTTATATTATATATCACACATGGAAGTTTTGAGAGCTCAGGAATCAAAAGAGTAACCAACTTATTAAGCTTTGAGAGCTCTTGCACTTCAAGTTCCAACATCCGGAAAACAAAATAATAAGTATAGATGAAACAAGTCTGAAATAATAGTGTTTACAATTTACAGACACTTTACATTGAAGAATATGAACTTACACATGAATAAAAGCAGCAAACAACTTCTCAGGCTTTGAGTGCTCTAAAACTCCAAGTTCCAATCTCCTGAAAACAAAACAACAATACGTATAGATGCAGATGATCACACAACATTAGTTATAAATTAGAACTACAAATTGAAATCAAACAATTATTGAAAAATCTCACCACGTATATTCCTTTCGCTTCAACTTGTAAACTCTATGTACTGTTAATCTCTACATTAACATGATCCATATCTAATAAAAAGAAGATATTAAATAAAGTATTCACTCATTAGATATATGAAATAATTGCAAGATGAAAAGATATGACCTTACCCAACTCAAATTTTTCCGCATTCTCGATGCACTCTTCAACATTAATTGGCTCAATAACAGCTCTCAACCAATCTTGAGTGCAAATCAAAGCTTCCAAGACTCTAGGAGTCAAAGAACTTCTAAAACCATCAAGCACACGACCAGATGTACTGAAGGTAGACTTTGAAGCAACAGTAGTTACAGGAACAGACAAAATATCTCGAGCCATCAAAGATAGAATTTTAAACTTTTGACCGGTCGTGCTCCACCACATCAAAATGTCAAGATCGCGAGCCTCTTCAAGTTCAGCTTTAAGATACCGATCGAGTTCAGATAAGTTGCCCTCATACTTCTTTTTCTCCTCATTAAGAAAGGCTTCATATGATGGCTCTTGCACGTAAAAATCCAAACCACAATTTTCCCCTTCATTTCCCTCATCGCAATAAGGATCGCAACTACTACCAGCACTAGTAGAACTCAAAAGTTGACCACCCGAATTCTTATCACAAGACCCAAGAGAAGATTTCTCATAAAATTTAAATAAACGTTCCATGGCGAACTTCACCTTGTCAAACATCTCATCAACTATTGCAATATCATCATAAATGAGTCTACAACAATACCTCACATAATTCATTTTTTTTCTAGGATCCAATGCTACAACAATCAACACCATCATATTCACTTTCTCAAAACTCCCACAGTATTTGTCAAACTTATCTTTCATTTTCATACCCATAACTCTCACCCTAGGATCGAAAGCCTTTGCCGCTTCTTTCAGATAATTGAATAAAGAAGCTATTCCCTCAAAATAATCATTTGAAGTGATATACAAAGTCCCAGACATCTTGTTGGTGGCATCATAAAACTTCTTCAAAAATTTGCAAGAATAATGGCATTTTCCCAATCAACACTAGTTGGAGTATCGGAGCTAAACTCAGTTGAGAAAGAAATATCTTCTTCATCCATCCTTTCAAAAGCTTTTCTTAGTTTTATGGCGGTGTCTAACATTAGGTAAGTGGAGTTCCACCTAGTGGAGACATCAAGACAAACTGAACCTTTATAAGTGATCCTTGTTTTCTCAATGCAATCTTGAAATGCTTTAGCTCTCATGGGAGAACTTCTTACATACCTAACAACGTTACGAATACGTGCAATAGAATCACGTACCTCAGCTAAGCCATCCCTCACAATCAAGTTTAATATATGAGCCGTGCACCTCATGTGTAAAACTTCACCATCTAAGATCAAAAGTTTATCTCTTGCAAACTTTTCTTTCAAATAACCAATGGCAACATCATTCAAACTAGCATTATCCATAGTGATTGTTGACACTTTTTTCTCTATTCCCCACTCGTAAATGCATTTCTCAACCATTTTCCCAATATCCCTACCCTTGTGACTGAACAACACCACAAAATTGATGATTCTTTTGTTCAATTTCCAGTTTTCATCAATAAAATGTGCGGTGAGACATAAATAGTTCAAATTCTGAAGGGAACTCCATGTATCAGTCGTGAGTGCGATTCTAGAATTAAGCTTATGAAAGGAAGCCTTCAAACTCTTTTTTTTTAAAAAAATACAACTTCATACAGTCTCTAGTCACCGTAAATCGCGACACATGCTTGAAGAGAGGCTGTAATTGATTGGTATAATCAAGAAATCCAACATGCTCAACCATCAAAAATGGTTGTTCATCAATTATAATCATTTGAACTAGCATTTCCCTACATTTCTCCTGATCAAACTTCCATGTCGTTAAAAAACTAGCACTTCCAGCACTAGTATTTCCCCCTATCATTTGATTCCCACATACTGTATGTGATGCAAACAATTTTTGCTTCTTGTCTATATTGCGAGGATACTTAGGGCACTTTCTCAAATGTTTCAACATAGTTGAAGTGCCATTATTAACATGGTACAAATACTTGGTCCCATAATAATTGCAAAACAATTCAAGTTTCCCGTTCGCGTCAGTTTTGCTGTTACGAAAATGAAGCCAAGCTACTGATTTTCACTTACTAGACTGAGGACAAGAACCAGATACCTTATCTGATGCCTCTTCAAAGTCATCTTCCCCTTCTCCATGTTCTAGTGATTCTGATTCAATTATTGGTGTTATCTCATCATAGGATTTCTCTACTTCCACTAACATGTTAATAGATCACCTGCTCAAATCAAGCAACATGTCATTAACGGATACAATTTAAGGTCATAAAGATTCAAAACTAAAGCAAGAAAACCTATCTAAATGACTCCGAAACGCAAAAAAACGACGTCGATCACGGCGCTGCCACAAAGGGGCGTTGAAAGATCCCGAACAATGAACCCATCAGGTAAATGTAGCTCAAATTCTATTATGTCAATCCAAAGGTACCCCAATCACACAAGCAAAAGAATTGTAGTAATAATGCCAAGACAGTCAAGTTGCTCTGAACCAAGAAAGCCCAGAAATAAGATTGACCTGCAAGAATTATGACAGACCACCGATGTAGCAGGAATAAAGGGACCCGAATCCAGAGAAGAAGTCCAAAAACTCCTCATCAATCTTCGTCGCCGAGATAAAAGAGCACACAGCCCCTTCCTACTACACAGGAATCAGCAGCAGTAGCAGCACCCATAAAATCGCGCACGCAAAGCTCAGCAATGATTGACAAATAAGCAGAAGCGCGCCGCCGCTGCTCGGATCTACCGAGACCCGAGCAAACGAGAACCGGAAATCCAAAAACAGAACGCGAAGGATCCCGCGCGGCCGTGTGGAAAGACCCTGATTCACACGAAATGAGGAATTCACGCAGCATAACATCCAAAGCCCAGCAAAGTGCGCGGGTTTCTTCACACACATACACCCCCACTATCAGGTGAAACGAAGCCACACCCCGTAGAAAATCGAGAGAGCAGCAAATGCAAATGACAACCGGCTAGAGAGAGATAGCGAGAGAGCAGACCTGGCAGTCGCAGTGGAAGAGACGAAGACGGAGACCGGCGGACCGACGGAGACGAAGACCGGGCGATGGAGACGGAGAGTCGGGGAGGAGAGAGTATCGGAGATTGAGACTTGAGAGGCGTTGACCAAGAGTGACTGAGTGAGCTTGTGTTTTAGGGTTTTCAATTTTTAAGACGTCAACATCTTGTGAGAGAGTATCTTGATTTAGGGTTTTCAATTTTTTAAATTAAAAATTAAAAATATTATATTATATATATTATACCGGTCCGGTCCGGGTGGGCGGTTCCACACCCGGAACCGAGAACCGGACCGGTACCCACCGGTTCCAAAAAATTGGAACCGGGAACCGGACTGAAACCCTTAGAACCCATCGGTCCTGGTCCGGTTCTGGGCGATCCTAGGCGAGTTGGGTGGGTACCGGGTTTTTTGCACATCCCTAGTTTGAATCATGAGAAATTCAAGGTCCAGGAGGGCAATATAACAAGAACTCAAAAAAGGAGATTACGTAGGAAGAAGATGCATGAGTTACAAAGATAGATTAATCAGATCCACATTACCTAGGTGTCCCCAGTTCCTTATAAACCAAAAAAATTTCGAACTAAGAATTTGGTATGGAGAAGGAATCTTGGGAGCTCCAGTCAGGACAATAAGAATCAGAAGAGTGCTAATGCCAATGAAAAAACAGAATTTAGACTAGCTGTGTTGTCAAGATCGATTTCTCCTATAAGTTTATGCATAGTCCAAGCCAGGCTTCCATGCAATATAGAATAACATTTGTGGATTCGACAATCAATGGAGATTCAGTTGTCGATGAGGAAGACAAAGCATAATTTCAATTTGAATATGAAGAGGAACTAATAGAATTTGAGAAATCATCTTAAAAAGGCTCTAAACACCTTAGGGCACTTAATATAAGTGCCAGGATAGATGGACGTCCGTTTCCAATGTTCTTGTCGATGGAGGATCCACTCTTAATGTGGTTCCATATAGATTCTTTAAAAAGACGGGAAAAAGGGATGAAGAAATTATCCCATTGAATATTTAGTTGTCAGAGTTAACGGGAGAAGTACAAAAGTCAAAGGAATATTTGTAGCTGATTTGACTGTGGGATCAAAGACCTCTAGGATAGCTTTATGTGTCGTTGAGATAGATGGATCATATAACTTATTGTTAGGAAGAGATTGGATTCATGGAAATCAATGTGTGCCCTCAACCCTTCATCAGATGTTAGCTTTTTGGAACGGGAACAAAGTTGAGTATGTTAGAGCTAATAGTAAGACCCATGTATCTTGAGCGCATACCTTAAGGACCGGTCGAGAAGTAAGAAAGATACCTGATGAAAATTCATGTGTTATTGAGTCACCTAGAATTGACTCAAGCTATGTAGCATTCAGCCGGTTTGACAAGGGAAATGTCCAATGGGTTCCCAAAAATGATTTGGCAGGATGTTTAGATAAGGTTATCCATGGAGAATCTTATATTATTGGATGACCACAATAGGAGGCATATAGCCTATGCGGCCAAATTAGGTAAACAAGATATGGATGCTAGTGATTGCATTATGGAATTTGAAGAATCGCCCTTTAAAGAAGACAATAAACTGATCAACGCTTAGGACCCATTAATAGAGTTGATATTGGGGATTATAAAAACCATCGACCAATTTTCATCTGTGCATTATTGGACGACGTTACAAAGTTCCAGTTGATTGTGTTGTTGAAGAAATATAGGGATTACTTTGCATGGGATTATCATGAAATGCCAGGACTAGGGCGAGATGTAGTCAAGCATAGGTTACTGATCAAGAAAGGGTTTCGACCATATAAGCAACCACCACGAAGGTTTGCACCACAAATTGTGCATAAAATCAAGGAAGAGGTTGAGTATTTGTTGGCAATAGGTTTTATCAAAATTGCAAGATATGTCTAGTGGTTATCTAATATGGTACCAATTAAAAAGGAAAACGGGAAGTTAAGAGTGTGCATAGATTTTCGTGACTTAAATGTGGCAACCTCAAAAGATGAGCATCAAATGCCAATGGCAGACATGTTGATCGACTCGGCGTTTGGCAACGAGATTAAGTCATTAATGGATGGTCATTCGGGTTATAATCAGATATTCATATCGGAAGAAGATGTTCATAAAACAGAATTCCAATGCCCGGGAGCTATTAGGACATTTGAATGGTTGGTGATGCCGTTCAGATTAAAAAATGCCGAAGCAACGTATCAAAAGGCCATGAACTTTATCTTTCATAATATGATCGGATATTTCATGGAAATATACATCGACGATGTCATCATTAAATCAGACCAAGTAAGTCATCTGACTTGTCTCGAACGTGCTTCATAAGGATGCAAAAGTTTAAATTGAAAATGAATTATCTTAAATGTGTTTTCGAGGTAAAGATTGATAATTTTTTAGGATTCTTGATAAATCAAAAGGGAATAGAAATAGATAAGAACAAAACAAAAGCTATTTTAGAGTTACCACTGCCTTTAAATAAGAAACAATTGCAAATGATAATAGGTCAAGTAAATTTTCTGCGTCGATTTATTGCTAATTTGTTAGGTAAGATAGAAGTATTTTCTCCACTGCTTAACTTAAAAAACCAAGATTAGTTTGTTTGGGAGAAAGAACATCAGTGTGCTTTTGAGCAAACTAAAAGGTATCTGTCGCGCCATACTTTTTTGGACTTTCAGGATTTGTGCGCTAAGGAGGTATTTCTGTGTAAAGGTCTCTCCTAGACCATACCTCACGTGATAGCAGATGGTAATTTCCTATTTGGCCTAAGTTTTTGATTTTGGAGTCGCCACTAGTCATTATTGGTAGGTATACTAGAAACATAATCGAGGTATGGGAGAAATACCACGATTCTATGGACCAAAGATTCTGAGTATGGGGACTTGGTTATGCTAATGATCCCAAATTGAGATCCCTAATGCTCTTTCGGTACCTAAAAACGATACGATGTCTAACGTGTCACGCAAGTTTCCGAGGCTTACCCACTAATTTTATCCATTCTAATCGCAGGGAAAATCAATCAAGTATTGAATCTGCAATCAATTGTCAATCAAATCAATCAATCCTAAATGGTCTCTAAAATGAAAATCAATCAAAACATCCAAACCCAAATGAAGCCTTAGAAGCTTATTCATTTCATGATTTGTATTTTTTAGGGTTTTAAGGTTTTTTAGGGGTTATAATACCTGAATTTGGGATTTTTTTTTTCTAAAAATGCTAGTTGGGCACTTCCAAAAATTTAAATTTCACATTCTAAGGTTGGCCACAGTATTTTTGAACCATTTTGTGAATTTTTTAAATTTTTGACTTTTTTCGAAAATTGAATTTCTGAGGATTTCATTAACCAAGAATTGATTTTTATGATTTTCTGAAAATTTTTATGAATTTTTTAATTTTCCAATATTTCAATTTTTATTTTTTCTGAATTTTTCACATTTTTTAGTTGTATGTTTTAGAATTTTCTGAATTTTTATGGATTTTCTGAAAATTTTTTATTTTTCTGTGAATTTCGTATTTTTCTGAAATTTTCGAATTTCTAAAAAATTTGTATTCTTCCTGATTTTTTATTTTTTATTTTGAATTTTTCAAAATTTTGGGAAAATTCTAACTAAGGACCGCAAGTGGGGTAAAATTCTCAAAAAAGGGCCCAAAGTGAACATTGTATTAAATAATGGCATGGAGTGCTCAATCAGTCTCAAATAAAGACTCGAAGTGTCCAAAAAGTCTCAAATAAGGACCTGGGTCCCCGGTCGGCCAAAATAGCTGACGGACGGCGAGAAAGTTATTGTTCCGACACCGGAATAGTAACTTTTTAATTTTTTTTTGTTTTTCCTTTTTTGTTTTTTTTTATTTTCCTTTTCCTTTTCATTTTTTTTTCTTTTCTTCCTCCGCTGGCCATAGCCGGGGCCGGCGGAGGTCACCGGCGTAGGGCGAGGGCCGCCCTCGCCCCTGGCCGGCCTCGCCCGACGCCGGCGAGGTCGAGCCTCGCTAGATCTGGAGAGGGCTCGACCTCGCCGGCATTGAACGAGGCCGGCCTCGCCAGTTGCAGGCGAGGTCGAGCCTTGCCAGCGGCCGACGAGGCTACTGGCGAGGCTCGACCTCGCTTGCAATTGGCAAGGCCGGCCTTGCCCAGCCCAGGCGAGGGCGGCCCTCGCCCGACGCCGGCCAGGGCGACCTCGCTTAAGGCCGTCGAAGGCGACCTCGCCCAGCCTAGGCGAGGGCGGCCCTCGCCCGACACCGGCGAGGGTGGCCTCGTCTGCGGCCGGCGACCTCCACCGGCCCCGGCTATGGCCGGCGGAGGAAGAAAAGAAAAAAAAAAGAAAAGGAAAAGGAAAAAAATAAAAAAGGAAAAATTAAAAAAATTAAAAAGTTTCTATTCCGGTGCCGGAATAGTAACTTTCTCGCCGGCCGACAGGTATTTTGGCCGGCCGGGGACCCAGGTCCTTATTTGAGACTTTTTAGGTACTTCGGATCCTTATTTGAGACTAATTGAGCACGTCAAGTCTTTATTTGACACAATATTTACTTTGGGCCTTTTTTTTGAGAATTTGACCCTACTTGGGGTCCTTAATTGGAATTTTCCCCAAAATTTTTATTGATTTTTTATATTTTTTATTGGATATTTATTTATTATTTTTAAAATTTTTTGCCGAGAAAATGAACCGGATTAACCCGGTTCGGCTTGGTCGAACCGGGCCTCGCCGGAGCCAGTCACCAGTCACCTTCTCCGGCGGGCACGACACTAAACGACACCGTTTTACCCCTCTCTTCATTGTAGCATTTCGCCAAACAGGTGGTCGGCATTTTCCCAACTCAAACGTAATCAAGGCTGCCGATTTGAGCTCATCGCCGGCGATCTTCCGGTGACCTTTTTTAATTGATTTTTGGTCATGTATTAGGTTCATATCATCTTTTATCAAACTAAACCACCTGATTGGCAGTCGGACCATTGCCAATCGATAAAAATCTCATCGGAAAATGCCAATTTATTGCTAACCTAAACCATGCTCATCAAAAACTCAAAATCCCTATTATATTTGCCCTAACCGTTTCTATTGCTCAAAATAATTATCAAAACATCATACAAAGCAAGAGAATGCTAACTTGACTAGCCTAAAGCCACAGTAATGCTCCGGCGAGGATGTCCAAGCTCCTGCGAGGTGGTTCATGAGATGGTCGACTCGGTTTATACATGTTTTATGGCCAAAAATGCAATCAAAACATTACAAAATGTGAATAGAAACAAGTTTTGAACATCAAAATGTTAAAAGTCATCAACGAAATCACATGAACATTCACATTGGAACTAGAATTGAATTCTGGAAATTTTGGAAAAACAATGATCATGAGCCAACTTTACCTTCTTCGAATGTGTACAAATCATAGTTTCCGGACTAATCGGCGCCCGTGAAGTTGTTCTATGATGCTCAGGCTTCAAATTGGCATCTTCAATTCCATTGGGAAAGGTCTGGACTCACCGGTCGGAGCTCGGTTTCAGGGCTTCACGGTCAGCTCACCACTGGTCACCCAAGGAGGAAATCCTCCCTAGATGGTCGATTCGCCGGTGCCGTTCAATCGACCAGTGTTGATCACTCGACTTGGGGATCTCCACTCCCCTCTATCTCTCTAGATTTCATGCTTTTTCTCCCTGTTTCTCCCTCTTCTCTCTCTTCAGCAATTCGTCAAACGGCTTCCTCTCTTCGTGATCAGTTTTTTTTTTTTTCAGTTTTTTGTAGCTCAATTTCCAGCCCAAATTCAGTTAGAACTGACTTAAAATCAATTAGGATCGATTCTCTGGTGCCAATTGGAGATTCTCTAACTGGCCAAGTCAATTTACACGTGCTAGATTGACCGGGGAAGATTCATGAAGTCGCGGGCACGAACTGAAATTTTCTGGGTTTTTAATGTGTTCTGGGCAGTCGGGCGAAGAAGACGAGTAGCTGGGTCGGGTCGGGTTGACCCGGTCAACCCGACAGGCCCGAATTGGTTTAAATTCGCAAATTAAGCTCAATTTTGACCCAATTTTCAAAATTAAAATTCTTTACCACATTTTAAACCCAAATACGTAGTTTTTCTCAATTTTTGACAAAATCATATCCTAGATTTTTAACTTTTTGTAATCAGGTTGTTAGGGTTTTGTTTAATCCGATGTCCTAATGACATGATTAGGCAAAATTAGTGCCAAAATGTTTTTTTGGTCGAAGTGCCAAAATTGAATTACCCACATCTGATTAACCTTAGAAACGATGGTCTCATGGTTCGACAATTTTATATTGGGCACAATTCCCAATTTGGACTCAAAATTTCTAATTTTTAATTGAATTTTGGGGTTTTCTGTATCCTTTAACAAATTGTGCAATTGAACCGAGCATTATGTAATTCAAGGTTCCAGAATCATATTGAACTGACCATTGTGTAATTCAAGGTCCCAGAATCATTTGTTGTGAAGACACTATGACTTAAAAATGACTAGAAAAGATTTAATTGCATTTTTAGTTCAATTCGAGTTTGATTTTGCCCAATTTTGGGCAAAACACATACCCAATTGAGATTTTCTAAAATTGATGATGCATTAATGAAAGTGGATTTAAAAGAAGACTAATGACTATTTTTATGGAATTTTATGATTCCATTTGCTATTTTTCTTGATTTTCTCACTTATTTTGACTAAAAGAAATTAAGGAAAAATGCAGGAAAATGATAAAAAAATTATTTTTGATTTAGAAGTAGGTTTTTAGGCTTGGCCAAGATTCTTAGTCCTAATTTTGAGATTTTTAAAAATGTGAAAAAAAATGATTTAAAAATCAAGTGTTAACAGCTGCTCCTCTTTGAGATTGAGCTCGTTAGAGGTTGATCTCAAAGACAAGGTAACACTTGAATTTTTTGGTCGACTCAATGAACAAGATAAGATGGAGATTTCACAATAACTGATTAGGGATCTTGCTTTTGAAATTTGTGATCTAATTCAAAGATTCTCTTTTCAGAATATATTTTGAAAGATTCTTACTGATTGAGGGAGAGAAACTTACCTGTTTGTGAATGTCTCTTTATTGCTTATCCAAGAGTAGGAATTGATGGCGGTGATGATTATGATGATTATTTTGATTTCGTGGTTTAAGGACGAACCCACGAACCATGAATACATGAGGCTCCTCGCCTGAGGATTTAGAAATTTGCCTAGTGGTTCATCACCAGTAGGACTTTGGAAATTGCCTAGGGGCTCCTCGCCTATAGGACTTGAATTTTCCTAGGGGCTCCTCGCCTATAAGACTTGAATTTTCCTATTGGTTCCTCACCAGTAAGACTTGAATTTGCTTAGAGGTTCCTCACTTATAGGACTTGAATTTACATAGGGGCTCATCGCCTGTACGACTTGAATTTGCCTAGGGGTTTTTCCCCTATAGGACTTTTAATTTGCATAGTGGTTCATTACCAGTAGGACATGAATTTGCCTAGTAGTTCCTCACCTATAGGACTTGAATTTGCCTAGGGGCTCCTCGCCTGTAGGACTTGAATTTACCTATGAGCTCTTCGCATGGAGGACTTTAGGAAGACTTCAAACAATGAATGTCTTGACTATGAGTTATGTGATTTTAAAGTTTCACTAACCTCTATATGGTTTTTAGTTAACCAAAAACTATTTTGAAAAGTAGTTTTGAAATTAATCAAATTTGTTTAAAGCGTGGTTTTTTTTAGCTTACCACAAACTGTTTGAAAACTTGATTTTAGGTTGATCAAAAACTTTTGAAACCTGGTCTGGAAACATGCATTCTTTGTATTAATGCATTTCGAACAATCAAATTTCCTTTTCGAGGAATTATTTGAACAAAATGCTTGCAATCTTTCGAGAAATGCTTGAAATGATCGTTTGGAAGACCTTCATTAGAAAGAATTTGTTTCAATCTATGAGCTTGGTCTTTTCTGTATTTGATCAAAATGGGACTTGTCTGATATCCCTCAATTTTATCTCTCTTAACCAATCCTTAGGTATTCGGATATGTTCACAATATATACAATTCAATTGATCCGATAAGGTCTTTCGGAGGACTGTAATGTTGGCTTGGCCAATGGCTGTTCAAAGGATAGGCATTTTGAGGCCAAGAAAAAGGATTTTGTCATATCTGACTTTGGATCTACAAGTTAAGAACCTCGAGGACTAAACAAGATATTATTGCATACACTTCTTTGAGTGATGACTTCTTGTCATAAAGTCATGTTTCTACTCTTAACATCCCAATCTAAAGAGTCTTTGGAGAAAGGTTGTATTATTCGTATTGGGTAGGCTCAAAAGGCTCATTTGTTTGAATTCAAGGTTTTTATGAAATTAGTGATCTTCTTGGTATCACCACCCTTTTTCTCTTTTGCTCACTAGGGATCTTTTTTATGAACATCAGAGTCCCTCAGACATTCATTACAATCTCTTTTCTTTTGCTCATTCTCACTTGCTGTGGTATATGATCTCTCATGATCTTGGCTTTGCTTTATCATGATTTTTTTGTAATTCTGAGCTTTCTTTTGAACTCTCTTTCCTTTTCATTTTTCTTGGGCATTTGGCCTTACTTTTACCAAGCACACTACTTTTTTATGCTCTTGATTCTTTGCCTTTGATCTTTTTGAATTCTAAAGACTCTGTGTCATGTCCTTTTGTTTCTTATCTATTAAAGTGGATCATATGTTCATGCTCCAGTGTGAAGAGATGATCACTAATTTAGGGTTCTGAAATAAATGTTCAGGCTCAATTGGGCTTTGCCAAAGGTAATGTGTTTGGGTATAAGAAATGAAGTGCTCTTCTTTCTTTTGGGATATCATGAGCTTCCATATGATTTCATCTAAAGTTATCACAGAAAGATTAATGCGTGAGTTTGCAATAAAATCTTTCTTGATCCTATTCTCCGTAACTGTCAACTACAAACCTCATGATTTGCCCCAATGTAGGGTGGTTTTTAACAAGATTGTTTTGGCAAAACTTCTCCACTATTTCAGCTCAAATTTAGTTTGCAAGGGATAATCATGTGTTTGGGATAGTGAAATGACTGTCTTTCATCATTTCAATCCATGTAATCATTGTGAGCATCCCATATTTCATTTGGATGAGTTTTTTCCTCACTCACTTCTTCATTTTGATTTTGAGTATATAGGGGACGTGTTTGGATATGGTTTACCTTTCATCATTTGAACGTCTTTCCATTCGATTTGATTCAAACTTTTTCTTTGAAATTTTTCAAAGCCTTTTGTCAAATTATCCATTTTAGGAAAGTTTAATACTTAATGCATTCTCAAAGAAAGCCTGTTTCAAAACTTTTGATTTGAATCATTTTTGAGGTATTTTCTTTTCAAAATAATATGTTTTGTTTTGCTCAGTCTTAGTGTCATTCCACTTGGGGAGGAAAAAGTTCGATTTTCTCTTAGAAAGACAACTTTTTTAACACATGCACTCATGATTTAAAGATACCTATCTGATCAACTTACCAAGATCTCTCTTGTTTTTGCTTTTGGGATATCCTGAGCTTCCATATGACTTCATCTAAAGTTATCACAGAAAGATTGAAGCAAGAGTTTACAATAAAATCTTTCTTAATCCTATTCTCCATAACTGTCAACTACAAACCTCCTTATTTGCTCTAATGTAAGGTGGTTCTTAACAGGGTTGTTTTGGCAAAACTTCTCCACTGTTTCAGCTTAGATTTGGTTTGCAAGGGATAATCATGTGTTTGGGATAGTGAAATGACTGTCTTTCATCATTTCAATCCATGTAATCATTGCGAACATCCCATATTTCGTTTGGATGAGTTTTTTCCTCACTCACTTCTTCATTTTGATTTTGAGTGTATAAGGGACGTGTTTGGATATGGTTTACCTTTCATCATTTGAACGTCTTTCCATTCGATTTGATCCAAACTTTTTCTTTGAAATTTTTCAAAGCCTTTTGTCAAATTATCCATTTTAGGAAATTTTAATACTTAATGCATTCTCAAAGAAAGCCTGTTTCAAAACTTTTGATTTGAAACATTTTTGAGGTATTTTCTTTTCAAAACAATATGTTTTGTTTTGCTCAGTCTTAGTGTCATTCCGCTTGGGGAGGAAAAAATTCGATTTTCTCTTAGAAAGACAACTTTTTTAACACATGCACTCACGATTTAGAAATCATTGTTTGATCAACTTACCAAGATCTCTCTTGTTTACATGTTTTTGCTTTGATTCCACTGAGAATTCTTCTTTTATTGCTCCCTTTTTCTTTATCTCCCTGGGGATGATAAAAAGAAAAGTATATTAGGGAATATCAATGGAAAATTGAATTGGAAGTGATACTTCCCTCTATTATTTGACAATTTCATTGGGGATTCTGAAACCATGGACTGGTTCGGACTCCTTTTGCTTTTTTCTACAAAACAGATAAACATGTTTATGAAATGCATGGCATGCATGATATGCACATGTTCTAAAGTGACTCAAATCTCTTCTTGAATGTTTGTCTTCATTTCATAGGTAGAAAATCTTGATAGCATATGTATTTACAGGATAGATCAATTCTATTCCAGCCATATCTTCAAGATTCAATGCTCCTCCAGGAAGGACTTTCTTGACATGTATGGACCTTCATGATTCAGAGTGAATTTGCCACGAGGATCTGAATTATTGAATATGACCTTCTTCACTATTAAATCCTCTATTTTGAAATGCGTTGGTTTCACTTTTCGGTTGAAGGATTTAACAACTCGTCTTTGATAGGCTTGCCCATAGCATATATCCCTTAATCTCTTTTCATCGATCATGTTGAGTTGTTTATATCTTTGTTGAATCCACTCAGCTCTTGAAAGTTTCAATTGAGATAGTATCCTTAATGAAGGAATTTTCGCTTCAACAGGTAGCATTACTTCCATTCCATAGACCAAGGAAAACGGGGTTGTTCTAGTTGATGTTCGAATTGAAGTTTGGTACGCCATTAGAGCATACGGTAACATTTTGTGTCAATCACGATAATTTTCCGCTGTCTTGGCCAATATCTTCTTGATATTCTTATTTGTAGCTTCAACTGCTCCATTCATTTGTGGACAATATGGGGATGAATTTAAGTGTCAGATGTGGAAGTGTTTGAGTAAATCATCCACAATCTTGTTGCTTAGATTTGAGCCATTGTCCGTAATTATTGCTTCTAGAACTCCATATCTAGCAATGATGCCCCGCCTAATAAATCTTGCAACATTCTTGGCAATAACATTCGTGTGGGAGTTTGTTTCAATCCATTAGTGAAATAGTCAATAGCAATCAGGATAAATCGGCGCCTATTTGAGGCCTTGGGGTTGATTAGACCAATCATATCAATGCCCTACACTGAAAATGGCCATGGCTCGAACATTTGACGTAGCTCATTTGGAGGTGCATTGATTCTGTTTCCATAAACTTGACATAGATGACAACATCTCACATGTTGGATGTAACCTGTTTCCATTGCCATCCAATAATATCCCAACCTCATAATCTTTCGGGCTAGAAAATGTCTATTCATGTACGATCCATATTCTCCCTCATGAATTTCTTTCATGATATGTTCAGCTTCTGTAGCATCAACAGATCTTAGTAAGGTTGAATCAAATGATTTATTGTAGAGGATTTGACCAATGAGGAAGAATTTGTTGTCTATCTTCCTTATAAATTTCTTGTCACCTGGTTGGCTTCCTTCAGGAAATTCTCCTGATTGAATATACCTTTTGATGTCATGATACCATGGTTCGTTGTCAAACTTTGCCTGAACTATCATGCAATGAGCTGGTTGTTCAAGAATATTAATTCTGGATGGTTTTATATCCATACCATCTTCAGCTTGTAGTAAGAATGACAAAGTTGCAAGAGCATATGCAAAATGATTTTGAGCTCTTGGGAAATAATCGAATGTTACTTCTTCGAAGTTTTCTATAATCTCTTCTAAGTATCCGTGAGAAGGAATTAGTTTGGCATCTCGAATTTGCCATTCACCAGTTGTTTGTAATACGATGAGCATAGAAACTCCATATACTTGTAACCTCTTTACCTTCATTAAGAGGGCTAATTGCAAACTAAGAATGCATGCTTCTTATTCAGTGACGTTATTGGTGCATGAAAATACCAGTTTCGCAGATACCGGATAGTGTTGGTCTTCTAGAGAGATCAGTACTACCCCAGTTCTTGATCCAGATAAGTTGGTTGCACCATCAAAATACATGGTTCATTTATCATCGACCAATGTTAATATATGATTCAAGTTGTTCTTCAGTATTGGCGATATTCTGCGAATTTTCTGCCAACAAGTCTGCTATTGCTCGTCCTTTGACTGACTTTTGGGATGAACTTCTGATGTTAAATTCAGATAACAAGACTTGCCACTTTGCTAATTTCCCGCCCAAGGAGGATTTCTCAAGAAGGTACTTGATCAGATCATTCTCAGTCACTAGCAAAATTTGATGATGAAAGATATATCGCCTTAATCTGTGTAATACCCAAATCAATACAGCACATGTCTTTTCGACCGTCAGGTAATTTATTTATGATGTTGTGAACTTCTTGCTTAAGTAATAAATAGCTTGTTCTTTACTATCATTTGGTCTTCTTTGTACAAGCACCGCTCTTAACGACTCATAGTGAATCGTCAAATATAAGATTAGCGAAACCCTAAGGATTGGTGGTACCAACACTGGTGGGCACACCAGGTATTCTTTGATCTTGTCAAAGGCTTATTGACATTCTGCATTCCACTTCACCTTGGCATTTTTCTTCAACAATTTGAAGAATGGTTTAGCGGTCTTAGAAATCTGATAGATGAAACAAACAATTTAGTTTAATCGCCCCAATAGGCTTATCATTTCTTTTACAGTAGAAGGAGTCTTTAAGTCATATATTGCCTTGATCTTGGAGTGATCTATTTCGATGCCCCTGTTACTGACTATAAATCCTAGCAGTTTGTCAGATTTTGTTCCAGATACACACTTGTTAGGTTTCAATCGCAACTTGTATTTTCTAAGTCTTTCGAATAACTTGCGAAACACATCAACATGATCTTCTCCTTGTTTGGATTTTGCGATCATATCGTCCACATATACCTCGATTTCTTTATTCATCATGTCATGGAACAAAGTTACCATTGCCCTTTGATATGTGGCACCAACATTTTTCAAACCGAAAGACATTACCTTGTAATAAAATGTGCCCCATGGTGTTATGAAAGATGTCTTCGCCTTATCCTCTTTCTTTATGAGGATTTAATTTTATCCTGAAAAACCATCCATGAATGAAAATGTTTCGAACTCGATAGTGCTATCCATTAATACATCAATATGTAGAAGCGGGAAATCATCCTTAGGGCTTGTTTTATTTAATTCGCGATAATCAACACACACCCGTACTAGACCATCTTTTTTCATTACGGGTACTATGTTGGCAACCCATTCTGGATATAGTACTACTTCAATGAAACCAACTTTGAGCAATTTCATAACTTATTTTTCTATTTTCTTTGCCAAATCCGGCTTCATTTGCGTAAGTTTATGCTTCTTTGGTGGAATACTTGGATCGATTGGCAAAGCATGTTCAACTATGCTCGGATCAAGGCCTGGCATGTTAGCACAACACCATGCGAATATATCTTGATGTTCTCCGAGCAAATTTGTGATTCTTTCTGCTTTTGCTAAAGGAAGACTTTCTCCAATCTTAACTTCTTTAGGATTCTCTTTATAGCCCAAATTAATACTGGTCGTTTTCTCTAATATGAGTTGCTTTGATTCTTCATGATGAATCCATTCATTTCTAATCCATACCCTCATCCTCGTTATCCTTTTCAAGATCACAAGTGATCTTCTCGAAAGGATTTGGGCCACATATGAACCTATTATGGAAATGCGAATGCTCATACCTGATATGTAATAAACATGATTAGTAATTATATACGAAATAAGTAAAGCACGTGATCCTATGAAAAACCTTTTAGAAATTCATTTTGAAATTTATTTTGAAAGAATATAAAGATAGAGCTAGCCCTCATATCATCAGACTTCTTTGCCCTTAAAATCATTTTCGCAATGATGAGTAATATAGAAACCTAAAGCCGCACGAATGAGGATAATGTTCATCATAGGTTTGGTTTTGTTTCTACATGTCCTTAACAAAACATTGGACCACTTTTATTGAATTGAAAGACGTGGTTACATATATATCAACAGGAATGTAAATTGCAACTAAACTAAAATTGCAAATGAAATCACAAGAAATTTGAAATTATAATCAACAAAATGCAATGGAAAAGGCTAATAGCAAAAGTTCAAGAGAATCTTCCTACTCTAGTGTATAGATATCTTTTGCTTCGGTTATGATAACGATGATCGTATTCTCTAAACCAGGCAGAATTGATTCTTCCACTACATATAGGTTTTCTTCTTGAAGTAATTTGGAAGGTCCAGGAAAAGCTTCCTTGATGTAGATACGATGATAGGGAAACTATTTAACTTTACCCCTCCATGTGGATGGATTAATGATGCGATCACCTCGGCCTCCATAGCCTCCATGGTTCTTTCGACCTCGGCCTTCGCCTCTATGGTGATCTTTAGAGTTATATGGAATATAACCTACTCCGTGTTTCATTCTTGTAGCAAGCGGAGTGATAGGTTCTTTGATTCCGTGAGATTTCGATCCAAGACCATTACCGAAAGTAAATCCATACTGGCATAGCACCCTTCCAGACATAATGGATGATGTTGAGAACTCAAGGGATTTTATGATGCAACCGGCAGGGATTTGCACCATTGAGATCATTTCAAAGAAATGATAACTTGGTTTTTCTTTCACTTCGGGTTCAACATACGGTATTAAACTCTCTTTGTAAGTGGTGAAATTCGTCTCTCCGTGTACGGTGATCATCTTGCCATTAATGATGAACTTGACCTCACGATAGAGACTTGAAGGAATAGCACCAGCCATATGAATTCAAGGTCTCCCAAGTAACAAGTCGAAAGTCCTTGGAATATCCACTACTTCGAAGTCAATTAGGAAAGGCACAGGATATTCACCTCGAACTCGATATCACCAATAATGTCTTTCTTCATTCCGTCAAAGGAGCGCATAGTTACCTTAGAAAGTTTGATGAGATCTTCGCTAATCCCCAAGCAATATAGTGTGCTTAGTGGACACAAATTAAGTGTGGAACTATTATTGATCAGCACACGTGATACCTCTTTACCTCGACATTTGACGGCAATATATAGAGCCTTATTATGGGAACGCCCATCGATTGAGAAATCTTCATCGGAGAAGGCAATTTGATCTTTTAGAAGAATAGTGCCAACAAAGTCTTTCAATTATACTTTATTAATTATCTTCGGGACGTGCACTTCATTGAGAAGCTTCATAAGCACCATTTTGTGACTTTCTGAAGTTTTGAAGAGGTCCAACAGAGAAATATATGTTGGCATCTTTCTTAGCTATTTAATTACATCAAATTCGCTCGTCTTCATGACTGAAAGCAATTGTTTAATATCTTCTTCGGTTACTCCTTTTTTTTCGTGCTCACCTTCTTTCGGGATATAGCATCTCCCTGATCGGGTTACGGCATCAACTTCTTTATGAGAGTAATCCCAAGGTACACACATATTATCAAACTTTTCTTTTAGAGGGAGAGTGATAATTACAGGCTGTGTTTCTTCTCCTTCAATCCTGAGTTGATCGATGGGAAGTTAGATAGTGATTGGTTTGATAGGACCTTCCTCCTCCTTATATTTATCTATCTCATCAGGCTTGATCAGAAATGATGTAATCATGGATATTATGCTTCTATTAGCTTCGTTAGCATCCATTCCACCCCAGCCATCAAGTATGATCATTTCATTCTTGAATGCCCATGGAGAAGGTGCATATTTGACACGGTGATTATACCAGCCACTATCTTAACCCAGAAAGTCAACAACTTCACTTTGTCTTTGTGCTTTTCGAGCAAATCGCCTATCACCTCGACAAATCTTTTTCTGCTTTTTCTCTTTTCGATCTTCATTTTCTTTGAGATTTAATTGGATGATCGAGACCTCGTCCATACCACCCCATCTATCAGGTACAATTTCTTCATTTTAAACACCCATGGTGATGGAGTATATTTGACACAATAATTGTATTTACCGCTGTCTTGACCGAGTAAGTCTATGGTTTCGCTTTCCCTGAATGATTTTTGGGTGAAACGCCTTTCACTCTATCGGACTTTTTCTTTCTCCTTTTCATCCTCATCTATTTTATCTTGGAGCATTTCCTTCTTAGATAGAGCTTTCTCCTCAAGACCGATTTCGTCATCTATGCCACCCTAGCCATCTGACACAATTACTTCATTCTTGAATGTCTATGGTGGTGGGGTATATTTTACCTGGAAGTTATATCTTTTGGAGTCTTCTCCTAAGTTGTCTACAATCTCGCCTTTTAGAAGTGCTTCTTGACGAAAACGGGCATCTCCTAATCGAGAACCTGTAATCTTGACTTCATATTCATCTTTATCATCAGGCTTGATCATTGTTTCTTCATCTCTGATCATGTTTACTGTATTGTGCTTAAGAAGAGGATTCTGATGTACATTCAGCTCGGGCTCTTGGAAGTTCAATATCTTTTTGTTAATGAGCTGTTGAACCTTGTACTTTAGAGTGTGACAATTATCTACGCCATGTCCCTTTTCTCCCATGCGATAGGTGCAAGTTTTTAATTCATCGTATCAAGAAAATCTTGCAGGATTGTCTCTCGGTATTTCTTTGGCCACCAAATGCCTTTATGAATCATTGGTAATAGCTTTGATAGAGGTCGAGGCAACGGTGTGTATTACCTCACGGGCCTTTTATTTGGCTCGAACTGCCTTGGGTTTTTCCAAGCGACATTTGATTGCTTTGAAAATGATGCTTGATGAGCATTTGGGCTAGACACTATAGCCACTTCTCATATGGGCTCTGTCGTTTTTCTCGGGGTAGGGCCTTCGTGCTGCTGTTTCTTGAGCCTTCTTTTCTTTCAATCCCCATTCAATTCTCTCACCCACTTTTACCAATATAGTGAATGTTTAACAATTTGATACATGAAACTTGTCGTAATACTCAATTGGCAATGACTTTAAAAAGAGCTCAATGAGCTCACCTTCACTTATGGCGGGCTTTACTTGTGAGGTAATAGCTTTCCATCTCTGAGCGTAGGCTCTGCTTTCCATCTCTGAGCATAGGCTTTGAACTCTTCATTCTTCTGTTTCTTGGTTCTGATGAGATCTTCTCTAGTTGGGAGTACTTCAACATTAAACTTGTACTGACAAAGAAATTCTCCCGCCAAATGGTCCCATTCAGTGAAGTTTTCTATATCGAGAGCAGTGTACTATGCGAGGGTCGCTCCTCTCAAACTATCTTGAAATGTGCTAATAAGAAGTGGTGTGTTATCTGAATATCTCGCCATCTTATGGAGATAATATTTCAAATGGCTTTTGGGACAACCAGTGCCATTATACTTGCTCACGAACTCTGGTTTTTTATAATTTTTTGGAACAACCACCTTCACATATGGTGAGAACTTGTCGAACCTTTGAAGTTCATAGCCTTGACTTGCTAAGCACTCTTTAATTTTGGCCAATCTCTTGGCCTCTTCTTCATCCTTTGTTTTGGATGTCTTCTTGATTTGATCATCCTCTTCTAAATTTACCACCTCATGCATAGTCTTTGGAGGATTTTCTTGAACTGGTTCTTTGTTTCTAACTAGTTCTTCAATTGGTGTTTCAGTAGTGTTTGGAGTTCCTAAATTTGGAGTAGTAGGATACTATCATTGGGATGCAAGAATAAAAGCCTTCATTTCTGCCATCATTATAGCCATTTGGGTCATTTGATTCTCGACTTCAGCTAGTCGAGCACAGGTTTTTTCTTCCGCCATTCTAACTTGTAAGCGAGTTCGAGATCTTTTACCTTCTGTTACTAAACAACCTGCTCCGTAAAAAGACCCGATGTTAACATAGTAAAATGATCATGAAACCCTATATTCTTTTAATTGTATGGTTTCATGAGATTGTCAAGGATAAGAAATTTCATACAAGCCTTAACCTTGTATAAAATTCTTCATCAATGTCTTTCTCAATGAATCATACAATTTAAAGAATTGTAATCCATGGTGATTTCTTTATGTTTTGAAATCATGTTCTGAAATTATCTATGCATATTTAGAAAGTGATCAATTCATCATTGCATATAAAATTTGAAATTGTTTAACATCGTGATTTTAAACTCAAATGGAAATCTAAATCATCCAATCCTAGGCTTGTTGTTAGCTAAGGTAGCTTCCGCTTTTTAGTAATCCTCCCATTCCTTAGCTCAAGATTCCCATTCTTCGACATCGATCACGATCTCTTCAAGGTTGTAGGGTTCCACTTCAGGCGTGTTTGGAACAATATAATCTGGGACATATTCATCTACAAGATCGTGTACAATGCTTAATGGGACATATGGCTCGATATCAATTGGACCCTTATTTTCTATCCATTTGATATATTCTTTGGAGGCCATGCAAATCTTCATATTTTCTTCTAAGCTTTTTGGCCACTCGATTATTTGTTCAAGTAGGTTATCCAAAGATAGGATGATTTTGTGAATTTTAGCTTGAAGGATATTCTTCTCCTATTCGGGTATAGTTCCACTTGGGATGTCAAAGGTGAACTCTTCGGGATTCCATACCAATGGTACTTATTGAAGTATCTCGAATTGTCTAATAACCCTTAGAGGGCAATAAGCTGCTCCTTCACTCAAACTAAGTTATGGTACCGCATTCCCCTCTCGGCTTGTGATCTTCGCCTTGTTAATCTTTGGCCAATTGATCCGTCATTGGATTTGATTAGGAGTTAGGGCTCTAATGAAATTGGCCCAATCTAAGAAAGATTGTTTGGATAATTTGCCTTGGAGACAAATATATCGTTCAATTAGATTTATCGCTGAATAAATTTCGCGAATGTTCATGAAACGACACCATGGTCGGATGTGTGAAATGAACCATAGTGACAAAAGACCGGTAGAAGCTTGAAAGATACCCTTCCCATGATTTTGTTATGTGTTTAAGGAAAAGACAATTTGGGCAAAAAGCATATTAGAGAAGTCCCACTTAAGACATGCTTGTCTTGCGATCACAACAACTAAAGGGTATAATCCCGTTTTAGACACGGGGAATAAAATAAAGCTGAAGAAAGCTAGAATGAATACCCGGGCTGAAGTGTTTCCCATTTCCCTAGGAAGTTTTGAAAAGTTGGCTACTATGAAGGATAATGGAAATCTATCCATGTTTGATTTGATTAGCTTTTCAATTTTAGAAGTTTTGAGGTTAAGAAATTTAGCTAGAAGGCTCACAAGATTAAGTCCAATGGGTGGCTCTACGACCCTAAACTTAGAATTAATTCCAATGGCGGCTTGATATTCTTCTAATGTTGGTACCAATTCATGTTCTACAAGTTGAAATGTAGCAGTGGAAACCTCCCAAAAATGCGTCAAAGCTTGCACTAGGCTGACTTGATGTATACATGCATAAGCTGTCACGACCCGGACCCCCGCCGAGCCCGCGTCATCCCTTAGCTGGTCGATCAGTGCGACGTCCCAGGAATGTCGCCGACCTCAAATCGCGATCAGAGATTTACAACCACAGCAGATACTAACGATTAATCCCGGACAACTTAAAACTGGGGAATCAATCAGGGAGAATACACATGTTACTCTTCATTTCAAACTTATATCATAATCTTCACAACATTACAAACCATAATATACATGTGCACACCGTACTAAGAACCATCGAAAACAAAAAGGATTGATGACCTGACATTCCAAATCCAAAAAGGGTACTATCCAAAAATCTACCTTTCTTAACCCCAAGACTATCACTTATGCCCCCTTACTCGGCGTCCATTCTGAGTCGGACTCATCGTCCTCTGAATCCGAATCCTCTGAGCTTCCCTCAGCGTCATTCTCGGTGTGCACAGGTACCCCAAAACGTACTGCCGGCGGTGGTGGAGGATTCATGGTTCCTGCCGGGGTTCTGAAATTTTTGGTCGAACCAACCGTGAGAACACTTCTCAGTAAGTTCACCCCTAAATCCCACTTAGGCTACCACGTACCCTCCAGATAATTCACAAACACAATCACATGTGCTAAATTTCACATAACAGGCGTAATACTCGCAATCACACACATATACAATTTTATTTCCACGTCGTGCATTCCTTTCGTTTTCATCCTCACTTTCCACATTCCTCGCCAGTGTCCCGCGTTAACGTACACGCCCCAGGCACATTGCGATCAATCACCACATCCGGCCTACGTACCCGTTCACTCCTCAAGGCCCAATCTCGACCTGAGCATCACACGCTCCAGGCCCGATCTCAACTCAGCCCACGCCAAATGCAACAGGCCTACATGATTGAAACCCGAGCTTATAATGCCTCGGTTCAATCCCGGTCTCACCCGAGCAATCGTGCCTCGGACCGATTCTCATGCTTACTTTTCCCAAGCCTCAGCCTGTGCCAAATGCAACAGACCTACGTGATCGCAACCCGAGTTTGGAATACTCGGCCCGATCCCAAACTTGCACTTTCGCACTTTCACACACTTTCCACCTTCACTTACCACACCACAATCACAATCAAGCACATGCCCAACATATATTTACCATACATTACTGGCCAATCACACGTGGCTCACACACGCATTCAGTCACGCGTAACTCGTGCACATTCAGCACAGGGCATGGCAAAACCATCAATTACTTTAATCAAACTCACGTGTACATCCAACTAGCATATTAAATCAGAAAATTTGCTCAACATCATACTTAATTAACCACCACAATTTAATTATAGATTAAAAATACGTCCGACACCCAATTTCTCATTTTTCTCCCACTAAACGGCGTCGGATTGATTCCGACCCTTCACGAAACTTTCTCGCCATGCACAATCGGTTCCAACAACTCAACTTGCATCTCGAACAAACCACCACAGCCCCGTGAACAGTGATTCACAGCTCGTGAACAGTGCTTCGCAGCTTGTGAACAGTGATTCGCAGCTTGTGAACAGTAAATCGCAGCTTCTGTTTCACTTCAAATTGTTCTCCAAAAATTCCCAAATTAATCCTCAAGGCCCGCCACACAATCCCGACCTAAAGCCCCAACATTCCTCGCCCCAACAACTCCGATTTCAACCCCAAAAATTCAATTATCCGGCGATACCCAATTTCCTAAATCGGGATTAGAGGACGACTTACCTAGTTCTAGACTAAATCGGCTAGAACGGGGAGCGGCGGCACAATCTCGGACACGGCGGGAACTCACGGTGGCGTCCGGCTTGAGCGGCGACGGTCCGGCGGCAATATGGGTCTTGCACGGCCAAGACCCACGGTAAGAGAAAGAGGAAAAGAGAGAGAGAGACACGGCTGTTGGTGGCTTGCGGGTGGCATGGACAGCGGCTTGAGGGCGGTCCGGCGTGCGGCGACGAGCGGCGGTGCCGGCGTGAGGCGGTCCGGCGAGAGAGAGAAGAAGAAGAGGAAGAAGTCGGTGAGGAGAAGGGGGGAAAGAGGTCCACGGCCAAATGGGGGAGAAATGAGGGAGGAGAGAGAGAAAGAAGACTAAAATAGTTATCTTGACCCCAAAAGCAAAATTTACCAAAATGCTTTTTAATAATTCCTAGGGGTATTTTGGTCACTTTCTCCGTTTCTTGCCCAAATCGAATTTTTCCAAAGAATTTAGGCTCACCAAAAATTGACACGTGTCACGTGCAACGTCGTCCTAGCGTTTCGTTGTGACTTCCTAATTTTCTGGTGTCCAATTTGAGCGAAAATTCAATAATTAAATTCTATTAAACATAACTCGAGCGTTTCTCGAGCTAACGGGCGGCTTGCTAAGGAAATTCGCAGAATCGACTCATGACTGATACTAAATCGAGTCACGTGCAAGTTCGTTCGATACGTAACGATCTCGATTGTCATTAAAATTGCAAAGATCAATCGCTTGAACCGAGGGGTACGATCGTTCGGTATAATTTCAGGATCATTTGTCAAGTCGTTTCGTAGTCCAACGGAATCACCCACGATCCACTACTATGACAGTGGCGAATTGACCCCTAACTATCCTTGGATCGGCCAACAGTGGCTCAAAATATAACTTCTGCGATTTAATGGTCGAAATCCATTTACGATCGAATTTTCTTTAGTCGTGCGAATTTAACTTCCCTTAATAGCCTTTCCCTAATGGTTAGCATTCCCAGGAATGATCAGTTCCGGGCGAGAAATTTACTACGAGCACATTTCATAAAACTCAGTTATTTCTTAATTTCCAATTGGCGGAAATTCCGGAACGTCACAATCTTCCCCTCTTATAAAATTTCGTCCTCGAAATTTACAACCTTACCACTACTAAGAATTTACAATTCCTACTACTGCTCAAACAACTGAGGGTACTGACGTTGCATCATCTCTTCACTTTCCCAAGTTGTGCCTTCAGTCCCGTGATGCTCCCAGATAACCTTGACCATCGGGATTGTCTTGTTCCTCAAAACTCGTTCTTTGCGATCTTCGATTCTTACCGGTCTTTCCACATATGACACTTTGTCATCCACCTCAATCTCCTCATAATTCAGTATATGTGTCGGGTCCGATTCATATTTCCTCAACATCGATACGTGGAACACGTTATGCACTTGCGATAGATTTGGCGGTAACGCAAGGTGATACGCCAAATCTCCAATTCTTTCTAGTACTTCAAATGGCCTCACATACCTCGGACTCAACTTTCCCTTTTTACCAAATCTGGATAATCCCCTCATAGGCGATACCTTAAGAAAAACATGATCCCCAACTTGAAACTCCAAAGGTCTTCGTCTTCGGTCTGCATAACTCTTCTGACGGCTCTGCGCTGTTCTTAGCCTTTCGCGAATAATCTTAACTGCTTCAATCGACTGCTCAACAAGCTCAGGCCCAATTATGGTCCTTTCTCCCACTTCATCCCAACATACGGGCGTCCTACAAGCCCTACCATATAGCGCTTCAAAAGGCGCCATTCCGATGCTTTGCTGGAAACTATTGTTGTACGCAAATTCCACCAGGGGTAATTGTTCTTCCCACTTACCCTGAAAATCCAGCACACACGCTCTGAGCATATCCTCCAATGTCTGAATCGTCCTCTCAGACTGGCCATCTGTCTGAGGATGGTAAGCCGTACTGAACTGTAACTTGGATCCTAAAGCCGTCTGCAGACTTTTTCAAAAATTGGCGGTAAACCTGGGATCACGATCCGAGGTTATCGACACTGGTACCCCATGAAGACGAACAATCTATTGTACGTATAACTCCGCATATCTTTTTAGCGCGAAATCTTTTCGCACCGCCAAAAAGTGTGCCGACTTAGTCAATCTGTCGACAATCACCCAAATAGTGTCATGACTTCTTTGACTTCTTGGCAACCCCATCACAAAGTCCATAGTTATATGTTCCCATTTCCACTCTGGGATTTCCAACGGTCGCAACAATCCTCTAGGCTTACAATGTTGCGCTCTCACCCGCTGACACGTCAGGCACTTAGCCACGTGTTTAGCTATATCCGACTTCATACCGTTCCACCAATAAAATTGCCTCAAATTCCTGTACATTTTGGTACTACCTGGGTGAATACTGTACTGACTACGATGCGCTTCTGACAAGATCTCTTCCTTAAGCTCCGCATTGTCAGGCACGCACAAACGTCCTCGGAACTTCAATATCCCTTCCTCGGATACTTGGAAGTCCGGCTTTCTTTTGGCCTCCTTCATCTCTACAATCTTTTGAATGTCTTGATCCGAAGATTGCAACATCTTGATCTTGGCCTGAATTTCCGGTTCAATCCTAAGCGTAGCCAACAGACTTGAGACTTGACTTACTTCCAACTTGAACTCCGAATCTCGCACATTTTCCAACAGAGTCCACTCATTGATCATCAAATGCGCAATGCTCGACTTACGACTCAAAGCATCTGCTACCCGGTTAGCCTTTCCGAGGTGATATAGAATTTCGCAATCGTAATCCTTCAACAACTCCATCCACCGACGATGCCTCATGTTTAGCTCTTTCTGCGAAAATAAATACTTAAGACTCTGATGGTCAGTATAGATCTAAAATCTTTCTCCGCATAAATAATGTCGCCAAATCTTCGGGGCGAACACTATTGCGGCTAACTCCAAGTCATGCGTCGGATAATTCAATTCATGTGGCCTCAACTGCCTGGATGCATAGGCTACCACTCGCCCATGTTGCATCAACACACACCCTAATCCCTTCAACGACGCATCACTATAAATCTCATATCCTCCGGGTCCTGATGGAATCGTCAACACTGGTGCCGTTGTCAACATGTGCTTCAACTCCTGAAAACTTCTTTCACATTTATCAGTCTATTCAAACCTCGTTTCCTTTTTCAGCAAATGCGTCAACGGCATTGCTATCGCCGAAAATCCTTCCACAAATCGACGATAATATCCAGCCAAACCCAGAAAACTTCGAACCTCTGTTACTGTTGTCGGTCTAGGCCATTTCATCACAGCCTCAATTTTTTACGGATCTACTGAAATTCCTTCTCCGGAGATCACATGACCGAGAAATGCAACTCGACTGAGCCAAAATTCGCATTTGCTAAATTTAGCATATAATGCGTTCTCTCTTAAAGTCTGCAACACTCGACGCAAATGAAATTCATGCTCCTCCAGGCTCCTTGAGTATACTAGTATATCGTCTATAAAGACGATCACGAACTGGTCTAAAAATTCCTTAAACACCCGATTAATCAGATCCATAAAGGCAGCAGGGGCGTTCGTTAACCCAAACGACATTACTGTAAATTCGTAATGTCCATACCTCGTCCTAAATGCCGTTTTCGGTATATCCTCCTTTCTAATTCGCAATTGATGATATCCTGTTCTCAGATCAATTTTAGAGAACACCGAAGCCCCTTGCAACTGGTCAAACAAATCATCAATCCTCGGCAAAGGATATTTATTTTTAACTGTCACTTGATTTAGCTGCCTGTAGTCTATACACAACCTCAATGATCCATCTTTCTTCCTAACAAATATCACCGGTGTTCCCCACGGAGACGCACTGGGACGAATAAATCCCTTATCTAACAACTCTTGCATCTGCACCTTTAATTCCTTTAACTCTGACAACGACATTCTATAAGGTGCTTTCGAGATTGGCTCAGTTTCCGGTGCCAACTCGATCACAAATTCTACCTCCCTAGCTGGTGGCAGTCCCGGCAATTCCTGAGGAAACACATCGGGATACTCGCACACCACTGCTATGTCCTCAAGCCTCGGCTCTTCAGCCGTTGAATCAACTACTGCCGCTAAGAATCCTTGACAACCTTCACTTAACAATTTAGTCATTTCCACTGACGAGATCCATGGAATCGAGGATCCTCCCCGACTTCCCACAAATTTAAATTCCGAGTGTCCAACTGGACTAAATTGGATCACCCTACTATTGCAATCCATTACGGCCCTATGCTTAGACAGCCAATCCATACCCACTATCACATCAAAGTCGTACATGTCTAGAACCGCTAAATCAATCTTTTCCTCCCTATTCCCAATTACAATCTTACAGTCTGAATACCCCATCGAGACTGACATCTTTTCATTCAAAGGAGTTGTCACACATAGCACAACATCAAGCAATTGCGGTTCTAATCCAAATAACTCAACAAACTGTTTCGATATAAAAGAATGCGACGTTCCATGGTCAAATAAAGCATACGCAGCATGGTTGCATAGAGAAATTGTACCTGTGACAACCCCTGGTGCGTTCTCAGCTTCTCGTCTAGCCATGGCATACACTCGTCCTTGTGCCGGTGGCCTATTCTGATTTACTGTCTGGGCCGCTCCAGTTTGATTCCCGTTCCTAGGTGGCGGCAATGCAGGCGGTCTATTCTGCCTGGAATTGGGGCAATTCTTTACGTGGTGACCAAAACCTCCACATCCAAAACACGCTCCGCCTCGAGCTGGACAAGGTCCATTCCCGTGTCTACCTCCACAAATTCTACACGGACCATTAAAATTCCGGACTGGCTTCCCATTATTCCTCTTAACTTGAGGAGTAAAACACTTATTATCTATCATCGGTCTCTTCCCAGGGTTACGATTGTCCTTACCCTGAACAAACCTCGATCCAGACGCGGCGGCTCTATCCATCTGATCTCGCTCTAGGATTTGAGCTCTATCAAATATTTCCTCGTAAGTTCCCAGATTTACCAGTAGTAACTGGCTACGGATATCAGCCCTCAATCCGTCCCGAAATCTTCGCGCCTTATCCTCGGGATGCTCAACCATTCTCGGCGCGAACTTAGACAATTTCGCAAATTCCGCCTCATATTGATCTACCGTCATCTGACCTTGGCGGAGTCTCATAAATTCAGCGAGTTTCCTCTCCCTTGCACTTGCCGAGAAATACTTTTCATAAAATTTCTCAGTAAAAACAGTCCAAGTTCGAGCTGTACCTTCTGGAAACATCCTGTCTTTGGTGGCTTTCCACCAATCATTTGCATTATCTTGCAACTGATATACCGCCAGGGTTACCTTCTCATTGTCATTACACTCCAGGACATCAAAAGCCTTCTCGAGCTCCTCTACCCATCTAGGTGCAGCTTCAGGATCACCTTTCCCAGCAAACTTAGGCGGTTTAAGCTTCATGAACTGTTCTACCAGCTGATGCATCGGTCTATTTACAACCACTTGTCCCTGCCCTTGATTCTCATTATCATTGACAACCGCAGCGGCCTCAACAGCTTGGGCAATCGGAACAACTCTTTCCTGAGCCTGCTGTTCTAACAGATTTCCAATCCGTTCCAACGTTCTCATAACAACTTCCATTCGAGGATCCTCAGCAGGCCTAACTTCCCCTCTAGGGTCCATTGCAGCTCCAACACCTACCCCAGGGTTCTCTACTGCTCTAGCACCCACTCCGAGATCCTCGACAGCCCTAGCTCGAGCACGACCTCGACCTCTCGTTCCTCTTCCTGTGCCCCTCCTTGGGACTCTTCCTACGCCTCTTCCTTCACTGCTCATCGTCACGATTCTACCACTCTCTTACCTGCTATAATTCCACTCAGGAATTAGCAATCTAAGCCAACTAGATTAGTCTAGTTCTAGGCAGTGAATTAACACAATAATTCACTTAGCATACAAACAATCATCACAACAAACAATTCAATCAATCAATCACAACAAACAATATGGAGGTACGTGCAACTCACTTTGCTCTATGGCTCACTAAAATCTCCTTAATTTCTACCCCAAAACCTCTACTCCTTATCACTCCAACCTTCGATCAGTCTAGATCGAGCTAACCTTGCTCTGATACCAATTCAAACGGGGATGTCACGCCCCGGACCCCCGCCGAGCCCGCGTCATCCCTTAGCTGGTCGATCAGTGCGACGTCTCAGGAATGTTGCCGACCTCAAATCGCGATCAGAGATTTACAACCACAGCAGATACTAACGATTAATCCCGGACAACTTAAAACTGGGGAATCAATCAGGGAGAATACACATGTTACTCTTCATTTCAAACTTATATCATAATCTTCACAACATTACAAACCATAATATACATGTGCACACCGTACTAAGAACCATCAAAAACAAAAAGGATTGATGACCTGACATTCCAAATCCAAAAAGGGTACTATCCAAAAATCTACCGTTCTTAACCCCAAGACTATCACTTATGCCCCCTTACTCGGCGTCCATTCTGAGTCGGACTCATCGTCCTCTGAATCCGAATCCTCTGAGCTTCCCTCAGCGTCATTCTCGGTGTGCACAGGTACCCCAAAACGTACTGCCGGCGATGGTGGAGGATTCATGGTTCCTGCCGGGGTTCTGAAATTTTTGGTCGAAACAACCGTGAGAACACTTCTCAGTAAGTTCACCCCTAAACCCCACTTAGGCTACCACGTACCCTCCAGATAATTCACAAACACAATCACATGCGCTAAATTTCACATAACAGGCGTAATACTCGCAATCACACACATATACAATTTTATTTCCACGTCGTGCATTCCTTTCGTTCTCATCCTCACTTTCCACATTCCTCACCAGTGTCCAGCGTTAACGTACACGCCCCAGGCACACTGCGATCAATCACCACATCCGGCCTACGTACCCGTTCACGCCTCAAGGCCCAATCTCGACCTGAGCATCACACGCTCCAAGCCCGATCTCAACTCAGCCCGCGCCAAATGCAACAGGCCTACATGATTGAAACCCGAGCTTATAATGCCTCGGTTCAATCCCGGTCTCACCCGAGCAATCGTGCCTCGGACCGATTCTCATGCTTACTTTTCCCAAGCCTCAGCCTGTGCCAAATGCAACAGACCTACGTGATCGCAACCCGAGTTTGGAATACTCGGCCCGATCCCAAACTTGCACTTTCGCACTTTCACACACTTTCTACCTTCACTTACCACACCACAATCACAATCAAGCACATGCCCAACATATATTTACCATACACTACTGGCCAATCACACGTGGCCCACACACGCATTCAGTCACGCGTAACTCGTGCACATTCAGCACAGGGCATAGCAAAACCATCAATTACTTTAATCAACCTCACGTGTACATCCAACTAGCATATTAAATCAGCAAATTTGCTCAACAACATACTTAATTAACCACCACAATTTAATTATAGATTAAAAATACGTCCGACACCCAATTTCTCATTTTTCTCCCACTAAACGGCGTCGGATTGATTCCGACCCTTCACGAAACTTTCTCGCCATGCACAATCGGTTCCAACAACTCAACTTGCATCTCGAACAAACCACCACAGCCCCGTGAACAGTGATTCACAGCTCGTGAACAGTGCTTCGCAGCTTGTGAACAGTGATTCGCAGCTTGTGAACAGTAAATCGCAGCTTCTGTTTCACTTCAAATTGTTCTCCAAAAATTCCCAAATTAATCCTCAAGGCCCGCCACACAATCCCGACCTAAAGCCCCAACATTCCTCGCCCCAACAACTCCGATTTCAACCCCAAAAATTCAATTATCCGGCGATACCCAATTTCCTAAATCGGGATTAGAGGACGACTTACCTAGTTCTAGACTAAATCGGCTAGAACGGGGAGCGGCGGCACAATCTCGGACACGGCGGGAACTCATGGTGGCGTCCGGCTTGAGCGGCGACGGTCCGGCGGCAATATGGGTCTTGCACGGCCGAGACCCACGGTAAGAGAAAGAGGAAAAGAGAGAGAGACACGGCTGTTGGTGGCTTGCGGGTGGCATGGACAGCGGCTTGAGGGCGGTCCGGCGTGCGGCGACGAGCGGCGGTGCCGGCGTGAGGCGGTCCGGCGAGAGAGAGAAGAAGAAGAGGAAGAAGTCGGTGAGGAGAAGGGGGGAAAGAGGTCCACGGCCAAATGGGGGAGAAATGAGGGAGGAGAGAGAGAAAGAAGACTAAAATAGTTATCTTGACCCCAAAAGCAAAATTTACCAAAATGCTTTTTAATAATTCCTAGGGGTATTTTGGTCACTTTCTCCGTTTCTTGCCCAAATCGAATTTTTCCAAAGAATTTAGGCTCACCAAAAATTGACACGTGTCACGTGCAACGTCGTCCTAGCGTTTCGTTGTGACTTCCTAATTTTCTGGTGTCCAATTTGAGCGAAAATTCAATAATTAAATTCTATTAAACACAACTCGAGCGTTTCTCGAGCTAACGGGCGGCTTGCTAAGGAAATTCGCAGAATCGACTCATGACTGATACTAAATCGAGTCACGTGCAAGTTCGTTCGATACGTAACGATCTCGATTGTCATTAAAATTGCAAAGATCAATCGCTTGAACCGAGGGGTACGATCGTTCGGTATAATTTCAGCATCATTCGTCAAGTCGTTTCGTGGTCCAACGGAATCACCCACGATCCACTACTATGACAGTGGCGAACTGACCCCTAACTATCCTTGGATCGGCCAACAGTGGCTCAAAATATAACTTCTGCGATTTAATGGTCGAAATCCATTTACGATCGAATTTTCTTTAGTCGTGCGAATTTAACTTCCCTTAATAGCCTTTCCCTAATGGTTAGCATTCCCAGGAATGATCAGTTCCGGGCGAGAAATTTACTACAAGCACATTTCATAAAACTCAGTTATTTCTTAATTTCCAATTGGCGGAAATTCCGGAACGTCACATAAGCTCGAGAAGGTATCCAAGCCTTTCTTAGACAAAAGTTTGGCTATCCTTAGACATGCCTTTCCACCAAGCAACGAGCTCCTTTCAAGGAATGGGAATTACCTGGATGTCTAGTTTTCCCATTGAGCCTAATCATGCAAAAAGATTTATTATTAATCATCATGGATTATGAACCAATTTTAATGCCTCCATTTCAATCATGTCCTTTTGAGGTAAAATGGAGGTAAAATACACTTGCATGCCTAGAAAGTAATGGAAATGTCATTTTGAGTCCATTTAGACCTTAAAAAAGCATATTCTTGAAATCATGGATAAATTCAACTATGGTTTAAATGTCATACTCCATTTAGACCATAAAGTCCTAAACTATGGTTTACAACTTTGAATACATTGAAATGAACGAATAAGCACTTGAATTACATGGAAAATCCATCATGAACCTACATATTTCATCTAAAAATAAAAGAATGGTTAAATGGAGTATGACGCCCTAATAATGCATTCTAATATGAAAGGGCATTTAGACCAAGTATTGAATGTCATTTAGGCATTTTTTGAAAATGTGCCAACTAACTTACATAGTTGTAAAAGAATGGAATGGAAGGATACTTTCTTACTAGAACGTTTTCGTTTGGTTTTAGGTATATCAACCACAAAGACAAATGAATGCAACCAGTGAAGTTTTGACGCCTAAAAGGATAAGATATGCTAAAGGCTCAAGGTTACCACCTTAATGGACAAGGGATTCCATTCCAATAGGCAATCGGCCTAAAGTAATGGAACATTATTCTACCTTGGTGATTGGTCTTGTATTTAAACAATCCCACACATACCTCCTAAAGGTAATCCTAAATGTAACCGGGGTTGGGCCACGGGCAGTGTGTGCTAATGGTATAGTGCTAAAGTAATTTAAAGACATGCATAACAATTAATAACCAAATAGCACTTCTAAAATTCATTCAAACCACATTCAATTACAACACCATCTTGGAAAACAATGGATAGCTAAGACTACACCCCTTATACCACCCGCCTGCAAAACCATTTGACACTATCGTTAGCGAGACGTACCTGGAATCCTTGCAAGCACAAAATACAAGCGTATCGTTCTATCTAGGCCTAAGTCCACTTAGAAAAGGTAACTCCCCAGAGAAGTCGTCAAACCTGTCGCGCCGCGCTTTTTTGGACTTTCGGGATTTGCGCACTAAGGAGGTATTCCCATGTAAGGGTCTCTCCTAGACCATACCTCACGCGACAGTGGATGGTAATTTCTTATTTGGTCTAAGTTTTTTTATTTTAAAGTCGTCACTAATCATTATTAGTATGTAGACTAGAAACCTAATCGTGGTATGAGAGAAATACCGCGATTCTACGAACCAGAGATTCTGAGTACGGGGACTTGGTTACGCTAATGATCCAAAATTGAGATCCCTAATGCCCTTTCGGTACCTAAGAACGATAGATGCCCAACGTGTCATGCAAATTTCCGTGGCTTACCCACTAATTTTATCCATTCTAATCACAGGGAAAATCAATCAAGTATTAAATGCGCAATCAATTGTCAATCAAATCAATGAATCATAAATGGTCTCTAAAATGAAATTCAATCAAAACATCCAAACCCTAATGAAGCCCTAGAAGCTTATTCATTTCATAATTTGTATTTTTTAGGGTTTTTTAAGGGTTATAACCCCTAAATTTGATATTTTTTTTCTAAAAATGCCGCATGGGTACTTTCAAAAATTCAAATTTCACTTTCTAAGGTTGGCCACAGTATTTTTGAACCATTCTGTGAATTTTTGAAATTTTTGATTTTTTTTTTCGGAAATTGAATTTCTGAGAATTTCATTAACCAAGAATTGATTTTTATGATTTTATGAATTTTCCAATCTTTCAATTTTTTTAGATTTTTTCTGAATTTTTCACATTTTTTTAGTTGTAGTTTTTAGAATTTTCTGAATTTTTATGGATTTTCTAAAAATTTTGTATTTTTTCTGTGAATTTCCTATTTTTCTGAAATTTTCGAATTTCTAAAAAATTTTGTATTTTTCCTGATATTTTATTTTTTGAATTTTTTGAATTTTTCAAATTTTTTATTGATTTTTTTGGATTCTTTTTAGATTTTTTATTGGATTGTTATTTATTATTTTTTAAATTTCCCACCAGGAAAATGAATCGAACCGACCTGATTGAACCCAATTCAGTTTGGTCGAACCAGGCCTCGCCGGCGCCGATCGTCAGTCACCTTTTTCGGCGGGCACAATACCAAACGGCGCCATTTTGCCCCTCTCTTCATCGCAGCATTTCACCGAACAGGTGGTAAGCATATTTCCAACTCAAACATAGTCAAGGCCGCCGGTTTGAGCTCATCGTCAGTGACCTTTTTTGATTGATTTTTGGTTTTGTGTTAGGTTCATATCATCATCTGTCAAACTAAACCAACTAATTGGCCGTCAAACCATCGCCGATCGGCGAAAATCTCGTCGGAAAATGCCAATTTGCTGCTAACCTAAACCATGCTCATCAGAAGCTCAAAATCCCTATTCTATTTGCTCTAACTATTTCTATCGCTCAAAACAATTATCAAAACATCATACAAAGCAAGGGAATGCAAACTTGATTGGCCTAAGGCCACGGTGACGCTCTGGCAAGGATGTCCAAGCCCTGGCGAGGTAGTTCATGAGATAGCCAACTTTGTTTATGCATGTTTTATGACCAAAAATGCAATCAAACAATACAAAATGTGATTAGACACAAGTTTTGAAATCAATCATGAACATCAAAATGCTAAAAATCATCAACGAAATCACAAGAACATTCACATTGGAACTAGAATTAAATTCTGGAAATTTTGAAAAAACAGTGATCATGAGCCAACTTTACCTTCTTCGAATGTGTACAAATCGTAGTTTTCGAACTAACCGGCGCCCGTGAAGTTGTTCTCTGATGCTTAGGCTTCAACTTGACTTCTTCAATTCCATCGAGAAAGGTCTGGACTCGCCGGTCAAAGCTCGATTTCAGGGCTTTACGGTCAACTCGCCACTGGTCACCCAAGGAGGAAATCCTCCCTAGACAGTTGATTCTCCAATGCCAATCACTCGACCTGGGGATCTCTACTCCTCTCTCTCTCTCTCTCTCTCTCTCTCTCTCTCTCTCTCTCTCTCTCTCTCTCTCTCTCTCTCTCTAGATTTCATGCTTTTTCTCCCTATTTCTCTCTTTTCTCTGTCTTCGGCAATTTGTCGAACAGCTTCCTCTCTTCGTGATCAGTTTTTTGTAGCTTGATTTCCCACCCAAATTTAGTTAGAACCGACTTAGAATCAGTTAAGATCGATTTTCTGGTGCCAGCTTGGAGATTCTCCAGCTGGCCAAGTCAATTTACACGTGCTAGATTGACCGGGGAAGATTCAGGAAGTTGCGGGCACGAACTGAAATTTTTTGGGTTTTTAATGTGTTTTGGGCAGTCGGGAGAAGAAGACGGGTAGTCGGGTCAGGTCGGGTTGACCCGATCAACCCGGCAAGCCCGAGTTAATCTAAATTCGCAAATTAAGCTCAATTTTAACCCAATTTTCAAAATTAAACCCCAAAATTGAATTCCTTACCACACTTTGAACCCAAATATGTAATTTTTCCCAATTTTTTGACAAAATCATATCCTAGATTTTTTACTTTTTGTAATTGGGTTATTAGGGTTTTGTTCAATTCGATGTCCTAATGACCTAATTAGCAAAATTAGTGCCAAAATTGAATTACCCACATCTGATTAACCCTAGAAACGATGGTTTCATGGTTCGACAATTTCATATTGGGCACGATTCCCAATTTGGACTCAAAATTTCTAATTTTTAATTGAATTTTGGATTCCTTTGACAAATTGTGCAATTGAACCGGCCATTATGTAATTCAAGGTCCCAGAATCATTTGTTGTAAAGACACTATAACTTAAAAATGACTAGAAAAGATTTTATTGCATTTTTGGTTCAATTTGGGTTTGATTTTGCCAATTTTGGGAAAAACACATACCTGATTGAGATTTTCTAAAATTGATGATGCATTAATGAAATTGGATTTAAAAGAAGACTAATGACTATTTTTATGGAATTTTCTGATTCCATTTGCAATTTTTCTTGATTTTCTCACTTATTTTGACTAAAAGAAATTAAGGAAAAATACAGGAAAATGATAAAAAAAAATTATTTTTGGTTTAGAAGTAGGTTTCTAGGCTTGGCCAAGATTCCTAGTCCTAATTTTGAGATTTTTGAAAATATGAAAAAAAAATATAAGCTAAAAATCAGGTGTCAATGGTATCTGACCAATTCACCAGTTTTGATGCCACCTAAGCTAAGTAGGCCATTGAAACTTTATTTATCAACAACTAATAATACCATTGGAAGCATGTTGGCACAGGAAAATAACAACAGAAAGGAACATGTAATATATTATCTCAGCCGAATGTTGAATGATATAGAAAAAAGATATACTCTAGTGAAGAAATTATGCCTGCCATTGTATTTTGCTTATACAAAGTTACGTCATTACATGTTGCCGTTTACGCCTCAGGTAATGTGTAAAACAGATATTATTAAATAGATGTTGACTCATCTGATTATCAAAGGAAGAATTACAAAATGGGCCTTTACTTTATCCAAAATACATTTGATATATGTACCGCTTAAGGCAATTAAGGGTCAGGTGGTTGCCAACTTTATCGCGGAATACCCATGTGTACATCTGGAATAGGAGAACGTTGAAGGCTCGATACAGGTAGTACTATGGATATTGTATTTTGGTGGTTCAAGTACGGCGACGACGTCTGGTATTGGTGTCTTGATTGTATCTCCTTAAGGACATCAAACTAAACTCATGTGTAGACTCAATTTTGATTGTTCCAATAATCAAGCAGAGTACGAAGCATTAATTGTCGGCCTTAACATATTGGCTAATATGAAGGTTCGATTTTGTAAAAATAAAAGGGGATTCTCAATTAGGGATTAACCAACTATCAGGGGATTACCAATGCCTCAATGAAAACATTATTTGATATGGCGAAAGTTTTGTTGAACAAGTTCTTTGACTATGAATTGGAACATATAAAAAGAAATGAAAATGCGGAAGCCAATGTGTTAGCTCAAACGGCATCTGGGTATAAAATATCAAAAGAATTAGCTACATTCATTATTATACAAATAAAAACTTTGCCATTGATAGAAAATCAAATTATGATCGTGCAGTGTGATAAAGAGCGTATCAATGTTGACGAAAGAGACTAAAGAACACCTTTCATAGATTATCTAGAGAATCCAGTTTCTGATGATAAAAGATTTAAGAGGCAAGCATTAAAATATCTACTGCTTGATGGTAAATTGTATCGAAAAACAGTCGATGGCATTTTACTTAGATGCTTAAGTAAAAAGAATCGATGCTTAAGTAAAAAAGAATCGATGATAGCAGTGACGGAAGTGTATGAAGGGATATGTGGTGCACATCGAGCAAGCATAAAGATGAAGTGGTTGTTAAGACGCCACAGTTATTTTTGGCCAACAATGACCCAGGACTCCATTGATTATGCTAAAGGGTGCGAGCCATGTTAGAAACATGGTCCATTGCAACATGTGTTCACAGCGGTTATGCAACTCATTATTAAACCATGGCCATTTCGAGGATGGGCAATGGATGTAATCGGAAAAATCTATCCTCCATCATTGAAAAGACATAGTTTTATACCGGTTGCCATCGATTGTTTCACCAAGTGGGTAGAAGCAGCCTCATATAAAAACATAACTTGGAAACTGGTGAAAGAGTTTGTAGAAGAAAAAATTATTTATCGATACGGAATACCAAAAACAATAACAACAGATTAAGGTACTGTATTCACTGGCCAAGAAGTTTTGGGATTCACTAAATCCAGAGGAATTAAGATGCTCCATTCTACTCCATACACGCACATGCAAATGGACAAGTTGAAGCATCCAATAAGATCATTATTAATCTTATTAAGAGGTATCTAAAAGAAAACCCTAGAGAATGGGATTCACTCTTGTCGACGGTATTGTGGGCCTATAGAACGTCGAAAAGGTCAATTACAAGGGTCAGTCCACACATGCTTAACTTATGGCTAAGAAGCGATGTTACCAGTAGAGATCACAGTACAATCGTTAAGGGTAAAATTGCAAGGGGGTATGTCCAAGGAAGAACATGATGAATTGATATATGTAAACATCGATGAATTAGAAGAAAACAGGGTTATGGCTTTGGAGAAGCTAATCGCCCAGAAAAATAGGATTGCTAGGGCACGTAACAAACATGTAAAAGAGAAAACGTTTCGACTTTGGTGACATAGTTTGGAAGACTATTCTACTAGTGGGTTTGGATAATGAGAAGTTTAATAAATGGTCACTAAATTGAGAAGGTCCATATTTAGTCACAAAAGTTCTAAGTGGAAATGTCTATCATTTAATGGACATCGATGGGAATGGAGGAATGCCCAAGTCGATCAACGGAAAATATTTAAAGAAATACTATCCGACTTTGTGGGAGATGAAGGAAAATGAATAAAATTAAAGTAATCCAGGCCATATATGAAAAGAAAAGTACATTGATTGACAAAACATTGGGACAAAAGATCAACTATTGCACTGGATAATTGAAAGGACCAAGCTAGTCAAACAAGAGGATCAAATTTACAGAGATTGTTTAGGAATAGTAATTACATAATCAGTCTAGACCGATATGACTCCTGAACCTAGTTACAAAGAGGGATAAACGACCCTCCATATGACGATTCTCCTCTTAAGCGCTGTAGCAGGCAGAAGAACTGGTGTTCCTAGCCGAGTAGGCTTGGTTACACTCTGCATCTAGTGCTGTGAGAGTTTCAAAACAGATGTTGGCCTACTCGTCCAAATAGCTCACTAGCGACGTGCAGGAGTCAATGTCTTCATCCATCTAGGCCAGCGGCTTAATCAGCCCCTTCTTTTCTGTCTCGACCTCTGCTCTTTCTTTTGATGATAACTTTCCCCGAAGACGGCGGGTTACGATGTTCAATGACTCGACTTTGGAGTCCTTCAAGCGGGACAACGTGGCCAATCTTGCACGAGCGGGCTCCAAAGCTTTGACTCAAACAAAGTATACCTTCTCAGCATGGGTGGTAAGATCTATCTTGTTAAAATACTCACTCTTGATGACTACATGCTGCTCGATTATCGACCTATTTTCAGAAAAGGCTTGAAGCCCATAGCTAAAAGTTTCACAAAACTCATCAAAGTCGGTTCCGAAAAGTTGGTCATCAGGAAGGAATTTGGGTTCGGCTTCTTTGAGAAAGGTAAAGATCTTATCCACAGCCCTTGATTCTATAGATAAATAGGCATAGGTGAGACTCAGTCTACATAGTAAATCATTCCATAAAGCAAGAAAGTAGTGAAAGACGAAGCATTGGAAGATGAAGAGGAAGAAGGTTTGGCCATGGCAAGGTTATTATAAGGACCCAAGAGAACTATTGAGGAAAAGAGAAGGGTTGGAATGTGGCAATAATAAGACCACAAATATTGTTTAAATAGAGAAACAAGATCAAAGGGCACGCAAGAGGTCGTGCGGAACTCAAACGACGTGAGTAACAGATGCAACCGATAGGTTATTTGAATCGATAAGAGAATAAAGACAAGTCATGAGGTGTTATTGAAAATGAAACAGCATAATAGATGTATGGAAGATCGTGTGTGTCAAATCCGTTGGCAGTTTACACAAGAAAATGGTAGATACAATTTATCAGAATTAAAGGACATTTATGATCGTTGAACAAAAAAAAGGACATTTATGATCAATATCTACCGAGTACAAGAATGTGAAGGGTTACGATTATACGTATTATCTGCCAGAGATATGGGTAATTATGATCGGCTATAAATCTAATTACTTTTGACGTAAGAGATCAACCCCGAACAGGTAGAAATGGTGTAATGCCGCTTAAATGAAGAACACCAAAAAGGAAAATAGAGGGTCAAAAGTGAAGTTCCTTGATCAAGTACCTTTAGTAAAAAAGATAGTTGCATATATACAATGATCAGGAATATACATGGACTTAGATAAAAAGCAAAGACCCTAATATATGGCAACATAGAATATGTACATGCAAGCTAAACTCACAGTTATAAGAAATGTTGCTCGATCCCTAAGCAAAAGTTGTGCAGGAGTATCTCCAAGTCACAATTAGCCTCAAAGAATTGAACTTTTTCAGAAGTGGCCTCTTGAAGCTCATCTTCCATAGCACGACATTTCATCTCCAATTGATCTACCTGTTTGAGTTAATTAGCTAGGCTCTGTAATGGAATGTCATCGGCTGCTTGATAACGTGCGAGGATAGCACGTGCGCAATCCAAATCCTCGTGCCTATCCATGTATGATTTTTCCAACTTGTCAAAAGCATCGATGCGAGCCTGTCGAAACTTGTAGGACATTAAAGCTGAGTCAAAAGAATGAGCTAACTCCTCAACAGCATATTCCATAGCCAAACATTCTAAAGGGAAGGGTAAACTGGACAAGTCAATCCGAAGAGATTTGATTTCTACCTCCACCTTAGTATCATTGCATATGTGAGTTAAATCAAGCAATAGTAAATGGAAGAGCCGAACCCATTTGGGCTAAAATTTGTCATGTCCCCAGGAAAGGGATGGTTTACCAAAAATGAGCCTCGGTGGAGACGGGCTGGTATCAGAGACTGAGATACGAGTTTCAGGATCAGTATCGATAGGCGTACTAATGTAATTCTCAACCTTCTTTTTGCGTGACGTAATGCTTATATCTACAAGATATAGACAAAAGCAGATAAAGATTAAGGTAAAATAAATAGGCAAACTCTGCATGTCAATTGTTAGAGCTTATACCTCCATTAGACTGATACTCCAAAGAAAGGTCATCAAAACTAGACATCAGATCACAGGGTCTTTCAAAAGGATGATTTAGTCCCGGGAGAAGCCAAATGACTTTGGACATCATCACGTCAACATGTAATGAAAAAAGAAATGCTCGTTATTTAACCCACCGCTCAGTGAATGCTTCAGTGCTTTGTAGTTCTCCAGTAAAATGGATATATTCAAATCTTCCAAAGATGGTACGTGTGACCTCATTGCAGTAAGCAATATTTCCTTCGTCGAAGAAACAATGTCTTGGGACATGAGAAAAGGGGTACTTCATGGAATAAACAATACGGGCTGAAAAATCCTGAGTAAGACCAAATTGGCGAGAGTAATAATGTGGGTTGTATACTTCGAAACCGGAAAAAAATTTGCCGTTAGTCAAAAAATACACGATCAAATTGGAGGGAGTGAGGATGCTTTTCCAGAAAATACAAGTATCAGGCTAGTCATAAGAAGGGTTAGGCTCAAGAACATCGACACAAACTCTATAGAAAACAAAGCTCCTCGACGAAAGCAAGGCCTAAAGGAAACTTTATAAGAGAGACGCCCTTGTTGAAGGGTCAAACAGAGGACGACAGAGTTTCCAAAGACCGAATTCTCTTTCATTAGGAGGGTGGTTTGGCTTTAGACCAATGAACAGGAGGTACTATTACATTGAAGAAAAAATCAGGAAAGTATATCCGTAGCCACCCATGCACCATCCATAAGGGATCAAAGAAAGGATCAGGATGTGCAGTAGAAAGAGAAATCCGAGCATCTATAAGGGAATGATAAAGTACAGCAAGAACAATTCGACCTAAACTCACGTCGAGAACATGAGAGAGCATATGAGCAATGTTAAGGAATTCTGAAGAAACCAACAAAGTTGGCAAGCAAAATATGTACCATGAGAGCCAACATAGAAGAAATGATGCATGCTCGTCAGGATGAATTTCTCCTTCAGATTTAGCAAATTTGTCCATAAAACTTATCATAGGGAAGATCAAGAAAAGTGGTGTTTTGAAAAGGTAAACATTCAAAAACTTCTTAACCACGGATTCAACGAAAGGGGAGAGACTCATTAAAGTCCAAATATCTAAGAGGGTTATGGCTACTGGACCACAAGGAAGGAAAAAATAATGTGAAGAAAGTGACCAGAAGTTGCAAAGACTACCAATAAGACCGTACTCCATTGGATCAATAGACATGCAACAGAACATCAAGGCCTTATCAATTCTAGTTGATTGCCATTGAGGTTTCATCACGTTCTGCAGGTGTTAATACCATTAGAAGAATCTCTTGTCGAAATTGGGATAGGAGTTAAATCTATAATTGGAAGTCAGCCTGGCGTGGGCATAAATGCGGCCTTTATTAATCGGAAGAATCTCCTGATAATGACAGGGGAAGCCTTCAGTAAACACAGGAGGAGCTGGTGTGGATTTGAGATAAGGACCCATAATAGCGTGGTCATTGTCACTGTCATAGTCCATGAAGGATAAAGAGATACGATTTTTTGTCTCGTAAGGCTGAAGGTCATCAAGACGGCTCAAGAATATAAAAGGTGGGGCATGAGGAGAGAAAGGAAAGTTGGACGTCATGTTCGAAGCTGATGAAGTGAGAACAGGAATAGTGGGTATAAAGAGATCTAGCATGGTAACCAGCTGTACCTACAATGAGAGAACGTGGAAAAATTTAAACAAATAAGTTCCCCCCAAGAGGAATACATGAAGGAAGGAAATATAAATATTGGACCAAGGTAAATCAAAAATAATTTCATTGATCAGAATTCTTCTTGGGAAAGAGCAGTTTCTTTACATTACTTTGGAGAGACAACATGCTACGGTCAAATTGGCCATTCTCAGTTATACAATTATTTTTGGTACGGCGATTGTTGGCTTCTGTTGCTAATTGATGCGCGTGCTCAGTCTGTTTAAGTTCCTTGAGAATGGCAGTGTCCTTGTTGAAATCCGCCTCCGGTTGAAGTCGCTGTGCATGCTTGGATTCCCGAACTTCTCGAAGGAGGACTAGATGTCTTTCAATCTCCGCTTTCTGCCTCTCAAGAGGAGCCTCTTGATCATTGAGCAGAGAAATTTCTTCGACCAAGGCATGGAGATTAGTCTGTTTTCCCTTTACAGTATGGCTGAGCTCGTCTATTGCTTGGTTACTCTCAGAACTAGGTTGATCAGAGAGAGTAAAAGACATAATTAATTTATAATTACGTCAATAAGACTTTGCCCTATCGACAAAAGTCCTTGAGAAGTCATGAAGCTTTGTCTGGAGCTCGGGGGGCAATAGGGCACTAGATTCAGCGCCACACAGCTCATCAAGCAGAGATTTCAGTTAATTAATGGCTGCGTGATTGTGCAAAATCATGGAAAAACCACTACTAGAAAGGTCTAGCAACCTCAATAGTTTACTTCAAACCTTTTCGATGGTCATTTGCCTTGGGGAAGCTGCGCTTGGAAAAAGCCCAAGATATGAGAGGCTGCGTCCAGCATGTGTATAGTCTTCAGAAGAGATTGCGGAGAATTCATTTCCTCGATATAGGGGGATTGATGACTTGATGATGTTTGTGTCGAGGAGGTAGGAATACTTTGAATAGGGATAGGAGCAGTGACCAGAGCCAATGTTAGACCAAGAGGATTGACTTCAACCGAGTAAGCGAGAGGACTGAACAAGACGTTGCTGTCGACATGTCGAATACTAGCAGTCGCCTCAAGTTTCGAAGTTGCTAAGGTTGACGGCTATGGATCATTTAAAGGCTCTGAAAGTAGAACATGATCAATTAATAGGACATAGAGTAAATTGTAATATACAATTGTGACATAAATATCTTGTTCTGGTGCGGTAAGGAGTAATGTGGGTGGATCAACAATGACAACTTCAAAGCAATGATCAACAGAGTGGTCTGATATATTCTCGGCAATAAAATATTCAGGAGAATTAGTCATATATATATATTATGTCGAACAGAAAGAAGGAACAAATAGAGGATAGTGCAATAGAAATGTACCTTCCAAATTGTCTTCAGGATAGGAAGGATTAGTCTGAAAATTCGAAGCCTCCAGAGGATTGCTAGTGGCCATGGAGGAGGAAACTGATGCAGCTGAGGCGTCAAGATGTTTCCTTTTGATCAACACAGCAATTAATTCCTCATCTACTTCCTCGACAGATTGATCGGAGAGTAAAAAATCTGTGAGAGCAAAACACAAAGGTTTAGGAAGGGCAAAGGACACCAGAAGTGCCATAAGTTGTGTATGGAGGATACTCTGATATCATAACTTTTTTTCGGATCACTTTGGTGCCAAGTCGAAGGAAAAGAGATCACTTAAGTGCCAATTTGGCAGGAAATCTGACGTGGTATTTTTTATTAATTTCTGACGCCGACGTGGCTCACCGGAGGATGAGTCAGCGTGCACAGTCATCATTTTTTATTTTAAATAATTTTTTTCCTCTTCTTTCCTTTTTCATTTCATTTCTTTTTTTTTTCTCCCCTTGCCGGCCACCGGCGAAGCCCGGGAAAGGCTGGGCGAGGGCGGCCTTGCCCATAGCCGGTGAGGGGCAGTCTCGCCAGATCTGGGTGAGGCGACCCTCGCCGACGACAGGCGAGGCCACCCCTCGCCAGCCATGGGCGAAGGGTGGCCTCGCCCATGGTCGGCGAGGGGCGGTCTTGCCAAATCTGGGCGAGGCGACCCTCGCTGGTAACTGGCGAGGCCACTCCTCGCTGGCCATGGGCGAGAGTCACCTCGCCAAATCTAGGCAAAGGCGACCCTTGCCGACGACTAGCGAGGCCGCCCCTCGCCCAGCCCTTCTCGGGCTTCGTCAGTGGCCGGGCCGGCCATAGGCAACTGGCCGGCGAGGGGAGAAAAGAAAAAAAAAAGAAAAAGGAAAGAAGAGGAAAAAAGAAAAAAAAATTATTTAAAATAAAAAATGCTGACTGTACACGCTGACTCATCCTCCGGGAAGCTACGTCGGCATCAAAATTTAATAAAAAATGTCACGTCGGATTTCCGGCCAAATTGGCACTTAAATTATCTATTTTCCTCCGACTTAGTATCAAAGTGATCCAAAAAAAAAGTTATGACATCAAAGTGTCCTCCATACACAACTTATGGCACTTCTAATGTCCTTTTGCCGTTTAGGAAAAAATAATTCGAGAGCTATATGCAAAAAGGAGAAATTTACTATAGATAAATACCTTGGACATAATCAGCTTTTCTCTTCAGAGGAGAAGTGTTGTCTCCGACTTTGGGTTGATCCATGGTTTTGGTATGATACAGTCGGGTTTGAATAGGGACGTTTTTTGGAGGAACAACTGTCTTGGCTTTGGCAGTCTTGGCTTGCGTGCCCTTAGTAATTTGCAGCGGTTCCGAAATAGGCTTTGGAATGCCTGTTGGATTATCTAACTCCATTGAAATGGATTTTTTAGCCCTTCTACCTTTATGTCTTGGTTTAACTGCATCTCCCCTTATCCGGTTCAATGTGGCTTGAATAGCCTTCTCATAAGGACTTTCCAAAGAGAGAGAAAGCCATCAAGAGGTCCATTCAGGTGTGTAACCTAGCTTGGGGTCGAAATCATCAACATCAGAGCTAAATTTGACACAAACAAGTCAAGTGATTTCAAAGCGACATGTAAAAGGATCCTTAGCTTTGCAGGAATATCGATGTTTAGTCTTATCAGGAAACTCAAAGGAATATGGAATTGGCATAGGAACAGCATAAACCAAACCAAATTGCCTGGCACAGTATTGGGGAGAATAGATTTCAAAGCCATGGTAGAATTTCCCCTTCCGAGATAGCCTTAAGGAAAGATCCATAGGAGTAAGAATACACAACCAAAATTCGGTGGAAGTCGAATAGATAATTGAATTCATTTGCATCATAAGCAAAAAATTCGATTTCGTTTGAATCAACCGTCAAGAATTTTTTAAGATAGAAAGCAAAAGGAGAGAGATTCTCAGGGATGCTCAACGAGGAGAAGCTTAGCAAACAACGCCCAAAGGGAAGAGGTGTTGGTGGCTGGAAGATCGAGTAAAAATGATGACAAAAGGTACAAAAGTTGTAATTGGAAAAGAACGGAAAGTAATGCACTAGCCAACACTGAAGTATCCAAAATGGGCCAAATAGGGTACCCTCTTCTTTAGATAACATCAACAGAGATGCATGGGTTATTCCCCTATACAAAGGTGCCAAAATTAGTGGACCCAAGGCAACTGTCTTATCTGTAGCAAGATTGACTACAAGCAGTAAGAAATCTTTGGATACTTTTAACGAATGAGTAAAGAAGACGTATTTTGACAACTAAAAAAGGAGAAAAAGAGTGTGCTCATCAAGGGTTATTAGGTCAGTATTAGAGAAATATGCTTCAAAAAATCTATTGTAAGCAAGGTTTTCTTCAGAAATATGAAGCACTAATGGTGAGGCCATATTTTCAATAGGGTCCCAATCGGGGGAAGGTTAGTAATAACATATATGTCTAAAAGAGTAACAGACATTGGACCCCAAGGAAAAATAAAAGGCAGTTAGTTGAAGGGGACCAGAAACTGATGGTAGCACCCAAAAGCCCTAGATTTAAGTTATATGAGAGCATGCTGACCTCCAAAGCCATGTCAAGGTCGGCTCCCATCCAGGCAAAGCAGGTAGTTATATCATCCTTTAGTCTCGCATACCAGCGGTGAATACCTATCTCAGAAGAGGGAAACCCTCGAAATCGTGGAGTTTCTGCAAACCAAATATCCGTGACTAAGGACTTTTGAATGGGAAGTAGTTCTCCTGCTCTCCTTGGAAAGCATGGGCGGAGAGAAGCTGGGATTCGCTAATGGTTGTGAAAGCAGGGACCCATAATAAGTTGGTTAGAGGATTCGTCGAGCAAACGCAATAGACGAAGATGGCAGTTTGAAGATTCTTCATCATTTTGCAGATGATCAAATCTTTCAATATATGACTCGAGAGAGTATTGAGTACCCATGAATACGAACTAAGCAAGAAATTTGAGAGAAGACAAAGAAATGTGGGATTGAGGAAGACGAAGAAAATCCAGAGTCAAAAGAGAAGATGAAAAGCCAAAGTTTTGATTTTTATCATCAAGATACGACGGTCGAAGGAAGAGATGAAGAGCTAAAGTTTTGATTTTTATCACCAGAGATACAACGGTTCAGATGATCTGTCATCATGAAGATTTGCCAAGCCATAAATGATCGAAATGACGTGTCAAAATAAAGCATGAAGGTTAAGCATGATGTAAGTTACGAGGCATAAAGATCAAGCTCACTCGAGCTGGACATATTTCTTTAAAAGAATTAAACCTAAAAGAATTAATTCTTTTAAAAGGGGACATATGTTGACACCTGTAATTGATTAGGCTATCGACAACTGTAATAAATAAAATAATAGATATCAAAGGATGACGTAACCCATAACCCATATGAGATGGTTCACAGCTGGCAAACATTGGGAGATACCAGTAGGAAATTTGAAATTAAGAGAGCTTGAGAGCGAGTACCGAAGTTGTTGACAAAAATTGTCATCGAGGAAGTCAAGCCGAAGTTGTTGACAAAAATTGTCATCGAGGAAGTCAATAATGAAAAGGACAGGTGTCAAGCCAGAAAAAACTCGATACAGTTCCTACTTCAGGAGGACAGGTGTAAAGCTAGGAAGAGCTCGATGACGATTTATACTTCGGGAGGACAAGTGTCAAGTCAGGAAGAACTCGACGATGGTTATCATCCTGGGAAAGACAAGTGTCAAGCCAGGAAGAGCTCGACAACGGTTCTTGCTTTGGGAGGATAGATGTCAATCCGGAAAGAACTCGACAACGGTTATCATCTCAGAAAGGATAGGTGTCAAGACAATACGAGCTCGATGATGGTTATTGCCTCGAGAAGGAGAGTTGTCAAGATAATACGAGCTCGATGATGGTTATTGCTTCAAGGAAGATAGGTGTCAGATGGTATGAACTTTACAACGGTTACACCTAGGGACAAAAGATAAAGTCGATGGCAGTTGGCGAATAGGTGTCATTAGATGGACAGTGAAGATGAGATCGACGGTAGCCATCGAACGCAGTACCAAAGGCATTACACAGCTCACATTATAAATAGTACCCGGCTACCAGAATAACCTTCCAACCCTCCCCCCCCGGCATACAAACTAAAATGCTGTCTTTTTATTTTCACTTTTCATTATCGCAGTTTTAGTTTTCATAGCTATTGTTGTTTACTTTCCAAGCCAGTAGCTTTGTAATATCACATCGATGAACTTCGAATGCCACTAGTAACTGGACATGTTCATCTGAATTATCTATAAACATAAGTCGAACTTCATCACTGTATGAAATTTGTGTTTTCAATCAAGATAATTGGATTCTTTATTCATGTCTGGATCACTCCAGTCCGAAATTAGAACCAGAACCTGGTCTCCTCTAATTAAAAATCGAAGAACGACTTTCAATTAATTATATTTCGTCATGGGAACATTTTCGACGAAACAATGGGTCGATTCAAGATCACGTTCGAATGAATGAACTGCTTACCAATCATGTCGAGTGATTAGAATGATTCCCGGTATGCTAATTTCACGTTGTGATCAAGCTGTTGTGCTTCAGTGTTGTGTCGGAAATTGTCGCTCCTTTGACGTGATTCTTCATGGTAAAGAACGAAAAGATGCATGCGACCAGCGTACATGGAGACTTTGAGGTGGAGCGGTGCAGAGGTTACCTGCTTTGTCGTAACCTGTCGGCAACTTCCTGACTTTTTACTTATCTTCCTCTACAATTAGAAAATGAAAAATATAGGATATCGTTAAAGTTTTACAACAATAAAAATGAGAGAAATTATATCAAATTTTAATATGTCGGTATTTAAATGTTTTGAAAGGTTGTAACTGTCTAGAATTATATAAAAATCGGAGTTTAAATTCCCAAAAAAATCTAGTGCCGATCGAGAAGGAGAATCCTGAATGATGTTCACGGCCACATGGAATTCTCTGGAATGTGTAAACGGCCCCCCGGTTAAGGAGAACATTAGATACTTAGGCTGCGAATGATAACTATTTTATTTTTATGTTTTTCTATTTTCTGTTCCAAGAACATGTTTGGAATAAAAATCCGTTTGATAATGCAATTTAATTTTTCTATTTTCAAAATAAATTTTGATTTTAGAAATAGGTTTGGAATAGAAATGAGAAGTAAAAATTTTCTACTTTTCTATTATAAAACAGAAATGAGAAATAAAAATTCTTCTCATCGCTCGCCCTTACTACAAGTCGGCCGCTGACCCGCTGCCCACCACCGGCCGCCTACCGTTCGTTGCCTCCTGCCACCAGCCACGGTTTGCCTCCCACCATTCTCTGCTACTTGCCCACCATCTGCCCACCATCCACCCACCAACCGTCCAGGAGAGAGAAATTTTGTGCCGTTAGCAAATGAATTTTTGTTTCGAGAACAGAAATTGTGTGTCGTTATTAAACGCGTATTTTAGTTTAGAAACTCATTCGTGAAATAGAAATAGAAAAATCTATTTCTGATCAGAAATTGATTTTTGGAACAAAATGATTATCATTCATGTTAACTCCTAGATAAACTAAAATATGAGAAGAAATGCTACATGGAATCTAAAAAAATGGACTCAATTAGTTCTAGTTATCTCTTCAGCTATTGTTCCCATGTCCTTTGGCAACCAAATTTGAGATTCCCTTGATATCCTTCATTGGCATCAATCATCATGGACAGTCCGTTTTGTCGAGCATTTTGCTTGGATACTTCGGGCATGGTTGAAGTGCATGTTGGATTACCCTCCACTAGTTATATTTACATACCAGTCCAAGGCCTTCCAAACTGCAATTTCTGAGGTATTCCCAAAAGCTCATCATTGCTTTTGTACATGGTATATCATGCAAAGGGTCCACGAAAAACTGGCAGGATTGAAGGGACATGAAGTAAGTGAAAGACAGCTGAAGAGATCAGTCTTTAAATTTATGAAAATAGCTAAAAATTCGAACTTTCTTGGGCTGAGATGATCCAAAGACATGGACTTGAGGACAATAAATGGCTCCATTCTCTATATGAGGATAGGCAAATGTGGTTTTATGTATACTTGAAGGATACATTCTTGGCAGGGATGATTCTTATTCAAGAAAGTGAAGGCAAGAGTGCCATTTTTTATACATCTTTCAAAGAATTTGTGGATAAATATGATCTAGTTTTGCATAGAAAGAACTTGACAGAAGCCATGGCAGAGCTGTGTTAGTAATTAAACCAAATTATTGGAAGTTGCCCATTAAGCGGAAAGATTATTGATTAAGTGGACAAATTGTCGATTTTAATGGTTGTCGATGTACAAGTTTGATGTCGATGTTTGTTCGGCTTCCAAGACTAGTGCACAAATTGAGAAGAGTCTTCATTGTAGTGTCGCTTTCAAGAGTCTGTTCATATTTCTCTGTTGATTGTTCATGTTTCTATGTCTAATTAATGTTTTGTAAATTCCCAGGAATCTATTTCCTTGGAATATGTCACGACTCTCCTGCAGGTGCACCACCTAGGGGTTGGCTAAAGGATTACTAAGTTTACACCTAGCTCAGGCTCTCTTAAGCCCATACCAATTCTCAACTTATAGTTTAAGTTATTAACATATAAATTAATTTTAATTCCAAGTCGCCAGTAATCAATTTTTGGCAATCGATTAGATACCCAAGTAAAGAAAAGGAGAATCACTTTACTTCTACGAATAAGAAATTCAATGAATTCGGGGACTTAATTACGCTAGATTACTTTACTGCCCTTTCGGTACCTTTTCTCTTTTATTTTCAAAAATATTTTAGCAAGTAATTTGGATTAATTTTAAACCTATCTACTAGCAAGCAGTTTGAATGAAAAGATATATGCTTGCGGCGTACACAGAGACTTTGAGGTGGAGTAGTGCAGAGGCTACCTACTTTGACGTAACTTGTCGACGACTTCCTGACTTTTTACTTACAACTCTTCCTCTAAAATTAGAAAATAGAAAAAAACGGGGATATTATTTGAAGTTTTACAAAAACAAAAATGAGAAAATTACATGCAATTGTAATATGCCGGTATTTCAATGTTTTGAAAGGTTGCAAGTGTCTAGAATTAAATAAAAAAAAGAGAGTATAAATTCCAAAAAATCTTAGTAAGGTGTGCAAGGTAGCTTGACTGGCCTTCAAATTCGGCAAAATGACACCAGAAGTGCCATAAGTTGTGTACAAAAATCACTTTGATGCCATAATTTTTTGTCCGGATCACTTTGGTGCCAACTTTTTTTAAAAACAATCACTTTAGTATCAATGCCGACATGGTTTGTCCAAAATCTTACGTGGCGCTGACATGGCTCACCGGAGAGATCCATGGATCGCCAAAGAAGTCCAGTCAGCATTAAAAACCAAAAGCGACGCCGTTTAGTCCGTTGACGTGTACTTTTTAAGAAAAATAAAATTTGTATTATATTTACTTATATTAAAAAAAATAGTCTAACTTGTACACGTGAAAATTATGTTGCTTTTTTTAAATTTTTTAATCTATTTTTCCTAACTTTTTCCCGGTCGCCGGTCCTGCGACCAGCTAGAGGGGAGGGCCGGCGAGGCCGAACTCACCGGCCCCTGGCTGGGCGAGGTCTTGCCTCACCCGGGAAATGCTAGGCCGACCTCGCCGTTGCCTCGACCCAAGCGACGGCAAGGTCGGCCTCGCCTTTGCCGGGCGAGACGAGACCTCGCCGTCCCCTGGGTCGAGGCGATAGCGAGTTCTCGCCTCGCCCAGCAAAGGGGAGGCCGACCTCGCCGTCGCCTGGGTCGAGGCGATGGCGAGTTCTCACCTCGCCCGACAAAGGGGAGGCCGACCTTGCCATCGGCCCAGGCGACGGTAAGGTCGGCCTCCCCTTTGTCGAGCGAGGGAAGACCTTGCCGTCAAGATCCAGGCGAAGGCGAGGTCGGCCTTGCCTTTGCCAGGCAAAGGGAGACCTCACCGTCACAACCCAGGCGACGACGAGGTCGGCCGCACCTTTGCCGGGCGAGGCGACCTCGCCCAGCCAAGGGCCGACGAGGCTTGCCCTCGCCAGTGGCCGGCGGGGCGAGCTTTTCCAGAGGTCAGCCTCGCCGGCCCTCCCCTCTGGCCGGTCGCCGGATCGGCAACCAGGAAAAAGTTAGGAAAAAAAATATTAAAACGATTAAAAATTTTCAAAAAAAAAAAGCCACATAATTTTCAAGTGTACAAATCAGACCATTTTTTTAAAATATAAATGCTACATCAGCTTTTTAGTCGGAGTCACTAAAGTGATCTATTTTCCTCCGATTTAACACCAAAGTAATCCGAAAGAAAGTTATGGCACAAAAGTGATCTCTGTACACAACTTATAGCACTTCTGATGTCCTTTTGCCTTTCAAATTCTGGCTGGCTTCCTCAATGGGGCTGCGGGAACATTGATAATCTTTCTCTGGAGTTGTTAAAGAGATGATTTCTTCGTAATTTCGTCGATAAGTTTCTACCTCGACAAGGAAACCGTCCAGAAAGTCTTCACATTGCTTCCTGAACTCTGAGAACTTGGTAAAACAAATATCACCTTTACATAGCTCAGTCAAAAAAGCTCTTGAGTCCCGAGAAAATCGATGGATTATTCACAATCATTGGGAAGCCACCACTGGAAAGATCGAGGAACTCGAGCTATTAAGCCTTCGCCGCTCTATCAGCAATATTTTGAGCAGATGATGCCTCAAAAGCCAAGTTATCAGGATCAGCAACCTCAAGAGTTAAAAAGTTTTGTAGCTTGCTACAGTATAAACCTAGCCCTAGCATGAGAATCTGGAGGGTCCCTAGTGCCAATTTGATCGGACTGCTAAGCTGAAGGAAAAGGCGTTGATTGAACCCCAAGAGATAGGGATGGTCAATTAGCGGACGTCGAAGAGTCGTGAGTTGCAATAACTGCGGAGCTGGTACCATAACCTAAACCAACGGGAGAAGATCCTGAATCAACAGCTTGGCCCTTGGGGAGTACGAAATTGGCAAGGAAGTTTCCACAATATCTAACAGGGTCAAGTGCAATTCCATTTAGTGAGGCATTGATGCCGAAGCGTAAAAGAAATTAGGTTAAACAAAAGAATCAAAACGATAACGAGGAACAAATTGTTCTCTCAATTGATTAACAATCAAAATATCCAAAGTCTGCTCAAACGAAACCCTAAAACAAGCTTATATACCAAATCTAACCCTACTAGAATTAATAAACATCAAAACGCAAAATTACGAAACTACCCTTTACTAAATTAACCCATTAAAAATAATAGAAAAACCCATCTAAATGACCCCAAATTGCAAAAATCTATCGTTAGTCACGGCCAACGGCGTGAGCATTGATCAGCGCACCATTTCGCTTTAGCCAACCAAATTTGAGCTCAATCTAAGATCGTTGACTTTGAGCCCATCGGTTCATCTAGTTGCATAACGGGTCCGTCGGTCCCCTAGGTGCATCATCCTCCCCTGCTAGAGAAAGATTCATGGAATCTGCTTCGTCTTCATTGTCGTCAATCTCTTCAGGATTTTCTTCCTCTTCAGCATAGTGAGGTGACAAATCTGCTACATTAAAAGTTCCGGATACATTATACTTACTCGGCAAATCGATCTTGTAAGCATTGTCACTAATTCGCTCTAAAACTCTAAAGGGTCCATCAGCTCTAGGTTGAAGCTTGCCAAACCTACTCGTTGGAAATCATTTTTTCCTAAGGTGAATCCAAACTAGATCACCTTCCTTGAAGACGTCTCTTTTCCTGCGTATATCCACGCGCTACTTATACTTCATGTTCTGTCTGTTGATATGATTACTGACCTGGGAATGCAGCTCTTTGATATGCTTTACATGTTCTTCAGCTTTCGAACTAAATTGCTTGAGAACTGATATCGGTGTGAGATCCAATGGAGTAATTGGATTATACCCATAAACCATCTCAAAAAGAGTCTTGCCTGTAGTTCGGTTTTCAGATCTATTATATGCAAATTCTGCTTGAGGCAATGCCAAATCCCACTATCACGAATTATCTCCAATCAAACTCCGCAACAAATTCCCTAAGCTTCGATTGACAACTTCTATCTGACCATCAGTCTGAGGATGATGAGAGGAACTAAACTTCAAACTTGTGCCCATGTACCTCCAAAGAATGCGCCAGAAGTGACTTACAAACTTCACATCACGATCTGAGGTTATGGAGTTAGGAATTTCATGCAGCTTAACAATCTCCTGCAGAAACAATCGAGCAACCTGTGAAGCATCATAGGATTTGCTACACGGGACAAAGTAGGCCATCTTCGAGAACCTATCAACAACCTCCATTATTGAATCATTACTCCACTGCGTTCTTGGCAAACCCAAGACAAAGTCAAGACTGACATCCTCCCACGGTGCAATTGAAACAGGTAGAGGCATATACAGTCCAACATTAGTACTCTAGACCATAGGACATATCATGCACCTCTCTATAAAACGCGTCGCGTCACGTCACACTCCATCCGATGCCAATAAAAATGTTCACTCAACAAGGCCTTCGTCTTATCCACACCAAAGTGCCTAGCTAAACCGCCTGCATGTCCCTCAATAATAATAGATTCCCTCAAAGAACATTGAGGAACGCACAATCTGTTACCTTTAAATAGGTAACCCTCCACGATCTGAAATTGCTGAAAAGGCTTCGTTTTGCTCTTCCTCAAGATATCTCCAAAATGAGGATCGTCAACATATAGATCTTTAAAAGTATCAAAACCTAGAACTTTTACCTGCATAGTAAACAGCAAAGAGTGTTTTCTGCTCAATGCATCTGCCACACTATTTAGCACTCCCGCTTTATGCTTGATGGAAAAACTAAAAACTTAAAGGAACTCCACCCACTTCGCATGCCTTGCGTTCAATTTGTGCTGCCCATTAATGTATTTCAAGGCTTCATGATCAGAAATAAGATAAATTCGTTCGAAATAAGATAATGCCTCTAATGCTCCAAACTCCTCACAATAGCATAAAATTCTTTATCATAAGTTGAATACTTCCTTTTCACCTCATTCAACTTCTCACTAAAGAATGCTACAAGTTTATATTTTTGACTCAGGACACCCCCAATACCAACACTTGAAGCATCACAATGCACCTCAAAAATCTCATTAAAGTCAGGAAGCACGAGAACAGGTGCTTCAGTCACCTTCTTCTTTAATAATTGAAAGGCAGCTTCTGCCTCCTTAGTCCACACAAATTTACTTCCTTTCAGACAATCTGTCAAAGGTGCAATAATAGTACTGAAATCCCGAACAAATCTCCGATAAAAAGACGCAAGCCCATGAAAGCTACGTACCTCATGAATATTTTTCAGAATCTCCCAATTTGTAATAGCCTCAACCTTAGCTGGGTCCATCTGAATGCCTCCCTTGGTTACTATATATCCCAAAAAGGTTACACGATTAGTTAAGAAGTGACACTTCTTGGTATTAGCATATAATTTCTGATCCCTCAATGTCTCGTACACCTTTCTCAAATGCTACAAGTGTTGATCAGTCGATGCACTATAAATCAAAATATCATCGAAATATACAATGACAAACCGGCCAATAAAAGGACAAAACACCTTGTTCATTAGTCTCATAAAGGCGCTCGGCGCGTTAGATAACCTGAAAAGCATCACCATCCACTCATACAGACCAACTTGAGTTTTAAAAGTGGTCTTCCACTCATCTCCAGGACGTACCCTAATCTGATGATATCCACTCCTCAAGTTTATTTTCGAAAGATAGTCGCTCCATACAGCTGATCAATTAATCATCAAATCTCGAGATAGGAAAGCGATGCCTGATCGTGATCTTATTAACAGCTCTGCTATCCACGCACATTCTCCACGACCCGTCTTTCTTAGGAACCAACAAAGCTGGCACTATACAAGGGCTCATGCTCTCTTGAATTGCACCCTTTTCTAATAGTTCCTGCACTTGCCTCTGCATCTCCTTATGCTCCTTAAGATTCATTCTATAAGCTGCCTTATTAGGAATAACATCTCCTAGAACGAGATCTATATAATGTTGAATGTCCCTCATGGGTAGCAATCTAGGTGGCAATTCTTCTGGTACGACATCAGCAAACTCCTCAAGTATAGGCAGAACTTGAGTTGAAATTTCTGGACTATCAAGATTCTGCTCCATGACTACAATAGCAAAAAGCTCTGGGGCATTCACCGCCTCCTTCTAGAACTCTGACTTGGAAAGCAGATTACTTTTCCCATCTTTTCTCAAATTTGAAGGACCTAGAGTAATAGTCTGACCATCCTTCCTGAAGGTGTACGTATTTTTGAATCCGTCATATTGTGTTTTCTTGTCAAACTGCCAAGGTCTTCCTAACAGAATATGACAAGCATCCATTGGAACTACATCACCCCACACTTCATCGGTATATTTCTTCCCAATCGAGAACTACACTAAACACCTCTTGCTCACTTTTAGCTTATTCCTCTTTCTAAGCCATGACAGCTTATATGGTTGAGGATGTTCGACAGTTTCAACCCCAACTTTTCTACCATAGTGGTAGATATCACATTCTCGCAACTTTCCCCATCAATTATCATACTACGCACCTTTCCCCCACTAGTGCACTTAGTATGAAAGATATTATGCTTGAGCCAAGATTGATCATCTACCTCAGCAATATTTAAAACCCGGCGCACAACTAAAGACTCCTAGAATCGGCATAGACAATGCCCTCTTGATTTGGATCTGCATCTTCTTGCTTTCCATCAGATTCATCATAAGTTGGGTCTTCATCAAAAGTTGGATTATCTACAAGTGTCACAAACTGTCGGTTCGGACAATCAATAGCAAAATGCCTGAGTCCTTGACACTTGAAACATCACTTGCCTGCAGCTCCTCCCCTACTAGATTCAGCACTACCCTGCTCTCCTTTTGTTGTAGATTTTGAACCAGCGCCCTTAACTGCCGTCAGGGCTGAAGAACTCCCTGCTTTCCCTTGGGACTCTTTATCTGACCACTTGGAACTGCTATCTGACCACTTAGAACCGTTGCTAGACCACTTGGACTTACTGCTCTATATTTTAAACTGTCGCTCCACCTTTAGGGCTAGTCTGCACACATCTTCATATGTCCAATACTGCTGTAATTGGACAATATCAAAGATCTCATATCGCAGCCCTGCTAGATATCGAGCAATCGTCTACTCGTCATCCTCTGCCACATCACAACGCATCCGCAAGCGATAAAATTCCTCTGTAAATTCCTCAACTATTTTATCACCTTGCTTGACGTTATGATGCTCGATAAACGCCTCTTGCCTATAATGGGTAGGCAAAAAAAAAAATTTGCAACAATTTTTTCATCTTCTCCCAACGATCCACTTTCGGCTTCTCCTCTTTAGCGCGTTGTTTTTTCACATGTTCCCACCAAATCAAAGCATGTTTTCGCAGCCTAATAGCCACTAACTTCACTTTTGCCCCTCAGTTAGGTCTTTAAGATCAAAAATTCGTTCTACCGTATGTAACCAATCAATAAACTCATCAGGATGAGCCTTACCATTAAACTCAGGAATCTCGATCTTCATCCCGAAATTTTAGAAAAGCATTGATTTCCAGGTTGTACTCCTTGATTCCGTCCCTGGTTCAGAATCCCGAAAGGGTTTACGTCCTCCTCTTCATCATCAGATGGATCCTTAGATTCTACTTCTTCTTCAAATTGAGGGTCAAGCCCTACCTCCGCAAGACGTCGCTCTAAATCATGGATTCGCCTTCTCTGTTCGTGAATTTCTATATCTTGCAAGTCTCTCAGACACGGCTGTTTGTTGACACCTAAATTTTACTGACCATTTAGTGTAATTTGCATAGAAAATTAGGGATTAAATTTTAACCCCTAAACAAAAATATTTTAAGTGCATAACATATAGTTTAGGTTCATTTTAATTTAATTGCATTTTTTGCATCGGATTGGCGATGGCGAACGAGCTTAAAATTCATCAAAAACAGAACTCGGCTCGCTCGAAATGCAAGGGCCGGGAATTTCAAGACGAATGGGCTCGATTGTTTTAATTTGAGCTTAATTCAGCCCATCATGCTTAATTAATTAAAAACCCAAGTTAATTCAGCCCATTTAAATGTTAATTAAAGTGTAAGCCCAAGCCTAAGCCCATGAGGGTTAGTAAGCCCATCTATTTGACCTAGGTTAGTATTATATAAACATATTAAGTCAGAAATTTAGAGGGAGACAATTCCATATCAGAAAAAATTAGAGAGTCCAAGTGAGAGAGAGGGAGAAGACTGGTGAACCGCCGCTGCCGCTCGCGCGCGCCGGCTGTCGCGTCGCTTGGTGAACCGCCGCCGCTTGCCGTGTCCCCCACAACGCCGCTGTCCCGACGGAAAACGTCTCCGTCGCTTTCGCCGCTTTAAACCAAGAAGCTATCGCTTCTGTTGCGGCTTCTTCGTGCACCCCACGCCCACAGCAACCGACTACTCCCTCTCACCACAGAGGCCCGACGACTTCTTGCTGCGCTGAGCCTCATCTGGCGTCAACGTGGACTGCTGCTGCTGACCATTGACTTCACCGCTGCTGCTTCCTCAACGTCAACCCCAGACGTTCTGCCTCAGCCTGACGTCCCCACAGTCCCGAAGAGAACAGTCCCATGCAGAGTCCAGCGATCAAGACCTTGAAGAATTCGGTTGCTGCTTGTTCCTTCTTGTCCAGACGCTTCCAGAGAAGCCCCTGCACGGTCAACCGAGAAGCCTTGAAATGAGGCAGCCCAAGACGTTGACGAGCGGCTGCTGCTTTCGTTGCTTTGAACGGAGAAGCCATCGCGTCTGTCTCTGCTTCTTCGTGCACGCCCCACAGCCTTGAAGACGAGATGGCCATGCAGATTACGTAGAAGAAGGCATAGCCGATCTCCCATGCAGCAGGGTCAGAATTTCCAGAAAAGTCCACACTGTCCAGCACCTTCGGTTGACCGAGAAACAAATTTAATTTCCAGTGAAGTCCACTGTTCTTCAGCCTCGAAGACCCCTGCACCAACGCTGCTGCTGCCCCTTACCGTGACGCCCTCGCCTGATTGAGGATTAGTCCAGCGACCAAACGAACAACCCCAACGCCGGCTGTTCCTCTTGGCTGCGTTCTGCACAGACTGCACCACCACGAGCACAACTCCGTACAAGTCTGGTTTTCCTTCGAGTCTCGCCACAGCTCGGTTGAGCTTTGCCGCTCTCCATCAAGACACCATCACTTCGCCAGTCCATCAGCCGCCGAACCTCAGCAGTGAAGCCGTGTCTTCGCTGATCGAGCCGAGCATCACCGAGAGCTTTCGATCTCTTGGCCGCCCCTTCCGTCGCCGGAGAGCCGCCCACTACTAAGTACACCGCCGGCCTTGCCGTGAGTCCCGACGTCGCCGTCGTGAGCCCCACCGGTGTCGCCATCCCGTCACCGACGTCGACGATCCCGATCCGCAAAGTCGATCTCGATCTCGATCGATTCGAATTGGAGATTATCTGCAAATTAGATAATTGGACATTATCCGATAATTTTCAGAATATTTAATTTCCTAATCTGCATGTTTTGAATATTTCATGAATATTATGTGGATAATTGGATATCTTAGGATAATATTCGATATATCCGCAATGTTTGAAATATTCAAAATTAGGAAACTTTTCTAATTTAGCAACGTATCTGGACGACTATCTGACCTTATCCCTAAGGTATGATACGCGGCGATACAAGAAATTATTATCCTATCCATAATCATTTGGATACGATAATGATTTTTATATGTTTTCCAATTTTGAATAATCGGCTTTCCGTCGATATCTATAACCCTATATATATGACTGATAGTTCGATTTTTGTGCCTAATCCGAGTTTGAAACAAATATGGAGGATCGCGTGGACGTTTTGAATGTGGTTGCTATCCTTGTTTATTTAATTGGTTTCCTTTTCAAATAAACAGAAAATTCAAAAAAATATCAATTAGATTTGAATTAGAGTTTTTTTGCATGTCTAGGAATCCTAAATATATCTAGAAGATAAAGTAGTTATTTAATTTAAATTAGGACTTAAGATGAGCTATTTCCTAGTTTAAATTAAGTAATATTCTAATATTAATAGATTATTTAGGTTATTTTATTATTTCGAATTTCCATGAAAATCCCAAAAAGAATGAATTGCTTTATGGTAGATTAGGATAGATTACATTTTTAATTTAAGTAATTTATTATTTCGAATTTTAGCAAAAATCCCAAAAAGAAATCATGGATTGCATCTTAATTTAGGCATATTTTTATTCTGAATTTCATTAAAAAAATACCAAAAAGATAAATCATTTGCACGTCATTAGAATTAGGTCACGTCGTCGCACGACATATAGTTTGCATGTTAGGTTGCATGAATTCGCATGTCATTCTTGCACGTCATTGCATGTAGACTAGATTTCATTTAAACAAGTGAAAATCCAAAAAATATTTAGTGAATTGCTTATTAATTAGATATCATATTAGGATTGTTAATGTGATTTTCTAGCTAACAACGCAGATGCTTGCGTGGATTCGAAGTAAGTAATTCTTCCCAACTTGCAATTTATTTAACGCTTTCTTGGGTGTTAAATTGGTGGTTTGCGCACCCGCATGAGCACCTCACATGTTAGTAATTAAGTTAAAATGGATCCAAAATGCCTGCCAAAACATTTTTGAAAAAAAAAAAGGTACCAAAAGGGCGTTAGACTAGATCTAGCGTAATCAAGTCCCCGGGCTTAGAATATCTGGTTTGTAGGAATAAAACATATTTGCCTATGTTTTATTTAGGTTTCTAATCGACCTACCGTAAATTGATTAGTGGCGACTCCAAGCATGAAAATAGTTGCACGTTAAGAACTTAAACCCTAAGTTGCGAATTGGTAGGGTTTGGGAGGACCCGAGTTAAGTTCAATCTTAATAATCCATTAGCCCGAAAAATGATGTGAAAAATTTTTTAGGGTCGCGACACTGTTCATCTGCATCAGGAACGACTCCACGCCCCCGGCCTCCACAAGCACGCTATCTTCGACCACCTCAATTCTGTTCATCCATTGATTCAGGTAACCTATGCTCTAATACCAATTGATGTCGAAGCGCGAAAGAAATTAGGCTAAACAGAAGAATCGAAACTATAACAAGGAACAAACTGTTCTTTCAATCGATTAACAATCAAAATATCCAAAGTCTGCTTAAACGAAACCCTAAAATAAGCTTATATCTCCAAACCTAACCCTACTAGGATTAATAAACATCAAAACGCAAAATTACGAAGCTTCCCTTTACTAAATTAACCCATAAAAAATACTAAAATAATATAAAAACACATCTAAACGACACCGAATCGTGAAAATCCATCATTAGTCATGGCCAACGGCATGAGTATTGATCAACGCGCCGTTTCGTTTCAGCCGATCAAATTTGAGCTCAATCCGAGATCGTTGACTTCAAGTCCGTCAGTTCATCTTGTCGCATAAGGGGTCTGCCGGTCCCCTAGGTACATCAGGCATGTGGAGCAATATCTAAGACAACATAGTGGAAACAATTAAATGCCTTGCCCTGGTGCCAGAAGAGGCAAAGGAGGAGTCTAAATCGATAAAGCCTGGTGAGAGATGGCGACACCTTCGTTTGGTAGGCCTTGATCACTCAGAGTAGTGGGTATACCTGGAGTCGGAGCAGAGACAAGTGATGGAGCCTCAAGAGAGGAAGCAGGGAACTTTACCCCGGTAGTGTGAATGATCATGCCGGTGTCTTCATGGGAAGAAAGTTCATCGATAAGGATAATTTGGCCTTCAAGACTTGAAGAAGCGACAACAGCCCTGGCAATGTTGTCGGTACACAAAGCAGGAGACGAGTTCAAGTCCGTACTCATACGAACGCCTCCGGTCTCACTATCTGATAAGACAGAAGGGATTCTCTCTCTCTCTCTCTCTCTAGCCAAATGTCGCTGACATCCATTTCCCCCTCTTCCTCTGAAGCTTGAACTTCAGTCGATCGTGCGTTCCTAGTCTTGGGAGGAGTAACTCTAGTCAACCAACGAGTAGCTGCCAAAAACGCAAACGCAATGGGAACGAACGTGGAAGTAAGTTGGGGCATAAAGCAAGTCAGTTACCTTTCACGGCTTTTCGTCTAGTTTTCTTTAAGGAACACGATCGAGAAGGTTGGGCCTGAACATTAAGTGTTGATAAGTCTTTCCGAAACATTTCCTGCGACTGAGTCTTGCCTAGAAGAGTCTTCGTGATCGATGGGCCTATTGTGATCCTGCACGACTAGAGGACCCTTCTTGCAGCCCCTACCTAATAACTTTCCTGCTTGTCCGATCGGTAACTTTTTGTTTGGGGTGAGGATTGAAGGGCTTTGCCCGCTCCATAGCAAATCTAATATCGTCTTCAGAGCGTTCAACAAAGAAGGAAGAAGTCCACCAGATGGCCCACTCAGGAGTGCGGCCAGGATTAGGTCTAAACTCTTTGATATTGATGGAATATCGAGAATGAATTGTCTTGGTGATCTTGGAGCAGCAATCAAAAGGCCCATTCTCTGACGACTTGTACTTAAGCTTGCTCATGAAAGGAAATTCGAAAGAATATGGAATCAGCATAGGCACAGCTTGCGTTAGTCCAAAATGCCTAGCACAATACTGTGGAGAACACACCTCGAACCCATGGTAAAATCTCCCCTTCACCGACAATCTTAAAGGAAAATCAACCTGAGTGACTACATTGACCCAGAATTCGGTAGACTTCTTTAGGGAAAGAAAGTATAGAGGTGAGAATAGGCACGGGAGGTATGAGGGCAAAACTTGAAGCTATTTGACTCAAATTCCAAGAACCGTCGATGAAATTTCTTGGAAGGGGAAACATCTCTTGGCACAAGTATGGAGAGTGACTCAGTAATCGACAACCAGCAAAGTCAGGAAAATGGGGCTGAGGATTCAATTGGCTATACAACGACAGGATATATAGAGCAATCCAAGCTCGACGAAGCCAAAATGAGCCAAAAAAAAGTACCTTCCCTTTGTACCGCATAGCCAAAGAGGTGTGGGTGAAACCCTTGTATAGAGCAGCAAGAATGAGCGGACCTAAAGCAATTGGTGTACCTTCATCAAAGACTGGAAGCAATACCGAGGAGGTCCATTGACACTTTGAGGGCCGCATGAAAGAGGACATACTTGGAAAGACAAAATAATAGTCAGGCAGTGTACTTAGCGTCAGTGACTAGACCAGACTTCAATTTAAATCTATATAAGAACCCCCCATAGGGAAGAACACTATCAACGACATTGGCAAACTTGAGGAGCTTTGGAGGGCCAATATACCTTATAAGTGTACCCGAAGGAAGAAAGCCAACAATTGCATAAGCATCCAAAAGAGTGATCGACATTGGACCCAAGGGGAAAAAGAAACAATTGGTTGATGAAGACCAAAAACTAACGGCGGCCCCAAAATGACCTGGACTCAAATCCCAGCTGAAGCAACTATATTGGAGAGCAGTGTTGACACCAGCCCTTTCCCAGATAGGCTATATTCGATCATCGGCCTTCATTCTTAGATACCATCTATAGAAATCCACTTCGAAAAAGAAAAAACCCCTGAATCGCGAAGACTCAGAGTTCCAAACATCTATATTGGACAGCAGTTTTGATTTTTTTTTTTTTGTTTTTTTTTCCTTTTCAGTTTTTTTCCATAAAAAACAAACTCAAAAATGAAAAAAAAATTAAAGTTCAAAAAAAAAAAAAACACGAGGGAGGCCAGCCCTGCCTGTGGCCACTGTCCCATCGCCGGTGGGACAGCGGCGATGGAAAGCGAGGTCGACGACCAGAGGTGAGGGCTTGTTGGCCCTCTATAGAGCCAAGATTAGGCGAGGGCCGGCAACCCTCGCCAAAGCCGGGAGAGGGTTGGCGAGGGCAGCGACCCTCGCCCAGATCTGGGAGAGGGCCGCTGCCCTCTCCCTGGCTCTAGCAAGGGCTAGCAGGCCCTCGCCTCTAGCCGGCGACCCCGCTGACCATCGTCGCCGCACTACCGGCAATGGGGCAGCGGCCACAGCAGGGAGGGTGGCTACCAACCTTGCCCCCTGTTTTTCTTTTTTTCTTTTTTTCTTTTTTAACTTTTTTTTTAATTTTAAATCTAATTTAACTAAAATTTATGTTCAAATTATTTTTGGATGAAAATGTCCTTGGTCGATTGGAAAATTTGACTAGTTGGAGAGCTAGTGGGGTGTGGTCTCTATTTGAAACTACTATAGCTACTTCACGTCGTTATTTGAGAACATAAGTCAACTTCATGCCCTTATTTGATAAAATGAAAGCATTTCAAATCTTCATTTGAAATTTTCCCTTAACAGGAGACATGTTATGTGGCGATGCCAGACATGATCGATGGAGCACAAAGAAAAAATACGTGATCAAGCCCGATGACATAAAAAAATTTTGCCGGAATTTAATCGACGACAAAGTGCAATGACAAAGATACAACGACAAAGATACAACATCAGAATTTAATCAACGATGAGGATTTGAAAACTTCAATTAAGATACACACCGAAATTTAATCATTAACAAGATGTTTGAAATTACAATTAAAGTATGAAAATTGAAAGATATTTAAATTGCGAAAAACATAAAGATAAAAATGAATTTGCAAGAACATTGAGCTCTTTGATTGATTGATACGGACTTATGTTGACATCTAAATTTTGCCAAACAATTTAGGAATTAATTATGTAAAAATTAAGGATAATCTTTAACCCATAAATAAAAATATTAAAATTAAATTGCATATCATATAATTTTTAGGAGCATATTATATGTCTCGCTCATTGCATTTTAATTAGACGGGCGGTGGCAAACAGACCTAAATCAGTCGCACGGACTTGGCTCGCACAACAAGTCAAATTCGACCAGGAGAAGGGAAGAGGCCGAAATTTCAAGCTTGAAATTAGATAATTTGAGCTTTAATTGAGATGGGTTTAGCCCATGATGTTAAAAATCCTTAAGTTTAATTAGAATAAGCCCTAAATAGGTCGAGGCATGTTTAATTCAAGCCCACATGGGGCCAGACTTCGGCCACTGGAGAGCATAAAGGGGCCGACCGAAAATGCGTAACAAAACGGGCCAAATCCAAGCTCACTTCAGTCTAATTTCAGTCCATTAGATTTAGGCTCTTATAATTACAGATTGTTATTTCAATTAAGGCACAATCTAAGCCTGTAAAAACCTAGACTCGCCCGTAAAAGCCTTGGATTTGGAACGCCTGAGGGTTGCACTTGGGCTCTCCGTCGAACTGGAGCACGAACCGAGGGTCGAGCTCTGCCTTTACAATCAAGTGAAAATGAGCTGACCTTAGTCCCTTCGTCTCCTTGCCGATGTTGATCCATCCGCTGTGGAACGTGCAGGCCCTAGACTACTCGGCCCCGACATGACCCTTCCCCTGTGGCCTCCCAAACTGACTCCACTGGTTGTCCCCCAATTGGCCTGTGTAGACTAGGACATTCAAGCAGACCTTGCCGGAGAAGATGGACTTCCTGGCATGCTTGTCCAGGTCGGACTTGTTGAGGCGGAAAGGGGGTGGGTGTGGGGGTGGTGGGTGGTTCCTTCGCCCTTTCTCCCTCTGTTGAAGAACAGAGGGCTTTTTACTGTGGAAGATAACAGTTTTTTAATTTTTATCTTTCTTCAGCTAATGACTTTTTTGGGTTGAATATATGAGTTTGTTTTAACCCCACCTAACATCTTGTTGAGATTTTTTTTATTTTGTAGAACCCATTTGGCTCACATCTTAAGTTTGAAGCGACTTATTTATGACCTGCTCCCATACTTATGGATTAAAATATAGGTTTGTGACTTATTTGGACAACCTTGCCAATAATGTGCATGTACATATCAAAAGACGTCTTACAATATTCAATTTCTCACTTTAAGGTACGTCCTCAACTTTTTCTAATGTAATAATTATAGAAATGAATTGCTTCAATAAACAAAAAGATTGCAATATTTTATTGGAACATGCACTCTTCTTTTAAGGCAAGAATTCTCACCATTGAAAGTGGGGAACAAATGCAAGGAAAGGGTCTTCACGCAATGGAGATTGAGGGAACATCCCAAACAAGGTACAAATGTTAGAAATTTCCGTGAGTCATTCTTAAACAAAAGCAAACAACAATTGCTTTGTGGCTTTTCGCATTTTGCAGTTCTACTTTCAATATCTTTTTAATCTCTTGACAAAAATTGACAAATAAGTTTCATGTTCTTGAAAAATATTGAAATTTAGATATCTGTTTGAATTTGTGATCAACGATGGGATTGGACAGGTGCCGGTGACATTATTTAAGGTAGTGAGAGAAATAAGAAAATTACCCAAAAAGTTCTAAATTTATTATATGGATGCCAATTCAATATTAAAATTTTCCATTTGACTAACGTAGTTTTAAACCTTTTGACTATTTTCTATTGTAGTCCATCTAGTCAATTTAGATCGAAAATCGCTATTGTAAATGTCTCGCTATCGCGGGCCATCCTACGTAACACAGTCGGCATATGACGTGAACAAATTTACAAAATAACGTCGTTTTGCTTCTTCTTTTTATGATTTCTTTTTCTTTTTCTTTTTCTTTTCTTTCCTTTCCTTTTACTGTTCATCTTCCTCTTTCTTGATTTGCTGTACTGATCATCTTCCCTGGCATCGACCTCTCACTCCTCCACGGCCTCGGCATCGGCATCCGGCACTCCCTCTCTCTCCTCCACGCTCATCTTAATGGAAGTGGGAGATTTTGAACTCAATACTTCGCAGGCATGAAGATCTTGTGTGGGGTATTAGAGTTAGGGAACAAAAGATTAGAAACTGAGAAGGATCCAGGCAGTGCTCGAGCGAGAGAGAGAGAGAGAGAGAGAGAGAGAGAGAATGCGTGCAGTGAAAGAAAGAGTGAGGTTGGACTGGAGCGAGCAGTAGAAGGTAAAGCTGTGATCTGTTGTTGGTCGCGCGGCCATCACTATGTAGTCTCATGACTCTCGACGACGGCGACATAGATGAGTCTCTCTCTCTCTTGATATGCTACAGATATGGGATCTGTCTTTCAACCGGTGGTGGCGGTCTTGAAAATGATTACGTCCCAAGGAGGTCACCGTTGCCTTGTGGCGGCGGAAGCGGCAGTGCGATCAGAGTTGGTCATGGCGGGTCTGGGCAGTGAAGGGTGAACACCTTTCAACCATTGTTTACCAAATTTTACGTGTAATCCAGTGTTGGCCATATACACTAAACACACTCGAATAGTATATATTTTGGGCATACTAAACCTTCCATAAAATATCCTAAATCCATCGTATCATTATCTTATATAAACTTATCCTACCAGATGAAAATATCTAAACAAACAAATAAGCGCAACCTTAGGGGTTAATATATGGCTGTTTGCTTTTGAAATACATATTTTATGGCTCGATTCTAGGGAAACTTCATTTCTTTGTTTTAATGTTGCGGACATACAAGTGCATAGAGAACACGCTGTAAGCATTGTGAGCTGGTTCGGTATGAACCCAACTTATGTAGGGAGCCTTGATGCAGAGCAATTTGGACATAATTGGTAAGATGCGAACATGTGATCTCAAAATCCTCTGACGTGCAAACCAAACGCGCGAACCCCGAGGAGGATTCCAAGCAAATTTCCTTATCCACTTAACAATTATTTGTCAATGTACAAAGCAAAGCAAAGTTGCCTACCGGTCCAAGAGTCCACTTGTTTCTAACAGCACAGGGGGATTTCATGCAATTTTGGCAATATCGGAAGCTGTCAGTAGCCACATTTTTTTCTTGCTTTTTCAGGAAGCTTTCTATTATTGCTATCGAAACTGGCTAATGGAAGGCTCTAGAACTGAGCCAATCACATCGAGCAAATTTGGAAGTATTCCTGGATATTTATACGGCCTCTTTTATACGTATTAGGCCGAAGTTCATGTCTCCTTACCGCGTGGGTTCATCTCTTGAGACCAATAGGTGGACCAAAAACCCAAATTGAAATAAATATGATTTGGGCACCACTTTCTATTTCAATTGAGGTCGCCTTGATAGAGACCTTCTTCTTTTTTTCCGAAATAGATATCAAATAATTCTCAAAACAAATCTATACGAGAAGTTTTCCCCAAACTAAACTTCTCAATGTCACGTCACATCTGAATGTTGCCTTTTGCCTGGTAATCACTCTTTCGATCCTAATCACTTTTGCAAGAAAAACGTGTCAAAGAAGTCCAAAACTTATTATACATGTATCAATTCAGTCATAAATCTTTCAATTTTGTCAATTTTATCATATTTTACCAATTGAACCTATCTGACCAATTTAGGTTAGAAATCATTAACATTGACGTCAGCGGTCCTACATTGCATAATGACACGGCCCTCGCTCGATGCCCTCGCCATCCAAAGCGACGGTTCGCAATCCCTCACCTATATTTGGTGAGGGCCACGATGCCCTCGCTAGATCTTGGCCAGGTGAGGGTGCCATGACACCCAGACTTGGCAAGGGTCAGTCGGCAACCCTTGTCGCCTTAGTCCAAAAAAAGAAAAGAAAAGAAATTATAAAAAATCAAAAAAATTATTAAAAACGGTCCATGTCAGCCGGCCGTGCCACGTAGGACGACTGGCATAAATTGGCCCGATGACCTCAATTGGCAAAACATGAAATGGTTTAAGACTAAATTGTTGCAATTGAAAAATTTATGATTGATTGGCACAAGTGCAATAGATTTACAACTTTTTTTTATACTTTTTCCCACATTTGCATCTCTCCTACAATGACTTTCCCATTTTTTTTTATTTAGATTAAACTTATATAAACTGTATAGATAAGTTATATATAAGCAGCATATAGACCTTTACCATTTCTCGATTTTTAAATTCTTTTCTATCTTTCGATTAAGTGACAATAGTTTGTCAATGCTGAAAACTATTTTCTGTCGTAGAAAGGTGAATTGATATTCCAAAAGCAATTTTGCTGAGTGAAAAAAATGTTATACTTACCATTATAAAAGTTTTATTGTAGATAAGATATGATTAGTTATTTAATTTTTAAATTCTATTATTACTAGCAGTTTCATTTTACTTTTAGCCATTTATAAATTCAAACCGCAAAACCATATATATTCATAAAAACATAAGCTCCGTTCGTTTCGTGGAAAATATGGCATTTTTCGGAAATTTTTTTCCGGTGTTTGGCTGAGACTTGAAAATGAACTGGAAAATATTTTCCGCCATTCGGTATCCAATTTGATTTTCTAGGGAAAATTACTAAAAAAAATTCCCATTTTTAAAATTCTTTAATTATTAAATTATTTTTTCCTTTTCCTTTTCTTTTCTTCTTCCTTTGCCAATCAACGACCACAACAATGACCAATGACCGGCCATAGGCGAGCTTGAGCCTCGTTGGCCTGGCAAGGTCAAGCCTCGCCCAACTTGCCAAATCCAACAAGGCTCAAGCTCAACCTTGCCACGGTTAGCGAGGCTAGATCCCACTAGAATTTGGCAAGCTCGAATTGAGCCTTGCTAGCCTATGGTAAGGCTCGAGCTTGCCTGTGGCTGGTCGCCAGCAACTACCATGGCTACCAATCGGCAGAGGAAGAAGCAAAAAAAAAAAAGGAAGAAAAGGAAAAAAAATAAAAACTCAACTTTTAAAAAAATAAAAGAAAATAAAAGAAAAATGTGTAATTTGAAAGAAGATGTGGAAAATGTTTTCTTTTTAAAAAGCGGAAAACATTTTTCTCACTTTTGAAGGTGTTTTTTTTTCCATTGGTGGAAAATATTTTTCATTACTAATTTATTTTCCGTAAAACAAACGCCGGAAAATCCAGAAAATGTTTTTCTGGAAGTTGTTTTCTATTAAACGAATGGAGCCTGTAGAGTTTAATCTAATTGTCATAATTACAGTCAACATAGGGCATATTGATTTTAAAATGTATTTTGAAATACATTTTATCCATATTTGGAATATAAACTCACTAAGTGATTAGGTTTGTGGAGTAACAAATGACTGAGTTAAAACTCCGTGGATGAATGCGTACAACTTCTTTTCTGGTTCTAATTATTTTTATGGATCAATTCTAGAGACTAAAAACTATGCAGAATTGCAAAAAAATAGTTTCTAGTTTTAGAATAGAAGTAAAAGCGACTAGGACAAGGAGATGATGACTAGGCAACTCTTAGACATGATATGGCAGTGAAAAATCTAGTTTGGAAAATAATTTTGAGAGAAATCTATGTTGAGAATAATTCTTTAGAGGAATCTATTTTGTAAAAAAGAAAAGTTTATGGGAAATTTGTCCAAAAACTCATAAATATATTGTAGGGCCACCAATTCAATCCCAAATATTTCAATTGTGTCAATTTTAATGATTTGCCAATGTAGTTTTTTTGCGATTTTCAGCTAAAATTACCCGGAATAACTGTATTGGCAGATCGTTAATATATTTAAGATTAACTTGGCAAATTGTCAAAAGTTTAGGATTAAATTGACACAATTAAAAGGTTTAGGATTAAATTGGCTTTCGTATAATAGATTTATGACTTTTTGGACAATTATCCCAAAAGTTCACAAATCCATTTCAATTGTTTTCTTTTTCTTTTTCTTTCTTTTGGATAAGTGGGACATAGCAATGCAAGGTTCATTTAATATTCGCCTCCTTTTTTAGGTTAAATGGCTAAACATGGGCAAGGAGAAGTCATAATGTTTCCATTTTTGCATAATTAACCAAGGAAATCAGGTATGAAGTTTTTTGAAATTACCCCTTTTTTCATCATAAAGTACTTCTCCTAATTATTCTCATTTGACTCATTTCTGATCGGACAGTTAGAGAAACATAACAAAGAAAAGTAAATAACATGGCAAGCATGTCGCCAATTGTCGAGATGCGACGAGGGAATTTAGACAGTAATTTTTTTTAAACAAAACTTAAATGGTGCCAAAATTGACCCACCGTTAAAAGGTTGTACTCTTTTAAATGTTTGAAAAGTCATGTAAAAAATAACTTAAATATAAAGGTTATATTTTTTGAATCATTTGAAATGCCGTAACTAATGCAATAGGCTACATAATCTGATGGATCATTACCAAAAAAGTCATAAACATATTGTATCTATACCAATTCAGTCATAAACTTATGTGACTAGCTAGATGCATGAGCATGCATCTATCTAATTGATACACCCCTAAACTAAGAACGTGAGTATTAAATCGTTGAAATGTTACTCCTTCCCTTTTATTAGTTAGATTTTTAAAAAAGTATTAAAAGGGGGTGAAAGTGAAATAAGTCCAACATTCCATCCTCTTCATCATCGGTCGTGACATATCCCTTGATCGGCAAAATTAGTTATGGTTCAAACTCGAGATGTCAAATTCAAAATGACAGTTATCAGGTAAAATGAAGAAGGGCCCATGCATCCAATGTCATAAAGGGCACCGTTTAGATGCCCTAGCTATCGTAGGACAACCTAACGAGATACATGGAATTATCACAGCTCCTCGTCTATTTTGGGGAAAATTAACTGTCGAAATAATATTTTTCTTATTTTTCTGCATTCAAATTGCTTAGGAAAATAACTCAACATATTACCTTCATAGATTAATGAAAAATCAATATTAAAATTAAACAAATTGACTTCCTTTTTTTAAGGATAAAAAATCATTGTCTAGAGTACGGCTTGACCTCCATTGTCGCATGACCATGTTGAGTGATTGGATTGAGGTGTCTAGGTAATGGACTCGGGCCTTCACCACAGAACCTGAGTCGCTAGCCACCCGAACCTAGGTCCCAGGCTACTAGTACAAAGTCCCCATCGCCCATACTTGACACGCTAATCGGAACCCTAGGTGCTTGGACACAAATCAGAAATCACCACCACTTGGGACTAGGACGCTAGACGCTTGCTCCCAGGTCTCCAATGACCAAAGCACATGATCTTGGTGCTATGGATAGAGGTAATTGATTCCGAGTTCCACTCCAATTTCATCTGAAATCTGAAACCTATCCATCAGAACAATTTTCTCATTTTTTTAAACCTAAAATATACTCTGCATAACTTGAAACTTGGAACCTAACCTTTTACAGATTCTAGGGTCTACTCGGGAACCGGCTAATTTTGTTTCTTTTCTTTTTTTTCATTTTTACTTAAGCAAAATGAAAGAGAATGCAACACCAAGAATGAAAGTTTCCCATTTATCAATAGCAGCGATTCATAAAAAAAAAATGAACACGAATAATAAAATAAACAATAAAAAGTCCAAAATACGTAACATAAAACCTAAATTATAAAACTTCAATCTTCAATCATCCATGAAAAGTTCCTCCAAAATATTAGGTAATCAAGAGCTTATTTAAACCAATACCTCGTTTCAGGTACACATTCATCTGGGCACTCATTTTATGTTCCAAGTTCGCGTTTAGTTACTTTGTACAGGTAGTAAAGTTCATTTTCTACTTGTATGCTTGCTTCTAGACTGAATACATATTTGATTGCTTCTTTAGCATTTTGACCTCTCATAATTTGTTTTGGTGCTCCACAGATTAAGCCTTTGGTGAAGCCAACAAAGGATACAGCGAACATTACTCGCATCAAGTATGAATGGCATGAGTTTTTCCCTAACGGTGCTGCCTATATATAACTGTGCTTCTTGATTTTCTATTGAATCTGTCGTTCCTTGTTAATTTTTCTGCTATGGATGCAGCTAACAACAATTATGAAGCAGTTGTAGCACTCTGGACACCAGTAATCATGGTGGGTCTAGCAATATCCTAATGGTTCGTTCAGACTCTTATAATTGCTTGACTATATTGCACTGATCTAGATTTGTTTTTCATGAGTTCTTAAAATTTGAGGTTTTTACATGATATTTGTATACAACAATGGTGCAAGTTTATTTTATGGACACAAATATGGGATTCCATTTTCTTTGATCAGGTTCCCGTTTTCCCGATAACCGAGAATTGAAGATTCCTAAAAATGTGGAATCAGGAATCAGACCGGGTCTCACCAAAGCCTGGAACCGAACCAGTTCCCACCGGTCCAATTCTTGGTTCTATTATTGAACTATGCTCACCCTAGCTATGGACCCGGAGCTAGCACTAGGGTCTCAGGACCATACTCTAATCAAGTCATCTTTTTTCTCAAAGTGTATTTTTTATAACTCTTTAATAATAAATATCGGAAAATATTGCCGTCTTTTTTGGCAGAGGGTAACCAAATACAAGAAAAGCATCTCATTTTCTTTAGGAAATATTTTTCAATAAAATTTATTTTTTACTAAACAAATCGAATTTAAAATAATAAAGAACACTGGAGGGAAGTGGCTGTTAGAAATGAAAGAAAGTTAAGATACTGTGGAGCCGCAATGCAAGTGGAAAGGCCCTTTCTCTCTCTCTCCCTAATTGGCAAAGTAAAAAGCATGACATCTGTCCTTTTTTTTTGTCAAAAAAAAAAAGGACAGAGGTCATGCTGATCATGGTATGGACAAGACTTGCTGGGAAAAAAGGCCTTGTCTGTCTAGGTGGAGGACCATATATCCCATGTGATGCCATGTGGGCAACGTTGCATTTCTAAGGCAAACTTGTAACCAGAGAGAGAGAGAGAGAGAGAGATTAGAACTGGTGGTCCATTTTGACAGTGGTACATTCCGGCTCAATTATTCCTGAAATTGACTCAGATATTATCAATAGAACTTTGGAGGTTGGTGGGTGATTGGTAGACTACAGTTTGGGAGCTATCCAATTATCAGTCACTTGAACTCCCATCATACCTACAATTAGGAACAAGATCTTGATCTCCATGCCCCTCACCAATTATTGATTAAGCTGCCCGTGATACCAGATGTTCATCTGACCTGACTGACTCGGTTGTTTAACTATCCAAAGCTGCAATTAATTGAACGGATCTAGAAAGAAAGGCAGGAAAATTTGCTAGCTCCCGCATGTTTGGCTCCCGCATGTTTAAAGCATTTGAGGACAATATAAATCTCTTCTCGTCAGCCTCAATGTATGATTTAAAGTTTCTTTATTGAACCATCATATCCTTTTTCCTCTCTAAACCTTATCCAGATCCTATTAAGTTTCCTTATTAAAATCCAGGGTTGTTCTTTCCCTTGTCTTGATTTTATTGGATCTATAAAGGTATTTGCTGCTTAAATAGTTGTGAATTACTTCTCGTCCTACAAATTTTCCACAATCACGTGCTAAAATCATTATTCTTTGTGACTCGTGAGCGTAGTCCGATGCGTCAACACTATAGTCGAAGTCTCGAATCCCTTCGTTAACCTTGTCAATATAATTTTAATCAAGGCTAAGCTAATTAAAAACTTCTTTAAGGATAAGGTCTGTAGAACAGCTCTTTTTTCTTTGTTTTTTCTTTTCTCTGGGGATTTTTCTGGATGAGAAGCCAATAGCCCTAGGAGCCACACGAGCCGAGAGCTTTCACATGATTTGACTAGTAAAGGACTAATGCCACCTTTAAGGTTTCATCTTTTGTAGCAAATGATGAGTCACACCAGCTAAAGTGAATCCCTCCCTAAGTTGGCGCTTTCAGTTTCCCAACCCACCAACACCTTGGAGAGAAGCCTCAGACCTTCACGTGGACATCTCGTGATGTGAATGTGGGGGTGTTACCACAACCTATTTAACATAGAACACCGTGGAATTGTCCCAAGATTCCCCTACTGACAAGCAAAATCAAAAGCTCACACCCAAACATGAGGGAGATTCTGCTCGTTTGGGTTGCGCCCCCAAATCACCATGTCATCCCCTCGTGCCCCGCAGAGCTAGGACCCCAATCTGGGTCCCACAATACCTTGATTCCATACCCAAAATCCAAAACATATACATCATTATCCTAATTCATTAGTCCGCTCTAGCTCAGAGTATTGAATTTTCCCTTTGTTTCTATTAGTCTCGTTGCTAGTATATAAACCCTGCTCGCTACCTTCCTTGCTCTCACCCCCACAGCTCAACAAGAACTTCCTCTTCTTCTTCGTCCCACTAATCACCACAAGAAAAGAGTTTGAAAACTCAGTAAGCCTTTTCCTTGAATCATTAGATATACCCTCCCTATTCGGTTACTTTGAAAATGTCGGGAGTTTGGAATTTCCAGAAAGGTGTGATCCGCCTTGAGAACCCACAGGCGAATGTGCACGGTGGCACTGGGCGGAGGACGGCCTTGGTGCACTTGCCGACAGGTGAGGTCGTCTCATCTTACTCGTCGCTTGAGCGAATCCTGAGGGGCCTCGGATGGGAGCAGTACTCTGGTGGAGACCCCGACCTCTTGCAGTTCCACAAGCAATCTTCCATCGATCTCATCTCTCTCCCTAGAGACTTCTCCAAGTTCAACTCCATCCACATGTACGACATCGTCGTCAAGCACCCTAATATATTCCGAGTTCGCGACCCATGATCTCTGCTCACTGTCCAAAGTCTCTCTCTTAGTTTCCTTGTGTTCTGTTGTAATGCAGAAATTTCATGTTGTCTTTGATGTACGAGTTTTTCTGCACTTTCATCGGATTGAGACCTGAACCAACAGGATACACCGTGTATTAAGCAGTATAGTTAAAGAGTAATATGTTAGGATAAAAAAATTTACAATAGTAGTAAATAAGTACTTATGTTATTGCTTGTTTATCATATGCTGTTTCACTGAAATGCCGTATCTCATGACCATAGTAAACGATGGATCACCACGTAATTTTGTGTAGCAATGTACAAACATTTTGCATTATGGAATATTACTCTAGTATATTATCATCTGCACAAGGTATATGATCAAATCTGGGTTCTTGCGAGACAAACAAAGCTGAAATTGGACGAGAAAAGAGGTAGAGATATAAATTTCTGTCATCGATCAGTCTTTCGATGACCGCAGGTAAGGGAGAGAAATGTATGAGTACACTGTTGCAGCACTACAAACATGAGAAAGATGAAAAGCACTCGAAAACCCTTGACGGAGCAAATGGAATTGCCACAAAAGTTTCCTCATTTTTGTGTCAAATTGGGTTCGTGGCCTGCAAGAATTGATGGCAGATTTAACCAGTAGATTCCAACTTCGTCTGCTTAAGTTTTTGTCTGTAAAAAGATGAGCATGTTGCAGAACATACATGTCTAAAGAATTAACATGCTTCAGAAAGAGCATCCCTTAACATTTTAAAGAAAGTAATTGATCAAAAGGGTCAGGTGATATTGACCAAGCACAAGAAAGTGAGTGATTCTATGAATTGGTCCCCCATTTAAATTCCTCACTTTACTCTTCCGAAGCTGTTAATCTTACCTGGAAATTGGGCCAGCAGATGAATATGACTGCATGGTTTCCAAATGAAAGAGTGGTCATATAAAGGGCCTTTCGTGTATATCCCCTGGTATTTCTATCATGTGGGAACAAGTCATACCAAAAAAATTGCGACCGACAATTGGGGAAAATGGACATAAAGCCAGGCACAGAAGAAATGCATCATGATTTGAACCTTTATGCTTCACTACCGTGTTAATAGGCAACTATTTGTGCCAAAAACGTAACTATTAGATATCAAGACTGACGATAAATCAGAGTTTTTCTAAATATGTAAGAGGATTAATAGAAAGCAAGACCTTTTAACCCAGAAAAGAGAAAACTGCTGACAATTGTGGAACTTTGTCACTATAGAGAGAGAGAGAGAGAGAGAGAGAGAGAGAGAGAGAGATTGTGGTTAGTAGCTCCGCTACTGCAGAGAGAGATTGTGGTTTCTAGCTCTGCGACTGCAATATTATCCAAAGCAACTGGCACATAATGAGAGCAACTTCTGATGCACTTGTTCTATGTCTGCGAGGCAAGCCATGTAAAATGACATCATTATATTTGTACAGCTGAGGTAGTCCACATTCATAAGGCCGCAATTGCGGAAAATATTCTGTATGAATCTTTCGTGACTGTAAACTTCTGTACCTACCCTTTTCTTTTCCTTCTATTAAAAAAATGTTGCATGAATGTTTCTGCATGTAGGTCAATCCAAAATAAATCCACTTAGGCTGAGTTTAATGATCCGAACACGGATCTAGATGAGATAGGATAAGGTGGAGTTCCAAATTGTGGAAGATTCCTTCGTATGTGTGGTGTATCTAGGATAGAATTCAAAATATCATGCTTGAGACTGTCGCAAAGTCCAAAAAATCTGCCAAAACCCCGACTCATGACACCTTGCGGAAGGCCTCTTCGCTGTCTCCGCACCCTGCGAACTGTGCCACTACTGGGCGTAGCTTTCGGGGTGGAAGCGGAGCCATGGTGGCCAAGGATGTGGGACAGAGCGTTGAGGAGGCCGTGAGTGGGCATCCTGGCCTCCTTGGTGATGATGGAAAACTGAGAAGCATGGCAGCGGTGTTCTCCTGGGCATCGGGAGAGGAAGAGTAGATGGCCTCGAACAAGTAGGCCATGGCACCCGCATCGGCGATGAGGGGGCAAGAGTTGGGTCATGCTTGGTGATGAGAAGGAGCTCGCAGAAAGCTTCAGTGCGAGTGAGCAAGGAAATGGAGGTGAGCTTCACCACCAGGTACTTGTCCCCCGGCATTTGACCTCCATTATGCTTCTCTAGTCGGCAATGGAGATCTGTCTCTCTGGATGAGGTTTCCAGAGGTGGTGAGTAGTAGTGATGGGAAAGCAAGAAATCTAGAGGAGAGAGGAAAGGCTAAGATGAAGAAGATGAAGAGAAGAGGTGTGAAGGGGGGGAGAGGAGGAACCATGGAGAAGCTCCGGTCGGGCAACACAACCCCGAACAACCGCAAGTGGTGGTCCTCGCGACGCGCAGTGGTGGGAGGCAACGATCAAATGTCTTGGTCTTGGTCCTCGCGCGGTGGCCGGCGAACGCTATCGTTGGAGGTGGTGATGGGCGACGAAGCAGCACTCCTATTGCTTGTGTAATATCTGGACATATCCAAATTATATCCATTCTCGGGGGTTTAGTATCAGGCTATGTAAATCATATTTCAAAGTATTTCTTCTGGCTATGTAACATTACTACCTCATGTATGAAGTTAGATATGTATATCTAGATTTGTATTTCAAGATATTTTTTCTTAAATTCATACTTTTCTGGAAAAAGAAAACCTTAACTCTTATTTGTAAAACAAAAGGCTTCTCTCATTAATCCATTTAGTGTTCAAAAGTCTAATGTGTGTGTATGTAGATACTGAAAAGCTTTATTTAGTAATTTGATTCCCCATTTTCAGTTTTTCAATATGAGGCAACACGTAATTGCAATGGATGACTATTAGTTATATATATACACACACACACACACGTGGGTGTGTGTGTGTGTATTTATGTATGTATGTATCCAAGACATTAGTGGTTGTTCTTCCCTTGCACTTTAAATTAAGGGTAATGTGTCCAGGGAATCCAAGGTTGAAACTCGAATGGGAACCGCCTAATTTCGTGACTATTCAGATTTAGAACCAACCGATTCGGGACAATTACTCTCCCAAAAACAACCCCCATTTTGCAATTTCAAATAGTGAAGTAATTAACTAGATACCTAAATAACTAACTCAAAGCCGAAATGAATGAAGAAATGTGGAGTGAAAGGTAAAGAAAATCGGTGCCATTCAACAGATGTTTCCATGTAAAATGCACACCAAGCTATCTTGAGAGAATAGCGAGTGAAAGAACTTTTCAAAGAAACAAATTGAGTTTAGGATTGCTCTTTTTATTTTCCTAAAAATTTGTTTATCAAACCATTACTAGAATAGTATTTCTAGCTTAGGCCAATTCTTGGCACCCCCATCATACTGATAAAGTGTGATGTTTGAAATATACAACAAAAATGTTAGGATGCACGTACGAGCAGTTAATATATCCTAATTGGCTCATAATTCATTGATTTAAGTTTTTGAGTAAATGTGATTCCAACTAAATATATTAATGGGCTCAGACTGAAGCTCCCTTTTAGCGATCTCCCGAGTGAAGGTATCAGCCTTCTATTGCAATCTTCCCAACAAATGGTTTCAAAGCCAGGTTGTAGATCAATGGACCTGGTGTTTGGCAAATCTCAAAGAAGGAATCTAGTGATTAACATGGTTTCCGAGCATGAGTGCTGTGGTGTAGCAACGCGGGCCCGATGGCAAACTTCATGGTTTAGTTTGGAGAAAGAGATGAGGGATGAAGTTGGACATTGATGGAGATTCAAGTTGAGATATCTTGATGCAGAAAGATACCTAGATTAAGGGGGAGCAGACCTCATACTGCTCACAAGTAAATAGGAGAGTATTAGGATGCACGTGATAGAAGTTAATATATCTTAGTTAACTCATAACTCATCGACTTAAATTTTTGAGTGATTATGAATCAAACTAAATTTGTTTACAAGCTCAAACTTGGGCCTCCTCTTAACGATCTCCCCAAATGAAAGTATTGGAATTGTATTACGTGCTTCCCAACAAAAAATAAAGTATTGAAAGTATTTTTGCATTGATTGGTCAGGTCATATACTCCAAGTCGTTTATCTTTGAACTGTCCGGATAGAAGATTACTTAAATACATTAACAGCATATCAAATGAAAAGGCACAGTTGTTAACAAGGCATTAACCTAGAAGGCAAGAGAGTTTGCTCATCTTTGTATAATTTGGGTTCAAGCTTTGTGCGAGTTCCTCGGTGGTAAAATCTTGAATGCACCAGACGGGTGTGGAGAAATGCGTCCTCAAGATCACCCGGGGAGATGACCCAATTGAGATGTGTAAAAATTGGCTCAAACACCACTCGACTTGCTATACAAAAGAAAGATTTTTTTTTCCTATGAATAGATTCATACATTTATAAATGAATCGGTATTGATGCTTTATTACACTGCCTAGCATGCGAGGTGGATAGGCGTTGTGCTGTGGGTCAGTTTCGGGGCGGGGGGCGAAGGGAGACTAAAGAAGAACAATCAAACTCATTTCCAAGTTCAACAGAAGCCTAAAGAACCGGTCTAAAACCGAACCGGTCGAGTCGGTTCCCACCGATTTTCCAGGCGAATCGGGACCACTGCTCACCCGCATTCCAAAATATCTCAAGCTGTAAGTGGGAACGATACAGGTGGCCTATGGTCCTAAGTGATCCTGGGCGTGACTGTGGACTCAGGTGGGGCTCGCACCAGCAGCCGATCATCGCCCGCCTTGGATTGAAATTGCCAATCCGAAAGAGAGAGAGAGAGAGAGAGAGAGAGAGAGAGCTCCTTATCCAATCATATAGTAACAGTAGACAATATCCATCAAATTTGTCCGATAGACAGATGATCTCAATGAAAATCTCTTAGACATTTCCGGCTTAATTATCTTAATCTAATTGAACTCGCACTTCAAATTAGCCGGATCTTGTGTAGGACCGGCTCGATCTAAGGGTCGGGATGCATTAAATTTATATTCACCCGGTGTACCCATCGATGTCCCGATTCCCGGTGGTCCAACACGAGAACAGGAGAGAGAGAGAGAAAGAGAAGGGGATGGCGCTTCACGTGGATGGGATTGCGACGGCTGATGAGCAACACGAATTGGCATAGCAAGAGATGACAAGTATCTCCATGGTACGTCCTCGTCATATGTTGTCCAAAGACTGCACATTCGAAAACGCGCGCACCTCCTGCAAGAGCTTCGTACGTCTTTGTGTATATAATAGTGAATTGATGGGAAATAGCTTTTGGTTTTTTGACTCTGTTTTTTATTTTCATTCATTCGGCAAAAAATAAATGATTTAGAAAGTACCTTTTAAAAAATGATCTCTTATATCGCTCAACATAATTAATCAATGAAAATGTTTTTACATCAATAGAAATTTATGTCTAAACATTTTCATGGATGAAAAAAATATTTTTCGGGTTCGTTCGTTTTTGTAAGTGATAGGAAGGATCAATTTTAGGAAAATAATTTTCAAGTCATTTATTTTCTATGAAATAAATAGAACCTTAGCTTTTGTGGCTTAGTTCCCAATTTTTCACGCTCTTTTTCATTTTTGTTTTGATTTTGATTGAGAATTGGTAACCGGGTCTTTTTTAATAAAAAAAACTTGTTGTCTTTTCTTTTCTTTTTTTATATTAGAGGTGGTGAATGAATTTTTCAAAATTACTTTTTACGTCCAGTCTTTGAACAATATTGGGAAGTCAACTCTTGCCTTTGTTCTTCGTTCTTTTTTTGTGGGGATTTCAAAACTAATTTTAAGAATTTGATTCTAATAAAAATTCTACAAGACTAATATATCCTCGAATGTTGTTGCACCCAAGCAATCAAATATTTGGACATGATTTGTTGTTCGAAAGATTTCAAAAATGATTGTTGCGTGGCACTCTCAAAATTGATTTAATTTAACGTATTACAACAATGAACACGTGATATGTGGTTATAACTATGAGATAATTCTCTTTAATGGATATAGATTGTTGCTATTAAAAAAGGAAAGGACATTTCATGTGCATATTGGATTTTTGGCTAGCAAATTCGAATATAAAAGTTCAATGAATCATTTACTCTTTTGAAACGAAAAGAGTAACTCTCTTACTAGGAGTCAATCTAAGTAATGATCGATTAAAATTATAATGAAACTAAAATTGAAAAGAATGAAAGAACCCAAAATTTACGTGCAAAACCCTTACACAAAAAACTACAGGAAAATGATAAGCAAAATCCACTATAGAAATTCAAGAATTACAAAAACGACTCAAAAAACCTAAAAACTCTTTCTATTTTTACTTAAAACCTAATAGCTTGAGAAAAATAATATTTATATTGCTCCATACCGTGTGGGCACAGCCGCCACACCCCTGCTGAGGATTAGTGATGAGCTACGGGCTTAGGCCCAAACCCTCTACTACCAACACTAAAATTGCTTTTATTTTCCCAAGTCGGGTCACCACAAATTCTGTTTTGGGTATTCGACTCAAATTGAGTTTTGATACCCGAATTGAAATTTGTGGTGACCCGACTTGAGAAAATAAAATGAAGGTTTAGGCTCCGTTTGTTTCGCAAAAAAGAACTTTGAGGAAATGTTTTTCAAAGTATGCGGTGCTCAGTTCACGGAAAATAAATGAGTCAAGATAAATATTTTCCGTCAATGGAAAAAACACCTTCAAAATTAAGGAAATCATTCTGTTTCTTTCTTCTAGACCAAGCATTTTCTCCTCCGTGCACTCTTTTTAATTATTTTTTATTTTCTTTTCTTTTTTATTTTTTAGAAAAATAAAATTTGTAATTATCTATTTTCTTTTTCTTTTCACCTTCTTTTTTGGTTGGTCGCCAGCCCCAACTACAGTCGACGACTAACCACAGGCGAGCTCGAGCGTCGCCATAGGCCGACGAGACTCGAGCTCATCGATCCGACCTCCTATGGCAAGGTTAAGCTCACCAAATATTGGCGAGCTTGAGCCTCACCGACCTGTGGCGAGGCTCAAGCTCACTTGCGGCTAGGGGTGAGCGGTTCCCGGTCCGGTCCGGTTCCAAAGTGGAACCGGGAACCGGACCGAGAGAACCGGTTCCCAATTTTGGGAACCGCGGACTGGACCGGTTGTTCTAGGACCGGGAACCGTACCGGACCGTTGGTCCGGTCCGATTCCGGTCCTGTCCAATGGAACCGGTTACTTAGAGTTTAGGATTTTTTTTTGTCAAACACTTAAGATTTGGTTCACATTTTACTAATTTTTATCGATAAATTTATGTCAATGAAGTTCACTTAGAGTTTAATTCACATTTTACTATTTTTTATCAATGAATTTATGATAATGAAGTTTACTTAGAGTTTATTTCACATTTTATTAATTTTTTCAAAGAAAAAAATAACAAAAATATATATTAAATGGTCGGTCCGGTCCGGTTGGTCCGGTCCGGTCCGGTTCCCCCTCGGAACCGGGAACCGGACCGCCCGAAAACCGATTCCGCTTTTAGGAACCGGGAACCGGACCAATAGTCTCAAGAACCGGACCAAACTCGTCGGTCCGGTCCAGTCCCGGTTTGGGCGGTCCAAGTTGCTCACTCCTACTTGCGGCCAATCGCCAGCCGTCGCCATAGTTGGCGATCGACCGTAGAGGAAGGGAAAAGAAGAAATAAAGAAAAATAAAGAAAAGAGAAAATTTAAAATTAATTAAAAGTTTGAATTTTTTTTAAAAGAACATACAAAATATAAAAAATTATTTTAAGGAGTGCACAAAGAAAAATCAAATCCAATTTTCCACACCAAACAGCAGAAAATATTTTCCAGTTTATTTTCAAGTTTCAGCCAAATACTGAAAAATATTATCATTTTCCTGAAAAATGACTTCTTTGAAAAATATTTTCCAAAAACGTCATATTTTTCGCGAATAAACAGAGCCTTGGTGTTGGTAGCGAAGGACTTTGAGCCGTTGGGCCAAAGCCCATGGCCTAACACTAATCCTTGGTGAGGGTGCGGGGGCGGTATGGAGCAGTATAAATATTATGTTTTCTCAAGTTATTAGATTTTAAATAGAAACAGAAAGAGTTCTAAACTTTTTTGAGCCACCTTTTGTAATCCTTAAATTTCCATAGTGGATTTTGTTTCTCCTCTTCCCATGGTTTTTCTCACAAAGATTTTCCACATAAATCTGCGTGCTCTTTTATTCTTAAGTTATTAGGTTTTAAGTAGAAGCAGAAACAGTTCTAAAGCTTTTCGAGCCACCTTTTGTAATCTTTAAATTTCCATAGTGGATTCTGTTTCTTCTCTTCATTCCCATGGTTTTTCTCACAAAGACTTTCCACGTAAATCTGCGCTATCTATTATTCTTATTAGTGTTAATTTCGTTGTTTCCGCATTGTTCATAACAAAAAGGAATAACTCTCTTACTTGGAGCAGCTTGGTCAATCTAAGTAATGATCGATTAGTTTTTTTTTCCCAGATCTTGACGTAAATTTATTTTAACCCTCACCCACGCTCATTATTAATGAATGTATCTATTATAGAATAATATGTGGACTTTTCTAGAATTTCTAGTTTGCTTAATGAAATATTTAGAACTACCTTTTGCTGGTTTGAATGACGGGACTTTGTGGAACACTATCGTTTTCTAACCATTGGATTCTCAAGAATCTATCACAAAAAAAGAAGTTAACTAGAAAATTCATTCAATTGCATACCTAATTCGGTGTGATCACAAGGTCCAAGCAATTTCATTTTCAATTGCTTTATTTTGCTTGATTGTTTAAATATTTTTAGAGTGATATAATATTGAATAAAATAACTAAAAGTTGAGCATGATAAGAAAAATAGTGTGTTTCCTAATTGTTTTTCCAGTATACAAGTTATGTGCATTTTAGCGATATTACAAACTATCATTTTATTTATCGTGTTTTGTCATGGCCCCAACTCTAGTTCACATTCAAAACTTGTCCAGTGACCCAATTGCAGAGGAAAAAAAAGGGATAATGACAAAGACAGTCCATGAACTTTGGCCCAATGTGCAATATAATCCTTAAACTTTTAATTTATTGAATGTAGTCATTCAACTTTAGCTTAATATTCAATGTGGTCCCTAAACTTTTACTTTGTTCAATATTATCTTTGAACTTTTGGTACATGTTCAATGTACTCCCTAAACTATATGAAAATATTCAATGTAGTCCTTCCATTAATTCAAGTTAAAGGACTACATTTACCATTTTCATATAGTTCATGGACTAAATTGAACATGTACCAAAAGTCCAGGAATCACATTAAATAAAGTAAAAGCTCATGGACCACATGAACATTAAGCTAAAATTATGGACTTTATTGAACAAATTAAAAGTTTATGTATCACATTACACATTGGGCAAAAGTACATGGACTATTTGTGTCATTTTCTCGAAAAAAATGACCTAATCAGGCGTAAAACATTCAAAATCGAAATGGCTTTATCATCACTTGCAAAATGCAGTCTGTTTGCTTAGGCAAATAAAGCTATTTTAGTTACATCGTAATTAAAAGCCAAAATATTTCAAAAAGTGAAATCAAATCCTAAATATTTTTTTAAATATGCAATCAAGTCTTAATTAATTGGAAAACTGCAACAAAATCCTAAACATTTTGGATATAGTGCAATCGGTCATTTCGACAATCTGTGGGGTATTTTCTTTTTCTTTTTTTTTATAAGAAAAAGGGCAAAGACCGAGTTTTATATTAACACTTGCCTAACAAAACTTAAACTAGACTGATCTCCTACCTATTGGTGGCTTATCTAATGCTGGAGTGGCATTTACATCGTATGACTAAATGACCAAATTTGCTAATCAATCTGCACACACGAATTTCTTTACCTGAAAGTTCAAAGAATTTTGACTTGTTGAAAGTACTTTAATAATTTCCAAATTTGAAAGATGAGGATGTCGCCAAAACAACGGGACATAGTTGGTTTTCGAAGCAATGCAATTGTTGCTTACGAGTCCACCTCTACAATAATTTTGGGAATACTCGGAGAGATCGCCAGTTTGAGGCCTACAAGGATACTTCAAAGTTCAAGTTCCAAAGAAGAGCACGTTCTTGTATATGTTGGACAAATGCAGCAAACCAGTTGCCTTCACTCATTGCTGGAGAAGTTCACCTATTGAAGCTGGACCCGGATTGCCTTTAGAGGTATCGTCGGGCAATTTTATTGATGTGGTTTACAGAAATCTGATGTGAAGCTTTTTTATCTTTGAGCATATGTGGCGCCTCGTCAGAAATTAGGCTAAGAACAATAAAATACAAAAACAAAAGCCCAATAAAATTTAAAAAAAAAAAAACAAAGGATGGAAAACCTAAGAGGGAGAGAGAGGGCAAAGTTGGTCCTCCCCAGCAATGGCAGAGTCGCGACAACGCTCCTTCGAAAACCTCACTCGCGGTGCCTCTATCTCTCGCTTTGATTTATTTGATTTTTCTTCTTTGTTATTTTTATTTCGAGCCCTTTTTTTTTGTTTTTCTCCTATTTTTTTCCATTTTATTTTCGGCCCTAAAGTAAATTTTGAAATTTCATTTTTTTTAGCTTGAATTCAAGTGAATTTTGAAATTTGAATTTGATGCAGACAAAATTAAGCACTAAATTGGGCTCCAAATCCAGGCGCAAAATGTCTCTGACACCACACATGCAAGAACTTGAAGCGACCCAAGATCCGTATACAGACTTAAAAACACCTCAGTTGCAGTTTCAGATAAGACAGTACTCGATTAAGCCGGGATGGATCGACAACATGCAACCTCCGCTAATGCGCTAATGTACTCGTGCTCCAAAAGCCCTTTTCTTTAGGTCTTCCTTTACGACTAATAGATAGACCCCGTCAAAATAAATTATAAATTCATTTATTAATTTTATATTTAATAAGCTGAACTGTTATATATATTAGCTATAAATAGTAAATGAGTCATAAATTGATCTAGAATAGTAAAGCGCAAAATAATATGGATGTTAGATGGGTTCACAACTTACTTAAACTCAATCCACATCTATAACTCTCTTTCGTCATCATTTAAAATCGCGCTCACTCACTCCGCACTCTCACCTCATTTTGAGCGTAAATTTCCCTAGATTTGGTTAAATATGGAAGTCTCTTAAAAATATAGATCGAGCATGGGTCAGTGGATTTGTATTACATGGCAACGGGTTAAAACGGTCTTTTTATCTTATAAAATAAACTAAAGAAAAGAAAGACGATTTCCAATTTATTCTTCGGTACATGGGTTGTGAAATGCTTTTTCTATTTCTAGACTGTCCAATATCTGTTTTACATCTTCTATACGAAAATATTCCATTTTCATAAGATCTTCTTGACTCTTATTCACTTGGTGAAACGATGTGTGTATATTGTACATTTTGAGACAATTATTGGTCCTGAGAGGCAATTCGATAAAATTAGACTTCAATGCTATTTCTTTTTCCGTTTTCCTTAGCTTAGATAATTTATTATGAAAATATGGATCAATTTGGGTCGGATCATTTTTTACTCAACCCATCCATTTTACGGGTCTATCAATAGATAAGATCGCATGAAAATCAAGAGCAGTGCCTATTGATCTGGTCTTCAGGAATCAGAATTGTTAGCACTGCTAGATCCAATAGACACACGTTCACATTTCTGTCTCAAGGACTATGAATTGGGAAGAACTGAAACAGATATTGGAGTCCAAGGTACAATTGAAATTACTCAAAACTTAGAATAGAGTTCAGAAAAGAAAGACCTTTGAAAATGGAACTCTTACAAATTATTTGCATCTTCTTTCTTTTCACAAGGATTTCGCAGTTGACCCTTACTATTATTACCCATATTTACGGACGGATCGTAGACTAGACTCGGTCTGCATCAGCAACCACTCCCCCATGAACTGATCATGCATCCACATCAAGATGCAGATGAGAACATCTTGATGCAATACCCAGCAACAGATTTGAGCCAAATTTTACCTATCTGCCAGTAATTTATATGTTAGAACAAGTTCAGCCTGAATCGATCCATATTTAGAGACACCATCATCTGCACCAGATATTCCAGAATGGCAAAGCCTATTTAGGAATGGGGAGGGAAGGAGAAAATCACTCTTACCCATCAAAAACCTCTGGAGAACTACTGATCTCCTTCATAACAATCCCATCTTTATAAAGCTTCCAAGCTCAAAAGTCTCTCAACGGGTTTTGGGACAACTAGCATCAGAAAAGAAGGCTGCAAAGATGAATTCCAAGGCTTTTGCTTCCCTCTTCTTTGCAGTTTTCGTCTTCTCTTCCTCAGCCGCCAGCGCCTTCAACATCACCAGGCTCCTCGGCCGGTACCCAGAATTCAGCACTTTCAATGAGTATCTAAAACAAACCAAGCTCTACGAACAAATCAACCACAGGCAGACCATCACAGTTCTCGCCGTCGATAACTCGGCCATTAGCAGCATTTCGGGGAAGCCCTTGGATGTCCTCAAGAGGATCCTGAGCTCACACGTCGTTCTCGACTATTATGATGTCGATAAGCTCCAAGACCTATCAAAGAAATCTACCCTGCTCACCACATTGTACCAGACCAGTGGAACCGCCGTGAACCAGCAAGGGTTCTTGAACGTGACCAAACTGAACGGTGGAGATATCGTGTTTGGGTCCGCAGTGAAAGGAGCGGGCCTCGATGCCAAGCTCGTGCAGGCCGTGGCTGCTCAGCCCTATAACATCTCGGTCCTTCAGGTTAGCTCGCCCATAATTGCACCAGGATTCGACAAGGCTAACGCCACCACACCGTCCGCTTCACCGGCAGCAACGCCCAAGAAGGCCCCCACTTCAAGCCCCGCCAAGGCCCCAATTGTGGCCGAGACACCCGAATCATCAGAAGCTCCAGCTGCCGAAGAACCAGCTGCAGATGCTCCCGCCGATGCACCGGAAGCAGACACACCGGCCAGCTCTCCCCCAGCACCTGCTTCAGATGCAGATGCAGACGCACCAGCTCCTGCGAAATCTTCAAGCTCTCAAGTGGCTTCGCACGTTGGTGTGGGCATTGTGATGGGTTTGTTGTCAGCAGTCGTGGCGTAAATTTGTAGCCCGGTTCCGTTAAGCTTTTTCAAAACAAATGTATACAATATAGCTCTTTTACTTGTCCAATTGCAGCAGAATCCTGACATTCACACAATGGAGGACTGTACAATTCTAATCAAGCTCCATCGTCCCGCCACCCCATGATTCTCTGCAGTCTCTCTCGCCCTCTTCGGGCACGAAACAACAATTACAAGAAACAAAACTAACCATGGACGACTCACAAAGGTAGATGAGAGAATAGGAAAGGAGAAGTTATATTTCACACATGCAAACCCAACTCGCCAATTCACATGCTGCTCTATTTCGAATCGCGTCTTAGGTGTAAAAGAGGAATGCTGATTGCTGATTACGGTAATAACAGTAAAACCTGTATGATCCATTATTTGTAGGAAAAGAGATTTATCACCTTCATACAAGAACTTCGCCTAATTTGTAAGTTTAACTCCAAAGATGTAGCAAACCTAGTTCGTAAGTTCTCTTTTTTTTTTTTCCTTTTATTGTGTTCTTTCTCTTTTAGATTTAGCTTATTTTAAATTTACTTTAAATAAAATTTAGGTTAAAAAAATAAGATTTGGACATACCACATAGAAAAGAAAAAATAATAAAAAACTTAGAGGAAGGACCTAATTGTACCAATTTACTAATTGCACCAATTTAACAAGTTTAAAGGCTTGATTGCACTTTTTGAATATCTTAAAACTCAATTACACTTTTGTGACAAATTGTAAAACTTCCAACACGCTTATTCCAACATTAAACAAGTAGCCAAGGGCAGTAGTAGTTAACAATACCCAATTTCAAAACCAATTCTCAACAGCAAATCTTCTTTAGAATTGCTGCACCAATCTAAAGGATTTGCTGTTGGATCTGTTTTAATGCATCAATCTTTCTTTAGAATCTATCAAGCAATTCTCAACAGCAAATCCTTCTTATCTCGATACAGAACTCACCTCAAGGAGGCCACAGCAAACATGCTTTCCACATCCATGTAACTGCAGCAACCAGTGAGGCAGACTACGCATAACATTATCAATAGTACCTAAAAGGACCACGACAAAGGAATCTCTATTCATTCTTTCCATGAGAGATGCAGCAGAATCCTGGATCGTGACGAATAAATAGTGACACAAAAGCACAGTAGTGTAGCATTTAAAGTGAAGAGGCCAGCTTCCAACTTCCAAGCAGACCCACAAGGAAAGAGATAAGAATCAGAAGACATCCACAATCAATTAAGCAGAAGGCCCAATTATCTCAACTATCTGAAAGATAGTTTGAGGAGTAATGAAGGACAAGTTTCCTTGTAAGATTGATGCAACTAAAGTAGAGTCTCAACCTCAAGTTGGTAATTTCCTGACTAGTATGCACGTCCTATAGCTATTCAAAGACACAGTCGAAAAGACTAACCCTATCCTAGCAGTTCCATCCATGCCCTCCATGGCATCAAATTAGGGGTGAACACTACAATTGCTGCCGATCAAAAAGAGCCAACAAACTTCGGGGTGAAATCTTCCATCTAGACAAAATTCCCTCTTGAGCAAAGTTACTTCAGGCTTTGACCTTGTCGATTATGTCCAATATCACCTTGTCCATGTCAAGCGCCTTCATGGGGCCAAATGGTCGTTTCATGTCCTGCACTCATGTAATACAGTGAGGTCAATTATACACATCTGAGCGAGGAATAAAATGGATCACAATCTTTCATAGATTGGATGGTACCAGCAAAATCAAAAGAGAATAAGGGTTAATACCATAATGAAAGTACTACAGTTAAGATCATTATCATTATGTTTAGTGAACAAAAATGAAAATCACATGATCTCATAAGAAACTTGTTAACAGCAGACTGATAAAGCATTAACAACTATGCTGCCGGGCTGCACTCAAGGGCATCCAACCATAGATTTAGAAGAAAGGAATATGTTTAAAGGATAGGGCACCTATTAAGGATCATTAGTTGTGTTTTTGAAACATCCATGTCTAAGTAGGTGATATTTTTTAAATGAGTTATTGCTCAATTTTCAAAAAGCATTCATATCCACTATTATTATTTTTAGTAGTCTTAACTAGTGGCCTTGGGGTACTCATTAACAATATCCTAAATGAAATTATTCCCCTACCATTTAATAGCCAATTTAGAGAAGGGAAATTCCAAGTTCTCATGTAGGTCCATCCAATGTCTGGGCACGACCCATGCTGTCAGTAACCTAGGAAAGTATTATACACACACCATATACTCATCTGCTGTCACAGGTTATGCAAACCTTGCCAACAAAGTGAAAGGAGGGAGCATATGTACGTTGCATCTGATAATCATTCCGGTAACCATATATCTTGTAGGGTGTGATGGAAAGATCTATTGGTCGTGCACTCTAACAAGTTGTATGGTTCAAACAAAAGCATGCTTTATAAACACCAACATGTGCAAAAACGAGTGAACCGGAGATGAGAATGCTTCGTTGAATATGCAGGTATATGAGAAAAGACAACTAGAAATAATTCTATCCAAGAAAAAATGTGTTGCTCCAATTGAGGATAAGATGAGAAAAGATTGTTTAAGATAGTTTGGTCATGTCAAACGAATTCCTACAGATGCTCCAGTACGAAGAAGGAAGCAAGGGATGGCAATACCAGTTAGAAGGGGCAGGGAAAGACCTACAAGGACGTGGAAGGAGACAACCATAAAAGATATGAAACTTGTAGAGCTTACAAAGGATACAACAAAGAATCAAGTACAATGGCATAATAGGATTCATATAGACAAATTCACTTTGTAGGACAGGACTTAATCTGTTTTGTAAACTAAGTGCAAATCTTAAAGTAAAGGCACACTTTGAGATTTATCAGAGACTCATACTCGTAATATTTGTTCCTGAAAAGCTCAAATCCACAAAAAGTGGAATTACTTTCCACCAGCGAATTATTTCTGAGCTATCTGATAACCGAGTACCATATTTACATCCTCGGACATAGGTCAAGCCATCCTTTTTTCTACCTTACCCAGAAGAATGGACAAAATTCAATCATCTATTCACAGCATTTCTCATCTCTTTCACTCTGCCATTTCTGACAAGATAGGTGCCAAGATTTCTCACAAATGCAATAAAAAAGGGAAGTAGTCTCGCGGGTTTAAGCTTACGGATCAAATGGCAAAAGGGAAATAAAGCCATTAATAAAAATAATGTCAAAGCACTAACCAATAGGCTGATGAATTTGTCACCACCTTCCTCTCGTATTTCAAAGCAACCTCTTCTAGGCTGTACAAAAAAATAAAATAAAAGATAAAAGTTTAGCTAACAGATCTTAGTAAAATAACAACTCTCACTTAAAGTTCACTATACCTATGGGCGAGTGACGGCGTTGTTACAAAATTAAATAAAGGATGTTCTAAAATGCTTTCCGACTGATCATGGAGCGGTACATAATAAAACATACTACCTAGTACATAAAACAGTTAAGGTCAGTGTTATAGTATTTTACTTTGGATGACACTGACTGCAGTAGTTTCACATTATTAGCACTAACAAGCCATCCACACTTTTTCTTTGAAATAGATTTCCTCCAAGAGAATACAATCAACATAATGGCCACAACCCATCATCGATTTGGAGAGCGCACTTCATTGAAGAATTCGGTATTAGTTCTGTGCAGGGATCTTTGCTTAGTCAAATCATGTTTAGAACAGCTCCAATCCCCTGACATGTGGAAATAAAACAAAGGGGGCGAGATTACCTCCCTATATAGCATACTCATGCTCACCTTATCTGGGTTGACCACAACAATGATGCCAGGCACACCTTTCTCCAAGCCATTCTTCACTTGGATAGCCCTTGTCTTGAAGGAATTGCATTGTTTGCTACAAAAGAAAAAAAATAGGTAAGAAAAAATGGTAATTTCTTTATCCCTATTACAAATTTGAAAAAGAGATATCTCGGTGGCATTATCTTGAAAGGGAGCTTCAAAATGATTAGCAGCCAACTTCAGTACAGCAGTAAATACTCACAACATACTTAAACCCAGCTAAAAATTTCCCTGTCAATTGGTCAAGTCATATAAGCTCATCAAAATGAGCATCCAGATGAAGATCTTATTCTGTTTTCTAGCCGTTTAAATTTGATCGTTTTGAGAGAAAATTATAACAAATGGTTCGATTCTCTTCTTTTCTTCGCAGCAACATAAATATATTTAAGTGCTACGATAGATCACACCCAAATCTCAGGGAACAAAAAGCAACACCAAACAACCACTAAGCTGAAAACCATAACAGAAATACATGAAAGCTGAAAAAGCAATTTGCTATCTCCATTGTACAAGGACGGCAAGCAAGATATCGAGAATCTCCAGCACTGAACCAATAGTAGCACTAATCTACTTATAACAATAGTACGATATAAAGACGGATAAAATGTTCAATATAAGTACCCAGTTCTAGTTCCCTGTTTCATCATAGTCTGATTATAAAGTAGCTCTTAACAAAAACAGCAGTTCTAGTACAATGGAATGGAATGAGATAGGAATGGAATAGAAAGGGGAATCGAATGGCGTGAGTGCTTTTTTCTATGCTTGATTGTGATTTAAAAACAATAGGATAATGTGCATATCCAAATGAAGGAAAATCAGTATAAACCCTTCAAAAAGTATGTGGGAGAGAAAAGAAAAGATGGACTAGGAAACGTATTCTGCTCGAGCCTTATTGCTCAAGATTGTACACACCAGCCACAAAAACCAAAGGAAATTCCCATAGAGATGACCATTCTTGCTAGAAAAAAGACCGCGCCAAACTAATGGAAAGGGAATTAAGCCGGACTCATGATTCCACTTCCAGTTCGGTTTCCCCAAACCAACTATGCCACAAGGTAAAAAGAAAGGGAAAGAGAAGAATTCGAGGGCAACGGAGACAAATGGCGAAAAAATGTAAGAATATTATCTTCCTTCCTTCGATAGTGACAAATGAGGGCAAAATCAAAACAGAAATGGAGGAATATGGACAGCAGAGTAACCATAACAGTCATTACCACACTCCATTCACCATTGTTGACTTCTCCGACCTTCATGGAAATGAATCAAAAGATTATGGCAAAAACCTCTCCCTAACATTTCTCTTAGACCGCCTTTCTCTCAAAAAAGAGAAGGAAACTTCTTCTCACCTCCCTTTTCCAAACACATAGATTGGTCACACCAACAAAAAGAGTAAGAATTTTCCCAAAAGACCGCCATAAAATGCTAGCATTTCTCATTATGGGTTATCACTGTCCTGCCATTCTCGCACACCAGAGCAAAAGGAATCCGCTGGGCTCTCAAACATGCTTCTATTTTCCTCCTTTTTCTGCGAAGTCGCTTCGGAGCTGCTTTCTAGTAGTATCATGGGCGTTTCGTTCTGAAACAACGAAAAAGGTCCGGACAAATGGTTCACCCTCTTCAACCCACTCAACACAACATCGAAAGGGCTATTACTTTTCTTCTTTTGGTCTCAGTTACGTGAAATAAACCCCAAAGAAACCGCATCACCAAGACACAAAAGACCAACAAACGCCGACCCTCCCAATATTTCATTCCTGTCCTCTCGCAAAAGAAAGAAAAAGCAGAAACAGAAAGAGAGAGACAGAGACAGAGAGAGACAGAGAGAGACGTAGAGACAGAGAGAGAGGAGCGTCACCAGTGCTCGATGACGACGGTCTTGGCCTTGGCGTCCAGAGCTCCGCCAGCCTCCGCCTCCTCCAGCTCGCCGTCCTCAGCTCTCTCCTCCTCCTTCTCCTCCCCTTCCTCCCCCTCCCCGCCCTCGGCTCCTCCTCCGGCGACATCCTCCTCCCCCTTCGCCGCCTTCTTCCTCCTCCTCCCGGCCCCCTTGGCCTTCTTGGCCGCCGCCGGCTCCGGCACCGAGTCCGCCCTCGGCCCTCCGGCTTCCGCCGCCCCCCTCGCCGAGCTGCGGGTCACCCTCCTCGAGAAGACAACCGCGGCGCCGGCGACGGTGACCGCGGGCGGCTTCTCCTCCTCCGCCGCGGCCGCAGCTCCTCCCTTACGCTTCCTCGGCGCCATGGATGGAGGGAAGAATCTCTCTCTCTCTCTAAAACTCTCTCTCTCTCTCTCTCTAGAACTCTCTCTCGCGCTGTGATGATATGCCCTTTGGGGAGGAGGTTGACAGTCGCTTTTTGTTGCTGCTGCTGCTGCTGCTGCTGCTTCGCCGCTGCGATGTGCAACTCCCGCGCACCGATCAGGAGACGGGGGCGGGATTCGAACGGACGGCCCCGATTCCCCGAGCCGGGGGATTGGCGATCCTGACCGTCCGATCCCGATTCAAACTTCCACGCATCGAGCGACGGTGGTGCGCGTGCATTTTTCGGACGTCTCCGATCGGCTTTTCTAGCCTTTTGTTTCTGCATTTTAGTCGTCGATTTCGCAAATCACGTCCACGTCGATTGAAAATTAATGGATTAAAAATTACCCATGATGTGCTCTCTTTATTTTCTCGGCATTTTTTTTAATATTTAATATTATCGAAAATCATGCGAGATTTTTTTTTTTCAGGATTAATACCACGAAAAATCTCGAACCGATATACTTGTGACAAATTTACTCCGAAATTATGTTTTGACCACCAAAAACCCTCAAATCGATACGTCTGTACCGCCAAAAATCCCCTCAAACTTGTACATTTGTCCAAATTTACCATCCGTTGATTTCCGTTACATTTGATTAATATCACAAAAAAACACAAATTAGTACACCCGTGACAAACGGAGCGTAAAATCCTAACGTGTCGTCCAACTCAACAGTTTGACTGTAAAACTTAACGGAATCTGATGGAAGGTAAATTTGTCACAAGTATACTAATTTGAATTTTTTTGTGGTCAAAAGATTAATTTGAAGTGAAATTGTCGTACCTATAACAGTTTGATGTTTTTTGTAATATTAATCATAAAATCAATTACCCTTCCCAGAAAAGGCACAAAATACACTTATAAAAGATAATCTTAATTCGTCGATCGAATGCACCCGTGTTGCTGATGCGGGATAAAATAAAAAAAAAAGTAGTTGATTGACGTTTTCAAACTCCAATTCAAGGTCTACGACCAACGGATTCCACCAAATTAATCTTGTAACTGACAATGATGGACGAACGATTTTGATCATGGTTGGCTAACTAAAACTTATTAAACCTTATGGACCAAACATGAGAAAGGAACTCATCATCTTCTTTGCACATAAAGATCTCCACATGTTCAAACCTTTCACACACAATCAACACATTTGTAAAAAAAAAATTACCCAAATCTAAAATCTCCTAAAAAAATGAACCACCAGGCAAAGATTACGTATTCAAATCAACATATTTAGATTCATATATAACAATATGGAGGATGATATTTGCAATTTTCAATTATTCTTAATTTGAGGTGGTTTCTTGTTGGTATGAAATTCAAAAAAACTTTTTGTGTTCCAAAAGTGAAAAGTAAAAGTGTGACTCCACCTTTCTGACATTTGACTTAATGAAGGGTACTTTCTTTTTCAACTAAAAAATTTTGCGGATATAAAAGTGGCCAGGTGGGAAAATTTTGAAAGGTTACACTCTTAATTGGAAAAGATGAAAGGGAAAATGATACAAATAATTTAAACTTTGGACTGATTTATAATATAGTCCATAAATTTTTAATTTGTTCAATATGATTCCTAAATTTTCGTCCAATGTGTAATATGATCCATGAACTTTCAATTTGTTCAATGTTGTCTATGAGCTTCTGAACACATTTATGTAGTTCAAGGAGTAAGTTAAACATGTATCAGAAGCTCATAAATCACATTAAACAAATTGAAAGTTGATGGATCACATTGCACATTGGATAAAAGTTCAGGGACCACATTGAACAAATTAAAAATCCATGGACCACATTACACATTGGTCCAAAATTCAAAAACTATTTATGTCATTTTTCCAAAATAGGAAAACAACAATTATAGAGGAGAAAGAGAAAATGTGGTCAAATTGACTCAATTTTCAAATTTCCCTCCACAATCTTATAAAAACAAATTTCAAATTCTTTTTTATTTTCCACCCAAATTTTCATTCATCCCATTTTCCTTACTTCCCCAAACACAGCCTACGTCTCCTCACAGATTGACCATCAAACTAGAGCTCTCCTGTGTTTGTCCCTGCGCTGAAGAATTTCTTTAAATTTGAAGATGGAAGCAATTTTAAGAAGAAGAGCCCTCGACAGAGCAATGAGCATGAAGAAAGGAGAACAAGCCCTAGTGACCATGACAACCAACTTTGTCATCGATCGGGATGATTCAACGGTCTCGGCGAATCCAGTGTTATGTTCTGAAGTTGAACGATAGATATTACCGAGGTCATTTGCATGTTCTTTTTTGTTGGACTCGATACCGTTAGAGAATGTCGCTACACGTAGAATTAAGTTTAAGGGAACGGGTTTAAGTCTAGATATTTAAAATAGCAAGATGGAGAGAGTCGGGTGGTCCTGTTTTGAAATAGCAACCGCAAGCACGTGAAAGGTGTTGGATCCTTCAACTCTTTGCCAATTGGCTCTTACTAGATATAAGAGGTAAAGCATAAATGGTCTATGAACTTTTAATTTGTGCAATGTTCTTGCTGAAATTTGGTCCAATTTATAATGTCACCCCTATTTATAATATCACCCCTAGACTTTTAATTTGTTCAATGTAGTCTTTGAACTATTGATAAATGTTCAATATAATTCCTAGACAATAGGAAAATGTTTAAAAGTTCGGGGACCATAGATCCAATCTTCTAATACCATATTCAACAAATTAAAATTTTAGAGACAACATTATGCATTAGACCCAAGTTCATGGACAATATTGAACAAATTAAAAGTTCATGGACGATATTGCACATTAGATCAAAGTTAAGAGACCATGTATGCCATCTTTTCTTTAAAGATAGCTCTAGAGACTTTAAAGCATCACATGAATCAAAAATCAACGCATTGATGACTTGTCACAAGATACGATCTTCTGCAAAGTTTGACACCTAGTTTTGTCCCTGAACTGATCAAGAGATAACTTTAATGTCTAATCGACATTTTGATTGATACAACTTTAACGTCTTATCACGAGTCAAACAAGTTTATGTTTTGTAAAATGAAATGAAATGAAAAGAAAAGAAAATTTAATCAACATTTTGAGTGATATGTGTTGGTTGTAAGAGATGGATGGTGTTGGAATCAAATGCCCGTTCTTTTCTTATTTTTGGGTTGTGACCAAAAGTTGAATGGTCATGTTGTTTGGTGTAATGAATGGTAACGTTATTAACATCAAAATACCCAAAAACAAAAAGGTTTTCGTCTTCTAATAAGGTAGTAATGGAATCGCAGTTTGCTTCAACTCATGGAAGTAATCCCCATAGTAGGAATGAGCATTTACTGGGAATGACCTCACAAGCTGTAATTATAGGAGACTTTAAAGTGCCCTAGCTTATATTAAATGACTTGCCTACTCTATTTATTTCGAGAAAAATAAATAATTTAAAAAATATTTTTTTAAAACTAATCACTTGTATCATTTGAAATAATTAATTTAAAACTTCTTTTCATTACCAACGGAATCTTATGTCTAAACATTTTTATTGATGATAAAAATATTTTTCGTTGTTTTTGTGAACTATACAAACAATTGTTTTTAGGAACAAAATTTTTTAAATCATTTATTTTTTGCGAAATAAACGAAACCTTAGATTTGTGTAAGATTTAAACATTATTTCACTAACACAATCCACTGTAAACTTGCGGGTCACATTATATCAAAGATTTATCTCAACAAACAAGCATCAACATATAGTATAGAGATGCATATACATGATTGTGCACATTTGTCAATGAATTTCCTGTTATTTATTACATTGGATATAATATTCCATGTCGAAATTACGGTAAAACACCATTAGCATGATTGCTATACATTGAAAATGCCCAAAAATATTTTTAAATCACACAAAATTCAATTGATCTATACATCTTGGCTGTTAAGATCTACTTCATTTTTCTATCACATTCTTTCTTTCCCTCTCTCTCTATCATAGACATAACTTACTAGCTACTCTTTTCACTATTTATCACAAGTTTTGCCAACTCAAGTTAGCCACTTTTCACTTATTCATTTTGCCACATCTCCTCAATTTCTGACCACATATTTTAACATCACATGAGATCATGCACGACAAAAATTAACCTTGGTTAGTTAATGCCAATATCTAAATGGGAAACTTCCTTCTAATTTCCTTGATGTGACCTTGACTTCCGCCTTTATCCTCTCTAATACCATCATCTTCAATAATTCCACCCAATTCCACACTCGAATTTTATGCATCCAAAGAGCCCAAGTTTTAAAAGTCTCCATTTGGACATATTCACAACACAAGCACAAGTGAAGCCAGCCAAGAATTAGCACAAGTGAAGCTAGCTAAGAATTACCATCTTTCTTAATCAACCATCTTTGAGGTAACACTTTTCTCCCTCAAAGCTTCATTCACCTCAATATCGCTAGATTAGGTGTTTGATTTTTCTAAATGGTGTTAATTCAAGACTATATCGCTTGTTTTTAAGGTGGATGAAGCTTTATGTTCACTCAAAGCTTTCCATCCAAGGTAAGTAAATCTCTAGGAGATAAAGTGGGTTGATCCACCTGGTACTCTTGATCCTTGTTTGATGTTAGCTTAAAGTATGAATAATGTTATAGATCCATGTTATTAAAAGGAATTAGTTATAACATTAAGAGATAATAAGAGGCAAGACTATATGTATGAGTGATTTTAGATGATTTTGCTTCATTAATTACTGCTTCATTGATTCAAGATCAAAATAATGTGTGTTGATGCCATGTAATTTGTTATGAGGCAAAACTATATGCACGAGTCATCATGACTTGTTTTCATGAATAAAAATATGGTCGAGTGATTTCAAGAGCATTTTGATTGCCTTTAATGAGCAAAAGTGTGGGATATTCAGGGGTAAAATAGTAATTTTATGCCATACAAGGGCAAAAACATAAATTCACAGAATATAAGTTTCTTTTATGAACAATGAAAATTTAATAATTAAAATGTTTACTAGGTAGTGATTAAGTTAGATTAGTTAAAGGAATTAGATCAATGCACTAAAAGTCTTAAAACTTATCACGAAAGTACAATTAAGTCCTAAAACTTTCAAAAAGTGCAATTAAGTCCTAAAATTTATCAAATTAGTGCAATCAAGCCCTTCCCCTAACTTTGTCCAATTTGACTAACGAAAAATGTTAACATTGTTTTTTTTGTTATTTTCTCTCTCCTACTTGGTGTTGACGTGGCTAAAATGAGTCATATTGATCAAAATCTGATTTTTCATATATATTTTATTTAAATTATATTTCAAATAAGCAAAAGTTCAAAATAATCAAAAAGAAGAAGAAGAGACAAGCGAGGGCAGCCCTCGCTGCCGCTGTCATTGCCCCACCATCGCTAGGAACGGCCAGCATTGGCGGGGGCGATAGCACTACTTCCTTTTTTTCCTCTCTTTTTTGTATTTTTATGTATTTTGCTTATTTTCTAATAAAATTTAAATATAAATTAATTGAAAAATTAGATTTTGACTTAAACGATGTCATTTTAGCCTTATATTTCATGTTTTGCCATGTTATCGCCACGTAAGAGAAAGAAAATAATAAAAAAAAAGCTATGTCTTAACAAAAGGACTCAATTGCACTTTTATGACAAGTTTTAGGACTAAACTGCACTTTTTTAAAATTTTATGGCTTAATTTCACTTTCGCAACAAGTTTTGAGCTTTTAGTGCACTTATTAAATTCTGGTAAAAATTTTAAGTATTAGAGAATACGGGTTATTTTGTAATTTTAAAAAGTTAGAGGTCTCGTATCCTAAGACTGAAATTATGGGGACTGTTAAGATGTTAAGGATGCTTGTGATGGCAGGCTTTTAGTTGATTATGTAATTAATTGTCTAATCTAGACAATATCTCCATCTAGTCAAAATTTGGACTTAATTGTTAAACTACTTTAAAATATTGGTTGTTTTGGTAATTTTACAAAATCCGGGACATGTATATAATGTTAATAAGATGATCATATGCATCAAAAAGCAAATGAATGTCATTAGCTAATTTATTTGATTATGGCACATATAATTTTTAAGAGCTCACTTTATTATATGAAAAGCATTAAGAGATCAATGTATTATATATTGATGCATTATTATGAAGGAATTCCTATGTTGATATTCTTTGAGACATGTACATGGTTATACAAGGTGAAATAATAAAGCTAAGAGCGCACATAATAACCATTCTCTTTTTTTTTTTTGGTTCCTGGGAACATGTTTGGAATAAGAATCTATTTGATAACACAATTTCATTTTATATTTTTGAGATTAATTTTTAGCCTAGAAATAGGTTTAGAACATAAATATCTACTTCTTTATTTTTGAAACAAAAATAAAAATAAAAACTCTTCTCATCGCTCACTCCCTCTCTCTCGTGTGCATTCTTCCTTTCTCTCATAGGGCACGGCCGGCTGATATGGACAATTTTTAATGATATTTTAAAATTTTTTCCAAATTTCTTTTATTCTCTTCTCTTTTCCTTCTTTACTTTTTACTTTTTTTTGTTTTCTCTTCTTTTGTTTTCGATTTTCTTTTTCCCTCCGCCAGCCATCATCGGACTTTGTTGATAGCCAACAACCACTACCCTTAGGCGAGGGCCACCCTCACCAAATTCGATGAGGGCACAATTAAAATGTTTAGGAATAAATTAGCAAAAATATAATATGTTTATGACTTTTTGGACAATTTTCCATCTATTTTGTTCTTTTGCATGCTTCCCCGGCTTTATTTTGGGGATTATTTCCGAATCTACTAAATCTAGGGTTAGGTTGGTGTATTACTCAAAATTTTATGTATAAAAACTTTACTTATATAAATATAAATCGATAAATGACATTTTGAATATATAAGATACTCGATACAACAGATATATACTTTTTTTTAATGTCACGATATGTTTTCTTCCTTGCATTATAGATCCAAAATATTCTTTTCTATATGGATTTAAAAAGATTATTCTCTAAATCAAAAGAAGTTACGAATAGAATGATGAAATGGTGTATGAAGGGTTATAAAGATATTTAATGAGATCATCAATGAGAGAGAGAGAGAGAGAGAGAGAGAGAGAGAGAGAGAGAGAGAGAGAGAGAGAGAGAGAGAGAGGAGAAATTCTCTAAAATTGCCAATCAAGCAAAATGACTAAGGGGATTCAACTTTTTTATTGAATCATCATGTCCCTTTTCTTTTATCAGACCAAAAAAAGGGATATCCTTGATCAATGAACCTTTTTTTTGTGATGATCACATCAACCAAAGTGTCAACCTTGCAGCGCTTCGTAAATCAGGGATCTTCCTAGATTCCATATTCGTGGGAGTTTACAAAAATTGATTATCTACTATTTGGAAACAAATGAGTTTCTCAAATTGGTTCTATGGATGTGGTGCGATAACTTGCTCGGTCCATCATCGAACCAACTCACAACGTCAAGTCATTTCGTCTAGTTTTTCCTTTTTATTAAGTACATTTAGCATTCATCTCTATTTTAGAGTATCAGCAACCCTATGAGTTGTTCACAAATGCCTAGATGTTCTTTGTAACTTTGTGATCAGACATTCACATAGAGAAAAATGAGAGGAAAAGCAAACCTACACATAGATGCATCACCCTTTTTTGTTGACGTCTTCACCTTTCTCGGTTGTTCATTTGCACTTGATCTTCATTCACTTAACATCGCTCTCATGCATCTGTTTGTTGCGTCTTTTCTAGCCACTTCACCATTGCTCATCATCCTTGTCTTGACCAAAGAGCACTTCCTAACCTTCAATAGAAAAGCCATCATGGACTATCCTTTTCCCTATGGGTCCTTTTCAATAAGAATGAAATGGATCCAATTATTCTCCTCCTTGCTTCTGTTTTTAATAATGGTTTACATTTTTTCCCTGATCATGGAGTTTATGCAACTTTTTCCTAGCCTATATTACGTTTGCAATCTTCGATTGTATGACACTTTAGGCATTCTTCCTCTTTTTCAAGTTCTAGGGAATAGAAATTTTATGTAGTTATTTAACGAATTTTTGTTCAGGAACAGAGATTTTGTATCTTTATCAAACTCGTCCAGGGAACATAAATTGATTATCTCTGGCCAGAAATTGTTCCTAGAAACAAAATTGTTATCATTTGAGCCCTAAGTGTCTTATGTGTAATTGATCCCGGGGCTTGGAATACATATTGGTTTTCAATAAACAAAAACTTATATAATTTGAAAATGTCGTGAACTCTTGAATTGAATAATGATTGTTTAATGAATATTAAGTGTTGGTTTGCAAATGATGATAATGGATATTTGGTTTCTATCGTTAGTATGGAAAATAATGTGATAATATTTGCACTGTATAATTGCACACAACATTATGATGATTTGCATGTCAATGATATCATATGATGAAGATCTTTACCATGATCTATTAGTCAGAGAGCAAACTTCCCTGCAGGTATATTTGTACAAGACTTTGGGAAAAGAAAAATGTTTTATTTGTTAAGATGGTTTTTTCAAGGTTGAGAGTATATCAAGTCCTATGATTCGTACACAAAATGATATGGCTTGTGTAGCTCGATATGACTTGTGTAGCCTGTGATGTGATATTGTAGAATAGCCATCATCATACATATGTATAATGGTGTATTTATTATCACTAATGTATAAGTTACTAATGATGGATGGACAGAGTGGTATGACAAAGATGTATTTATAATTTCGTCCCCCCACGAGTTGGCGACGATGATGTCTCGTTAGTCGAGATATTATTATTCCGTCCCCAAATGTTAGTGGTGATGATGCTTTGTTAGTCAATATAAGTCATGAGTAGTGATGAGTAAGAAATAGATACTCACCTGTGTGTCTTCTTTGCATATCATCAGATTAGTATGTTCATCTGTGTGTATTTGAGTATTAAATTGAACGCCGGCCCATGGCATATATCTTTATTCATTGCACATGATTATAACGATCTACACATGTGACTTTTGGATTCCATTATATTAAAAGAATTTAAATAATATGTTGGTTTCTCTATTGCCATTTGTGGTATTTACTCATTGCAATTTGCTATATTGTCGTGCTCTCAGGTCAAGTGATGAATTGATCTCCCACTTTACACCTAGAATTTTCATTTACCAAGTTTAAGCACCCCAAAATATTTTACAAATTGATTGAGTTTGGAATTCAGAGGCATATAGATTAGCGCTTTCTAAGACCATGGATCAGACTGCGTAGCAAAAGTAGGGTATATCTTTTGTATTGGGAGTTTTGATTATATATAGTAAGAAAAAAATGCATCCATCATTTGAGGCTCAATTATGTATCCATTTGAGGTTCAAATTGTATGGAAATTCTTGTCGTAATTGGCAGACTCTTACAATTTCTACTAATTAGGAGGAAATTAAAAAACATATTTTGATGAGTAAATCCAACCGGTTTTTACAAAAGAAAACTTTAATGTGGCGTATTTTAGGAGAGTAGGGTGTCATTTCAAAAATTTGGTCTGAGGCATTCATATATAGAAAAAAAAACAAACGTTTTTTGTAACTTTTGGTGTTTTGCAATTTCACTTCTAATATGATTTATTTCCTGCAGTAAATTGACAAATAGTACATGCTTTGGGACGGACAAGTTCATGTGACATTGTTCAAAATAGAGTGAAAAAGCTATCGCATACCTTATCGATGAATTGATCCAATTGCGTAAAGGGTAACAAATCTCTTTCTTCTCTCAATTTGCCTCAAAATCAAATTGGATAACTTATTCATATTTTGACCAAAACAAAAAGGGATGCAATTAGCAGATCTCATAGTGTAAGAAAAAATTGCAACATCTTCAATACCAAGATTGACAAACAAATGACTCCAAATGCACATTTGGAAGGATAATGGCACAAGCAGTAATGAAGGTCTGATCAATCAATATTTACCTAATATACCGAGAAGAAAATTAGTTTGTCAAGTCCAAAAAATTATACTCCTTTCATTTATTTATTTCAGTTTAATGTTAGAAAAATCGGTTATGTACATATACATTACCTTTCTTTCGTTTCTCATATGAAGAATTTTCTGTACTCATGCAATTTATTCCATCTTCAATATTGGATTGCTTTAATTTTTTAGGGGTAATACGACCGAAAATTCCAAACTAGTACACCCGTACCGTAATTATCTCGAATTATTTTTTTGTGCCACAAAAATCCCAAATTAGTATACGAGTGCCACATTTACTCCAAATGGTACATTCATGCCACTTTTATCCCAATTTTTCGAGGTAAATGTGGCACGCGTAGATCGGTTTTAAGATTTTTTGTGACACGAAAATTAATTTGGGTAAATGTGACACATGTGTATTGATTTGGGATTATGATACAAAAATTAACCTAAGGTAAATGTGGTATGGGTATACAAGTTTGGGATTTTCAGTGGAGTTAGCCCTTAATTTTATTATTACTCCCCAATTCAAATCTTCTACATAATATAAAAAGAAATAAAAAAAACATAGGACGTACATGGAACACATGTCTGGTGACTCAATAGTTTGGGTTTCCATGATACACAAACCGAATCGAACCGAAATAGAAGTGTGCATGTTTTGACCCAAATTGAAAACACGGTTCGGTTTGGGTTTCGGGTTTCCTCTCTTTTTTGGGATTTGCACTCTCTCTCTCTCCTCTGGAAATATGGAGTTGTGAGTGCTGTCATAGGCTGCTGCCGCTACCTTCTCCTCAGTTCTGAAAGCTCTCGAGGGAAAGCTGCAAGAGCAATAGCCTCTGCTTCTACCTCGTTGCTCCGAAGCTGATCGGGACCGTCGATTTTTACCAAAGAACATGGTAAACAAGTCCAGCTCCACTAAGTATCGTGCTGAGAGAGAGAGAGAGAGAAGAGAGAAAGAGAGAGACATGGCAGGGGTTTCGTGAGCTGCTAAGGAGATGACGAGAATAGAGAATCATGCTACGATGCTTCTCTGCTCGAGAGCTCGCATGGGTAGGGAAGAGGGAGATTCTCTAGCCGTGCCTTGCCCATCTCCGACCGGAAGGGGCTATTCCGTTGGGTGAGGCCCATTCCTTCGTTTTGACTTGGCAAACTCGGGTGAGCAACTACTAAGGGTTGCCCCAGTAGCCATTCTTTTCATTCGAGAAGAAAGAGGTGGGGAGTTCAATTTCCTACCTTCTCAGGGGGATTAGGGATGAGAATACGTAGCTTTCAAGTATGGATTTCGACTTTCACGCTCCGTGAGAGGTAGGATAAAAATTTGAAATTGAGATGAGAGGTAGAGTAGGAGTAAAAGTAGGAGTAGGACTGACAAAAAAAAAAACAACTTGGGTGAGCGAGTTCCTACATCGAAGTGAAGAAAAGAAGAAGAAAAGAAAAAGAAAATAAAATCCGCAACCTCGCTTAAACCAAGTCGAACCGCCAAACTACCCAAATTCCTTTGCTTATTACTCGAACCAAATGAGACTCGAAAATTTTCGGTTTGGTTCGGGTATTTTTTACACCCTTTCTCGGTTAATATAAAAAAAATATTTTACATATATAAACGCCCCTTAATTCAACAAAATAAATTATTCGACCAAAACGAAAAAAAAAAAAATCAACCAAATAATTTGGACATCAAATTCGTGCACGCGCCTCCCCCATGGCCCCGGCTCGTATCTTATCAAACCACGGATAATCTTCTGAAAAACACATGGTCCACGTGGCGCGGCAGGAGCCGATTGTTCCTCGAGATCGGGCCCCACTCCGCGATTTCGCGCTGACGTGGCAGCGGACGCGACCGTACGCCACCCGAGAAACGAAAGAAGCCCGAAAAAAAAGAGAGGAAAACATTCCCGTCGCCATTCCTAATCTCTCGCGAGCTTGCTTCTCTCTTGCCATGGCGGCCGCTCCTTCGGCCCTCTTCTCCGCCGCCGTCAACTGCACCGCCGCCAACGCCGTCAAAACCAGGTCTCTCGGGAGCTCCCGACCGAAACCCACCTCGCATCTCCTCCGTTTCCGGTGCCTCCAGCGGCGGAGCTCTCGGGCTCGCGCCGCCGTTTCGGTTTCGGGCCCCCGCGGCGGCGGCGGCGGCGTGGACACCGGCCGTCCCGACGATCTCGTCGCCTCGATCCTCTCCAAGGTGAGGCTCTCACAGATTCCAGCGCACCCTGCCGTAGGTTTTGCGGTCTCCTCTTGCTGATTCGTGGAGGCAAAAGAAGGGGGGGTTCCTCTTCATTTCTCTGTTTAAGATGTGATTGCGTAAATTATTGAAAATAGTCAGTTAAGTAAAACGCTATTGATGTTGTGAATATCGAATTGTTCTAAATTAAGTATGCTCGACAAGTATCCACACACCCGTCGATGAGACATTTCTTGGATTAACTTCAGTTGCTAGGCTGAGTCGACATATGCATCATAAAAAGTGCTCACCAACCTACATTAATGGCACTGACCACAGTCATTGAAACACCAACGCCCAAGCCACCAAGCAGCATTAATTCTTCCGGGGATTGCGACTCTCGTGTCTCTCAACTTTAGTCTAATGTGTAACGTCGCCTCTGCACTTTTAATTTATTCAATGTGATCCATGAATTATTAGTAAATGTTTAATTTAATCCCTAAACTATATGAAAATGATCGATGTTGTCTTTCCATTAATTAAAGTTTGCAGAATGTGCTGATATGACTCCCAGTCTGTTAAGTTTGAACGATCGATGGATGATAGAAAAGAAAAAAAAGGTCACACGTGAATTATTGTAGTAAAATATTCATTTTAAATTAGGATATAATGATACATGTCATTAAATAATAATGGATCTGTTAATGCCTTATTTTTTCTTCTTGTTTTTTTCCTTTGTGTCATCAGATAACGTCTTATTTTTTGTTTGACCAAATGAAAGAACTATATTAAATATTTATCAATAGTTTAGAGACCACATTGAACAAATTAAATGTTCGGGGATGGCATAGCATATTAAGCCAAAGTTCAAGGATGACATTGTCCATTAAATGATTTTCCTGGCCGCGCAACTTAACATGACCTTTGGAGTACTCTAGTTTTGTTTACTGAAACTATTCGACGAACTGATTAGGTTGAAATGAGACTTATTCTAGCTTGTTAATGTTATTTTCTGCAATGTGTGAATTGGTTAGGAGTATGAGGGTTTGTTTCTTGATTTTGTTCTTTCAATTGGGGGTTCCATGATGTCTTTTCAGTCCACGCTTGTCTAAGGATGTTATGATGAGGAATATTGGTTGATGTGTTTAAATGCCTACTTGCAGTGTATCGCATTAGTTAAGTATAGCGGATTTTAGTATATCTAGCATTACTATGTTGTGCAACGAATTGTCTAGATATATGTTGTCGAGGGTGCCGCTAACATATCCAGGGAACCGCAATATAATGCAGCTGATTCTTCTTCTAGCTCTTGAAGTGATTGGATCTCAATAAAAGGATGTTCGAATGCTCGTCTTTGAATAACTGGAGCGGAAGACTCGTGGTGTTTCTGTCTAATTGCTTTGGAAATACAAGCATTGTAAACTTTGATTGGATGATGTCATGTACTCAACAATGCATGGATCACATCTTGTTGCTTATGTTCTTTAGATGATCGTTTTACTCATCCATCGTAACTAAACCAGGTGTTACAATCCGATGGCGGAGTTTCACTTGAAAAAGAAGAGCACAAACAGGTAGCTGAAGTTGCTCAGGAATTGCAGAAGTACTGTGTGAGCCAGCCGGTGAAGTCGCCTCTTATATTTGGAGGTAATGCACTGATCGACTTACTGTTGATCTGTCATTCATTTCAAGAAAGCGGAACATCGATATGCAAGGTTGTTTCTTTACCTCGCTGGATCATCTTCAATTATTTCCTTGCACCACAGTTTTCTACAGTTCCCGACGATCCTTTCTTTCCTCTCTCTTTGTCATGTTTTCTGATCTCTCTGGACCCTTTTCGGCTTTTCTGATGTCGAAAGACTGGTGATTGACCTGTTTAATCTTGTTGTCAATCTTGGAGCACTGGTTTTCTTTTTAGTTGCTGTCCTGAGTTTTAGAAACCTTCTCTCTGTGATTACATTATCATCTGCTGCGCTTGCAGTAATTTGCATTTGAGATTGTTAGTGCACTACTCTGAGGCACTTGGGTCAGCTTAAAGCCAACTTTGATTGTAGGTGTTCTTGCCATTCTTGCATGGAAACCTCTACTTTTTATCTACCCATCTCATTAGAAACAGAAACGAGGAGAATTGTTGCGTACAGCGAATGCGATGTTATACTGATTTTCCTCAATGAACAGACCCCAATTCAAATCCGTTAGAGTGGAATTAACCTTTTGGTATATAGTCACGATTATCATTCATAGTAATTAACTCGTTACGACTTTGCAGAATGGGACGTCGTCTACTGTTCAAATCCAACATCACCTGGTGGCGGCTATAGGAGTGCACTGGGTCGGGTTTTCTTCAGAACCAAGGAAATGATTCAGGCTCTTGAGGCTCCCGACACTGTGAGGAACAAGGTTGCCTTCTCTGCTTTGAGCCTCATCGACGGAGAGGTCTCATTGAAAGGTTAGCCCGCTAATGATTGCAATTTTTAAGCACTTCAGGAACGGAATAAAACACCCAAATCTCGGGAATAAATGCTACTAGACTGTCAAAAACCGCACCATTTGATGCTCACATTTTGTGTCTTAGAGAAAGCCTGCAGTGATACGACGCGGATTAGCAATTGAACAGAATCTAGCTTGCTGCAATAAAAGCAATGGCTTTCATTAACGAACAAATTTGATACAAGAATCAGTCTTATGGCTCTTGCATGACACGATCCTTTCCCGAGGTCTGCGATGTGTTGCTGTTTGAACGAGTCTTCTATGTTTTCTCTGCATGAATATCCATCAAGCGCGATCTTACGTACCGTATCTGCTCAATAGTCAAAAGTTTGTTTTTGATGTCCTTTGTCTGCAAATCGGTGTAGGTAGTGTACCGAATTGCCATTTGTCCTTCGTCGACATCATTTCTACATTAGATAAGCCACTTGCACTGAGATGTAGTTTTGATTTCACGAGGGAATTTGTGCGCCCGCAACGTTAGCTTGGATGTTCTCGGTGAACTATCTCTTCCTGTGCTGATCTATAGATCTGAGGGTTTTTGACAGCAAATTGCTTGGTATAATTCCATCTGCTTATCGCCGTGCTTCATATCTGGTGTTTTCATGTTCACCCACCGGCGTTATTCGACCCCGTCGAAGCACCGAGGCGCTCTGAGCTAGACTGTGTTTATGCCTAATAGGGAAGTGATCCGATGTGGAATTCCGAACTGACCTGTACCGGTTTGATGCTTGCAGGGAAATTGAAGGCTCTTGATGATAGATGGATTCAAGTCACATTCGAGCCGCCTAAGCTGAAGGTGGGAGAAATGGAGTTCCAGTACGGCGGAGAGAGTGAAGTCAAATTGCAAATCACATACATAGACGAGTCGATCAGGTTGGGCAAGGGATCCCGAGGTTCGCTGTTTGTTTTCCGGCGGCGCCAATGAAATGTCGACTTCGCCGTGACAAGATTCTCGAAAGTTTTGTTGCTCGAGCTCTTCGTCTGACATCCGCAGCAAAACACTTGTGACCATGACCCTAAACCGGTCTCCAATGTGGACTCACCTCGGCATTTCTACTTGGTATCGCAGGAATACGTAGATGCGCATACATGCTGCCTCTAGGAATGGTGAATGAGCCAGCTTCGCCGATGTCGTTTCTTAATAAGTAGACCGAAAGTGTCGTTATTGGTAACAAGCGTCATTTCAGTCTCAACCAATTCAATTGGTAAGATCGATTCCCTAACATTTTTCGTGACATGAACCAACTCTTTTTCGATCATTCGATCTTCTGGTGGCAACATTTATGCTATGTTTGGATATGGAAAGGGAAGAGAAAACGGATAGACAATTGCCAAAAATTTCAAATTTCCCTCTCTCCGCTCCCTCTCACGAAATTTCAATTTTTTTTGAACTTTCCACCTAAATATTTATTCCCCCGCTCTGTCATTTTCCAAACATAGTCTTAAGGCTGCCATTTTTGCACTTGTTCTTTTCGCGCAAAAGAATTTGCATTTAAGTATACCATCTAAAATATTTCGGAATTTATTGAATTATGTATTCAAAATTCATAAATTCTAGTAGTAGTTTAGTCACATGCTCTATGCCGTCGTGTGACACGGTTTTCTATAAAGTTAGAGGTGCATTGATTTCTGTGAATTCAAGGAAATGATTTTGCATGGAAACCATTTTCAAGAAAAGCGATTTAATTCTCCCTCGAATGATAGTGATCCTAATGTTTTTCTTAAGTATAGACTTGGTAATACTATTAAACATAAATCACAAAAAGAATGGAATGGCAATTTCTCCTATGGAAAAAAAGTTTAGTATCTCGTAACAAATTAACAAATTCCAGACAGAGTACATAACAAATATGGGGAAGAACTCGGCTTGAAATTCAGAACGCTCACTGAAAATTACTTTCGCTGCGGTGCGACTTGCTGCGACGCTCCCTGTTGAGTTGACTTGAAGTTCGTTTACACGACTAATCTTGCTTAGGCACCTCAACCTTCTCACCACACCCTAAGCCCGGTCGCCCTAAGACCTTTCTTTGTAGATATTGGTACCCCACAACTTCAAAAAAAGAAGAAGAAGAAGAAAGAAACTCCTGCATCATGGCACGATACTATAATTAAGCACGTTTTTCTATCGTCACACCAGGCGCGAGGTGTGCTCTCCTGTTGGACGATATAGTTGGGCATATGTCGAGATGTCAATTGCGTGCATAAAAGTACTAGTTTTCTAAATTTTTCTCTCCGGTTCTGAAATTAGAGAAAGAATCGAAATGGTATATGCCCGACCTAGTTTGACATTCTAACAAAACATCTTCTGTTCACTCCATAGAATGAATGGCACAATAACTTTTGCTTGACCAACCAAGAATTCCACAAACATTCGAAAGTTTTTGAGGATTTGAAGGTTCGGTATATTGACAAAATCGGCTGTGTCATGTTCCGCGACCTAAACTTTCTTTGCTACGGCTAGCGTTGAACAAGAATTCCAGTGCTGCTACGATTAGTACCTCTGAAATGTGCCGAAGCACTAAACCTTTCTTAACTTGTGAAAATTATGCTTTAAGCCATATAAATCAGTAGTTGCTTCTCGGTGAAGGAGAAGCAACCCGGAAGCCATTGGAATGCAATTAGTTTGACACTACATATAACCAGCAAGTCTTTTGCCATTTTGATCCAATAGACGCCACATTCCTTACACAAATACCTCCCTTAAAGTAATGGTAAGCCCCTACAGTTACAGCAAGCAAAGCATATCCTTATTTCCACTTTATAGCTTTTGGATTACTTGAGTGTAAAAAGGTTTATTCCTGGGATTATAAACTTAGACTATACTAGTTGGCAGGCAGGCTGAGGCTCTAGGGCCACGGATCATTAGGTTTAGTCCCTAGTGATCGAACCATTATTTTAAGGTGACTCTCTCTCTCTGTCTTACGATAGAGTTCATTCCGTCCCTTAACACCGTTATTAAGTTGGAACCTTTACTAAGTTAAGCTGCTGCTCTTCTTAGGCTCGGGAAAGCTATTCAGGTGAAGTTAATTTGCAAGTCTTTAGCTGAATAAAGCTATTACAAAAACGGGCACCTCACTTTTGTTTGGCCCAAAAGCAAAAACAAGGAACTTCAATTCGAATCAAGGCAAAATCTTTCTGAAGAGAAAGCTTTCACACAAAATATAGATATAAAATCGATCCTCCTACAGACTAAACCTCCTTTATTTAAAAAAATGGTTTCTGCTCTAATCTTGCATAGTTCAATGGAGAAACGAGCCTTAAAGGGTACGCATACCGATAAACCCCAAGGAAATTGCCTGTAAAGACACTCCCAAGCAAAGGACCACAATCATAATACAGAACATAGAAGTTGCATCAGTTGCTTTTTTGCATACCATAATCAGAAAAGTTCCATTCAATGGAATTCCTTTCTTCACAGTAACTTGTGTTGTTTCTGACGGATGGTAATCAGTGCGGAGTTTTACTTAGCCAGGCCCAACTTTAGGAATGTCATAGTATTCACTGAGATTCGCCAGGTATTGGTTGAACTCCTGGACCCGATCGCGGTGCGACTTGCTGGCCATCTTCGCCAGCCTTTCCAATTCGATCTTCTCTGTCTGCTGGAGAAACCGCCTCTCTGCTGGCGTCAGGCGGTCTTCATATGCAGAAGCGAGTCTCCTCCCATCATCTTGGCCTTCACCGTTTATTCTCTTGGCATTATCTGCGGACAGCAAAGTATTCCCACCTATCAACCTCCAAAAAAAGAGAAGCCCATGTGAGAACACAGACTAAATAGCGGAGAGGACATAAACTTCACTGGATAAAACAACCCGAATTTACTGTCCACCACCAAGGTGTTAGCAGACAGTAGGAGCAAACAGAAGCCGACAAAGCACAATCTTTGATCAGGCTCACCCGAGGAGGCGATTTTTATCGGCGGTATTGTCGGAAGTAGACACCAAGATATGGCGTCAAACTCACAACTTACGTCTGTACACAAAAGTTCTCCATAGGCATCGAAGCTAGCCCAACAGAGAACACTCAACAGTACAAGATAAGCATGATTGAGTTCCTACAGAAACTTCAACGATGATACCAACTGAAGACAGAAGAGATTAGCTAACCATTACGCAATTCATGTCACCTGGACATCGTCCACATTTATGAAAGAGATGATGAGAACCTCACTATGGAATCAAACAGAATACTATAGGCCTCGTACACATGATTTCGACAAAATGTGCACACAGTGCAGAGTCTGGTAGTTTATTTCAAATCTCCCTGTCCAAGATAATACCACCGCCTTCTAAATTGATCAAATAAGTATGTTATGTAAATTAAAACTGGATGATAATACTACTACTAGTAAAAGGGTTTACAGTGTGATTGCAAGTCATGCGCTTCAGCAAAGTTGAAAGCAGAGCTTTTTAGCATTGATGCAAGGATGAGGATCAGGAGATCAGCTGGTGGAACTGGCCGTATTAAATCAGGGCAGATCACTCCCCAGGCAATATGGCACAATAATAGTTTAACTCGTGAACTCGAGACATCCTAAAACCTACAGCCGCCGAGGCGAGTGGATCCTTCAAGCCGTGGAATGGACACAAAACGAGATGGCCAAGAAGTCCATGTGTCCCAAATAGAAATCTTTGTTCTTTTTTTTATGCGCACGCATCAATTACAGGACTAGTTTGGACCCCTGAGAATGGTAAAGATCACGCACCAATACCCTGCAAAGAATCGAAAAACCGCCTTCAAAGCAGAGACATTTACGTTTCCAGAGCACAGTCAACGAACTTCAACAAGTTCGCAATGGCACTCTTTCAACTTCACCCGTATTCAAACAAACATACGCGACGATTCCCATGCAGCACGTTTGAGCACTTCCTCAAAGATTCAAGAGCCAAAAATCATCATTTCCCAAAGGGTATCACGACATTATTACCGCAGACACGTAATATTTCGAGAAAGACACTAATCCGATATCGAATGACTCAGGCATTGCGCATGAAGAGCCGAGGAGGCAGCGAGCTAACCTTTCGCGGACTCAGAGAGTCGCGGAAGAAGACGACCCACGTGCCTCTTCTTCTTGTTCTTCGCCTTCTTGGAGATCATCCCACCGCCGCAAGCGCCGCCGTGGAGCTTCACGTCCAGGGGCTTCCCCTTCAGCTTCAGCCTCCCCGCCGCCACATTCTCGTACGCCGCCGACATCTCCGCCAATCAAGACCGACCCCAGTTACGAAACAGGAAGAAAGAGAGAGAGAGAGAGAGAGAGAGAGAGAGAGAGAGAGAGAGAGAGAGAGAGAGAACGTTCGCATCCGACAGTTCCATGGATGACATTATATGGAAGAAGCTCCACGAGCGTCCCCGAACTCTCTGGAAAGTGGGGTGGGCGGGGAATTTGTCGGAGAAGCAGCCATCGTTTTGTGCACGGCCCGCTTGTTTTCGGTTCGTTCAGGTGGTCGCTACGCATGAGTGCAAAGCCCATGCGACTCTACTTGCATCATAGGACTTGGTTGAGATTGGGCTGTCGCAGTATCAAGAGATATTTGCTCTACTTTGCCAACACCTGAAATCTATCAAGAAAATTATCAAAAAAAGTCCTAAATCTATTATAATTATGCCGATTTAATTCTAAATTTTTTTTGATACTAATTGAGTCATATACCTTTTGCATTTGTATCAATTCAGCCCATTCGGCTAATTTTAGTTGGCCGGCGCTGACGTAGACAATTTTTAACAATATTGTAATATTTTTTTCAATTTTTTTTATTTTTTTCTTTCCTTTCTCTTTTTTTTTCTCCCTCATTTTGCGACCGGCCAAAGGCGAGGGCTATTGAGGTTGGCCTCACCAGTGGCAGGCAAGGTTGACTTGCCGGCCCTCGCCTCTAGCCGGTCGTCTTGGTTCAGCAACCGGCCATAGAAAGAAGGAAGGAAAAAAAAAGAAAGAGAAAGAAAAAAAAAGGAAAAAGAAAAAAAATAATTAAAAAATTAGAAAAAAATTAAAATATTATTAAAAATTATCTACATTAGCACTGTCAACGCTGGCTAGTCAAAATTGATCGAATGGATTGAATATACACAAATGCAAAATGTTTATGGCTCAATTGGCATAAAAAAAGCTTAACACTGATTTGACACAATTGCAATAAGACTTTTTTAATAATTTTCCCGGAATATATCCTATAGAGTTTTAGAAACACCCTTAAATTTAGAATTTGTTAATTTCCTAGATTTTAGGTACCCTGTACTTTTTTTTTTTTTTTTGTTTTGGCTAAAACAATGCCACAATTCTAATTATTAACGCATACCGTATTCGACGTAAAAGACAAATGCCATTACATTATAAAATACGTGGTCATGTCTAACGGTAACATAATAACAAAGACGCGATAAGATCGAAAGTGAAATAGAAATGACGGATATGTTTCCTCCAACCATTTCGCACATTTAAAGGTGAAAAACTTGTAAAGAAAAGAGAAGATGATGAATAGTTTGGCACGCATGTATATTCACTCAAATGTTGCTCAGGGTATCCTGTATTTTTCTACATGAGAATCCGTATAGCGTTTGGAGTACATTGTACAAGGTAAGTATAGAGTGGGAATTTGGAACCTACCATGTGTTTACCGATTTCAAAATTTTAGAGCCTGAAACCTATTATGCCACTCTCAATATCACCCGAACCTACCCGACCGTGCCGGTTCCGCAGGTTATCTTGTGCACCCTTAATTCCCACACGAGTCAGCTTGATGAAGGATCATCATAAGGAGGACTAAGCGTTACCCAACAACGAATGCTAAATTGCTTGGAGGCTTGCGCATCTCTGTTGGCAAAACTTTAGGGTCATTTTGTTCGGACATTCGAGAGGCTTTCGTGTTCCGGTACAAGCAAATAAGATATGTTTGGAGATCCTCATTTGTCTACTTTCAAATCGATCAAGTTTGTTCAATTGAAATCTTGTAGAGGAAGTAATGCCCCAAATACTCAATGCCGGTTAGGAAATCTGAGGAGCAATCTTTCGTATTTCTATGTGTTACTTATAAAAAAACAATCATTTCCCCTAGATTTTTGAGTCTCAATCATTGTATTGTGTTTCTAAAGTCATTTGAGTTAAGAGTCAACGTTAGTATCGATGGTTTTGTCTACGGAGTATTGGTCTTTGTCTTGGAAGATAGACATCTATTGGGATTTTCCTATGCTTGCAAAGTTGTTCTAAGTTGTATTTATATAATCCCCCTCTAAGGTCATTTGAGGAATAGAGTGTTTTGATGATTGAATTTCAGATTGGACTTATCATCCTATCTTATCCTAGGTCCACCAAAATGTCAATAGACTATATTTCTTTTAGCCATTGAATTGGGGGTTTTTTTTCATATAAAAGACCCATTATAAGGAATTTGGAGGGAGTTCTGCTCTTCATTCCTAATCTATCCAACCTGATCTTCTATTCCTATTTTGGGAAGTGAGAAGCTAATGGTTGTCTTTTGATCTAATGCTAAGGACGAGTCTCAAGCCGTCATCATAGTGGCCGAGTCTTGCTAATTGGAAGATCCATGGGCGTGAATCTTCAGTATATTTGTAACCAAAGTCCCACATTGAATACAAAAGGTCTTGTTGAGTTATTCATGCTAAGTAATAAACACCCACTTAATGGTCACCATCTTTTATGGTAAATTTATATGTTTTGAAAACTCAGTTTGCATCATATGGGTAGGTCCATATGGGTAGGTCGATGTAGGTGATACTACCTCTCCAATTGGTGTGTGTTCTCGTACTGATGAGGGCGGGAGCGATTACTTAGACGGGATGGACCGAGATGGGAGGGAGGTATAACTCCCAGCATGCTTTTATAATGATGGAAGAGGCAAGGATGAATTGAATCATTTCTTGAATATGAGGAGTATTGATGTGCGATATGGGATCAACACTAATGGGAATGTCATTATTTAAATACGGAAGTTTGTAACATTCCAAGGTCCCTCACCGAACGAGAGAGACATTGTTGATGAGTAAGATGATTGTCACCGCCTTGGTGTGCTTCTTTTTCGGGGTTTGACTTACGCGAAATGGGTTAGGTCGTTATGCTATTCCTCTTGAGTGCAATAACAAAATTATGATGAATCATATTAAAACTGATAGCTATTCATGAGTTAGCATCTGTCATTATGCTTATATCTTCTACAAATTAGCATTCATTTCTTCTCCAAGCCACATTTTCTCAATTCTAGGACTGTTCCCGGAGTGTTAATGTAATTATATAGTAGCTTAAATTAACGTAATCTTACGGCCACTATCATCTGATACTAGAAATTGGTAATCGGTCATGTTTTTGTACCATCAGTTGTCATAATATCAGACATAGATCAAAGAGATGGAAAACGATTGTCTTGAGGCTATGAAGATTTGACTATCGTTTATAGGATAGTAATTTTTCTTAGGGGTGATCGGTTCTCGGTTCGGTCCGGTTTTAAGGTGGAACTGGGAACGGGACCGAGAGAACCGGTTCCCAATTTTGGGAACCACGGACCGGACCGGTTGGTTTTAGGACCGGGAATCGGACTGGACCGCCGGTCCGGTCCGTTCCGATCTGGTCTTATGGAACCGATCACTTAGAGTTTAGGTTTTTTTTTTTTGGTTAAACACTGAAGGTTTAGTTCACATTTTACTAATTTTTATCAATGAAGTTCACTTAGGGTTTAATTCACATTTTACTAATTTTTATCAATGAATTTATGATAATGAAGTTCACTTAGAGTTTTGTTCACATTTTATTAATTTTTTTAAAGAAAAAATAACAAAAATATGTATTAAATAGTCGGTCCGGTCCAGTTCTCCCTTGGAATCGAGAACCGGACCAACCGGAAACTGGTTCCGCTTTTAGGAACCAGGAGCTAGACTGATAGTTCTGAGAACCAGACCAAAGCTGTCGGTCCGGTCCGGTCCCAGTTGGGGCAGTCGAAATTGCTCACCCCTAATTTTTCTCATACTTAGCCTTTATTCTTGGATCTCAATTTTATCTCAGATAATCACTTTAGGCCCTATTAAAGTTGTTGTTTGATAGTCTAGCACGAAAGTATAGAAAAACGAAATCTCATGTATTAGCTAGGGAAATTGCATATGCACCTTTTAGTCTCTAGACACCAAGAATCTATCCCATAAAACTCTTATATTACAGAAATTTTCTGATCCACAGGTTCTACAGAATGACAATTGGAGAACATACTCACCTAATTAATTCACCTTATCAAGTTAACGATGTAACTCTAAACATTAAATAACATCAAACTTGAGGAAGAGAAGAAAAGTGTTTCAAAAAACATACGAGATGTGTAGGCTATAGAGATTTTCCAAACTCGGTCTTATTTCACAACTAAAATGATTATGCCCTGACTAACGTTTCGGCAAGTTCATGAACCTTGGTAGGTGTGATTTAAAAGAAAAGTGGTGGCAAAACAGGAAGTGGTTAAAAATGGGAAGTTAATGGAAATGTTGATTGCATCCATTTTTTAAATCTTTTTAATATTTAGTCAATGGGCAATTTGGGAGAGCTATTAAAAATAAGACAAAACTCTCTTTTGACTTATATATATACACTTCTACATGGTACACTAATGGTGTAAAAAAATCATTACACAAGTGGGATTTAGACGCCGATACGTGTACCTTTATTGAATTTGGCAATTAAATTCATTTCATTAATATTTTAGTTTTTTCAATTCATGACTACTTGTGGGAAATCACATTTGGGGTATAACTCATGTAAAATCTCATGTTTGCAAAGAGGGGAAAGTCCCAGTTTCTTCCCCATGAGTTGGAGTTTATGTGTAAAACTAGCTTTTGGTAGTAGCCACGGCAATATAACACGGTCAACGGTTGGCTTGACCGCGTGCCACCTCTAGATTTTCACCAAAAAAACCTCAGCTTGTCGGCCGCCTACTCTTAGCACATTGCTTATTCTGCTTGGATTCTGTAGGTTGTGCACTGTCTGGATGAATCTTGGCCAAACCCATTAGAAGTATTAAGAATTACTTCACTAATCCTTTCGTGGATGACAAATACAGCATTTCAGGCGCTTTGAACGCCGTGGAATTCTTATTAGATGTGACAGCGCTCCTTCGAATTTACCCGGTTAACTAATCCGACGTCACAAGTCTGTTGTGCTCCTTGGGGCGGCCTCGAGGGGAAAAGCTCGAGCGTGGTGATCTGAACTCAGGGCCCGAGCGAAGGGTACAAGCTTGCTTACCACTTGAGCTTTTAGATGCACCGACGAGTTGCATTCATGACAGCATGTGCTTAAAAACTTACATGGCTATTCGATTTCACAATAAGCCGATATCATTCTAATTCAGCGCGTATCTTCGTAGTTTTATGGACGCGGGGTTGCACATGATTCCTGAAATTCTTACAACTCTCTCCCGCGACGGTCTTTTGCAGCTCATGAGGGCTGACTACACAGAAACACGTAGTTTGATCATAAAAGAGGAACAAACTTCAAGCAAGTCCAAGAACAGAATTGGGTGGAAGTTGTCCCTGATGCAACCAAAGAACTAGTCCATAAATGAGAGAATAACTGTAACGCAAGCCCTAATAAAAGAGTTGGTCACTGAAGCAATTAGCTTTCCAAATCGAGGTTAACGAAAGCACGTCCCAACAAATCTTATCACAGTGCGCATTTGCGTGTAGTTGTAGGTCTATCCCTCCTAACACACGTACTTTGCTGTCCTGCAGGAATTAGTACAGGACGAAACGGGTCTTGGTTCATTTCTTGACTCCATCACACAAGACTTGAGAGACATCATCGAAAGGGTCTCCAAAGAGTTAGTGAAAATGACTATATCATATGAACATCGCAGTTTTCCCTTCCCATCACACCTCTTCGTTTTGGGGACTTGTCATTCACACACAGACATATTTCTCTCGAGCACAGAAGTCTGCCTTCAAACCTAACTCCTATGATTTGTATAAATCAAGAGGTTAACACGTAGTAATCTCAAACAAGGGACAATTTTTGTAAACTCGAAATGGAGGAAAGCTAATCATGAAGGAACGTATAGGATACCTACAAAGTTAATTACTTCCCCTCCTAGACATATAGCTACTCTTTGAATACTTTGCATCTGTTCCTGGATTGTAGCATTTTTATTACTCCCAACATCAACTGCGATAGGATGATCCTCTTTTGGGGACAATATAATTCATCACCAACCGTCCTCTAATAAATCCTTTTCTTGCAAATATGAAAGGGTAGTTTTATAATTTGAAAGTCAGGCCCGGAAAAGTCGTAACTAAGAGATCAGAACAGCTGTTTAATCAATATTCCTTTGAAGTGTTAAGCAAGTAGCATGCCAGGCGCTAAATCTTCGATGGCGCAGCCAGGGTTCTTCATTGCTTTTAGACAGTCTAGTTGACAAGCACCCGTAACCACTTCACCGCAAAAAAGTCTACGGAGTCGCCCCGGAAATAATTTTGTAACGAGACTTGTAGGGGAAGGTCTGAGACACATATCGACATATGCTGTCAACGAATCGATCAAAAGTAGATAATATATTAGTCTATTCGATTTTTTCGTGAAGAAGTGTGCAAGCTTAATTTACACAGTTTATAGATTAACAAAATGATTTTGGACTTGGCTTCACAGGGTTTCTTGTGTAACTAGCTAAAGTGACAGCAATTAGCAAAGCAAAAAAGGAAAGACAGAAGAACATAAAGCGGGCAAGAGTACAGTGCAACCTCAATTAGTGCTTGAAATCTTGCTGCATAATATCAGCATCAATAAATCAGTGCATATTTCTGTGTACATTCTACAACAATTGCCATGTTTTCGACCCTCCATTTGGACTTAAAAAAGTGGTGTGCCGGTTTGTAAAATGCAGGCAAGCGACGAGAGAGCTCAATTTGATAAGAACATTTTTGACCAAAGTTCAGGAAAGACAATAATCTTAGACAAGCAAATTCAGAAGATTCAAACTACCCTTGGTATTGGAAATGTTTATACAGAACCCCCAATTGTTCTAACGGTTCTTTTGCCCGATATTTAGCTCCGTACAATTCGACCAGCAGCAATATAAGATGAGAAAATTGAGATTTCCAAAGCACTTACACAATCCGCTCATTTTCTTTAGATGCAGCAAGGGCACAGATCTTTTGGGGAGGGTATCCAGTGTTCTATGTTTTGTTTGGAAAGAATTTGCTTCTCGATTTCATGATAGATAGGTAAACATATATACTTTCTTCCAACAACCTAATTAAATGAAGAAAAGATCAATCCAAGAGATGATAAGTTTTGCAAGAAAATGAAATTCTTCTTATCTAAGGAATAATTGCTAGTAGTTAATTTTTCAGAAGAAATTCAAATATCTCATAATTAGTGTTGTGGCCTTGAAGATGAATCATTCTCATTGTTGCTTTAGATACTTCTGCAAACTATTTTTGGGATCAGTTACTAAGCATAAACAAGAGGCTATTGTGAGTCTCTAAGATTCATGTGTTCAAATTGTAATACCCAAGCTTTCATCACCGCTGCCTGAGTACTCCCATGTGTTATCTCATTGAAAAAACCAATTAAGTTTCGGAAACCAGGTAAACCAGGCTTCTAAAAACGCTACATCGGAGAACGGGTAATGCACGTGTGTACACAAATAACGTCATTTTTTCAAGTGTTTGAAGTGATTGATAAGAAACAATCGATTGCGATGTGGATGGTATCATCGGTGTTTCTTCAACTATTTCTCCTCTCACTGCTCAATAATTCTATGAGAGACCTCCCAATCTTTCCAAAATCATAACTAAACCTACTCTCGAAAGGGATTGGCAGGATCACAGAAGTTGTTACTATCATGTTAAGGTTTCCGACATGGTCTACGTATGAAGCACGTAAATAAAGCAAAGTGAATGGACTCGGAATTAGTTATAACACCAAGTTTTCGGAAAATTGATTGCTTGGAAGGATGATCTCAGTTTATCAGTCTGCATGAAGAAATTAGATTTGTGGTTAGGGTTGGGAAACTGGGGATGCAAACTAGGGCTGAGCTCTTTTTTAATTAACTCCAAACACACATAAATCCAAACTTTTTTCGTATTGTTGCTAGGGATTAATCTTTACATTACTCACTGAAGTAATTAATCATTTCTTATCTTGGAAAATTCACTCTTAATTCTTGCAGATGATGAGCTTCCTGTAATCAACATCACCAGGCAAAAGGAATAAGAAAAATCATTGCGCGAAGCTAACATTTGTGAACTAATGGGAATTAACTGGCTGAAACAATTGCAAATTACGCAAGATGAAGCCATTTTGCTAGTTACTTGAGGTTACGAACTTAGACTAATTTTTAAGCATAAGCGAACTTTGAGGTAACAAGTAATATCAGAAAAATAAATAGTGCACAAATGTCCTGCTCTTGATATGAACTTTTCAAGTTCTCGTTGGGGAGCTATACATATGCTGTTGATCGGCGTTTCAGAGAAGCAAATTGTCGATTGCTTAATCTGCTGGTGATGAAACTTGCTTCCTCTATGACATATCAGTGAGCTTTAATCAGTTGTTTCTAACTTGAGTTGGTTTTCACAAATTTTCTACCTTTGGATGGACAATCAGAAACTGGCTCGTCTTAGCGACACTAAATGGGGTGTGCTATAGCATAATCTTTGTATTAAAGGCGATGCAAATCCAATGAATAATCGGTGCCTTTTCTTTCCCAGTTGATGCAAAAAATGTAACCCTGATGCAACGGGCTTGTTGCTAACAAAAACAGAAGTCGTCTTGAAAACCTAGTGTTAGCTTGGATTGCAGTTATATAACCCAAGATGTAAAAAGTCTTGGGATTTGTTATATTAATTCTTTCTTGGAATAAACCTTAGAAAAAATGAAAAAGTACTCTTAAGAGCTTCAGACTCAAGACGACTACCTAAAGCCATTCAACCGAGTGAAGTCAATCACGTGACAGAAAAATAGCAAAATCTACAGAGAGGCGGCGGGTATTATGCTTGTTCTCAATGACGGAGCTTGACCCAGCGCCGAGCTCCATGAGAGAGAGAGAGAGAGAGAGAGAGAGAGAGAGAGAGAGAGAGAGAGAGAGAGAGAGAGAGAGAGAGAGAGAGAGAGAGAGAGAGAGAGAGAGAGAGAGAGAGAGAGAGAGAGAGAGAGGACAAGGTTTGTGTTTGAAACAGAGGTGGTTGTGATAGCTTTGCTAGTAATAGCAGTCGAGACAAGACGACATTGTCTTGGTGGCAGCGGCAGCAGCGCCGGCGGCGGTGGCGGCGGTGGCGGCCACAACATCAATCTAGTGATAGAGGGAGAGGAGATATAGTTGGTTCGAGTTTAATTAGTTTTGATTAGGTATAGCGAGTCTCACACGCAATGGACATATATGACGCTCGGCATGATAGGAGGATCCTCCTCTAGAGGAGGTTAAGGTCTCCTTTGGCTATGTTTTTTTTTGGTAAGGTAAGAAGTATATTGGCTTTTCTAAACGCAAGTTACAATGAGAGAGCTCGAACAAAAACCTCAAACCTGATGAGACAAAAGGGGTGTCCCGATAGATTAAAGGTGTGTCGACTCAACAAAGCAACAAGAGAGCATCAAAAGGCAAGGACAAGAGATGCGTCCAACTGGGGAAGGAACGAAAAAACCTACAAGGAGATCCCTCATAGTTGGTCAAAAATGGAAGAGGAGAGACCCCAATTTATTTGAATTCTTCTATTGCGGGGGGAGTCTTGAACACGCTTGAAGGTAGCGCCTCTATCCCTTTCATGGGGGGAGCCCGTGACCGAGCACGCAAAAATCCTTTGGCTATGTTTAAATATACTTATATCATTAAATTTCTGAAGAACAGAGAAATCTATCCTTTTAGTGCAAAAGCAACATTTAGACTGCTATGGCCAGAATTAGTTATTTTGAAAACAAAAAAAGAAATGATTGTTTTCCATATAACCAAGCTATCTATTTATCTTCAATTTTTGTAGAAAAACTTAGGGTCAGCTGAATTTATGTCCCTTCCGCTTAATATTGTCGCTCATCTTTTATCTCGATCCTTTCTAATTTCCGAAGGATTAGATTGCGCAGACACCAAAACCAAATCGCTGAGAAACTTGGACAACCAAGACGTGCGCATAATAACTGGGAGAGAAGTAAATATAAAGAGCGATCATGGACTACAACTAGGAGGAGCTCTTCGTAGAGTGGTCTCTCGTGCAATGGACAAGCATGGGACGCGCTATTCGTGGTTAGGGTCAAACAAGAAAACGATAACGATGAAGTTGAATGGAAGAAGGGAGGCCCGAAGATGATGGTACTTGGCTTTTGATTCTTACAAAAGTAGTTTATTCATGTCTTTCCTTTTCACCCTTTCCTTTTGTCTTTGGACCGGATTTCCCTATTATCTCCCATTGACGTAAACTTTCTTCAACCACGTATTTGATTAGTGGGCTATACATACGGACATCGCCCACAACCCACGTGAAAACCTGTGACGACAAATCACATGGAAGCGCGAAAACAAAAGTAACAATCGAGTGAGAAATGGATGCAGAAAGATAGACCTGAACACGGGAGACTTGCATGATTCGACAGTGTGCCTATTACAAGAGGAGAGATCGATGGACGTATTATAAATGGCAATAGGGAGATCCACTCGCACTCACATGTTTTCGAATCCCAATTACAACAAAGATCTTCGCAAGGATGTATCTCATAACGAAAGTGTCTTTCTCTCGACCACAATTCTCATGGACGGCTGTCTCTTGATTTCTCAACATCACTACAGATTGATCTTCGTGTCGGAGCCTAGGCACCTGCCCCAAAGCCGCGGGCGCCCACTTCGTGCGCTGGATATGTAGACACACCCTCTGGACGCCCCTACTCCCTGTTTCTTTCTTGCTTCAGTTTTCGGTCCATTGCCACCTTCTGAATGATACTTGCAGAGATTCGACATGTAAATGGACGGACAGAATACATTTTGATCTTCCGAATCAGACGATGGACATCTAGGGTTGCACAGAATCGTTCATACAGTAAGTTTTGGCACTCGTGGAGCCAGCCCAACTTGTCCTGATTGCTGACGTGATCTTACGTGCAATGAGAGTCTTGGTTAAGTCATCGAGCTCGACCAAGTTGGCTGGCACCAGCGAGTGCTGTCTGTTTTTAATCCAAAACCGGGAGATTTCGTGCACCAGTCCGTATAGTTTACGTGATCTTGTCCCATCTGCATGCTCGAATTATTTCCAATTCCTTCCTTTGTCAATAACACTTTTATCTGTTAAAACCGTTATTAATCCTTCCCACACTGCAAACCCTTGAGCAATTAGGGTTTTAAGGTCTACATTATTAGATGAAAAAACATGAAAATAGTGAAGCATGAACAAGAAGGCTCCTTAAAAAACTCCTTCAAACATCTGTTGGGTGGGCAAGCACTGTCTTACTTCGTATCTCAACTAATTCCTGTATTAATCGCTGGATCTCAATTTTTGATTCTCCAAGCTGTCGCCAACATAGCTAGGGCAACACACGATCAATATATGGAACCAATGCCAAACCATGAAGGCCCGAGCACAGTCATCACATGACTATGGCGGTGAGTTGATCTATAATGGTGGCAGAAACAAACAATAGTTTCTTCGTTGGGATACTATATTTGATATATTTTTTTGTAGCTGTCAAGTGGTATCCTGGATCAGCTGTCACATGCTATAATAAATATTTTGTAACGTGGCTTATGGTACACTACTAAAAAAACATACATGGCATCGCCTTACTGAAGATTAAAACTGGGGGCTAACCAGTGATTGAATTAATTCAATTTGCCATCAAAAGTCATTTCACTTCACTTAGGGCTCATATGACAAAATTGAAAAATAAGTGCTGAAAAAATTTGAATACTGAAGATGAAATGAAAAACTTGTTTGATAAGTAGATAATAAAATTTATTAATTTCTTGTGAAATATGAAATAGTGAGAAACATTGAAAGTTTTAACAATATAATTGGCAAGAGATTTAAATTGGGATAATGACTCAAATGGTTCCTAAATTTTGACCCAATGTGCAATGTGATCCCTAAACTTTTAGTCTTTTCAATTTAATCCCTGAATTTTAGTCCAATGTGAAATGTTGTTCCTAAACTTTTAATTTGTTCAATATGATCTCTAAACTTTTGGTACTTAGGGGTGTGCAAAAGAACAAGTAACCACCTAGACCGCTCGGAACTGGTGGTTCCTAAGGGAACCGGTCCGATTCTCGGCTCCAATTTTTGGAAACCAGTGGGTACAGGTTCGGCTCCCGATTCCAAGTATGGAACCGCTCGCCTGCCCAGCCGGACCGGACCAATAATATAATAATAAATATATTATATTCATTTAATTTTTATTTTTTTCAAAAAAAGAAAAACCCTAAATCTCTAAACTAAACCTAACTCGCTCGATGCTCACAATCTCATATTAAGCCGAGAAACACCATCTTTTGCTTTCACCTCACGCTCACGCTCACTCTCACTCTCTCACTCTTCTCGGTCGATGCTCACCTCACCGTCTTCGACTCTCGATCTATGTCTTCGTCTCTGTCTCCGTCTGCATGTTTCCATCTCCATCCTTGGCCAGTGGCACCAGTTCCATGGAACGAACGGGCAGTTCTCGGTTCTAATTTTTTGGAACCGGTCCTTAGTGGGTGGTTCCTAGTTCTAGGGCGGGAACCGCCCATTCGGACCTTGCTCACCCCTATTGATATTTGTTCAACTTAGTCCCTAAACTATATGAAAATTTTCAAAGTTGTCTTTTCCATTAATTCCAGTTCAGGGACAATAACGAATATTTTCATATAAACCAGAGACTAAATTGAGTATATACCAAAAGTTTATGGACCATATTGAACAAATTAAAAGTTCATAGATCACATTGCACATTGGGTTAAAGTTCAAGGATCACATTGAACGAATTAAAAGTTTAGAGACCATATTACATATTAGGCGAAAGTTCAGGGACCATTTATGTCATTTTTCCATTTAGATATCCATTGGATATTTTATCACTTAAATAATTAATTAAGTCTCCTTCCCAATAACTTATTGCCGTACACGATTTTCAACAAAAAAATGTGTGCAGTTAGATGTAATCAAACTCACTTAATGCCAGTAAGTGTTGAAAAGGTTAATTCATGCTCTTTGTAAGTTAGTAAAAGAAGTGAACATAGGCATATTGCATTTATTTCTATGTCTCATAGGTCACAGGGTCGACCCCTGCGAAAAGCGGGAAAAAAAAGTCATTTGTTCTCTTACGTTAGTGGATTCAATTCAAATTGCTCAAATAATCAAATTTTATAGAATACGATTTGCTAAATGATGCACTGATCCTTAGTGAGGCATATAAGTCGTTATGATCTTTCTCTTTGTTCTGCATTTGGGTAATGCTCTTTCTTATTCATTGTTGTTTACTCTTGCACACTTTTCCCAACTGTGGGCACGACTATCACATTTGCTCCTAATAAGCTCATATCATCCGTTCATTACCAGTCAATAAATCATCATCGTCACTCCTCCATGCAAAATACAGTAACAAAACTATATTATTATCATTACTGTATAGCTACTTTTTTTTTTTGGTCAGCTACTGTATAGCTACTTGACAAGTGGGAAGGTGCATGATTTCGATTACCCTAATAATGTCTCGCTCTCACCATTCGCTTTCACACCGATCAAAGACATTGGTCAGTCCACGTTATCTTGTCCATGACGATCCGAATTAGGTGAGAACTTCATCGACACACCCCTCCTCCTCGTCTTATTCACAGGAGAGAAGCATAAATTTCAAACCTTCTAGTGCATAAATTGCACGTAAGCAAGAGAGAGATAGCCTCCAATTAAAGTCCTATGCGCCCATTGACCACCCCTCTCTCTTCTCTCTTTCCCTTGGTTTGCCCTAGCTTTATCTAAATTGATCTGAAGAAGCATCCAAAAACCCAATCAGGTACTTCATCTTTCCCATGCAAGTAACCTCTTTGCTTTTGTACTTTCCATGACTTAGGCCAGATTTTGATCCGTTACTTCTTACAACATGTTCAAGAAAGGGGAGGAAACCCTAGATTTTTCTTTTTCTCCTTTGTTTTGTTTTTATCTTTCATTTTAATTTTGTTGTAGTTTTTGATGCTCTATAGGTAAGAGTTGAAGCGGAAGTCGTAGCGAAGCGATAAGGAAGGTAAGACATGGAAGAGAAGAAGGAGGATAATCTTCCACCGGGGTTCCGGTTTCATCCCACGGATGAAGAGCTCATCACTTACTATCTGATGAACAAGATATCGGATTCTAATTTCATTGGAAGAGCAATTGCCGACGTGGATCTCAACAAATCTGAGCCTTGGGAGCTCCCAGGTATCCTCTGACTCAAAGCCCTTGCTTATCTATTGTCATCTGATGGTTTCACGCTTCAAGAACGCAACCGTTTCTAAAATTTCATAGTTTCTGTGAGGAATTCTTCTCACTTTGTCATAGACATAGAGAATTTATTTTGTAATTTAGTCATCCGTTCATGATATGAATTCATAGTGTGGAATTTTTCTCACAATGATGCAAGATGGTGATTTTAAGTAATTAAGGAGGGATCCAGAATCCTAAGACCCGACTTAAATTTTTGATTGAGGATCTTGCCCTAGAAATTTTTCATCATGCATAACCAGTTTTCCAGCAGCTAGCCCTTTTTTCATAATGTTTACAGACCATGCTCTTTTATCATCTTGTGCAGTATAACGAAGAGTGAAAAAAAAACCATTAACTAGTATTCTTTTCCCTCATTTTTAATGGTTTCATTACCAGTATACAGAGAAAATCTCCTCCTGTTCATCAAACTGAAATACTGACATCTTTTCTGATGGGATTCTCTCAACCAGCAAAGGCTAAAATGGGGGAGAAAGAGTGGTACTTCTTCAGCCTACGAGATCGGAAATACCCGACTGGGGTGCGAACGAACCGAGCAACCAACACCGGGTACTGGAAAACTACGGGGAAGGACAAGGAGATCTTCAATAGCGTCACCTCCGAGCTGGTCGGCATGAAGAAGACCTTGGTCTTTTACAAAGGGAGAGCCCCCAGAGGAGAGAAAAGCAACTGGGTCATGCACGAGTATCGCATTCACTCGAAATCAGCTTTCCGAACTACCAAGGTAATATCCATTTTCATCACCGAATTAGATCGTGTGTCTCGGAACTACAACCTAAAGAAAATGTTAAAGTCTCAAGTTTGTAACCCTAGATATGTTGAGCCAAAAGAACAAAAAAAGAAAAAAATTTAGCTAGTGAGAACAAACTTGAGATGACTAAACTTCATCCATCTTTCTAAGTGAGCTAGGTTTACATGAATTTTCTTAGATCAGTGTACTCCACTATCTACTATATGTGCATCAAATTTGCCCTCCTATCCAAGTGCTATGTCTTTTATAATCTTCATCTGTGTGCGCAGATCCAACTTTTTCTTCTATTTACATATTCACAAAATATGAAATAGAATAAGATGGAAAAGATGCTAAGAACTAACAATATCAAAATATTTTCCTTTCGTATATTTTGCACACACTCTAATTTTATCAGATGTTAGCAAGTTGGATTCAAATTTCGTTAGATGTGCCACGAATGACCCCTTCTTCAATCTTGGGTTTATCAGGGTCATGGGGATCTAGAAAAAGATTGCAATAATTAACCTCTAGGGTTAATTAAGGATTGAGTACGGAAGGTTATCTGTCGTGTTTATGCATGAGACTAATTATAGGGCTAACATTTTCTTGAGAGCTAAACTTTCATGACTGTAGATCAACCCATTTCAGTCTTTCGACGCGCACCCAATTCCGGAAATAGTAATTGTCACTTGCAGACGTTTCTCTGTATAGAATTGTGCTGCCTATTTTTGAACCTCAAGTTATGTGGGGGCAACAGCTGATGTTGAAAGGTTATCTTGTACATGCATAAGTACATCCACATATGCATGTTTTTATGTACATACATCGCATAAGCAAGTATATCTTGGTCTGAAAAATTCTAAGATATAATTTAAAGTTAGTTAAATATTTTATCGAGTTACGGTTAATGAATTTGAGAAGAACTAGGATGACCCTGCACATCGCACGGACTTAATTTATGAAATTCTTAATAAAACCAAATATCTGCAATCACATCTTGATAAATATATAAGAGCAACTTTGTCCTCGGAAGAACACACCATGATAGTCACTAAAGTACATCTTACTTACTTTTTTGCTTTAAGCCTCTTTGCAAGGAAAACAAGATCGCTAAGTTTAAGAAAGAAAATGTGAACCTAGAAAATCGAAACCAACTACAAATGCGAGATCAATAGTGAAAAGAAAGAGGGAAAAGCTCATGTTGCTACCAACCGAGGAAAAATAGAGTCGGCGATGTTTGCACACAAATTGCATCAAGATATTCATAAGAAAACCTGAGGTTCAATTAACAAATTGAGGAGATGAAGAAAAACGGAAGGATCCCTATTGTTACCTTAAGGTAAAAGCTCACTAGCATTTGGAGAGAGAGAGAGAGAGAGAGAGAGAGAGAGAGAGAGAGAGAGAGAGAGAGAGAGAGAGAGAGAGAGAGAGAGAGAGAGAGAGAGAGAGAGAGAGAGAGAGAGAGAATTTTGCACAAGTCTGTTTGGGGGAGAGAATAACATCATTTACACAGTAATTCATGAGTTTCGTCCTAAGAAGCAAGAATCACAATCACACTAAGTTCGCAAAAATAACGTGTAACGCATCTTGCTATTTGCCAAACATTTTCCACATCATATGCAATGATATCCCACAGGACGAATGGGTGGTTTGCCGCGTCTTCCAGAAGAGTGCCGGTGCGAAGAAGTACCCATCCAGCCAATCTCGGGCCGTCCCTCCCTACAGCCTTGAGATAGGGTCGAGTGTTGTGCCGCCCGCAATGATGCCGCCAGAGAACTTCCAGTTCCTTGGGAGGAACTACATGAACGGGGCTGACCTGGCAGAGATCAACCGGGTCCTGAGGAGCGGGGCTATGGGTGTGAACCAACCGATGCCACCGCAGCTCAACCCCGCGGGCGCCGGGGGGTGCTTCACGATATCTGGGCTGAACTTGAATCTGGGGGGCGCCACCTCGCAGCCGGTCCTGAGGCCGGTGATGCAACCGCCGCCGGGCCCGGCCATGAGCCACCAAGATATGGTCGTTGGCTCAACCATGATGAGCAGCAACACTGCTCTTGTTGGAGATCAAGCAGGTGGGTATGGTGGAGAGATGGCGCATGCAAATATGGGAGGCAATAGGTACATGGGAATGGAGAATTGCATGGAGATGGAAAATTACTGGCCCCCCGCTTATTGAGTAAGACCTGGTTTGTTCAAGAAAAGTTGATCCAAAAACAAAAATGTTAGGGAGGCTGTAGAAGAATTAGGGAGATCCACAATTTTCTCGTCTAGGGTTCAAATGGGCAAGTACATGGACTTACAGGCGGGAAATTGATAAAGGGTCATTAACTATCTTTGTAGTAGTATGATTTGGCAACTTAGCAAGTTATTTGCTAGCGTTTGAACAAGATCAAGGAACGCATCTTGATCATATTTTCCTCTGGTTTCTTTCTTAACTTGGTCTCTTATAAGTAATAAAGCAGTGAAGTGATTCCGATTATGCATGGAAAGCACAGGTATCTTTTGTTTGAATTGAGACTCCGTAGGTACAACTACAAAAGTCACGGAGGAGAAGACGGCTTGTGGAGATATGTTTCCTCTGGCATTCCACAGCGCTATCATTCATCTTTGCATGGATAAATGCATATTTAGGGCTCCTAAACCAAACATTGTCGGCAAAAAATTTGATATATCCCGTAGCAACCCTAATCTCCATAGAAGAGTTGATTTCGATTTAGGTAATATATTGACACTTCTACGGAGATTATAATTGCTTGTGGAGAGATTTTAGTTACACCGATAGTGTTTGGGATAATTGTCGATTTTCTAATAGGGCTTAGATTCTTGTATAGGCAATCCGTAATTTTCTAGAAGATTCAAACCAAAAGTGAGAATATCTCATATTATAATAGAACAGATCAACTGTTACTACCACAAATATTGATGGTTCATAAAGTACAAAGCACTAATTTTGAGGTTTTACAAGCACTAAAATGTGATTAATCCTTCATAATCAACGTGACAAATGCAAGTAGTTTAGAAAAAAAACCTGAAAAATAGTGGCTAGATTTGTATGAATGCGCTGCATAATTCCCTCTGTACGGTGAGATCACAAAAAACCTTCGAAATGTCTTCCTGCAAAAACAAAGCCAGCCGAGTTTATTACGATGTAGAGGATCGTTTTCATCTCTTGTGTTGATGCCAACCTTCATTGATGAGACAAAATCAGCTCAAGGTACTGGCCCTCAGCTGCAGAAAATTAAAATATGAGGTGGAGTCAGGACTTCAACTGAATTATCAAATTCAGGCGGATGGATCCTCGCGTTTGGCAAGAGACTTGTGTGTACCAAATATGGTTGAACTTAAATAGCTGATCTTGACCGAGGTTCATAGCACTTAGCATCCTGGCAGCGCTAAAATCTACAGAGACTTGTGGGAGAATTTCCGGTGTAACAGCATGAAAAGGGAAACTGCCGAGTTTGTTTCTAAATAACTCACTTGTCAACAGATCAGAAGCGAGCATCCGAGGCCATCGGGAAAATGACAACCTCTTCCGGTGGAAGTGTGAACACATTACTATGGATTTTGTGACGGGCCTTCCACAATCGCCTAACAGAAATGATGCGGCGTGGGTGACCACCGATTTGTGTGATAAGGTTGGCAAGAGAAGAGTTTAGAAGGGCCTGAAATAATTCAGCTTACTGTCAAATCAGTTAAGCTTACATGAGAACAATTGCACGAAGCCCAAGTCGACAGAGAAGTCATGCAGATGTTAGGAGGCGAGATTTTGAGTTCAATGTCGGGGACTCGTTGGTTCTTGAAAGCATCTCCGGCGAAGGGAGTCAAAAGATTTGGAACTCCGAGGTAAACTCAGTCCCCGTTTCTTCCTAACCGTTGCCAGAAACGGCTGCTGGTCTTCAGCTTGTGGTCAATGTGGAACTTCAATATCCCACATTGACTTTTCTTTCAAAGTACCAAAAAGCAGATTAGCAAACAACAAGAAACAGAAGCAGAGAAAGCAACCTGAAAACTTATTCTATCACCAATAAATAAGTAGTTGTGGAGAAATGCCGCACAAATTCGTCGGGTAGGGATGCAGTATCACCAACTTTTCGTTTATGGGTTTTCTGGAAAAGCAGAAAGTTCGATGAATTACTGTGAATTGTCTAGCGGGAATCTGGAAAACTTACGAGTATATTTTGGATCACTTGTCGAGTTACCGTTCCGACAGTGTTAGTTTCGCGCGATATGGTTGCCAGGATATGGAGAGATGAGGACGAAATTGTCGAATGAGTATAGATTCCAGACGGCTCACATGGCTAATCTGATATCCAATTGCATGTTCGTTTTTACGTTGGTATCGGCACGAAATTTTCTATGTTCCCTGAGTTTTAAAGAATTTTCATAAGTTTTTGCTCTAACTGGTATTCTCTGGAAATTTCGAAATTAACGAGAAAATATAGTATTTGGAAGTTTGTACATCGTAACATTTCGGGGGGAGTAATTGCACAAGTGTGATAGAAATTTCGGAAGACTTGAGTTTTCCTTCTATATATTAGAAAATAAATAAATAAATATATATCAAATGTTTTTATTCAGCTTCTAAGTATTATTTTCAACATTTAATCCTTTTCTGAGTTTATGGACTATAATTACGTGTTCAAGGGCATTTTCGTAGTTTGATCGAAGTGAGACTCTTTGGTGGGATTTCCTAACCTGGAGAATTTGGATCATTAAGCAATGATATCTTGAGTTGGCCTAGAACACCAAGGGCATATTGGTAATTCTACTTTGGAGTTATCATTTGCGTGCGTTTATGAGGCTGTGAGGAGGATTCTGCTTTTGTAAACACGTGAATTTGTAATGGCTGGATTTCAGGTAAATGGTGTTCAGTCTCTGAGAGGAATTTCTGAAATTGCATATTTACAAGCTATAATTGCTCATGAATATTCAAAAACAATCAGTATTTGTGTTATAAAACTAGTGACTGTGTTAGATCCAATTTTGATGCATAAAATTGGATAGCTTGCAACATATATGCTTTTTGAATGAGTGTTGAGTTATTAAATCTGGATTTTGTTGTTGTCCTAGTTTATTCATCATTTGATATGATTCTGTGTAACAATTATTGCAATAGCACCTCGAGCTCAACATTGCCTGAATTTGTATAAGCACAGTCATGACTATTCCATCCTAGAAATATTTGAGACTCGTTAAATTTATCTTATCTGCTGATAACAAGTGAAAACAACTCGAGGCACTAGAGCCAAAAGCCTCACCCACCTTGTGTATAACTTAAGTAGATGCACTTTCTTACCCTTCTATCGAACTTACCATCGATCGCGTATTATACGAGCAACCAAATAGTTTAAGAACAAAATAATTAGCACCTATAGTTGATCACACCTTTTTTTTTTATGCCTAATTGCTATCGATGGGGATCTATTCACAAGTAGCTCGTTGTACTAAGGGCATCCGTCCGGAATATCCTTGCCATACCAACACCATAGGCCATTTTATGGGTTATCTCTAACAATATTCTATTCATTAACTCAGTAACCTATCATGGTTCACTAGTAATAATGCGATCGCTCTCTACGCTCTCCTCTTTGCAGAAGTGGTAACAACTCCAAGTAGAACTCCATGCAATTGTTAATTGACACAAGCTCGACCGTTTTACTCATATTCCTTTCAATCAAAGCTCTAATTGCCCAATCATGACAACAACATCAAACTTGTGCCTTAATGCAAACGTTTATCTCGAGTAGTCATCCACAACTATTATCATAAATCTAGCACCCTTCTTTGAAAAAAATCGTAGCAACCTCACAAACACTTTACAATCACTATGACTTCTCCTACAGACATATTGAACTACACTTTCCATTGTTTACCCCACTTATAGCATCCGCATACATTCAGCTCATCAAAGATTACTTACACTTAAAACTTTCAGGCTTCTTTTGGTAATGTGCCTCACTGCATATGCCATAATTCTTACTCTTTGTGTGTGATGTCTTTACGACGGAATATCCCCCCTTGGAATTCATTAAAGACCATCGTGCTTTCTTTCTCTCATTATTCCTTGGACACCGTGAACAACCGTCAAGACTTCTTTCTTTGCACTACAAAAAAACAAGACTTTTTCAACGAAAAAAAAATTGTTGGTAATTCGTCATCGCAAATTTTTCCGACAAAAAATTTAAATTTTCATTGGAAAAATTCGTCGGAAAAATTCGTTGGAAAGTTTGTTGGTAATTATTCGTTGGAAAAAACGTGGCAAAATTCGTTGGAAAATATTCGTGGCAAAACGAATTTCCGACGAAAAAAAATTCGTCGGTAATTCGGCGTTGGAAATTTTTGAGACAAAAAATTTTAATTTTTCGTTGGTAAATTCCGACGCAAAAAAAGTCGTTGGAAAATTCATCATTCGTTGGTAATTTCCAACGAAATTAGCAACGAAAAAAATTTGAATTTTCGTTGGTAATTTGTGACGAAAATTAATTCATTGAAAAATTCGTCGCTAATAGTTCGTTGGAAAAAATTGTTGCAAATTATTCGTTGGAAAAGTCGTTGGAAATCCGCGAATTTTTCCGACGAAAAATTTGAAATGTCGTTGGTAATTTCCGACGAAAAAAAAGTTCGTTGGAAATGTCGAATTTTTCCGACAAACAATGTTCGTTGGTAATTTCCAACGAAAAAAAAATTCGTTGGAAATCGCAAATTTTTCCGACAAACAATTTTCGTTGGTAATTTCCAACAAAAAAAAATTCGTTGGTATTTTCCAATGAAAAAAAAATTCGTTGGAAATCGTAAATTTTTCCGACAAACAATTTTCGTTGGTAATTTCCAACGAAAAAAAAATTCGTTGCAAATCCCAAATTTTTCCGACAAACAATTTTCGTTGGTAATTTTTAACGAAAACAAATTTCGTTGGAAAATTTGTTGCAAAATTTGGCAGCAATTATTCATTGAAAAAATTGTTTGAAATTAAATTTTTTTTCCGACCAAAAATTTCAATTTTCGTTGGTGATTTCCGACGAAAACAATATTTGTGGGAAAATTCGTTGCAAAATTTGACGCTAATTATTCGCTGAAAAAATCGTAGGAAATTCGAATTTTTTCCATCAAAAAAATTCAATTTTCATTGGTAATTGGCAACAAAATCTATTCTTGACAAAATTCGTCGCTAAGTTTGCGACGAATTTTGTTTAGCGACAATTTCGATTTTAAATCTAATTATTAGCAATATTAATTTTTTTGGTAAAAAAGCAATATTAATTTCTACAATGCATAAGTTGCAAAGTCTCACCTAATGATATTCAATATTCAATCTCATAATACAAAGAGGCAGATAAGCACTAATGAACATTAGGTCATACATTGAAAACATTGAAATAACGTGGGACAACCATAAAATATTGGCATCTTTGGTACTCGAGAGTGAACTACAAAGGACTAACAACATAATTATCAGCATCATCATCATCACCAATCGCCACATCATTTTGTGCCTCAGCATTATGCCCATCATCAATTGGATTAATATGAGGTAGAGGAGGAACCTCATTGCGATCGATGTCGAGATGTCGCATGACAATTTGCATTTGTTGTTGCATCACCGTTATTTGTTCGTCCTTCTATCCAAGTAAATACTTCATTTCTTCATCCTTTTGTACAAGCAACTGCTTCAATTGGCTCAATTCTTGGGTTATATGCTCCTCATGTCGTGTCCTCCTTGAAACAGCCGCATTGGAGGATGAAGTTGCAGCAGCATTCGTTTTGTACATCCTTGCCAGGGATCCCATCCCAAATATCCTTCCTCCTTTCATCTCACCCGCTGTCTCCACCCATAATGCCATACTGTCAACCGATGGCTCAGACATGGCATGACCATTACCACCACCACCACCACCACCACCACCACCACCACCACCATCAGCATCACCACCATCACCACCACCATCACCACCATCACCACCATCACCACTAGCAGTGCTCATTAAAAGTTCATCATATTTTTCCTATATTAACATTATAGATGGAAATAAAATAAATTGATATATATTACCATAAATATTAAAAAGCATTCATGATTTTTATTCTAATTTCCATAAAGTCTGAACTTTAACCTTACATACCTTAATAGCTTTTTCTCGAGCGCCAGTCCATGTCTTATCTTTTTTTTGGAATGCACGTTCAAATGTAGCTGTAAAAGTGGGTTCCGTCCTCAATTCATCTGCCTACAAAATATAAACATAAATGAGTAATCATTACATTAAATGCACTGACATGTATAAACAGACTTATCATCCTTCTTTTATGCTCCCCGATGCTGATAGAGCCCCCAGCATATGTGGCAGACGCAGATCCATCACTAGAACTAGAAACTCGATTCTTCTTGTTCTGTTCACACCTTTGCCTATGCTTATCAGTTTCCCAAGTTCTCGTAATTTCCGTCCAATTGTCAGTTGTAAAAAAGGTCGGCTTTTCTTTTCTTCTCTTCGCTCTATTTATCACATATCGCATGTGATCACCGATTTTTTTCTTGAAAATTCTTTTAACCTCATCCTCTTCCATTTGATCCCACGTGAACTTACGCTACAATCAAAAGAAAATCAACTGAAAGTTATCCACTAAGGCCACATGTCACATATTCATTATAATGTACCAAATAATTGGTGACAAAATTCATTATTGACCATCAGTATGCTACACCGAACTTAGTTTGTGAAGAAAGACAACACTAACTTTGAACTCGTTCCACCATAAAGTCTTCACTTTTGCGGGAGCGCTGCTAAAAGTAATAAACTGACCCATCCAACAGTTATTGACTATTTTATTCAGTTCCCTCACAACATGCGTAGAGTCGGTGAATCTGAAAAACATGATATAACAATATGGACAATGAGACAATGAAGTATACGGCTAATTCGCAACACGGACAATTTTATTTACATTGATAATTTATATATACGTAAAAATATGAAATACTTACGAATCTCCACACTGGCCAGCCAAGCCCCCCCTCCGGCGGCCAGCCAAGCCGCCTCCCCTCCCCCCCGCTAGCCAAGGCGGCGCCCCCACCCCCCTCCATGGCCAGCCAAGGCCGCCCCCCACCTCCCCGCCGGCGCCCAGCCAAGCCGCCCCCTCCTCCGGGCCAGCCAAGGCTGCGCCCCCTGCTAGCCAAGGCGACGCCCCCACCCCCCTCCGTGGCCAGCCAAGGGCGCCCCCCACCCCCGCCGGCGCCCAGCCAAGCCGCCCCCTCCTCTAGGCCAGCCAAGGCGGCGCCCCCCAGCTCGCCGGCGACCCCCCCGGGCAGCTCGCCGGCAACTCCCCCCCCCCGGCCAGCTCGCCCGCGACCCCCCCACACGGCGAGCTCGCCCGCGACCCCCTCCGGCCCACCTCGGCTGCGACCCACGGCCTCCGGCCATCTCGGCCGCCACCCACCCACCGGCCAACTCCGCCGCGATCCCCCGACCAACTCCACGGCGACCCCCGCCACACCCCTTCACAGCCGCGTCACCATTTTATTGAAGGAATAGTTTAGGGTAGGGTTACCTACTGGGCTCGGTGAAGTCGACGGCGAGGTGGACGGCGAGGATGCCGGCGTCGACGGCCACATCGACGGCGAAGGCAGGAGGACGGCGAAGCTGGCGCTCGAGCTCGAGGAGTGCTTTTGCAAAAACACTCAAGTGTCGGCGAAAATACACTATAAGCAACATTTCCAACGAATTCTTCATTCGTTGGAAAATCTCGTTGGACATTTCCAACGAATTTCAAACATTCGTTGGAAATTTCCAATAAATTTAAAAAAATCGTGGGGATTTTCCAACGAATTTATAATACGTTGGAAATTTCCCACGAATTTCAAATTTGTTGGAAAATTTTTTGAAATTCGTGTAAATTTCCAACGAATTTAAAAAATTCGTTGGAAATTTCCAACGATTTTTGGATATTCGTTGGAAAAATCGTGGGAATTTCCACCGAATTTAAAAAATTGGGGGGATTTTCCAACCAATTATAAAGTCGTTGGAAATGTTCCCACAAATTTTTGAAATTCTTTGGAAAATTTGTCGGAATTTCCACCGAATTTAAAAAAAAATTGTGAGGATTTTCCAACGAAATTTATATTCGTTGGAAATTTCCCACGAATTATAATTTCGTTGGAAATTTACACGAATTTCAAAAATTTTTCCAACAAATTTAAAATTCGTGGGAAATTTCCAACGAATTTAAATTTCGTTGGTGTTGCGACCTAAAAAAATTTTCATCTTTCGGGCTAATGATTATTAAGATTGAACTTAACTCGGGCCCTCCCAAGCCCTACCAATTCGCAACTTAGGGTTTAAGTTCTTAACGTGCAAATGTTTTCATGCTTGGAGTCGCCACTAATCTATTTATGGTAGGTCGATTAGAAACCTAAATAAAACATAGGGAGATATGTTTTATTTCTACGAACCAGAGATTCTAAGCCCGGGGACTTGATTACGCTAGATCTAGCCTAACGCCCTTTCGGTACCTTTTCTTTTCAAAAATGTTTTGGCATACAGTTTTGATCCATTTTAACTTAGTCACTAACATGTGAGGTGTTCATGCGGGTGCGCAAACCACCAATTTAACACCCAGGAAAGCATTAAATAAATTGCAAGCTTAGGAGAACAACTTACCTCGAACCAACGCAAGCATCTGCATTGTTAGCTAGAAAATCACATCAACAACCCTAATATGATTTCTAATTAACACGCAATTCACTCAATTTCTTTTTTTTGGATTTTCGTTTGTTTAAATGTAGGCTAGTCTATATGCAATGACGTGCAAAAATTCACATGCGAATTAATACAACCTAGCATGCAAACTATATGTCATGCGACGACGTGACCTAGTTCTAATGACGGACAAATGATTATTTTTGGTATTTTCTGATGAAATTCGGAATTAAAAATATGCCTAAATTAACATGCAATCTATGACTTCTCCTTTTTTGGTATTTTCTATTAAAATTCGGAATAATAAAAATGCTTAAATTAACATGCAACCTATGATGACTTAATCTACCCTAGAATGACTTATTTTTGGGATTTTTGTTAAAATTTGAAATAATAAATTGCTAAAATTAAGAATGCAATCTATCCTAATCTACCCTAAAGCAATTCATTCTCTTTTTGGGGTTTTCTTGAAAATTTGGAATTAAAAAAATAACGTGAATAATCCGTTAGGATTAAAATAATCCTTAATTTAAACTAGGAAACATGCTACCTTAAGTCCCAATTTAAATTAAATACTTATCTCATCTTTTGGGATATATTCAAAATTCCTAGACATGCAAAATTCTAATTAAATAGCAAAATCGATTTTTTTTAATTTTCTTTTTATTTGAAAAGGAAAGCAATCAAACAAATAAGGATAGCAACCACATTCAAATCAACCACGCGATCCGCCAAATTTGTTTCAAACTCGAATTAGGCACAAAAATCAAACTATCGGTCGTATCTATAGGGTTATAGATATTAACGGATAGTCGATTGTTCAAATTTGGAAAGAAGATAAATTTCATCTTCGTATCCAAATAGTTATGGATAAGATAATGAAATTCCGTATCGCCGCGTATCGTACCTTAGGGATAAAGTCGGATAATCGTCCAAATACGTTGCTAAATTAGGAAATTTTCCTAATTTTGAATATTTAAAAATATTGCGGATATATCGAACATTATCCTAAGATATCTAAATATCCGCATGATAATCACGAAATATTCTAAACATTCAAATTAGGAAACTTAATATGCTGAAAAATATAGGATAATATCCAATTACCTAATTTGCAGATAGTTTCCAAATTTGAATTGTCTCGGGATCGAGCTTGCGGATCGGGAAACCGGCGACGACGACAGCGACACCGGTGTGCTTGGTGCGGCGGTGACTGTTCAGGCAGATTCGGCGGTGCAGCAAAAGGATTGTCGCCCGTTGGAAGTTCTCCTGGAACCAATTTACGTTGCTATGCAAGCCAAAAAGAGATAATTTTTTGCTTGTTCCTCCTCCTTAGCTTTTTCTCTGTTTGGTGGAGACCACTCATGGCATCTTCTTCAATGTGCAGAACGCGCCTTGAATCCCACCTGTAGGAAAAAGCTAAAAACTCCTCTCTCTTGGGTCTGTTGTGATGAAGAGGTCTTCGTGAGTAATGGATATTTGCGGAAAGAGAGCTCCCTCCAGAACGTGCTCTCCTTTTTCTCTCAATTTTTCTCTCTAAAAATTCTGATCTCTAAAATTCTGAGACCCCCTTTTTATATGTAAAACAAAACAGAGCCCCCAAGGAAAGAACGTGATGCAGCTTCCAATTGTGGACGCATTGAAATATATATTTTTATTCTTGTCCTTCTTTTGTTATTTTCTTTCCCTTTCTTTAATTTCGCATGTGACCAAAAGATTTTAATGATATTTTCTCAATATCTCCTAATCCGATGTGCCACACGCGCAATAACGAGTTGGGCCAAATCTTTAATTCACACGGGTTTGATCCAATTAAGCCCATCCGCCACCAGTCCGATGCAAATGCAACTATAAATGCTATGTAATTTAACTTTAATATATTTTTTTAGGGACTAAAATTTAATCCCTAATTTTCTGTGCAGTTAATCACTAAATGGTTAGTCAAAATTTAGATGTCAACAGCTGTCCCTCTTTGAAGGGGAGCTCGAAGAGGTTTCATTCAAAGATAAAATGATACCTAAATTTTGACTATGCAAATGCAATGAGAAAAATTAATCTTTTTGTTGAGTAAATGGGATCTCAATGAGCCCACACCCATTTTCTAATGTGATATGCGGATGCTAATGCTAATGTAAAGATAGAAAACATATCTGTACTTACTTACCTGAAGATTTGGGAAAACAAACTTGGGGTATGGAACAGCTTTTGAAAACCCGCCAAGTATCTGGAATTCCCAATATTATTTGAAAGCTCGAAAATTCCCTTCGGATTTTCGAAATAAGACTTGAAATAAACTTGAAAATTCCCTTCGGATTTTCAGAGAAGATGCTTGAGATGAGATGAGCCGAAAATTCCTTTCGGATTTTCGATAAAAGGTATCGAATAATTTCCTTCAGACTTTCAAGAAAGATTCCCGAAACTACAATCAGGAATTTGAATGGTCTCAAAAATTCCCTTCGGATCTTTGAGAAGATACTTGAAACTCAAACTGCAATCAAATATGAATATGCTCGAAAATTCCCTTCGGATCTTCGAGAAAGATATCTGAAACTGCAATCAGATATGATTAATAGGATTAAAAATTCCCTTCGGATTTCCAGAAATAATACCTGAAACTTCAATAAGATATTTGAATGGGCTCGATGATTCCCTTCGGATATTCGAGAATGATATCTAAAACTGCAATCAAATATGATTAATAAGATCGAAAATTCCCTTCGGATTTTCGGAAATGATACCTGAAACTACAATCAGGTATTTTGAATATTGAAAATATTTTGACGAATTCGAGATAGCAACTCGAGCGTCGGGAATCCTTCAATCTTCGATAAAACATTGCCTGTTGGACATGACTAAAGCAAAACACATATGCATTCATTAAAGAGATTAGCAATCACGGCTATTCTAGAACTCACATTTCAAAATTCATCAATTCAATTGAGATTTATGCATGATGGTTTTACCATATTTGCATTACTAAATTTCCACTGGGGAAAATTATCATTAAGACAATTTTCACTCATAACGTGGATTTCTTAAGAATGCTAAATGAGAGATTTTCAGTTAGAAAGGGCTTTCACTCACTCTCATTCAGAAGGGCTATTTTATGAGAATCACTCCATCTCACCATCATCATGTCGATAAGGGTCCGAGTATTCTCGCAAGCGGTACAACCTTACCAATCTGAGAAGTCTTTGTCAGGACCGTAGTGTCAGTTTGGTCAATGGCTTAACAAAGGGGACTCTTCGAGTCAAGGCTATTGAAAGAAAAATACTCTGCAATTGTCTCCAGGTTTACAAGTCAAGAATCCTGCAAAATGAGATAAAAATAAACTTGCTCGCACTTCTTCGAGCTAAGCTTATAAACATATGAATTCTACGTTAATTCAAGTGCCCTAATCTGAAGAGACTTTGTAAGGAACGTAACGTAGGTTAGGCTCATGGGTTGAGAAATGAATGGATCATTAGGCTCAAAATATGGTGTAATTGGGGTGAATAAGTTGGTGATCATCTTGGCATTGTCACCGGTCTTCTTCTTCGCCAGATATTATCTCCTCGGTAGATGTTCCATTGACTTCAAAAGTTCATCACTTGATTCCTTTGAGACTTGCAGGATTACTGCTCTACTGGGGATGATTTTGATATGTCAAATCCTGACATTTTTCATTGGGCATCGGCCTTGCTTTTACCAGGCACATTGCTTTTTCTTGCCCTTTCTTTTTTTTTTCTTCTTTTTTTTTGTTGGGAATATAAACACTGGCCAGCTATATCTGACTGAATGACTCGCCATTTGAAACCTCAAGGATTCTTGTCTTCCATCGACGCTCCGGATATGCTGTTCGAACAATGATGACTTTTGCCTTGCCTCAGTGTGGGGGGTGATCACCAACTGGGTTTATATGAAATGAAATTACAGGCTCAAGTGGGCTAAGCAATGGATAAAGTGTGTAGGATAGAGAAAGAACCGCTCTTCATCATTCTAAGGCACTTGAATTAATGTTTGAGTTCATTTGCAATAGCAACACTTGAAGATTGATGCAAGTGTGAGCAAGAAAAGTTTTATTCATTTTTCTCACATTACGATGTTGACTTCTCTCCTGTTTACCCCGATGTGGGATGATTCTTGACAGGGGTACTTTGAAAAAAACTTCTCCAAGTGTTTAGGCTCAAAGTTGCAAAATAATGGATAACCTGTATTGTTTAGGATAGAGAAGTGAATTGCCTCTCGTCATTTCGATAGTCGTACCTTTCGCGAGATAACCCTTTACCTTGTGGACATGGAATATTTCACTCATCTCACAAGTGCATGAATAGGGGACGGTGTATAGGATATTGCTTGCCTTTCATCATCCCGACACATCTCATTTAGCATACTCAAGTAATGCCACATCATTAATTAAATTGTCCATTTGGATCATTCTCAATGAACTTGGTGAGTTAAACAGGTAAATTATCATGCAAAACCCTCTTTCGAAAGATATCAGTATTTTGAATACCTATCGGCTTTAGGCATACAAAGGTTCATAATTTAAAAATTTCATTAAATGCATGAGAAACATAACATCCATTTCAAGAATATGTCATCGTTCAACAATATCAAACAAGAAAAGTGCCCTTAGGAATGAGAGTCCTTTGATTGTCCTTATTTGGAAAGGATGGACACATGAACACTCCATCTTTGCTTTTGCCCCTGTATAAGAAAACGTGCATGAATTAGATACTAAGCAAATATGAATTGAGACTCAGAAGATTCCAATTAGAACCACAACATTATCTCTGTCGGATTTGTCAATCCATTATCATCATCAAAGTTCAACATGCCCCTCAGTTCGTCATCCCCTACTATTGAGCACTCATCTTCGCTCTAGCATCATGCCCAAGTAGGTGGTGATCCTTTGCCCCATAGGTTCATCGTCAATAGAACTCGATGTGTCGATTCCTCATCGCAACAAGCTACAGAATTATGCTTTGAGACATGAAGTAAACGAGTTAGACAAACAAAAAGGGTTTATTTGATGCTTTCTTTTGAATTTTTTTTTAAAAAAATAAAATAAAATGCTTGTTATTTTCAAAAAGTCTTTTTTTTAGGGAGCATGAGAAAGCCCAGCCCTCAGAATTTCTCCTTGGATGATATTTTCTTTTCATGGTTGGATATCATCACCGGGCTAGTTTGGTATACTTTAACATGCCCTCAAAATGCAAATAAACTTGTAATTTCATTGAATAGAGTCGAATGAATTACATTATTGGAAGGGAAATGCAAATAATCAAAGCCCTACGAATAAAAATATAAACATGAATTGAAATCCTAGAAAGCAGGAAATCGTAGAAAACACTTAAAATCCTAGAAAGCATGAAAGACTCCTTCGCAGAGGAGTACAGAAATTTCTCTACTCAACAACAGCATCCGCGCTTCCAACATGGTTCGGTAGAGGGTTCCGCTGGACATTTGATTGATCACTGCGGAAAGAGAATGCCTTTGTGTCCAAGAGGTCTTGAATTCTATATTTCAGTACGTAACAATCGTCAGTAGAATGACCGACCTCCCCCATATGATACTCACACTTCTTAGAGGAGTCATAACTAGAGAACCGCTCAGGGTTTGGGCGTTTCGGCTCACTTGAAAGCAAATTTTTCTTTTGGAGGACAGGTAGAACTTTGGATAATGGCCCAGGCAGAGGTGTGAAGTTCCTTTTAGTACCTTGTTGTCGACTAGTGAATTGGCGTCCGCCTTGTTGTTTGCCAGCAAATTACATTGATGGAGCAATGTCACGGCTTTGTTGAGAGTAAGCTACATTCACTTCAGGTTCCGGTTCCTTATCTTTCTTGAGGGTGAATTTCTTAGCGAAGGTAGTCTGCTCAGTGGCCCAACCATCGCGCAGAGCGATCTCGATACGTTCTCCTGCTGGTATCAGCTCAGCTAAAGAATTAAAATTAGACCCAACATTCGATTACAAAACTCGAATGGTAAAGTCTTCATAAAGGTATCGAGCATCTGTAACAGCCCGAATTTTGATGTAATTCTGGGATCAATGAAGTTAACATTATTTCGCATTTCATTTTAGTAAATCTCGCCCAGAGCTGATCACTCTTGGGATACTAACCAATAGGGTATGGCTAATTAGGAAGTAGTACGTGGATCAGGGACTCGATCGCGAATCGGATACCGGTATCGAGAAGTAATGAGAAAATATTTTGAACCAATATGAACCGATCTTAGGAAAGGCAATAGATTGAGTTTGACCAAGGCCAACGATGTGCAATCGGATCGCAGGTGATTCTGCAAGATTGAAAGTACGCGTGGTTAGTCAGTCCTAAGCCTGAACCGTATGATCGTGATTCTCGGGACTAGTGATACTTTCTCATTCTCTCAAACGACGGAACTGTCGTGATTCGGATAATCCTAGGTCGATACGCGTATATTCTAATCAGCCACCCGTTAGTGAGAGATCCTAAAATTTGAAACCGAGCGAATTCAGAAACACCTGATTTGACCCGGAATTGGATATCAATTTTCAACGATTTAAGAGACTAACTTTGGAAATCTGACGTCGTATTTTGCTGGCCACACACATTTGGAGTGTGTAGGATTGAAAACTGGAATTTTGGTTCGGGAATGAAAAATGACAGTTTTGCCCCTCGGGAGGCAGATTTGGGTTCGGGGGCCGTAAGAGGTTATTTCTTGAGACGGACGTCATTTTGGAGTGGCCACGCATGCTAGAAGTCATTTTGGACCAAAACTGGAATTTCGACAAAACTTGAAAAATAATATTATTTTATTCCCGAAACTTCGCAGTCGATTTCCGGGGGCTTAGAAAAAAGAATTTCGCATTTCCGACGCCACATTAGGTTGGCCACGCACCTATGGAACGCGTAGGTGCAAAAATTGAAATTTCACCTCGGGGCCGGAAAAAGGACAGTTTTGCCCCTAGACCGGTTCAGGTTCGAATTTTTGGGTGAAGGTTCGGGATATTTTCAGAAGCTTATCAGCTCAATTATTGGGGCTTTTGACCGTTTTATCCCTCAATTATTAAGGTTGAACAGTTTTGGATCGTTGGATCGAAGAGTAAAATCGTCAAACGCGCGGATCGGCGACACGTGGTGCCCCTAGGCTGCTGTATTTGACCAGACCAGACCACTTTCTCTCTCCTCACTCACTCCCACGGCCAGACCAGCCCACAACAGCTTCTTTTCTCCCTTTTTCTCTCTCGGCAAGCTTGCCGGAGCTTGCCGCCGGCCACCGGAGCGCCGCCGCCGACCGCCGTGCCTCCCCGTCGACCACCACAGCCCCCAGTCGCAGCCTAGCCCTGGTTGGCCCGTTCTTCTCTCCCTTTTCCCTCTTTTTCTCTCTTTTTCTCTCTCTTTTTCTCATTTTCTGTTCTGCAAACAGTACCGCCGGAGCTTTGCCGGAGCTCCGATCGTCGTTCCGTCGACACCCAGGCGTCCAGCTTGTCCATACGTGTCCATCCAACCCCGGCCGTACAGTGTCCGTACGGTTACTGTTCACCGTCCGTACGGGCACTGTTCACCACCATCCCGTTCGGCCGTCGCAGCCGTCACCGGCGTCTCGCCGGCCACCGTTTCCCCTCTGTCTGTACAGTGTCGCCGTGAACAGTACCCCCCGTGAACAGTCCGCCGTGAACAGTGCGCGTGCCGGGAAATCCGCCGCCGGTTTCACTGTTCACCAGTGATCGGCCGCCATTCCCCGTCGCCGTGACGTTGGATTAAGTGAGTAAAATTCCTAAACCCGGATTAGGACTGATAGTGCGTTTTTTCGGACTAGTTTAGGTATTATCGGTACATTCTGGACAGGGTTAGGTATTACCGGTACTGGTTTTGAAGGGAATTGCTGATTTGTTAGTGTCCATAAATCTTGAAGAATTGTATGGGACTTTTAGGAATGATTATTGAGTCCGAATTGAGGAAATGTCGATTTCTCATAGGACTGGGTTTCGTACCGGGGCTAATTAGACCGCGTGAATTGTCGGTCGTGTGGTTAAGATTGCCCAGACTTATTGAATTGAGGTCGATTGACATTGTTTGGGGTCAATTTCATTATTATCATGCCACGTGCTATTATGGAAGAATTAATTGTTGATTGTAAAATATAATTTTGGGCCAATTGAGCACGTGTTGTGATATGGAGTGTTTGAATTTAATTGGCGCTCGTGGTGCATTGCATTGCATAACATGGACACGCATTGTGTATGCCGAGAGTGAGGCATGTGATGAACTTGTGCGAGAATGCGTGTCTGCCATGAGTTGTGTGATCACCTAAAATACCCCGAAGCGTTATACGCTGGGTTCAGATAATAATGAGTTGCGTGATCACCTAAGGACCTTTGGGTCGTGACCTTCGGGTCGATACCGTCCTCATGCACTTTGAAGCAGGACGATGCCCGGTACGTCCGGAAGGCGACCATCCTCATGCACTTTGAAGCAGGCTCTGGTTCGTAAGGAGAACAGTGTTGCGCCTCATGCACTTTGAAGCAGGCTAGAGACACTGGGCCAGATCGGTTGCTGCGCCTCATGCACTTTGAAGCAGGCTAGACGCACCGAGCCGTGAAAAATTGATGACTCGAGTTGTAATAAGAATAATAAATTGGGCAAGTGTGCCAGTGTGGGCCAGTGGGCCTGGAAATGTACAGGACATGTTCACGATATCTGCATGCATGAACATCCATTGACTGGCATGCGAGTATGTGAAACTCGGTTCGTGAGCATGTGATTGGAGTACGTGTGATAATATGTGCCATGTATGAGCCGCGAGTATTATATGTTGATTTATTTAACCTGCAGGGTAAGAGAATGGTTTAATTATTGTGTATTGTGATTTAATTGCTTGTTTCCGGTTAGGAGATTGCATGCTAGCCTAGCCTAGGTTTAGGGGTTAAACTCACTGAGATTCGTCTCACGGTTGTGTAAACCCAAATTTTTCAGATCCCCAGCTTTGAGGAAGGCAGGTGTGCCAAATCATTTTGGGAGGAGCCCCGGCTCGAGATGGTGTTTGACCGCCGTGCCTCGCACCCTCTTTTGATTGGTGGTTGTTGACCCGTTTTGGCTATTATGAATGTATCCGGGGTAGATAAGAATGTATATGTTTTTAATCGTGCTAGGTTTTGATGTTGTGCTATCCTTGGTTGTCATGTATATTAATACGGGTGTATATATATTTATATACGTTGCTTCCGCATGTGTATTATTCTCTGTGTGTTGGGTCGGCGACGCATCCTGGGAGCGTTGCACCATAATCAACCAGAGAGGGATGGTACGCTTCGTGGGGTACGGGGCGTGATATCATCTCTTTCTCAGTTAACTCGGGAATAATTTGCACAGCTAGAGCTCTCCACCTAGTGGCATAGGCCTTGAAGGTTTCGGTCTTTTTCTTCTCGGTGCGAATCAAATCCTTACATGACGGGGCCACGTCAATATTGAATTTGTATTGACGGATGAAGGCATCAGACAAATCCTCCCATGTCTTGAGCGAGTGAATCTTCTTCAAAACGAACCATTGTAAGGGGGGTCCGGTTAAGTTATCTTGGAAAGTGAGGATCATGAGTGGCACATTATTAGCATATGGCGCCATCCTCGACGTGTAGTATTGTAAATGGACCTTAGGACAGGAAAGGCCATCGAACTTATTAAACTCAGGCGCCTTGAACTTCTTAGGGACTTGAACCTTGACAATGTGAGCAAGACCTCGTGGGAGTTGATCATCAAAGCCTTGCACTTGACGGAATTTTTCTTCAAGCTTATCAATGCGCTCAGCCTCGTCACTCTTTGGTGGCTTAAAAGATGTATCGCCCCCATTTGTAATGATCGAATGAGCTTTGTCAGTTAAAGTTGCACCATTCTCAGTCGAGGAAGTGCCAATGGCAACTGTTTTTTCCTTACCTTTTGACTCAACAGGAGGAGAGTCATCGGGCAGTACAATCTCTACACTCGGTTGAGCGGGTGCAGATAGTGTGGAAATGCTTGTCTGTAGGGAAGCAACTTGTTTGGTGAGATTCTCGAGCACATTCAAGACTTGCTTCATCTCGGTTTCAAGGACAGCAACACGAGTCTGCTCATGTTGGTCAGTCATTTTTGCTCTTGAGCGAGTACGGATTGGGAAACGTTGATGGTCCGTAATAACCTAATTTGCAAAAATAGAGCATGGTAAGTATGCGTCCTCAAAACGATCGGTCCATGACTCAGTCTAATCGTCCCTTTTTATTCCCATTTTTCATGACATTTTTCATTATTCCTTGTATTTGTGAAAATGATGGCAAACTTCTTAGGAAATAATGACTTATGACAGAGCTAGGAAAATAATGATAAGAATTGAAAGTAATTTTTTTTTCAAAGCTTTATTTTTTCCTTTTTCTTTCCCTTTGAAAAAAAAATTCAATGATCATTACTTTCAAAAATTACGATCGACTTAGACCTATCATGGACCGACCAAATGTACGGAAAAGTAAGTAAATTGCAAGATAAAGGTTCAGAAAACTTACTTCACCAGGTAGAAAAATGGCAATCACATAGACATGCGCATGAAATGTGAGGTTCGATTTCTACCTAGACTCTGGCTTGCAAAGTGGAGATGCGAGGATTACCGAGCTAAACCAGTCATAGTGGTGGTTAGGCTGGGATTCCCCTGACTCGGGCTTAGTCAAAGAGCCGACCCAGGTTGCGTGGGGTTACAACCGTGGTGGGTACTCAATGACACCATGAAAGAAAATTTCGGGACCGAGGAGGGTGACCCGTATCACATGGTTTTGGTCGGGGTATCCACTATCTCAGTACCATCTTAAACCTATACCACACAAGTCCGGCAGCGGGTAGTGTGTGCGGTGTAGTGTAAATGTAAGGCATGCACAACATGTTATATAAAACAGCGCTTCGTGCATAAATTAAACCATACATCCGAACACTTCCCTGCAAAAAAAGGGTTAACAATCACGCCTCCCCTTATACCTCTCATACTGCAAGAACATTTAACACCTTAAAATGTTAGGGACGTACCTGGGATCCTCTCTGCCAAACAAAAATTATTTTTGAAATGAAAAATTGGCCTAAGTCCACTAAGAGTTTTAACTTAAGTCTCCAGCGGAGTCGCCAAGCTGTCGCGACCTAAAAAAATTTTCATCTTTCGGGCTAATGGATTATTAAGATTGAACTTAACTCGGGCCCTCCCAAGCCCTACCAATTCGCAACTTAGGGTTTAAATTCTTAACGTGCAAATGTTTTCATGCTTGGAGTCACCACTAATCTATTTATGGTAGGTCGATTAGAAATCTAAATAAAACATAGGGAGATATGTTTTATTTCTACGAACTAGAGATTCTAAGCCCGGGGACTTGATTACGCTAGATCTAGCCTAACGCCCTTTCAGTACCTTTTCTTTTCAAAAATGTTTTGGCATATAGTTTGGATCCATTTTAACTTAGTCACTAACATGTGAGGTGTTCATGCGGGTGCGCAAACCACCAATTTAACACCCAGGAAAACATTAAATAAATTACAAGCTTAGGAGAACAACTTACCTCGAACCAACGCAAACATCTGCATTGTTAGCTAGAAAATCATATCAACAACCCTAATATGATTTCTAATTAACACGCAATTCACTCAATTTCTTTTTTTTTGGATTTTCGTTTGTTTAAATGTAGGCTAGTCTATATGCAATGATGTGCAAAAATTCACATGCGAATTAATACAACCTAGCATGCAAACTATATGTCATGCGACGACGTGACCTAATTCTAATGACGGACAAATGATTATTTTTGGTATTTTTTGATGAAATTCGGAATTAAAAATATGCCTAAATTAACATGCAATCTATGACTTCTCCTTTTTTGGTATTTTCTATTAAAATTCGGAATAATAAAAATGCTTAAATTAACATGCAACCTATGATGACTTAATCTACCCTAGAATGACTTATTTTTGGGATTTTTGTTAAAATTCGAAATAATAAATTGCTGAAATTAAGAATGCAATCTATCCTAATCTACCCTAAAGCAATTCATTCTCTTTTTGGGATTTTCTTGAAAATTCGGAATTAAAAAATAACGTGAATAATCCGTTAGGATTAAAATAATCCTTAATTTAAACTAGGAAACATGCCACCTTAAGTCCCAATTTAAATTAAATACTTATCTCATCCTTTGGGATATATTCAAAATTCCTAGACATGCAAAATTTTAATTAAATAGCAAAACAGATTTTTTTTAATTTTCTTTTTATTTGAAAAGGAAAGCAATCAAACAAATAAAGATAGCAACCACATTCAAATCAACCACGCGATCCGCCAAATTTGTTTCAAACTCGGATTAGGCACAAAAATCAAACTATCGGTCGTATCTATAGGGTTATAGATATTAACGGATAGTCGATCGTTCAAATTTGGAAAGCAGATAAATTCCATTATCGTATCCAAATAGTTATGGATAAGATAATGAAATTCCGTATCGCCGCGTATCGTACCTTAGGGATAAGATCAGATAATCATCCAAATACGTTGCTAAATTAGGAAATTTTCCTAATTTTGAATATTTAAAAATATTGCGGATATATCGAACATTATCCTAAGATATCTAAATATCCGCATGATAATCACGAAATATTCTAAACATTCAAATTAGGAAACTTAATATGCTGAAAAATATAGGATAATATCCAATTACCTAATTTGCAGATAGTTCCCAAATTTGAATCGTCTCGGGATCGAGCTTGCGGATCGGGATCGGGAAACCGGCGACGACGACAGCGACACCGGTGTGCTTGGTGCGGCGGTGACTGTTCAGGCAGATTCGGCGGTGCAGCAAAAGGATTGTCGCCCGTTGGAAGTTCTCCTGGAACCAATTTACGTTGCTATGCAAGCCAAAAAGAGATAATTTTTTGCTTGTTCCTCCTCCTTAGCTTTTTCTCTGTTTGGTGGAGACCACTCATGGCATCTTCTTCAATGTGCAGAACGCGCCTTGAATCCCACCTGTAGGAAAAAGCTAAAAACTCCTCTCTCTTGGGTCTGTTGTGATGAAGAGGTCTTCGTGAGTAATGGATATTTGCGGAAAGAGAGCTCCCTCCAGAACGTGCTCTCCTTTTTCTCTCAATTTTTCTCTCTAAAAATTCTGATCTCTAAAATTCTGAGACCCCCTTTTTATATGTAAAACAAAACAGAGCCCCCAAGGAAAGAACGTGATGCAGCTTCCAATTGTGGACGCATTGAAATATATATTTTTATTCTTGTCCTTCTTTTGTTATTTTCTTTCCCTTTCTTTAATTTCGCATGTGACCAAAAGATTTTAATGATATTTTCTCAATATCTCCTAATCCGATGTGCCACACACACAATAACGAGTTGGGCCAAATCTTTAATTCACACGGGCTTGATCCAATTAAGCCCATCCGCCACCAGTCCGATGCAAATGCAACTACTAAATGCTATGTAATTTAACTTTAATATATTTTTTAGGGACTAAAATTTAATCCCTAATTTTCTGTGCAGTTAATCACTAAATGGTTAGTCAAAATTTAGGTGTCAATAGTTGGAAATTCCCACCCAATTAAAATTAGTGGGACATTTACGAAAATTTGAAATTTTTTGAAAAATTGGTGGGAAATTTCCCACGAATTTGAATTCGTTGGAAATTTCCCACCAATTTTTGAACTTCGTTGGAAATTTCGTGGGAATATCCACGGAATTTAAAAAAATTGTGGGGATTTTCCAACGAATTTATAATTCGTTGGAAATTTACACGAATTTGAAACATTTTTCCAACGAATTTAAATTCGTTGGTAATTTTCCCGAATTTGAAAAAATTTTCCAACGAATTTATATTCGTTGGAAATTTCCCACGAATTATAAATTCGTTGGTAATTTTCCCACGAAATTTTTAAATTCGTTGGAAAATGGGTCGGAATTTCCATCGAATTTAAAAAATCGTGTGGATTTTCGAACGAAATTTAAATTCGTTGGAAATTTACACAAATTTGAAAAATTTTTCCAACAAATTTCAAATTCGTGGGAAATTTCCAACAAATTTAGATTTCGTTGGAAATTCCCACCAAATTCAAATTAGTGGGAAATTTTCGAAAATTTGAAATTTTTGGAAAAATTGGTGGGAAATTTCCCACGACAAAATTCATTGGATATTTCCCACCAAATTTCCGACGAAATCGCAATTCGTTGGAAACATTTCTAACGAAATTGTTATTCGTTGGAAACGTTTCCCACGAATTCAGAATTTGTTGGAACTTTTTCCAACGAATTAGGATTCGTTGGAAAGATTTTCCAACGAAATTGCAATTTGTTGGAAACTTTTCCAACGAATTCCGAATTCGTTGCAAAAGTTTCCAACGAATTACGATTTCGTTGGAAACGTTTCCAACGAACTAGTCATTCGTTGGAAACTGTTCCAACGAATTCCGAATTCGTTGGAAGAGTTTCCAATGAATTAGGATTCGTTGGAAACTTTTCCAACGAATTAGCAATTCGTTGCAAAATTTTGCAACGAACTCGGAATTTGTGGGAAACTTTTCCAACGAACTCGGAATTCGTTGGAAACTGTTCCAACGAATTCCGAATTCGTTGGAAAATTTTCCAACGAAATCGCAATTCGTTGGAAACTTTTCCAACGAATTCGGAATTCGTTGCAAAATTCTAATATTTTTCCCGACTATTTTAATTCCATGGCTAAATCTGAGGCTAATTAGCCACGAATTCTAATTATACCATCAACGATGACAACAACAATAACAAAAATTTAAGAGAAAAAAAACACAAGTCGCAATAATAATTGTAATTGCACATAAATAATTAAAAGTCTCAAAACTCATATTCCTCAGCTTCGTCTTCACTTTCATCTTCAGCTTCGTCTTCATCTTCGTCTTCGTCTTCGTCTTCATGCGCATCATCTTCATCATCTGTCTTATAATCAAGTTCTGTACCAGCTTCACAATTTGATTCGCGAATTTCAGTTGGATCCACATCAATCATCGCTCCACTTGGATCTCGTAAAGTTGGAATGGTATATTCATCAGTTTCAATCGTGTGACGAACTTCCTCTTGTTGATATGCTATGTCCTTCTAGTGTTCCTCGATTTTTTTTCCATGCTTTGATTTTACATACAGCCCACCAATCGGCTTTGTCACGTTTCAAACTAGGATACGATGCATAATATACTTGAATTGCTTGTTGTGCTAAGACAAATGGTTCATATTTCCTATATCTTTTCTTGTGATTTATTTCAACCAAATTAAACTTCGTATGCACATTCATTCCTTTGACAGGGTCGAACCACAGGCACTTAAATAACACAACCCGCAAAATTAATGGTCCATGGTACTCTATCTCCACGATTTCATCAAACATCCCATAAAAATCATCTTTAGAACTGACACCATTGGATGACTGAACGCACACACCACTATTCATTGTGGCTTTTCCCATTCCATATGTTCGAGTGTGAAAATTGTACCCGTTTATGAAATATGCTGGCCAAGTTCGTACTCTGGACTTTGGACCCCATGCCAGATGATATAGCATTCCTTGCTCTGTCGCATGATCATGATTACTGTGAACCTAAGGTCACATACGCAATGTCAATAATATATATTTTAATATATGATGTTTAAAAATTTCGAATAACTTGCATTTCGTCCACATACAACTTACATATGTTGTGAACCATGTTGCAAATTGTTCCTTGCACAAACGGTCAAACTTATTTGATGGTAGTCCAAACATTGAATTTTGGAAAATCCTATTAACAAATATCATTTATATATTAGCAAATGTTTGACACACAATTCATATACTTATAAATGTACACTTACTTGAAGTATGGCTCAACTTCTGGACAGTTCAGTAAAATATATGTATGGGCTGCCTGCTTTTCTTCACCTGTTAAGTGTCGAAACTTACTTGCGCCACTTGATCGACCCAAATAATTGAAAATAGAGAATGATTTGCAATTGGGATCAATTGGGCCCTCATCATTTCTTCCTGCTTTCCGCCTCTTGCACTGCACGTGCGGCTCAAAATAGTATGATGCAAATGTTGTCACTTCTTCCACAATATATGCATTACAAATTGAAGCTTCGACACATGCCTTATTCTTTACTTTTTTCTTCAAATGATATAAGAACCTAGTTGCAATAGAAAAAAATTTATCGGAACATAATATATAATGAAGTAATTTCAAATTTATTTAAATAAAAACTTACCTCTCAAATGGATAAATCCATCGAAATTGGACGGGACTTGCAACTTTGGCCTCATAAGGCAAGTGAACTAAGAGATACTCCATTGAATCAAAGAACGATGGAGGAAATATCCTTTCTAAGTTGCAAAGAATAATTGGAATATCTCTCTCTAGTTTCTCCATGTGTGATGCTTTCAACGCTGTTGAGCAAATATCGTGCAGGAAATTACTTAACTCTGTAATGGCGCTCCAAACAAAGTTTGGTAAAAGTTCCTTGAAGGCTATTGGAATTAGTCTTTCCATAAATACGTGACAATCATGACTCTTCAGACCTATCAACTTGCATTCATTCAAATCAACGCATCTCCCTAGATTCGAAGCATATCCATCAGGAAATCGCACTGATTTCAACCATTGACAAACGACCCGTCTCTGCTCCTTGCCCAATGTGTAAACTGCTTTTGGTTTTGGTCCCCTGCTGCTTGCATCCACATCTAGTGTTGGCCGATCGTAAATATCTCTCATATCTTTTCTTGCGTTCAAGTTGTTTTTTGTTTTTCCAGTAACATCCATCACAGTATTTATGACATTATCGAAAACGTTTTTCTCTATGTGCATCAGGTCAAGATTATGATGAATAAGATGCGCCTTCCAATATGGTAGATCCCAAAATATACTGCGTTTTGTCCATTTATGTGTACTTCTGTACCCAATAGTTGTGCCGTGAGGGTTTTCAACAACCGTTGGAAACTCCTGCACTCGCTCCCATATTTGATCACCGGTCAACCTCAATGGTAGATGTGTTCTTTCGATCCTATTCTTGATGAACTCTTTCTTATTCCTTCTGAATGTATGCTTTAGCGGCAAAAATTGCCTATGGCAGTCAAAATAGCTGGCCTTCTTACCATGCTTTAATCTGAATGACTTCGATCTCTCCATACATATCGGACATCCTAAGATCTCAGCTGTACTCCATCCAGATAACATTCCATAAGTTGGAAAGTCATTTATCGTCCAAAAAAGAGCAGCTTTCATTACAAATGTTTGATCGGTAGAAGCATCATACGTAGGGACACCTTCATTCCATAGCAGTTGTAACTCTTCAATCAATGGTTGCATATAAACATCTATCAACTTTTTTCGGATTTTGCGGGCCAGGCACGATCAATGTCAAAAACATATAAGGTGTCTTCATGCACATACCGGATGGAAGATTGTACGGAGTTAAGATAACTGGCCAACATGAATAACTTTTTCCTGATTTCCCAAATGGGGCAAAACCATCAGCACACAGACCTAACTTGATGTTTCTAGGCTCTACAGCAAACTCGGGATATGTTCTATCAAAATGTTTCCATGCCTCTGCATTTGAAGGATGACACATTAGACCCTCTTCTGTTTCATGATTTGCATGCCAAGTCATGTGTCCGGCAGTGGCTTGAGACGCATAAAGCCTTTGTAACCTGGGGATTAAGGGCAAGTAGAATATTTGTTTACATGGTCTACGCTTCTGATTACGACCTTGCCTCCTGTTAATCTTGTACCTAGGTTGGCTGCAGAATTTGCAAGATTCTGCATTTTCATCATCTCTCCAATATAACATACAACCCATGCTACATACATCAATCCTTACAGCTGGAAGACCTAAATTATCCACTAGCTTTTTCATATCGTAAAAATCACTTGGCATGATATTATCACGAGACATAGTTTCCCGCATTACTTCAACAAAAGAGTTGAAGCAATCCACGGACACATTATGCTCAGCCTTGATATTTAACAGTCTTGTTGTCACTGATATTTTCGTGTGATTGTCACAACCTGTCCATAAAGGTTCATCTGCCGTTTTCAACCCTTCCTAGTACTGATTAGATTGAAAAGTTCCATCACACACATTCTCATCAAAACATGTAACTCCTGCTTCTTCCAATTGTGATGCATGACTAGTTCCCACTTGTTCAAGTGCAGGAGTAAAACTAGTACTTGCATGATTCAATTCAGTCTCAAAATTATGGCCGGCTTCATCAAACACCATCCCCTGATATGGGTTCAATTGGTCATAATAACTACATTCTTCCCTCACTAACAATTAGTCGCTTCTTCGATATCCATCATCAGATATAAATGGTTCACCATGGTAAGTCCAATTATAATAGTTTGGCGTAAACCCAAATTTACAAAGATGTTCTCTAACTATGTCAATGTCTTGAAATTTTCCATTACTGCACTTTCTACATGGACACCTTAATTTATTTCCATCCATAAACTCATATTTCTTACTAGCAAAATCCAAAAATACTTCCACCCCGATTCGAAACTCATCGGTCAATCCTTGACGTCCAGGTAAGTTCTTATTATACCTCAAACCCCTGTCTCTTTGCATTGTGTCTGTATAAAAATAAAAAAAATTCTATTGTTTAATAAAATAAATTGTAATTATAAAAAAAAAATCGGCTGTATAATATTAAAAATATCAACTCTATTGTTTAATATTGTTAATTAAAACCATAAAATTCTAACAATTACAATTTTTTTTTACGAAACAATTACTTTCAATTTAACCAAAAAACAAAACAATTACTTTCAACATGAAATTCGTTGGAATTTCCCTCGAATTATTGAAATTCGTTGGAATTTCGTGGCAATTTACACCGAATTTCCAAAATTCATGAGGATTTTCCAACGAATTTAAATTCATTGGAAATTTTCCACGAATTTTTTCAATTTGTTGGAAATTTCGCGGGAATTTCAGCTGAATTTAAAAAAATCGTGGGGATTTTCCAACGAATATAAAATTTGTTGGACATTTCCCACGAATTTTAGAAATTCGTAGGAATTTCGTTGAAAGTTAAACCGAAAAAAATCGTCGCTAAATTTTCCAACGAATTTTAAATTCGTTAGAAAGTTCCCATGAAATTTTCAAATTCGTTGGAATTTTTGTTGGGAATTTACACCGAATTTCAAAAAAATCGTGGGGATTTTCCAACGAAGTTAAAATTCGTTGGCAATTTCCCACGAATTTTTGACCAAAAAAATTTTAACCAAAAAAACAATTACTTTCAACTTAACAAAAAAAAATTACTTTCAACTTGAAAAAAATGAAAAAATAACCATGTCAAGAAAACTTACCAAGTATTTGACTGTAACTTTTGTAGTAGAAAGTTGTCTATTTCATGAGAATTTCAACGTTCACTTGGATTGCGAAACCTTCAAATAGACACGTACCTAAAATAAAAACAAATTACTTAAAATTCATTTTTCAATTATCTTTTATTTTTTTCTCTTTCTTTTTATTATCTTTTTTTTTTCCATTTCTTCTTGGCCTGTCGCCGGTCTGGTGACAGCCAGCCCGCCGGTTCGGCGACGGCTAGCCCGCCGGTCCGGCGACCGGCGAGCTCGCTTGGGCAAGCTGGAGCTTGCCGGCGATGAGCCTGGCCCTCACCGGTAAGGGCGGAGCTCGCCCACGGCTTGGCTGGCCCTCGCCGGCACCGGCGAGGGCCGAGCTCGCCATGGCCGGAGAGCTCCAGCTAGGCCACGGCTTGGCTGGCCCTCGCTGGCACCGGCGAGGGCCGAGCTCGCCATGGCCGGCGAGCTCGAGCTCGCCTACGGCTTGGTGCCGGCGAGGGCCGAGCTCGCCCAGACGCTCGAGCTTGCCGGTGCCGGCGAGGGCTAGCCTCGCCGCCGGCTGGGGCCTACGAGGGCTAGCCTCGCCGCCGGCTGGGGCCGAGCTAAAAAAAAATTCGTTCTCGCCGGCCATGGCGAGCTCGACCGGCGGCCATGGCCAGGCCATCGGACCTCGCCCCATGGCCGGTGAACGGCCAAACCAGTCAAAAAGGGAAAAAAAAAATTTCAATATCACCAACAAATACAAATCCAGCGATCAATAAATTTGCGACGAACCGTTTTCGTCGCCAATTATTCATGAAATTAGCCACAACACTTACCGGCGAAAAAGCTTTACCGAGATTGATTTGCGCGTGCACCGATAAGTAATTTCAGAGAAATGAAAGAGAGAGACTGAGAGAAAACAGCGAGGGGATAAGAGGAATCAGTCGAGAGAGAAATTGGGGGGGGGGGGAGGGGGACGGATATAAAAAAAAACCATTTTTCGTGTCATAAATTTGCCACGAATAAAATTCGTTGGAAATTTCCGACGAAAAATTTTTCGTTAGCAAAATTCTTCGGAAATTTCCAACGAAAAATTTATCGTTGCAAAATTTCGTCGGAATTTTCCGACGAAAAGTATTTCGTCGCCAAAGTTCGTCGGAAATTTCCGACGACAAAATTTCGTCGGAAAAGTCGTCGGAAATTTCCGACAAAAAATATTTCATTGTAAAATTCATCGGAAATTTGCGACGAAAAATATTTTGTTGGAAAATTTCATCGGAAATTTGCGACGATATTTTTTCATGGAAAATTTCGTCGGAAATTAGCGACGAATAATATGTCGTTGGAAATTTTCGTCGGAAATTTCCAACGAAAAAATTTTGTCGCAAAATTCGTCGGAAATTTGTGACGAAAGTCTTTTTGTCGCAAATTTCTGACGAAATTTTTTTTCGTTGGAAATGTCGTCGCAAATTTCCAACGAAAATTTTTTCGTCGGAAAGTTCCGATTTTTTTGTAGTGTTGGATTAATCCAACAGCCAGCTGAATTCAAGATATTTAAGGAAATCAAATTCTTCTTCAACTCTATAATGTACCTAACCCCAATCCATGTCCTTAGTATCCTATTATGAATTCTGATTTTGACATCCCAGACACTCATAACATCGCATTGATTGTTAGACCCCAATTGCACTCTATCACCATTCATGCATTGATAAGGAGCAAATCGGGTCCCATTAGGTACAATGTGAAACGAACAATCAAAATCCATAAAACATCTGTCAAACGATGAATCCTCGATCATAGACAAGACATAATTTGCACATTTGAATTACTAACAGCAACATGTAACGTCATTTGCGGGCTCAACTCTAATTCCATTACCCTTCTCGTTTTCCAACTTAAGGTGATTCCTTCTATGATGGATTCTCTTCCCACTATGTCAACAGACAGCATCACTAGTCCTAGATCGAATGCTCTTGTGCAAGGTATTGCTATTTATGCTACCACAAATACTAGTCATCTCATCTGCCTTCACTTACTCAACTAGCAGGCGCAACCAGAATTTCTCATATACGAATATCCTCATTCAGAATCAATTTATGAATTTCATCGTAAGTCAATTTTCTTGATCCTGAATAACTACTAATTCTGCAAGAGTAATATTTCTAAATTTTAGGCAAAGAGGATTGTAGAATCAAAGTCATGTATCTCATCATCAAAATCAATCTAATCAAACTTAATTGATTTATGATCATATTGAATTCATTAATATGCCATAAAAACGAAGCACCTTTGCCATCTTTAGGTGAAATAGTCATTGTATCAAACAGATTTTGTTGATCGTATAGGGCTTCTCATCCATGTTCGACGGGGCAATCATCAGACCTGCTGTGATTTTCTCATTCATAATGTTAAACGTGATATTCTGTGATAAACAACATTCTACACTTGTGTAACAGCCCGAATTTTGATGTAATTCTGGGATCAATGAAGTCGACATTCTTTCGCATTTCATTTTAGTAAATCTCGCCCAGAGCTGATTACTCTTGGGATACTGACCAATAGGGCATGGCATTAGGAAGTGGAACGTGGATCAAGGACCCAAATCACAAGTCGAATCTCGATCTCGAGAGGTAATAAGAAAATATTTTGAACCAATATGAACCGATCTTAGGAAAGGCAACGGATTGGATTTAACCAAGGCCAACGACGTGCAATCGGATCGCAGGTGATTCTGCAAGACCGAAAGTACGCGTGGTTAGTCAATCCTAAGCCTGAACTGTATGATCGTGATTCTTGGGACTAGCGATAGATTCTCATTCCCTCAAAGGACGGAATAGTCGTGATTCGGATAATCCTAGGTCAATACGCGTATATTCTAATTAGCCACCCGTTAGTGAGAGATCATAAAATTGGAAACCGAGCGAATTCTGAAACACCTGATTTGACCCGGAATTGGATATCAATTTTCAACGGCTTAAGAGACTAACTTTGGAATTCTGACGTCATTCTACGCTGACCACACACCTTTGGAGTGTGTAGGGTTGAAAACTGAAGTTTCGGTCCGGGAATGAAAAATGACAGTTTTGCCCCTCGGGAGGCCGATTTGGGTTCGGGGGCCGTAAGAGGTTATTTCTCGAGACGGACATCATTTTGGAGTGGCCACGCATACCAGGAGTCATTTTGGACAAAAACAGGAATTTCGACAAAAATTGGAAAATAATATTATTTTATTCCCGGAACTTCGCAGTCGATTTCCGGGGGCTTAGAAAATGAATTTCGAGATTCCGACGCCATATTAGGTTGGCCACTCATATATGGAACGCGTGGGTGCGAAAATTGGAATTTCGCCCCGGGGCCGGAAAAAGGACAGTTTCGCCCCTAACCCGGTTTAGGTCCGAATTTCGAGGTAAATATTTGTGATATTTTCAGAGGCCTATCAGCTCAATTATTGGCCATTTGACTGAATTGCCCCTAAATTATTAAGGTTGAACGGTTTTGGATCGTCGGATCGAAGGGTAAAATGGGAAAACGCGCGGATCGGCGACACGTGGCACCCCCGAGCTGACATCTTTGACCACCTTGGACCTTATCTTCTCTCTCCTTCCCATTGCTGATCAGATCAGCTTCTCTCTCCTCTCCCTCTCTCCCGAATTCCTCTCTTTCTCTCTCTACCTCTCGGCCAAAGCTTGGCCGAAGCTCCTCCGGCCACCGTACGCCGGCACCGGCGGCGCTGCTGCTCCCCCACGTCCCCACCAGACCTCAGCTGCAGTCCCGAGCCAGCCCAGCCTCCTTTTCCCCTCTCTCTCTACCCGTTTTCTCTCTCTCTTTCTCTCTCTAGTTTTCTGTTTTGGACGCCTGGGGCTTCGCCGGAGCTCGGCCGGCCAAACCGTCACCACAGGGCCGTCCCCCGTCGCCATACGACCTCAACCATCCCCGTCCGTACAGTGTCCGTACGGAATCATTGTTCACGTCCGTACGGTCTCGCCGGGAACCGGGCACCGGAAACACTGTTCACCAGTGTTTGGCCGCCGTTCCTACGTCGTCGTGGGCCTAGAAAATCATGAGTATAATTCCTAAACCATCTTTAGGACTATCTGTACATTTTTCTAGACCGGCTTAGGTGTTTCCGGTGCATTCGGGATAGGGTTAGGCATTACCGGTACTAGTTTTGAATTGAAATGCTGAATGGTATGTGTCCATAAATCTTATGTGATTTAATGGGACTCTCAGGAATATTCATTAAGTCCGAGTTAAGGAAATGTCGATTTTCCTAGGACTAGATTTCGTACCAGGGCTAATTAGACCGCGATAATGGCTAATTGCATGGTTGAGATTGCCCAAATTGATTGACTTGGTGTTGATTGACATTGTTTGGGGCCAATCTCGATGTTGCCGTGTCAAATGTGTCACGTGCGAATTAATTGAATTTATTGAGGATTATAAAACGTGATTATTGGGCCACATGGTATTAATTGACCGATTAAGCACTGTGCGTTAATCTAGATTGGGTTAAGTGCTTGTACATAATTGATGCTCATGACATATTGCCTGGCCACGCATTCGTATGTTGAGAATGAGGCTTTGATTAATGTTGTACGGAAATGCGTGCCTGACATGAGCATGTGATCACCATAATTTCCCAATGCGATTACGCTGGGTTCAGATAAAAATTGGCCGTGTGCCGTGTGATCACAATTAAGGTCTTCGGATCGTGGCCTTCGGGTCGTTCCCGGTTCGTCCAGAAGACGGCATTGACCGTGAGGAGATCGGTGTTGCGCCTAGAGCTTTCGACGCGGGCTGAAGACACTGGGCCAAGAACGCTATATGCAGGCCGTGAAGTGTAGAATTGATCTTCAGATCGTGGCCTTCGGGTCGGGCCTTCGGGTGGTGGTCTTCGGATCGGGTCTTTGGATCGTGGCCTTCGGGTCGAGCCTTCAGGTCGAACATAAAATTGAAAATGAATGCCGAGTTAATGTGCCGTGTGATTTAAATTGAGATTTGGCACGTGTATGGCATCTTCAATTATATGATTGCATTAATTGTTACATTGATGCACATTATTCGGTGCATGACTTGGAATTGAGCACGTTGATTTATGAGCACGAATGTGGCATTCGAGTGATGAAATATGCCACGTGTTTGTCATGACTATATGTTATTAAATTGTCTAACCTGCAGGGTCCGTGTAATCGTAGGTCTGGGCCCGAGGGCCTAGGCCATTGTATGTGATATGTTGTTTGTGGTCAGGAGAATTGTACGTTAGCCTAACCTAGGTTTAGGGGTTGTATTCACTGAGATGTGTTCTCATTGGTGTTTAAACCAAACATTTCAGACCCCCGTCCTTGAGAAATGCCGCAGCCGCCACCACTTTTTGGGATACCGACACAGATAGAGAGGTTCACAAGTGTTTTTCCTTCGGGAAATGGAGAGGCCTACATAAGGTATCGGTCCGTGGTTTCTGTAGATGTGGGAGAGCCCGTTGAACAAAAGCAAGAGTATATCGCCTGGTGTATTGGGGATGATCAGGGGAACATAGGTAGGCCCCTTAGGTCTTTCGATGCACCTTTAGATGAGAATGGCTTGATGATGCTTATCATTGCTGATGGCGAGGTGATCAACCCCGATGACGAACCGATAGGGGAAGCCTACAATCACGAGGTAGACAATGAACCCCAGGTGGTAGCTGAAGATTAAGATGATTGGTTGGATGACGACGAGCTACCCGATGCCATGGACGTTGACGATGTAGAGAATGGAGAAGTCGCGGAAGTAGATAGTGACGAGGAGCTTGGGTGGTATCTTGATCCAGAGATAGAATTGGATTCTGAGGAGGAAAGAGCGCCAGCCGTTGATATAGACTCGGAGGAGTCCGAACCTCAGGCTAGCTCTCAGGAGGAGTCCGAGACGCAGGAGAGTTCATAGCACGATTCCTCAGGATCCGATCCTGACTGGATGCCTTAGCTCCTGTCCTAACCCCTAACCTTCAGTTGACTCTTTTTGGAAGGCCATCTTACCTTAGTTAGTAACTAACCGAACCCTCTGACGCAGTCAAAGCCCCTTTTTTGTTGTAATGGCTGCAGTGTGTCGGCTTTTGATGTAATTTGGTGTGGCGTGTTGTAGGCTGAACCTGTTGTAAGTATGTATATATATGCTAGTTGTAAACATTTTCAAGGATGTAAATGTTTTTATGGTAATGTAATAAGTTTGTTTATCTTGTTTTGTGCTATCCATGGTTGTCATTATATTTGTACGGGTGTATATATAGAAATTTGTATATACGTGTCTTCCGCATGTGTTTTGTTCTCTGATGGTTGGGTCGACAATGCAATTCTGGGAGCGTTGCACATCGAACGACCAAGGGCGATGATTATAAACCGAGTAGGTCGGGGCGTGACATCCTCTGTTTTATTGGTATTAGAGCAAGGTCAGCTCGGTCCATTTCGGTCGAAACTTAGAATGATAAGGAGCGATAAGACCATGGGTAGCCCTTAGGGTGACCTTGTGTGCTAAGTACATCTCCTGACCGTTTGTGTTTGATTGATTGTTATGTGACCCGTAAGTGCAGGTGCGGCAGGACTCAAGGTAAGTATGTGAATCCCTTGGGTGATGAGTTGGCTAGTCTTCATTAAGCCGCATGCTGATTGTTTGATTGTTGTTGATACCTGCCTAGGACTTAGACTAGGTTAGATTGATTTAAGTCTTTAATTCCTCGGTGGAATTATAGCAGGTAGTTGAGTGGAGTAGCCGAGTCTGTGAGAATGAGTCGAAGGAGAGGAAAGGAACCTCAGGGCCAGTCAAATGAAGGGGTGCGTGAAGCTAGAGATCCGAGGTTTGACGACGTTATGGATACCCTTCGAGAAATGGGGCATATATTTGGTCTACAGGCCTAGGAAAGAGCTGCAGCTTACGCCCAAGCTGCTGAAGCCGCTCAAGTTGCGGGCAATGAAGATAATCCCGCCCGTCAAGGTCAAGGGCAACCGACAATAGTTAGACAAATGCCTCAGTTAGTAGAACAGTTTTTGAAGATGAAACCGCCGAAGTTTAATGGGAAAGGTGACCCCAAAACGGCCCCAGATTGGATTGACGAGTTGGAAAAGGCATTCGAGGTGCTAGGATGTACGGATGCCAAGAAGGTTGCATTAGCTGCTTATCAGCTACAGAGCGGGGCTAATGACTGGTGGAAGGCCACCAAGGGAAAGGTATTTCCGGCAGACACCGAATTAACTTGGGCGGTATTTGTTGAGAATTTTTATGAGAAGTATTTCTCTGAGAATGTCCAAGAAAGGAAATTGATGGAGTTTATGCGGTTGTGTCAGGGCCAGATGACCGTAGATCAGTATGAAGCTGAATTTGCTAGATTGGCTAAGTTTGCACCGACCCTGGTTAAGAACCCCCGAGATAAAGCCAGGAGATTCCGGGATGGTCTGGGACCGGATCTTCGCAGTCAAATTTTGTCGCTTAATATCAAGGATTTTGATGACATGTATGAACGGGTGCAGATTATAGAAAGAGATCAGCAAGAAAGAGCAGTTTGTTACATTGGTTGGTTTAGAGCCTATGTTGCTTGAGACTATGCTTTGTGTGTCGACGCCTATGAATGATAAGATGTTAGTCTCTTTTGGATGTCCCAACTGTAAGATTGTGATTGGGGACAGAGAAGAAAGCATCGACTTGGCAGTGTTAGCCATGTTCGATTTTGATGTGATAGTTGGAATGGATTGGCTAGTGAGCCAGAAGGCCATTATGGATTGCGACAGTAGGACGATCCAATTTAATCCAATTGGACGTCCAAGATTTGAGTTTCAAGGAAACCGAGGAGGAACCTCGATTCCTTGGATTTCCTCGCTCGAAATGACAGAAATGTTGGATGACGGATGTGAAGGATACTTAGTGAATGTTGTGGATCCAATAATGGTGGAACCTAAGTTGGAAGAGATACTAGTAGTGTGCAATTTTCCCGAAGTTTTTCCTGAGGAATTGCCTAGTTTACCGCCAGAGCGTGAAGTAGAATTCATGATAGAATTGGCACCAGGAACTGAGCCGATTTCGAAGGCGCCGTACCGAATGTCATTGATGGAATTGAAAGAATTGAAAGTCCAGATGCAGGAATTACTGGATAAAGGTTTCATTCGTCCTAGTGTGCCTCCATGGGGAGCACCAGTCCTGTTTGTAAGGAAAAAGGACGGGACTTTGAGGTTATGCATTGATTACCGGTAGTTAAATCAAGTAACGATTAAGAATAAGTATCCATTGCCGAGGATCGATGATTTATTTGATCAGTTACAGGGAGTATCAATGTTTTCCAAGATTGATTTGAGGATAAGATACCATCAGTTGAGAATATGGAAAGAGGATATACCTAAGACCGCATTTAGGACGCGGTATGGGCATTATGAGTTTACAGTGATGCCCTTTGGATTAACAAATGCGCCTGCAGCTTTCATGGATTTAATGAACAGGGTGTTCAAGGAGTTTCTGGACAGATTTTGTCATAGTGTTTATTGATGACATCTTGGTGTATTCAAAGAGTCCAGAAGAACATGAGATGCATTTGGCTGAAGTACTACGGACTTTGAGAGAACACGCACTCTTTGCCAAGTTTAGCAAGTGTGAATTTTGGTTAAGTAGAGTGGCATTTCTTGGACACATAGTATCAGGAGACGGAATTTCAGTAGACCCAGCGAAGATTGAAGCAGTGATGAAATGGCCAAGGCCGACCTTGGTAACAGAAATCCGAAGTTTCTTACGATTGGCTGGCTATTATCGACGTTTTGTAGAAGGGTTCTCATCTATAGCCATGCCGATGACGCGATTGCTCAAGAAGGAATCTAAGTTCGAATGGGATGATAAGTGTGAGAAGAGTTTTCAGGAGTTGAAACATATGTTAACAACTGCTCCAATGTTAACCATTCCATCCGGACCAGGAGGATTTGAAGTTTATAGCGATGCGTCATTAAGAGGGCTTGGATGTGTTTTAATGCAACACGGGAGAGTAGTTGCATATGCGTCACGTCAGTTAAGACCACATGAACTGAACTACCCGACACACGATTTGGAGTTGGCAGCGATCGTGTTTGCTTTGAAGATTTGGAGGCACTACTTGTGCGGAGAAAAATTTCAGATTTATACAGACCATCAAAGCCTCAAGTATCTGTTTTCGCAAAAAGAATTGAATATGAGGTAGCGTAGATGGATGGAGCTTTTGAAAGATTATGATTGCGATATCATGTATCATCCTGGGAAAGCGAATCGAGTCGCAGATGCATTGAGTCGCAAATCAAGTATGGCGTATACGATGGTCAGAAAGTGGACCTTATTGGAAAAGCTCTGGGATTCAGAGTTTTAAATTTGAAATGAGTCAGATGTCTAGCCTGATGGCCGCGTTGAGAATTGAGCCAGAGATTCAAGCAAGGATTAAGACACTTCAACCTACGGACCCAAAGATTTAAAAGATTGTTGAGATGGATGCCGCCATGAGAAAACCGGAATTTCAAGTAAGTGAAGATGGAGTTCTAAGGTTTCAAGGGCGACTATGTGTGCCTGATGATTTGGAGCTTAAGGAAGAGATTTTAAGAGAGGCACATCGTAGTGGCTACAGTATCCACCCAAGCAGTACGAAGATGTATCAGAATTTAAGGCAACATTATTGGTGGAATGGATTAAAGAAGGATGTAGCCAAGTGCCTAACCTGCCAGCAAGTGAAGGCACAGCACTGTAAACCGGGAGGATTGCTGAGACCATTGGAAATTCCCGAATGGAAATGAGAACATATCACAATAGATTTTGTGACGGGATTGCCTCGTATCCAGAGAGGACATGATTTAATTTGGGTAATAGTTGATTGCCTGACTAAGTCAACGCATTTTCTGGCGGTACGAAAGGATTTTGAGCTGGAAAGGTACGCAGAGTTGTATATGAGACAGATAGTCAGACTCCATGGAGTACCAGTGACGATCACGTCGGATCGTGATCCAAGGTTCACAGCGAATTTCTGGAAAAGTCTGTAAGTGGCCATGGGAACGAAATTGCAGTTTAGCACAGCGTATCATCCGCAAACAGATGGCCAGTCAGAAAGAACGATACAGACATTAGAGGATATGCTGAGAGCTTGTGTGTTGGATTTTCAAGGCAAATAGGAAGAACAATTATATTTGGTGGAATTTGCCTATAACAACAGCTATCAGCAAAGACCCACCCGTAGGTGGCGCAGTTGGTTTGAGCTCTCCCGCCATCGCAGGAGGTGAGCGGTTCAAAACTCTGAGTCGCGAGCGATTTAAGTGGGGGGCCCTGGCGGTGGGTTGCTGGGCTAGCCTTCCCCTGGGTTTAGTACCGAATAGCCTGTCGGGCGAAAAGGGAGGTTCCCGGGTCATAAAAAAAAACAGCTATCAGCAAAGTATCCAGATGGCACCGTTTGAAGCCTTATATGGCAGAGCGTGCAGAATGCCGGTTTGTTGGGACGAAGTTGGTGAACGGAGTATCACGGGGCCAGAGTTGGTACAGCAATGAGTAGATGCTGTTGAGATTATTCGGGATAGACTAAGGACAGCTTAGAGCCGTCAAAAGAGTTATGCAGATCGGAGACGTCGACCGTTGGAATTTCAAGTGGGAGATCACGTCTTTCTCAAGGTATCCCCGATGAAAGGATTGTCCCGATTCGGCAAGAAAGGAAAGCTCAGTCCGAGGTATGTTGGACCATTTGAGATTTTGGAAAAAGTTGGAGATATGGCTTACAGACTTGCTTTATCGCCAAACCTGTCGCAAGTTCATAACGTTTTCCACGTGTCAATGTTAAGAAAGTACGAACCAGATCCGACCCACGTTCTAAGGTACGAGGAAATAGACGTGGACGACAGGGTGTCGTACGTGGAAAGGCCAATCAGGATTGAGGATCGGAGGGATCGTGTGCTAAGGAATAAGATTATCCCGATGGTTAAAGTCGTCTGGGAACATCATGGGACCGAAGGAGCGACTTGGGAAAGTGAAGAAGCTATGAGACGTCAGCACCCCCAGTTGTTCGATTCAATAAGAATGGATTGTAAATTTCGAGGACGAAATTTTTTGTAAGGGGGGAAGGATTGTAACAGCCCGAATTTTGATGTAATTCTGGGATCAATGAAGTCGACATTATTTCGCATTTTATTTTAGTAAATCTCGCCCAGAGCTGATCACTCTTGGGATACTGACCGATAGGGTATAGCATTAGGAAGTGGTACGTGGATCAAGGACCCAAATCACAAGTCGAATCTCGATCTCGAGAGGTAATGAGAAAATATTTTGAACCAATATGAACCGATCTTAGGAAATGCAACGGATTGGATTTAACCAAGGCCAACGACGTGCAATCGGATCGCAGGTGATTCTGCAAGACCGAAAGTACCCGTGGTTAGTCAATCCTAAGCTTGAACTGTATGATCGTGATTCTCGAGACTAGCGATAGATTCTCATTCCCTCAAAGGACGGAATAGTCGTGATTCGGATAATCCTAGGTCGATACGCGTATATTCTAATTAGCCACCCGTTAGTGAGAGATCCTAAAATTGGAAATCGAGCGAATTCTGAAACACCTGATTTGACCCGGAATTGGATATCAATTTTCAACGGCTTAAGAGACTAACTTTGGAATTCTGACGTCATTCTACGCTGGCCACACACCTTTGGAGTGTGTAGGGTTGAAAACTGAAGTTTCGGTCCGGGAATGAAAAATGACAGTTTTGCCCCTCGGGAGGCCGATTTGGGTTCGGGTGCCGTAAGAGGTTATTTCTCGAAACGGACATCATTTTGGAGTGGCCACGCGTACCAGGAGTCATTTTGGACAAAAACTGGAATTTCGACAAAAATTAGAAAATAATATTATTTTATTCCCGGAACTTCGCAGTCTATTTCCGGGGGCTTAGAAAATGAATTTCGAGATTCCGACGCCATATTAGGTTGGCTACACATATATGAAACGTGTGGGTGCGAAAATTGGAATTTCGCCCCGGGGCCGGAAAAAGGACAGTTTCGCCCCTAACCCGGTTCAGGTCCAAATTTCAAGGTAAACATTTGGGATATTTTCAGAGGCCTATCAGCTCAACTATTGGCCATTTGACTGAATTGCCCCTAAATTATTAAGGTTGAACGGTTTTGGATCGTCGGATCAAAGGGTAATATGGGAAAACGCGCGGATCGGCGACACTTGGCACCCACGGGCTGACATCTTTGACCACCTTGGACCTTATCTTCTCTCTCCTTCCCATTGCTGATCAGATCAGCTTCTCTCTCCTCTCCCTCTCTCCCGAATTCCTCTCTTTCTCTCTACCTCTCGGCCAAAGCTTGGCCGGAGCTCCTCCGGCCACCGTGCGCCGGCACCGGCGGCGCTGCTGCTCCCCCACGTCCCCATCAGACCTCAGCTGCAGTCCCGAGCCAGCCCAACCTCCTTTTCCCCTCTGTCTCTACCCGTTTTCTCTCTCTCTTTCTCTCTCTAGTTTTCTGTTTTGGACGCCCGGGGCTTCGCCGGAGCTCGGCCGGCCAAACCGTCGCCGTACGACCTCAACCGTCCCCGTCCGTATAGTGTCCGTACGAAATCACTGTTCACGTCCGTACGGTCTCGCCGGGAATCGGTCACCGGAAACACTGTTCACCAGTGTCTGGCCGCCGTTCCTACGTCGTTGTGGGCCTAGAAAATCGTGAGTATAATTCCTAAACCCTGTTTAGGACTATCTGTACATTTTTCTAGACTGGCTTAGGTGTTTCCGGTGCATTCGGGACAGGGTTAGGCATTACCGATACTAGTTTTGAATTGAAATGCTGAATGGTATGTGTCCATAAATCTTATGTGATTTAATGGGACTCTCAGGAATATTCATTAAGTCCGAGTTAAGGAAATGTCGATTTTCTTAGGACTAGATTTCGTACCAGGGCTAATTAGACCGCGGTAATGGCCAATTGCATGGTTGAGATTGCCCAAATTGATTGACTTGGTGTTGATTGACATTGTTTGGGGCCAATCTCGATGTTGCCGTGTCAAATGTGTCACGTGCGAATTAATTGAATTTATTGAGGATTATAAAACGTGATTTATTGGGCCACATGGTATTAATTGACCGATTAAGCACTGTGCGTTAATCTAGATTGGGTTAAGTGCTTGTACATAATTGATGCTCATGACATATTGCCTGGCCACACATTCGTATGTTGAGAATGAGGCTTTGATTAATGTTGTACGGAAATGCGTGCCTGACATGAGCATGTGATCACCATAATTGCCCAATGCGATTACGCTGGGTTCAGAAAAATTGGCCGTGTGCCGTGTGATCACAATTAAGGTCTTCGGATCGTGGCCTTCGGGTCGTTCCCGGTTCGTCCGGAAGACGTCATGGACCGTGAGGAGATCGGTGTTGCGCCTAGAGCGTTTCGACGCGGGCTAGAGACACTGAGCCAAGAACGCTATATGCGGGCCGTGAAGTGTAGAATTGGTCTTCGGATCGTGGCCTTCGGGTCGGGCCTTCGGGTCGTGGTCTTCGGATCGGATCTTCGGATCGTGGCCTTCAGGTCAGGCCTTCGGGTCGAACATAAAATTGTAAATGAATGCCGAGTTAATGTGCCGTGTGATTTAAATTGAGATTTGGCACGTGTATGGCATCTTCAATTATATGATTGCATTAATTGTTACATTGATGCACATTATTTGGTGCATGACTTGGAATTGAGCACGTTGATTTATGAGCACGAATGTGGCGTTCGAGTGATGAAATATGCCACGTGTTTGTCATGACTATATGTTATTAAATTGTCAAACCTGCAGGGTCTGTGTAATCGTAGGTCTGGGCCCGAGGGCCTAGGCCATTGTATGTGATATGTTGTTTGTGGTCAGGAGAATTGTACGTTAGCCTAACCTAGGTTTAGGGGTTGTATTCACTGAGATGTGTTCTCATTGGTGTTTAAACCAAACATTTCAGACCCCCGTCCTTGAGAAATGCCGCAGTCGCCACAACTTTTTGGGATACCGACACAGATAGAGAGGTTCACAAGTGTTTTTCCTTCGGGAAATGGAGAGGCCTACATAAGGTATCGGTCCGTGGTTTCTGTAGATGTGGGAGAGCCCGTTGAACAAAAGCAAGAGTATATCGCCTGGTGTATTGGGGATGATCAGGGGAACATAGGTAAGCCCCTTAGGTCTTTCGATGCACCCTTAGATGAGAATGGCTTGATGACGCCTATCATTGTTGATGGCGAGGTGATCAACCCCGATGACGAACCGATAGGGGAAGCCTACAATCACGAGGTAGACAATGAACCCCAGGTGGTAGCTGAAGATCAAGATGATTGGTTGGATGACGACGAGCTACCCGATGCCATGGACGTTGACGATGTAGAGAATGGAGAAGTCGCGGAAGTAGATAGTGACGAGGAGCTTAGGTGGTATCTTGATCCAGAGATAGAATTGGATTCTGAGGAGGAGAGAGCGCCAGCCTTTGATATGGACTCGGAGGAGTCCGAACCTCAGGCTAGCTCTCAGGAGGAGTCCGAGACGCAGGAGAGTTTAGAGCACGATTCCTCAGGATCCGATCCTGACTGGATGCCTTAGCTCCTGTCCTAACCCCTAACCTCCAGTTGACTCTTTTTGGAAGGCCATCTTACTTTAGTTAGTAACTAACCGAACCCTCTGACGCAGTCAAAGCCCTTTTTGTTGTAATGGCTGCAGTGTGTCGGCTTTTGATGCTTTTGATGTAATTTGGTGTGGCATGTTGTAGGCTGAACCTGTTGTAAGTATGTATATATATGCTAGTTGTAAACATTTTCAAGGATGTAAATGTTTTTATGGTAATGTAATAAGTTTGTTTATCTTGTTTTGTGCTATCCATGGTTGTCATTATATTTGTACGGGTGTATATATAGACATTTATATATACGTGTCTTCCGCATGTGTTTTATTCTCTGATGGTTGGGTCGGCAATGCAATCCTGAGAGCGTTGCACATCGAGCGACCAAGGGCGATGATTACAAATCGAGTAGGTCGGGGCGTGACAACTTGTCTATCGAGCAAATTCCAATCATCTTGCTTCATCGATTTCGGCTTCACCTCAGATAGGGGTAAGGGTAGATTTCTTTGATGCGGATAATCTTAAAATCTGCATTTTCCAAAAATCAAAATCCTTCCCATTAAATTAATCAATTTTCACTTTTCCTTCTTCTGTCACTATCAATTCACTTCAATTAACCTAGCCTGGCTTTAATAACAATTGTTGTGAAAGAAGTGATCGCACACACTAAACTAGAAAACAGGAAAGTAATTGTATACTAGATTTATGTGGTTTGGTTAGTTAGACCTGCATTCACTATGAGAGCAGTACAAATTCCACTATCGATTAAGCATAAACTGGATATTACAATTACACTCGAGTCATTCAAATACTATTAATGTTTTTCAGTCCCTAAGCACACCCATTATCTCATATTGTTTAACTCTCACAATTTCGCATGGATTAATCACTCAATCTCTCAAAGGATACTCAAGAATGTTTTTAGAGACTCTTCACGACATCAAACACTATTGAAATGGGATAAGTGCAGAAATTAATAAGATTTAAGGTATTGGCTGTTGGTCATTTAATGAATTAAGGTATAATTTTCGTTAATGAATGATTATAGGTTTTGAAAAAGTCACAATCAAGTCTTAAGCTCGCCGTAGTGGAATTCACAATTCACGAATGATAGATGGCAAATGACCAAATATTCCATGTGAGAGTCAATTCGGATTTTTTATGCCTAAATTTCGCTAATGGCGAGCTCAAGACCTAATGAAGTTTTTTTAAGTCATCGGTTGATTAACTCAAATGATCAACGACTAAAACGTTTAAGTCCTATTTCTGCGGTTATACCTTCTTCAAATCTTTCTGGATTTTTGACCCAAAAGAAAAAATCTTTCAGGATGAAAACCCATGAAGAATGGTACTGATTCTGATGTAATTCATGAGAAAAATTCTCCACCAATTAGCTTGGGGATTTACTTATCGCACGAGACACGTTTTGCATATCACACACGCGGAGCCAAATACAAATATATCCTTGATTTTTCTATCATTTATTATTGGGAAAATTCCAAACAAGGGCTTGAAGTGCTCTCATTTTCTCAAATAAATGCATGGAGTGGATATTGTTTTAAATAAGGGTCCGGAGTGGATATTGTTTCAAATAAGGGCCCATTGGCCAAATTGTTTTAAATAAGGGTATAAAGTGGCCAAATCGTCTCAAATAAGGACTTTTTGCTGGCCGGCCAACATGTGTCTATTTCGGCAAGGGGTATTTTAGTCAATTTTTTAAAAAAATATATTTTTAAATTTTTTGATTTTTGTTCTTTTCCTTTTCCTTTCCTTTCTTTTTTCTTTTTTTTTTTTTGCTTTTTCCTCTTCCCTCCCCCAGCCTTAGGCGAGGGCCGCCCTTGCCAGCGTTGCCTGGGAAGGCGAGGGCCAAATCTGGCAAGGGCAACCCTCGCCTGGCCTTGTCGGCCTAGCCTAGGGCAACCCTTGCCCGACATCGAAGAGGGCGGCCCTCGAGTCCGGCAACCTCTGTCGGCCATCGATGAGCCAACGGAGGGAAGAAGAAAAAATAAAAAAGAAAAAGAAAAAAATAGAAAAAGGCAAAAAAAGAAAAAAAATAAAAAGTGGTAAAGGATGAAAATGCCCTTTGGCCAGAGCGGTCAGGCATTTCTTTGAGAGTAATATAGCCACTTTATACTCTTATTTAAAACAAGGTTCATTTCAAGTCATTATTTGAGAAAACGATGGTACTTCAAGCCATTATTTGGAATTTTCCCTTTACTATTTGCTGAAATCTATTATCGTATAATCAAACTCTTATCACTTGCCAAAAAGATCAAAGTGGTTAGAGAAATGCATGCCATTTATCCACTTATTCCGAATACATTAACTATCCATGATTCTTGGCTCCACTTATCCACTAATTCGTATCACTTTATTCACAGGATGATAGCTACCCATAATTTCTGGCGAGGACACATTGCTGCCAATCTCTTGCTTCATCATGTCTATTTCTAAACTTGAATGTCAATTTACAATATGAAAATGTTACACAATTCCCGCATTTCTAAATTTGATTTCTCACATTCACAACACATTTTTTGGGACAATGATACTGATTGCAAGTTTTAAAGAGCATGAAACCAACCATGCACGCACATCGCACGTACTCGAGATCTAGTACTTATAATAAAGAAAGCTTTCAAATTTGGTGTTCGCCCTCTTATTTAGAAAAAAATCTTTTTCGATTTCCCTATCCTTTCTTATTATGTTGAGATACATTGTAATGACATTTTTATCACTCGGCAAAAATATCAAAGCGGTTAAAGAAATGCATGGCACTTATATTCTAATTCAAAGTATGATAAGCACCCACGGTTCTTGGTTCCATTTATCCATTAATTCACGCCAATTATATCCACATGACAATTATTATTTATAATATCCGGCAAAGACATTTTGATGCCAACCTATTACGTCTTGATGTCCTTTTGTAAAGTATAAATTTCAATTTCAGTTTCATGATTGGACATTTTTTAATTAGATTATTCATATTGACATACATATTTTTTAGGCTATTATCATTAGGATTAATACCATGAAAAATCCTAAATTGGTACATATGTGACAAAATTATCTTCCGCTAGTTTTTGTTACCTTTTACTGTCAAATTATTGAGATGGATGACATGTGGCCATTAACAGGTGTACCGATTTGGGGTTTTACCCCTCTGTTTGTCATAGATTTACCAATTTGTGATTTTCGTGATATTAGTCAAATTTAACGGAGGGTCACAAGTGTGCTAGTTTGGGGTTTTTGGTTGTTAAAATTTTAGTTTTGGGTAAATTTGTAATAGGTGTACCAGCTTTGAGAATTTGGTGGTAAAAAAATTAGTTCGGGGTAAATTTTATCACAAGTGTATTAGTTTATGGTTTTTATTGGTATTAACCCTTAATATTAATAGCAAGTTTGTCGCGACCTAAAATTTGTCAGGCTAATAGATTATTAAGTTTAAGCCTAACTCGAGCCCTCTCAAGCCCTACCATTTCCAAACTTAGGGTTTAAGTTTTTAATGTGTAAAAGTTTTCATGCTTGGAGCCGTCACTAATCTATTTGTGGTAGGTCAATTAGAAACATAAATAAAATATAGAGAGATAAGTTTTATTCCTACGAACCAGAGATTCTAAGCTCGAGGACTTGGTTACGCTAGATCTAGTCTAACGTCCTTTCGGTACCTTTCTTTTCAAAAAAAAAAGTCTATGCAAGCAGTCTGAATCCATTTTATTACCTAATCACTAACATGTGAGGTGTTCATGCGGGTGCGCAAATCACTAATTTAATACCCAAGACAGCAATAAATAAATTACAAAATTAGGAAAATGACGTACCTTAATGCAACGCAAGCATCTGCATTGCTAGTAGAAAATCATATAGACAATCCTACTATGATTTCTAATTAACAAAACAAGGCACTCGAGGTGTTCTTTAGGGTCTGCGCTTTATTAAAATGCAAACTAACCTATATGTAATGACGTGCAAAAAATGACATGCGATTAATGCAACTTAGCATGCGAACTATGTGTCATGCGACGACGTGACCTAATTCTAATGACGGACAAATAATTTATTTTTTTTGTATTTTTCTCATTGAAATTCGGAATTAAAAATACTCAAATCAACATGCAATCTATCCTAGAGAAAATGATTTGATCTATCCTAAAGTGATTCTTTTTTTGGGATTTTTATTAAAATTCGAAATTTTAAAATAACCTAAATAATCTATTAGGATTAGAATAACACCTAATTTAAACTAGGAAATAAATTATCTCAAGTCCTAATTTAAATTAAATAATTATCATATCTTCTAGATACATTTAGGGTTCCCTAAACATGCAAAAATTTTAATTTAAATCTAACTAACGAATTGTTGGATTTTCTTTATTTAAAAGGAAAGCAATCGAACAAAGATAACAACCACATTCAAACAATCCACGCAATCCGCAAAATTCTTTAAATTTAGATAATGCAAAGAAATCAAACTAACGGTCATATCTGTAGGGTTATAGATATCGACAGAAAGTTCATTGTTTAAATTTGGAAAGCAAATAAAATCTATTATCGTATCTAAGTAATGATTGACAAGATAACGATATTCCGTATTGCCACGTATTGTACTTTAGGGATAAGGTCGGATAGTCGTCCAGATACGTTGCAAAATTAAGGATAATTCCTAATTTTGAGTGTTTTCAAATATTGTGGATATAGCACACATTATCCTAAGATATCTAGCAATTCACTCAATATTTACGAAATATTTAAAATATTCAAACTAAGAATCCAAATATTTTGAAAATATACTGGATAGAGATCTTTACCTGATTTACAGATTACTTTTCAAATTTGAATGGTTGGGATTGCAGATCGGGATGGTGACTGACAGTGGGTGATCAACGGCGGACACGGCGGTGCGTGCGGTGGTGCTCCCGGTCAATATGCAAAACAAGAATAAGGCCACGGTAGTGTAAGGATGCCACGAGGCACCGGGACAGCGGTGGCTTGGCATCGGGACTTGGGGTGACCAGCAACTTCGGAGGATGTCGGCGTCGCAGTGGGGCAGCAGCTGGTTCGACGTGGGCATGGGAAACAACCATGGAAAATCCAGCAACGAGGAAAGATCACCCACTAATGTCCAAAATCGTGTCTTCCTCCTGTGTAACACGAATTGAAGTTCCACTTTGTGAACTGATGTGCTATTTTTATTCCAACTCCAATTCACCGATTGCGGGGTTCAAGGACTTCATTTCCAAGCAGTGGTCAACGGGGATTGGATTGGACCACAGCTGAAGATATCGACACGTGGAGACCTGCGATGAAAAGAGGCGATTTGCTGGTTTTCACCGTGAAGTTAAAGGCGCGTCGCTGGCGGTTTGCTGAGTCCACAGTAATTGGCGTCTGGTCACGGCAGCAGGGACCACGGCGAGGGGGGTCGCGACTCACGGCCACAGGTTTGGTTGTGAGGGAAGCGGCGGCAACGGGCGGCGGCTCCACAATTAGCGGTGGGATGGCGGAGTCATGGAACAGCAGTAGCAGCGGTCCCCACGGTGCGGTCATGAGGCGGCGCGACTGTGAGGCGAGTGCCTGCGCAACCGACTATCTCTCTCTCTCTCTTACTCTTACTCTCGTTCACGTGTGTCTCTTGTGCCTCTGAAAATTCTGTGTTTGAAAATTATGAGAGTCCCCTCTATTGATCGAGACCTCCTCTCCTCTGAATGTGTATCTCCTTTTATATTCAAAGCCATGGGACCTCTTCAAGGAAAGAATCAATATCTCTTTCCTCTTTTAAAATACTAATATATCCTTTCTTATACTACTCACATGGCCGAAGATATATTTTCCTATGAGTGCAATTGACTTCCCATCTCCAGTGATCCGTCCTTATTCCTTTCCCTTTTTCATTCAACCGCATGAATATATATTCTACTCATTGCAAGCTACACTTGGCTGAATATATATACACGGGATATTGCCCTTTTGTGGCTGAATCCTCAAGATTGCGGTAGTATTGCTCTCTATATTTCTTAACTTGAAGTATCACATGTGCAGAGCATATGAATGATGGGTTCGGCCAAATTTTCATCACCATGGGCTTAGTTCAATTAATTTGATTAGGCACAGAACTATTCGTTCAAGTCTATCCGCCGTCGGTCCGATAAATATGCAAATTATATGAGCCTAATTAACTATCAATGAAATGCTCCTAATATTTATATGCAATTTAACTAATTAATTTTTTTCTAAGGACCGGGATCGATCCTTAATTTTTATGCAATGAATGACTTATTGGGTCTCTAAAATTTAGGTGGCAACAAAGTTCTAAAGAGCAAGAAAGCAATCACAAACATGTGCTCGAGATTTAGTAAACATATAAGCTAAAACAACATTTCGTCTCATTTTTTTTCCTTCCAAAGCTACCATCGACAAAATTATAAGAAAAAGTTATCCATTGAATTCCATCGACTACCCAAGCACCCACTTGCTCAAAAAATGAAAAAAAAATCATGCAAATTCTGAAAGTTTAATTGTCAAATAGATTACAAACTGTACTATATTATGAAAGGTTTTTTCCTAAACAAAAAAATAACTGTTTTGTTATCAGAGAGGTGGCCCCGGTCCTGTCTACCTATTGCACCAGGCGGGACTGTCGGGGCGCCGTCATGCTGAAGTCCAGAAAACTTGTATCAGAGATCATGGAAACTGGTCGCAGTGAACGATGGGCCGTGGCTCTCCGCTCCTGGTCACTTCATTTCGCTGCGTCTCCAAACTCACCGGTTTGTTCTTCATCTTCAGCCGAATCCATCTCGAAGCACCTCCCTCTAATCCTACCTTATTTACACATTGTCTCTACTTCTCGGACGATGCGTCTCGATTCCACAGTCAATCCTTTCGTTGCTGATTTTGTCGGTGTTGTCATTTTGTAAGGAGCAGGACGGCTATGGTCTCTCGGTGAGATGTGAAGTTTTGGCTGCACCAAATTGTTGGAACCAAAAGAATAATAATAAACTTTGGAAACTTGGAATAAGAGCACAAATAATTATTGGAGGGAGAACTTTTGTTTAGAATACTTTGTCTTTGTGGCTTTGTGTTTGGCTTTATTTACAACTCACGACTTCATCCCTTTATATAGGAATTGAAGTTCACAAACTCCAATTATTACATTTAATAAAGAAACGTAACAATCCACGATCATTAAGAAAGACAATAAAACAGCTTAATCTATTAAAGAAAACCGAAGCAACGTTGAAGTTTTTATGACTCTTCTTTAATGCTTGTAGCTTCCAGCAACCGACGTGCTCAATCACACCAATAATCAATTTTATGTTTCTCCAACACAAATGCGGAGCGGTGGGCATGGTCGGCGAGTGTGGCGGCGAAGAAAACTGGTACCTTTGCTTGCTCCTTTGCTAATTGTTTAGGCTTTTTATGGTTCCGTGGGAACATTGTCAATGTGAAGAAGCGAATTCCTGATCGCTTTCATTGCTAGTTCGGTAAAAGGGTCAGCTTCGGTCATGATTATATTCTAGGTTATGATTTTGTCTGAACATGCGAAAACTTGTATGAGCTGATAGTGATAGGGGTGTGTTCAGAGTTCTGGCTGGATTGGTTCTTTGGCGTGGTTGACTAGTCTTGCTTGTTATATGGGATAAGGCTTGAATCGCTTGATCTATGTGTAGTAGACTATATGTGTAATAGACTATGCAGCTTGGTTCTCTCTGCACTAAAAGTTCTGATAGAGTATCGGTTCCATACGTTGAACTTTTTCCTTTAGGCGTGGTTGGTGAAGCACGGGGTCAAATTGTGCATATTTAAATCGATCATCCTCTTCAGACTTTCTCAGCCAGAACCAAATAGTGGAGATGCTTGAGCAGCTTCTAGCGATTATCCACAGCGACGAACGGCGGCAATGGGCATCGGAAATAGCGAAGGAAAGTCGAGGATCCACGGCAACGAACAGCTTCCAGCGATGATCCCTTTATTATGATGTATATCTCAACGTTCTGAGTAAGATTATCTTTTCTTTTATTTTCTTTTTCAATATTTATAAAAAAAGTGTCAATAAAAATGAGAGGTATTAAGCTTTTTATCATCTTGGTGTCGAGATATTTTTTCGCAGGACCTTTCCAACAGTATCCTCACCACAAAGGATGGAACAGGCATTGGGTGGCTAGGATACCCTAACAAGCGATGCCCCCTTTCTCCCACGTATATCTCATCGTTTTTGAATTAATAGTTTGTTTACCGAAATTTCTCCCCTTTTTTGCGCTCTCCCGCTCGTCTGCTCGAGTTGCAGGACAAATTAGGAGATGGTTGTGACGCAATATACAATATGCTTTTTTGAGTAAACAGTTTGTTGCCACATTATATGAACAAATTCGCAGGTAATGCATCATCATTAGACACAATCGATGAGTGTGTCCATTTTAAGATGATAGAGTTCTTCTGTGGTTCTTAGGTGGTCATAAACGTATAGACTAACCTTAATTAGATGAATCAAATACATTTTCTTAAAAGTGAAGCTAATTAAATCCTATGAGGTTTGAGTGATCAGTTTTAGTTTTCTTGCAGTTAAAGTTGTGTCTGTATTGAAAGTAATTGAAGTTATTATGAAATTAGCATAACATGTCGCAAAATTCTTATATCGTAATAGGAAAAATGGCACAAACAGTCCTTGAACTTTGGCCTAATGTACAATTTGATTCCTGAACATTTAATTTGTTCAATGTAGTCCCTGAACTTTAGGCTAATGTTCAATGTGGTCCATGAACTTTTATTTTGTTTAATGTCATCCCTGAATTTTTGGTAAATGTTCAATTCAATCCTTGAACTATATGAAAATGTTCAATGCAGTCATTTCCATTAATTTAAGTTAAGGGACTACTTTGAACATTTTCATATAGCTCAAGAACTGAATTGAACATATACCAAAAGTTGATGGATGATATTGAATAAAATAAAAGTTCAGGGACCACATTAAATATTAGCCTAAAGTTTAGGGACTACATTGAATAAATTAAAAGTTCAGGTACCAAATTGCACATTAGACAAAAGTTCAGGGAATGTTTATGTCATTCTCCCATCATAATACGATCATATACATGCTTCTTTTTATTAGGAGTAATCTTTTTGACTAACCAATAAGTTTTTTGTGACAAAAGGATAGTGCAAGCTTAATATTCAGGAAGTACTAAAAAACAGGTACTAGAAAGGTAAGGATCGAATAAAACTGAAGAATGCAATAGCGGCAATGGTGTTCTAGTTCTATTGTAGTTGAAGTTAAGTCTGTACGTAAAATTATTAGGCTTAACTTCAATATGAAATAGTTGGGTGAAGTTCAATAACTTTACATACAGACTTAACTCTTAACTACAATTGAACAAGAATTTCATTGACGCCATTGCATTCTTCACTACTTTTCTGGTACCTGGAGGGAGGTCCTGCGAAAATAGCTCGATGCCAGGATGACAAAAAGCTTAATACCTCCCTTTCTTATTATTACTTTTTTATATATATTGAAAAAGAAAAAGAAAAGGAAACAACCTAAATTGCTGAGTTATATCTCATGATAGGGGATCATCGCTGGAAGCTGTTCATTGCCTTGGATCCTGGACTTTCCTTCGCTATTTCCGACGCCCATTGCCGCTATTCGTTGCCATGGATCATCACTAGAAAACTGCCGTGGCATCTCCCCTGTTTGGTCCTGTTTAGGCTGGGAAAGTTAGAAGAGATCGTTCATTTGAATACTTGTCGCAATTTCTCATCGTCAAATTTAAGAGGGCCTAGAATTTCAACTCCACCGGGCTTTGAGTGGAATGGCGTGCACTTGATATGCACTTTCTCAAGATGATATCTTTGGCCAGAATTCTTCAGCGAAATGGCTAAGATAAAGGCGCTGGCTGCCTACACTTCTGCTAGCTGAAACCTTGGCATGTGATCTGTAACTTGAGGATTAATGCTTTGGATATCTTGAAAGTGATTTCACCAGTAGATCCTTTCGTTATTTTTTGATCATCAAAGTCAGGCCTTTGCCAGCTTAATTTTTACTAAGAATTTATGCTATGTTATGAACGTGATAGGTGCTTTTACTTTAGCTCTTGCTCTTACCAAGAAATTATTTATCTCGGCAGACAGAGAAAGACGACTCGTTGCAATACAAAATGGAGAGGATTCCTTTCCTCGAGGAGCAGGAGAGGAAAGTAAGGGAAGCTGGAAAGCTGTTGACAATGGACATCGAGAGGCTTCTTCTGTCGGAGACAATCGGTTTGACTTCATTAATGATGTCGCAGCCGAGGCGAAGGAGTATGTCGAGAACAACAGGGACAAGTACGGTGGCACTAAGAAAGCCATCCTTCACGTGCTCAGTAACCAGTGGATGATTCTGGGTTTTATCGAACGGAGGCATATTCAGAATCCGATCCCTTCAGATCTGGGCCTGGTTACTTGAAAGAGGAATTTACCTGCGCGTCCACAGAGTCTCCATGTAGTGCTGTTGCAAAGTTTGGCAGTCAATTAGGCCATCTAATTTTGATCATTCTCAGGTTACTGCTGTTCGGTGCCATCTGACTTTTACAGTGTCTGATATATACTTATAAGCATATCTAGGCGAGTAAGAACATAAGATTTGTGCTAAAATAAGATCGGTTACCAAATTAGTTAGTAGATTAAGGAAATGGTTTTACAAATCTAGACAGAACATTGTCCCCCGTTTGCTCCTGTTTGCTTGTAACTTGGAAGAGACCAGACAATAATTTGGGTTCATATCTGTTTTCCATTCTGCTATGCGTACAGAATTTATTGTGATAGATTATAAGCAAGCTAATAAGTCATATGTCGATAAGTTTGGATGCTTCATATGCAAATCACAAAATAATTGATTCTTACAGCAACTTTTCTGCAATTAGCGTCATCATATGCTGTATATCAGCAAAACGTGGATTCTTTCTTGCAATTGTGTTGATTTAGATCCATATAAGCGTGGTGAGCTTGAGAAATTGAGCTAGTAAAAATTTCCTCAACTGCTTAAGTAACATTCACTTGTAATGAGGGACATTTTCATTGTTCAGACATTTAGGTAGGAAACCTTTCATTTCATTTATATTTTTCTAAAGAAAAATTTGAAACAATAGACGGTGAAATTTCAGCGATGTCCCTGTTTTCTTTCTGTCCTCCCTACTTTCAAGCGCAGTCCCTTGTACAAGGGGAATTTTGGTTTGTTCATTGGCATCTGAAGCGATTTTTCCCTAGGATCATTGGATTTTAAGAGGATAAAGTTGCAAGTCCAAATTTTTTTTCTTTTAGCAACCCCAATTTAAATCTCACAAGTGTCACAATAATTGAAGTGCAAAAGAATTAGGTACTCTGTTTCAGAGGTATGTCCTTACACCTTCAAGATGGGCATTACAGAAATATTGCTACAGAAACTCGGATAAAATGCCATGATGCATATTGTCTCTCAACACATAACATTAATATATCGTTATTCGTAAAAATCATGCTTAGGATTGTCGCGAAAATCACGCTTAGGATTGGCGCACACGTCATCGTAGTCGAGAAGGTTATCAACCGTCATCAGCTTCCTCGTTTTCAGTCCTTCACCATCCTTTGAGCAGGTCCGCCAAAAAAATGTTAGCAACAATAAACTTTACATTGTCTATCTTCACTAAGCTTTTAAGTTGAACACAGAAATTTATCCATCTGTAGCTAGCTTCCTCGAGAATAGAGACAATTCGAATATGCTCACTTCACAAATCTCCTAGCTTGCGTGGATCCATTAGCTAAGATCTTTAATTTGCACGCAATTTATCATATACATTAAGCATGTCATTTTATATAGTGTTTTGTGCAGCCTAGCCCTTATGAAATAAGGATTTTGCGTCCAAACCATCTAACTCCCCCGACAAGTCTGCAAAAAACTGAATAAAATCCATTGTGTAAGTTGATATGCACCGAATGTATTGAATTCGAATAACTGATGTAGATTGAAAATCCTTTTCAGGTAATATTGAAACATGAAATAGGGATGCTCACCCAATGATAGAGAAATCACCTGCATAAGATGTTAGGTAGGATGCATATGTGAGTTGTGTTAGAGAATCTTACATCGAAGAATTGGTGTAGTATGGAGTAGTAATTTATTCTAGTTGGTCCATAATTCATTGGCTTAAATTTTTTGAGTAAAAGTGGATTCAATTAAATATGTTGACAGATTTGGACTTAAACTCTATTTTGATGATCTCCCCAGATGAAGGTATCAGTTTCTACTGCGCGCTCCTAACAAATGGTATTAGAGCCGATGATAGATTTGTGGACCCTTAATTTATTTCGGTATTTGGTGAATATCTCAAGGAAGGAATATGGTGACCAACGCGATGGGCCCAATGGCCGACTTCATGGTTTGGTTTGGAGAAAGAGACTAAGGACTAAGTTCGGCGTTGAAAGAGATTCAAGTTGATATATCTTGATGCAAAAAACACTAAGCTCATATGTAAGAGGGAGATTGTTAAGATGCACGTGTAAGTTGTGTTAAAAAATCCCATATCAGAGAATTGGTATGATATGAAACAGTTAATATAGCCTAGTTAAGATGGATTCAACTCGATATATTGACAGGCTCGGACCTGGGCTTTCTTTTGTTAATCTCCCCGGGCGAAGGTATTGTCGTGACCCTCCCAAAAGTTCTGGCTTTTGGAATTTTTTAGAGGTATTGCTCGAAAAACGGTCCAAATAGTTCACCTAAAGATGGCAATCCAAGGGGTCCATTGATTAAGAGCGCGGGCTCTTCCAAGCCCATACCTTGTATGGCGTTGAATTTCATTTTAAGTTATTAACAACCCTATTTTCTAGGAGTCAACCAAACGAGACTTTTTTAGAGGCATTGCTTGAAAAACGGTCCAAATGGTTCACCTAAAGATGGCAATCCAAGGGTCCATTGATTAAGAGAGCGAGCTCTCCCAAGCCTATACCTCATGTGACGTTGGATTTCCTTTTAAGTTATTAACAACCCTATTTTCTAGGAGTCAACCAAATGAGACATGGGAGGTTCGCCTTGTTTCCTACGCAATCAGATATTCTATGCACATGGACATGATTACGCTAATATTTTTGTTAATGATTTTTCGGTACCTCTAACTTATAATTGTATTATCTAAGTGGCCATTTACTCTTCTTGTCAATTTAGATCCTAAAGGTATCAAAGTCATGCATATTTTCTTGTAGGGTTCATTGAAATCTTAAACTAATCATATCTTATTCTAGAAAAGAAATTAACAAATAATTTATTGAAAGGCAGTGCGATAAATAAGCATCCAAGAATTGAAAAGACTTTAAAAGTAAACGTGGAAAAGAAAAACCCAATACAAGTCATGCAAATAATAATACGTGGCCAAATGAGAACCCAATATAAGCCGGGTAAAGAATATACGTTGCTTTGTTATTAAGCCTTAGGACATGAGGACATGAACCCCCATAAGCTTGGGATTAGAGACTAAACCTGTAACAGACTGAATTTTCGATCATTTTTCCGAGATTTAGGAAATGAATATTGATCAATGCACTATAGCGAGATTTCACCCGGGACCCTCGCATTCACGGGATGCTAATCTTAGGGGTAGGGCTATTACGGGATTGAGTTCGCACGACCAAATAACTCGACCTGGGTTTGACCTTCGACCATAAGGATTGACGAGGGAATGTTTTGGGCCAATAGAGACCGATCTAATTGATTGATCATGTCCGAAGGGAACTAGCGACAGACCCTCGCAATTATATGACAATTGAGGTCATCCTGGGTAGAGTAAACTTAAACATGATTTGATTTAGTGTCGGTCACGGGTCAAGAGCGCGTAATCTCAATGAGCCACCTGTTAGCCAGAGATAAGCTAAAGTCGCGATTGCTCGATTTTAGTCATTTCTTGGAATTCGAGCCCGGGAATCGAGAATTTTGAAAGTGACAATTTTGGATGGCCGATGACGTTTTTGGCTTGGCCAACCTTGGGACCACCCATTTCTGCAAAAAAAAAACAAGAATTTTGACCCGGAAGTGAAAATTTACGATTTTGCCCTCCGGACTTTGAAGTTGATTTTCGAGGGCTTAAGAGACTATTTTTGAGAATCCGACACCATATTATGCTGGCCACACACATTTGGGGTCGGTACAGGCGAAAAATGAAATTTCGCTTTAGGACCGGAAAAATGATCATTTTGCCCCTGGGCTATTTTTAGGTTCCAAATTTTGGGATATTTTTGGAATAATCAGGTCTGAAATATCAGCTCAATTATTAGACCTTAGACACGTTTGCCCCTCAATAATTGAATAAAGATGAACGAGGATCGTCAGATTAGGGGTATTTTAGTCAAATTCTCCGGATCGGTGACACGTGGTGCCATTAGCCCATTATATTTGACCGGTCTGACCAGCACACTCTCTCTCTCCTCCTCATTTTGGCCGGTCCATCCTCTCTCTTTCCCGATCACTCTCTCTCTCTCTCTCTCTCTCTCTCTCTCTCTCTCTCTCTCTCACTTTCTTCATCTTCGTTTCCTCCCGCCGCCGCCGCCGCCGCCACCGCTGGGCCGGCTGCTCTAGTCCCTTATCCAGCCCGTTCGTCTCGCCTTCCTTAGGTAAGTGACCTCCCCAAGTGTCGCCTAGGACCTCGGGTATTGCTAGGCTCGTTGAGGACTAGGTTTAGGGTGAATTAAGTGGCTGTTTTGGGTTTCAGATAGGGGCTGGAAATTGGTTGTTGTGGACTGACTTGAAAACTGAAAATATGAGGTTTGGGAGGTTTGGATAGGGCCGTGATGATACAGAACGATTACGGTTTGAATTCGTGTGATTTGGTGTGTTTTTTGGATTTGTGACTACTGTACCCGTCTAGATTGCTATTTTTGTGGAGAATTTTGGGGGCCGAATTTGAGGAAGTTTTCTTCATAAAGGTTTCTCCCAACATCTTGAAGTATAACATACTTTAATTTGGGAAGTTTTGGAAATCATTTGAGGCCATTCGGAAGTCCATCTTTGGACTGAAACAAAATTGCCCGATTTACTGTTCACCCGACCTCCGGGTCTGTTCGAATTTTTATAAATTTTTCCAGACCCATTTTCAAATATTTCCTTCACAAAACTTGTTGGGGACATTTGTGACTATGATATATAAAACTTTCAAAGCTTTTTAAGGTGATTTGGATGTTGAAATAAATGTATTTTGAGGACAAAATAGTCTGTTAGAGCGAACTGATTTTGGTCTGATTTCGAGGGACAAAAAGGCATGGTTGTAGATTGAACCTGATTTTGTGTTTTTCATAAGAAATGTTTATCGGGATGTATTTTGTGATATACCCAAAATTTAGAATTTTTGGAGTTCGTTTACTATTTATTTTGATGAGATTTCGGTTACTGTATAAACCGCCTAGATTTACCCTGATTATATGGATATCCATTTTTATGAGCGAGAAATTGTGTGTAACCGCGTGCCAAGTATGAGTGGCCATGAGGTGTGATGGTGGTGTGATTGTGCATTTGGACTGCGTGTTAAATGTGTGATTGGGTGGCGTGTTCGTGTGACGAGAATGCGAAATTGTGGCATGTGTGTGAGGTGTGTATGTTTGGCCGTGCGATTGTTGGCCGTGCGTAAGTGTGGTTTGAGTGGAATGAGGGTACAGAAATGTATGATTGGTTGATATGGAAATGTAGGATTGGTTAGAAAGGATCCATCCCGAGGCGTGTTCGTTTACGCGGGACGATATTGTCTCTAACAAGGTGACGATGCCCGGCCTGACGAGGTGTCGATGCCTGACGAGGTCAGAAGACCGTTGGCCTGGTGCGTTTTACGAGGGCACGGTAGAAGGAAAGTGTGTGTAGGATCCGTCCCGAGGCGTGTTTGTTTACGCTGGACGATGTCGTCCCTAACGAGGTGACGATGCCCAGCCCGACGGGATGACGATGCCTGACGAGGTCAGCAGACCATTGGCCTGGTGCGTTTTATGCGGGCGCGGTAGTGGTGGAAGAGTTGAGATTGAGCGGGAATTGGCTCGAGAAAGTGACGAATGGTGTGAGTTAGTGTGCGAGTGTGTTTGTATTGCGTGATGTGATGCTTAATTATGGGGTAGAAACTACTAGGCACGGTATGGGACGTGCCCAAATGGTTTCTATCTTATAATTAAGGCAAGCGCGCGTCTGTGATGTATTACTGTGAAGTGCTAGCTTTATTATGGTCTAATGTACAGGAACATGCATGATGGGTTCCAGGTAGGTTCATGTGTGATTGTTAGATTGATTGATCGTTGTGTGAGATGTGTGTTCTGTCTAGTGGTACGTGAGTGCCTACGTGGGGTTTGGGATTGTACACTTATTGAGATTCGTCTCATAGTTGTATAATCCACAATTTCAGACCCCCAGCCGTAAACTCGGGAAGTCCGCCTCTTCTTTTTGAAAGTCCGGGAAGCTGCTTTTGGTGCCCAGTGGAGTTGCAGGTGAGTTTCCGGAGGCTCAAGCTCGAAGAATTAGGATAAGATAAAAAGGCGACCAGTAGGCATTCCTTAGGCTATTTTAGGGGTTGTTTAACTTGGGTTATCCGATAGTGAAGTTAAGATAACCAAACCTCTGATATTTTGTTATGACGGTGATTAAGGATGCTAGTTTGCTGCATATGTTTGTAATATAATGTTAGTTTTTGTGGTGTAGTAATATTATATGAAATGTTGTTATTGTTGTTTGTCTGTTCTGTTGTTCTACCCCGTTGTCGTCATCTCTTTGTCCGGGGTTTTTATATTTGCTTCCGCATGTGTTTCTAATGTTTGGGTTGGGTCGGTGAAGTTCCTAGGACGTCGCAATAATTCGACCGGAGCAGGATGTCGCGAGCTCGATAGGGGTTCGGGGCGTGACAAAACCTATCTAGGGTGAGCCCAAATCAACTCATTTTATTAATGTTGAAGCCGGTCTAAGCTATTCTAATCATTTATAATGGTTGATTGACCGGCTATGGATACATGGGGGTCAATTGCCATTTATAATATTGGATCACTCCATTATGCATATGATGTTGTAGGGTTGGAGCCGAACGATATCCATTAATTGTCAGGTGAAAGGATCGTTTGTGTTTTCAATACTTGCATGAGATGAAGGGCTAGACTTAACTATGATTATGATGTCAATAACTGTCAGGTGAGACTTTCATGGTCTAGAGGCCGAAGTTATGATTGGGACTTGCATGTGATGCGTTGAATAAGTTAGTTCACTCACAAAGATTAGGCTATGGGCTAGTGGGACTCCAATCCCCACTAGTAATCTTTACCCAACAAAGATTACCATTTTCCCATTTTAAGGAGTATGGGATTCAAAAAATTTAGTGGGAGGCACTATTTCATTAAAAGCCAAAATAAAATGGTTATTTTGAAAGACAACGACTAACAATTTATTTTCTGCACAAATATATTATTACTTTGAAAATGATAACCACAAACCCACTTGCTTCTATACTTGACAAGAATTGTTTGACTGGACCCAATTTCACTGACTGAGTGAGGAATTTAAGAATTGTTTTCAATTAAGAGAAAATCGAGTATGTGCATGATCAAAAGATGCCAAACTCCTTTCTTGAGGATAGGACCCAAAAGGAGCACATCACTATGATAAGTGGCGTGATGATGACTTAAAAGTTAGGTCATAGATGCTTGCTTCAATGAACAATGAATTGCAGAAGAAGTATGAAACTATGGAAGATGCTGGGTCGATCATCTTGCACTTAAAATAATATTTTGATGAGAATGGTCGAACCTCTAGATATGAGATATCTAAGGCATTGTACCTTATGAGAATGGCTGAAGGATCATTGGTTAATGATCATGCTTTGAAAATGATATAGCACATCGAAGAGTTGGCTAGGTTCAATCTTGTTATGGATAATGAGTTAGCTGTGGATTTGATCATCTAATCTCTGCCCGATTCCTTCTCTGGCTTTGTCCAAAACTTCCACATGCATAAGATGGAGAAAACTCTTGCTGAGTTACATAGCATGTGGTAGTTTATGAGAAGAAAATGTACAACACGAGGCCTAATGTGGTTTCTATGGCTAAGGCTTTTTCTTCAAAGAGTAAGACTGTTTTGAAGAAAAAGAAATGGAAGAGGCCTATGAAATATGCTGTGCAATCAAAGCCCAAGATTGAAAAAGGGAATTGTCACTACTGTGGTGTCAAAAGGCACTGGAGGAGAAACTGTAGGAAGTACTTCACGAGCATGAAGGTCAAGCCTAAGGACCAACCTTGCGAAGGCATGGTGTCTATGCTTATTGAAACTAATCTTATCGTTAATGTTGAATCCAACTTATGGATTCTAGATTCTGCTGCAACCTCACATATTTGTATGTCTTTATAGAATATGGAAATAAGCAGGATGCTGGGGCGAAATGCAATTGTCCTAACATTTGCAAATGGAGCAAGAGTTGTTGCGTTAGCTGTAGGGACTTTTTGTTTGTGTTTACCTTCTGGACATGTATTGGTATTGAAAAATTGCTTGCATTATGAGAATGCAGTTAGGAACATCATCTTTATACCTTGTTTGAGTAAAGAGAATTATGAATTTTCTTTTGCTGATGATGTATGTTCTATTTATCATAATAGGAGATGTGTTGGTTTTGGCTTATTAACCAATAGTCTTTATACCATTACAATGTCCGGTAATGTAATTACCAATGTCAATAAGCAACAAAATAATGATATAAATGCCATAACTAATAAATGCCCTAAAGATAGTCCAAACCCAAAGTATGTTTGGCATCTTCAATTAGGTCATATTGGAGAAGATAGAATCAACAAGTTGAGTAATGATGGGTATATTGGTCCATCTATGTTTGAGCCATACTCGACTTGTGAGGCATGTCTTCTAGGAAAAATGACCAAAGCGCCCTTTGTGGGACATAGTGCGTGAGCTACTGACATATCGGGATTGATACATACGGATGTATGTGGACCAATAAATGAAACTGCTAGAGGTGGTTATTCTTACTTCATTACATTCATCGATGATCAGTCACAGTATGGTTATTTGTACTTAATGAAGTATAAATCCGAATCTTTTGAAAAGTTCAAGGAATTCAGAGCTGAAGTTGAGAAATAAATAGGAAAATGCATTAAGGCTCTTCGATATGATCGAGGAGGTGAATACCTTAGTACTGAATTCTTGGACTATCTTAAGGATAATGGCATTGTATCACAGTGGACACCTCCCGGAACTCTAGAACACAATGGTGTATCTAAAAGAAGAAATCGCACTTTATTAGATATAGTGCGATCTATGATAATTTGCATTGATTTGCCTATATCCCTTTGGGGATATGCCCTCGAGACAGCTGCATATGTACTGAACAGAGTGCCATTCAAATTTGTTCCAAACTACGCCTTATGAGATATGGCATGGTAGGAAACCAAGTTTTAATTATATTAAGATTTGGGGTTGTCCAGCTTTCGTCAAGAAGCTGAAAATGGAAAAATTGGAGGCTAGGTCTGAACAAGGTTGCTTTATTGGATATCCAAAGGAGTCTCTTGGATACTATTTCTATTTTCTCTCTGACTTAAGAATTTCGGTCAGCAGGCATGCTTCTTTTCTAGAAAATCAGTTCGTCCAGGAAGGTGGTGCCGGGCGGAAAATAGTCTTACAAAAAGAGAACAATGAAGTACCAAATAACCAAATTCAAACACCAATCTCTGATTCAGTGGGAACTTCTGATACACAATCTCTTAGGAGGAGTGCGAGAACATCTCGTCCACCTGCTTGTTATAGACACTTGGTTGAACATATTGAACCATTATTCATTGTGAATGATGGTGATCAACCTGGTGATCCAAACACCTATGAGGAGGCGATGTCGGACATCGATTCTGGTAAATGGCAAGAAGCCATGAAGTCCGAAATGGATTCAATGTATTCCAACGAAGTTTGGACCTTAGTTGACTTGCCTGATGGTATTGTACCAATTGGCTATAAATGGATCTTCAAGAGGAAGATGAATGCTGAGGGTCAAGTTGGAACTTACAAAGCACAGCTAGTGGCGAAAGGATATCGTCAAAAAGAAGGAATCGATTATGACGAAACTTTCTCACCTGTAGCCATGCTAAAATTCATTCGGATTATGTTGGCTATAGCTGTACACCTGAATTATGAGACATTCCAAATGGATGTCAAAACGTCTTTTCTAAATGGTTTTCTTGAGGGGGACATCTATATGGAACAACCACGGGGTTTTGAATCCAATGGTGAACATCAGAAGGTGTGTAGGCTTAAGAGATCCATTTATAGACTCAAACGAGCCTCTATAAGTTGGAACATCCATTTTGATGAAGTAGTCAAATCGTTTGGTTTCATCAAAAACCCGGATGAACCTTGCGTATACAAGAAGGTCAGTGGGAGTGCAATTGCATTTCTAGTTTTGTACGTCGATGATATACTTTTGATCTAGAACGATGTACCAATGATATCATCAATCAAACTATTCTTGTCATAGAAATTCTCCATGAAAGATTTAGGAGAGGCAACCTATATTTTAGGTATCAAGATTTATAGAGATAGATCGAGACGATTGATTGGCACGGTTTGAGTCTAAATAATATTCAGATTATATAAGGACGGTGCTCTTGAATGTGCAGTGTGTAAAGTAAAGGTTAAGAAATAGAAAAATTGCACACAGAATTTATAGTGGTTCGGCTTATAGTAAGCCTACGTCCACTCTCCCACGCTGACAGCTTACCGGCTAGATTTCACTATGTAATCAAGAGGTATTACAGATTTAGAGTGATAATACTCTTGTGTATGATAGGATTTTCTATCTCACACAAACACCCTTATAAGATGTCCCTCAAGATTCTAAAGTTTTGCTCAAGAAAGAAAAGAGAATTGGAATAAGCTCAGGCTTTGGACTTGATGAATCTTGAATCTGTTATTTTCTTCTGCTGCTCGTTGATCTCCTTAAATACTTCTCCACTTCCAAACTAGCTGTTGGACAGTCTTCTGAAGATCATCTTCCAATCTTCACCTTGGACAGATTTGTATAGAAGGAATTGAGTAGCTGTTGAGTGACAGATTCTGAATCCCGCTGATTCTGGTCGCCCATACAATCAGAATCTTGGTTTCCGTAAGTAGAGATTAATCCGTTGTGATAATATTTTGATTGTCAATCAAATTGATTTAGATTGAGTCAACCAAAACCTTCCTTGTGTGAAATCCATGCTAGATCACTAGCTGTTATGTTAAGTTATGTTTCTGCGTTTGCAAAATTTGGTGTCTGAAAAACCTCAGCGTCTGAGTCTGGAAGATTTCGGCGTTTGGAAAATTTCAGCATCTGAAAAACTTCAATGTCTGAGTCTGGAAAATTTTCTACGTCTAAAAAATTTCAGCGTCTGAGTTTGGAAAATTTTCTGCGACTGGAAAATTTCAGTGTCTGAAAAACTTCAGTGTCCGAGTCTGGAAAATGTTCTGCGTCTGAAAAATTTCAGCGTCTGAGTTTGGAAAATTTTCTGCGTCTGGAAAATTTCAGCATTTGAAAAACTTGCAAAGTCTAATATCTCCTTCTGAACTTCCAGACTATAATAACCTGATAAAAAACTTCATGTTAGAATTACAAGTTATATATGAAAAGTTTTGTCAACTTCAAAATCTATTAGGGTTTTCCTCAACAGTGAAAACTGCTAGGGATGTATAGTGACGTGGAATCATCACACGTTTGGTTGTATCTTGACCGTACTTGAAAATTCTCTAGATTTCCATGTCTTTATGATTATTTAAGGAGAATATTTGTTGATAAAATTTATGGTCGAAGTCAAAACTTTGGATGCACCTTCTTTGATTTCTTTTATTTTGGAGGCTAGAAATCATCTTGGAGAAATCTTCGATAATTCATGTTTGAGTTTCAATTGAATGACGTGACTGACATAATTTAGTTACCTTGCACGCGTTTACGAGTATAAATATACCCACAGGGCATCGCCACGCGTCCGATTCAATTCAAGGGCATGACAATTTTAGTTATTTTAGTCATAAGCCTACAAAAGTGCCCAATCCTTCATCATCAAAGCACATTCACATCAGAACAAACACTCCCTCCTTTTACTGAAAAGTCCGCAGCTTCATTTTACTTCCATAATCTCGATGGCTGTCAAATCCAAACCAACATATTTGTGGCATTCGAACTACTTTTGTATTTGAACAAATGTTCCAGCAATTCTCGCTTCCGATCGCAAGATTTTCGCTAAAAATAGCTGCATTTGTTATGGTTCATCTTAGACCCACGACAGCAACTCCCTTGTCCCACTCATTCTCAGCAAACTCATCAGAAAAAAATCATACGAAATGGGTAAACAGAAGAGAGAAGCTAGCTTATGTTAAATAGAATTGCCAAGTAACATCTCCAGAAGAAAAAATGTATAAGTTACACCCCCTACACGAAACACATAGCGCAAAAAGTGCATATATAGTACATGAAGTTCTGAATTGCCCTAAAAACTACACCCTTTCCTGTGGAAACTAATCTAAGCTTTCACTTTCACGTAAACAATGAGCAGCATGCTTCAAAACTGAAAGATCGTTCATGAGAATATGACTTCACAACCGGAGAGAGCCACACGACATGCAGGAATCCACATCTGTAAAACAAATTGAGTGATCATTCACCCTGGAAGAAAGCCACAAAAACATTTCATGTCGTGCAACTATCAATGAAATGCTTTCATAAAGCTCCGATTCTTCAATATGACAAGAAATTCATCTATGACCATGTGAACATACAAAGAACAACCACATTTATGACCACATTTCACCAAAAAAACCACTTGTGCTACATTTGGAAATTGTGCAGTTTGTCAGTTATACCTCATACTGCTGATGAAGAAAGAACCAAATGCCTCTCCATACCCTACTTGTCAGGATGTCCGCGTTTAGCCTTACGACGCACATGATTCTTATGAGCATTTCGTGCAGGTTTCTTGGCTTTTGTGCTGCAGCAAATATACAAATGGAAGCTCAATCTAAGTGTAAAAAACCAAACAACAGTTCATCTTCCAACTACAAATAGACGACAACCAAGTAAAGCAATTTAGCAAACTTGTAGGAGATAAATAGATGATATGAAGCTCACCCAAACAAAGCCGAGAGAAACTTTGAGAGAATAATGATTGGTAGAGCCAACAGAGCAGATGCCTAAGTACAATTGGTAAAGGAAATTGTTAATAAGGAAAGTCAGTATCACAATAAAGACAAGGTAATAAGAGAGCAACAACTCTACGAGAACATACCGCAAACCACTCAAACTCCTTAGTTGCAAGAGGTCTTGTCAACTCATGCTTTTTCAACGTCTTTCTAATATGGGCTTGTACCTTAAGAGAAATTAGAACTAGTTACTGTATGTGCGGATAGCATATATTATACAACATACAAAACCAGGAGCCATTGTTCATGCGGAAGGTTAAAAAAAATTGATCGATACAATCAAAGTCAAGGTAGGCCGAAAACTCTTTCTGTTCTAAGAAAGACAAAACCAACTCATCCAAAGAGACTTCATCTAGAGGAATGAGAGGCAACATTCAGGATCAAAGAAGCAGATAATATCTCACAACTGGACAACTCAATCAAGAATAGTCGAAAATGTAAAAAGAGTTTGATGGTAAACATCCCAACCAAGTATAAAATACCATCTCGAGATCACGACCATACAGGAGTATAGAATGTCGTTTCTGCACATCAGTACATACACCAGTACCTGATGATGATAAATTGACGCAGACTTTAAGAACTTCCCATAGACTCGAACTACTTCCTTTGTGTAGGGCTTCAAGGTCAACCTTAGTTTATCAACATGAGGTTTTGTCACAGTAACAATGTTATCGATATGCGGCTTGCTGAATTTCTTGACTTCCTGCAGAACAGGACCATAGCCTTAACATGTATGTTCAAAGCATATGAAGAGACAAGGGATCTCATATCTTATCAACCTGGTAGTAGGGATCAACAACTTCCTGAGCCTTAATCAAGTGTGGAGTAAGAGCAGTCTTAGATGACTCAAAAACATCAAGGGTTTTTGTAGTCAGAGAATGCACATGCGGCTTGAGAGATGTTTTTACTGTCAAGCAGTGCTCCTTTAATGCCGGAATCCACTCCTTGAGAGAAAAAAGGAAAAACAATAATTTTAGACTATAGGACTGAAATTTAGCATGTACAATTAGTAGATGATCCACCGTACTCATTCAACTTTCACTCATAGCTAGATCCATGACCAGATTGACACAGCATTAACATTCCCAAAAAATAGATAGCTTACCTTCTTCATCGTCTCTAGGTGAGGTTCAGCCCACTTTACAGCTTGAGATTTCTTCTCCAACATCTAGCACAGTTTATAAAGTAACACAGTTAAAGCAGCAGAAGGCACAATAAAATCAGAGTGTCTGCTTGAAGGAGTACTGTGAACCATCGATGACCCTTTCCATTTACCATACTCATGACTTGGCAACAGTAAATGGTACCTTCTCAATAATAGTATTCATCGCAGGTTTTCCATGTTCATTCCAGTGCAACTCAATGAAGGACTGCAAGTGAATGATCATCACATCTCAATAACAGCCTTTATGAGCATTATGAGCAAAGATAGCGCAAGACTAGAACTACCTGAAATTGAGAAAGATGTGTAGCCAACCAATGTGGGAGCCATGCACCATGAACCTGAGTATAAATTGAGTGTATGAGCTTCTAGAGAAGATGGAAAGATTAACATGAAGAAGAAAAGCATTGATCATATCATACAATTATTTGCTTGCGTAATTTAGCACAAGATGTTTCTTGAATCATGATTCCAAGAATAACCAAGCACCATCTACTACATATGCTCTTGAGCACATCATATAATGTGAACAGCAGTGAAAGATTGTGATAGGGAATTTTTTTCAGAGTAAATCAATTTGAATACTATCTTTGCCTAGTGCGTTATAAAAATCTTATCCAATGACAAAAATTTTCAGACAAGCAAGGAAAACCACCATTGTGCTACTTAGTTATGAAGATTTTTTTAAACCAATCTTGTTCTCAAGAACAATTCTGAAAAGATTATCTAAAAAGGGGTCTGTCAAACAACAGAAACGTTGCCTTCTATTTCTGAAAACAGAATAGACTGTTTTAAGATTTAATAACAGTTCAGGTCTTGTACCTCTGTCAGCTCCTTATGCTTTGAAGCAGCCTCAATCTTTGCCTTCATTAGTTCCTCCTGATTAGCAAAAAAGGATATCACAGGAGGGTCATCCCAGAGTTTCAATTACACAAAACAGGGCATGCAGATATACATACCTCAGCCACTTTAAGAGCTCGTTCAGTTTTGCGTATCTTTGACTTCTGCTCATCATTGATCTTTTGGAGCTGGCAAGGAATTTTATAAATTGATGTTAGCACACACCTACCGAACAGCATGAAGCTTGACCTTTGAAGAGCCAGCATTGCAGAGCAACATACGTCTCATTCTATATCTAGATATGCACAAAAGTATGCTCGAATATATCTTTCCAATTCATGGATGAAAGCAACTGCATAGTTTGTATAACACCTAAGATCAAAACAAACACTTCAAGATTCTGTCTTGAGTCAAGTGCCCACAGAAACATGATATGAATCTTAGTGCAGATCAGTTTAAAGCAGCCAAGCAGCATTGATTCAGGCACCAAAGACTCATCTCATGCACATGGATTGCAGTTTGACTAAATCCATCTTCCAGGGCAATGTTTAGAGGAAATCCAACTGTGTTACATCTATAAATGCATCACTTTTGGAGAGCCCCATAAAAAGGAAAAAAAATAAAATGGTACATAGCTTATGTCACAATGTTCAATACAGAATTGACATGCTTTCATATTTTAAAGTGGGAAATGTAGCAAGTGGTTGCCTGACACAATATGACCACAAGCAGTATCACATGTTGACTTCTTTTTGTTAATCATTAGCTATTCTTATATAAACAACTATCTAATGTTCATATATTCTACAATGAATTATAACCATATTTCTTGCATGCATTTTTTCCGCCTTCTAAAAATGCATGCTGATTAAGAAAACCATATAATTCAAAATAGCTAAAAAGGCAAATCACCTTTGGAAGGTGAATTTTCCGCCGGTTTTTCTCTGAGTCTATTATCTAATATATGCAATTGGAAAAGTATCAAAGCAAGTAAGTTTGGCAAGACAGTGGTTTCAACAACCACCCTAGAGGAGGTTATGCACAGTGCCTAAGCCATATGGATAAACTGTATCCACAACTCTAAAATAAACAGAATAAAGTAACAGTATCATACTTTGCTAAACCATCTCCACTTTAAAAAGCGTAGAAGTACCAACTAAAAACCTTACATAAGGTTAAATGCGTGCATGCAATGCACATTTCCAGTCTTTTCTTCAATATAAGAGATGAATTTATAGTCCAACAATCATGTAGTATACCTAAGAGGTATATGTTATAAATTATTATAGAAATTGACATGTTATATGAAAAGATAACTTTGACGTTACTCGCACAAAACAAGTTTAATAGAGCCAAAGCAACTAAAATTAAATCCATATATGGTAATATCTTTATATAGGAATGTTTCAACCCGAGCATTGCATGAGTGTTTCACTCGTTTCTTTAGAAGTTTTACAAAAGCGCTGCGCATGAATCAGCACATCAGCATCACGTCCAGGAAAGCTGCATTAGAAAAACCAGATAATCCTAAACACGGTTCTTGATAAGATAATGAAGTTGTAAATTCATCGGGACACTATATTAAGGCAACCACTGGCAGGGGAAAAAATGTCACTCCTTCCAATGGGACTAGCTACAAGGGTGGGTTTACTGTGATATTTCATGTCCAGCAAACACAGATGGCAAAAACCCCATGACATCATCTGTCGGGAAATTTCCATGAGGCATCCATAGACGGTTCTATTCATTACAGTAGTGAAGTTAATTAAAGAATGTAGGCTTCATTCCAGACCACTATACTATCAAAAGATTTATCTAGCATACATGTTGCTCTAACAAACCAGAGACATGCATCAATTTAGAACAAAGGAAATGTACAATGCAACAAGAAACAACCGAAATATATTAAAAGAAGAGAATCACAATAGCATGAGACTTTGTTGGGAATCCCATCACTGGAAGCTTACATTTTCCAGTTTTGCATTTAGATCATTCATCCTCTTCTCAGCTTTACTCGAGCGGGACTCCAAAACTTCCTTTTCCTTTAGCTGCGATTCTATATCTGTTTTAAGCTTGTCCACCTAGATAAATAAGCATTCCAGCATTATTTCACAAAACACCAGAGCTTCTAGAGTTTCCATAACTTTGGTCCATTTCCAACCTGTTTCTCCAATTCAGTGGTCCGAACTTGAGCCTTCCCTATCTCAGCTGCAGCATCCAGTTTCCCCTTTTTCTACGAAGCAGAAAACCAATATCGTCAGAGCAAATTCTAAGAGTTAAACAAAAGCAACATTGAATCAACAGAAGAACACGTGAGAAATACCTGCAGAGACGATACCTCACTCTGTAATGATGCAACTTTATCCAATTTCTCTTTTATGATTTTCTCCTTCTCTGCCAAGATCTTGTCCTTGGTCTGCAGCTCTCTAGCTTTCTCATTAAGAAAGGAATCTTCACATCGATAAACAAATGTATGAGGTGTTAGACAATAAGCAAATTACGTAGCAGTCATTGTAAGACAACATCATGTACACGAGCAGATTCAAAAAAGCTAAACTTTTCCACATCATAAGGAACTTCAAGCATCTATCCTGACCATCAAGTTCATAAAAAATGGCGGGTCAGTAGTCATAACAGAAGAATCATTACGAAGCCCTTCGATCCAAATCGAATCTGCCTAAGCTCCGCAATCGCATAGTGCATTGCACAGATGCCAATCCGTTTCCTTTCACTCTAAAATTCAACAAGCCGAGAGCGACACCGCCCGCACAACCAACACAACATCCGGCGACCCGAAACACGAACTTCACCAACACAACTCTCGCGCCCGCGACAAGCCGAATTTACACGAATCCAACCGAACGAGCGAGAGCGACATTCGACGACAACCACAGCGACCCTCATCCGCACTCATCAAGTAACAAAAACGAGAGAAAATCCCGATCTAACCACAGAAAAAGCAGAAAAAAACAGAACCACATCGAGCCACCGCTAAACCCACGATTTCGCAAACACGCATCGAAGGCCTCGTCGGGAGGGCGACGAACGACTCACCGAGGACGCTGATCTTGGATTTGAGCTGCTCGACCTCGGCCTTCAAGGCGGACGAATCGGAGCCGCCGATCGCCTCCGCCACCTCGGCCACGGCCGCGGCGGCAGAATCCGCCCTAATCGAGGGAGCCCAGATCAGGGCGAGGAGGAGGCACACGAGGGCGGCGGCCATGGAGATCGCGCGCTTCGAGGCCGCCATCGGAGATCGCCCACCAATCGCCCCACTCACGGCGGCGGCGGCGGCGGCGGCGGCGGCGGAGACTCGCGGAACTCCCGAGGACGAAGCGGTTCCTCTTCTGCGGCAGAAGTCCTTCGCCTTCGCCCTTCGCCCTTCGCCTTTCGATACGAAAGAGAAGCCGAAGCGGAGGCACGAGGGAGCTCGTATTTAATCCGGAATTTAATGCGATTTTTTTCCCGATAAATAAATTATATTTTATCCTTCGGTAATTTTATTTTCGAGGAATTTAATTTTAGACGTCGGTCCACACAAGGTGGGTAGGTGGTGTGGTGGCAAGCCACCAAGTAAAGAGAGGGAGAGACCGCATGGTTTGTTTGACAATTAAAAAGGCATTGAATATTCCAAGAAAAAAGATAAATATATTGAAAATTCTAAAATTTATCATGAAAGTACAATTAAGTCATAAAAAATTCAAAAAATACAATCAAGTCCTAAAACTTTCAAAACATGCAATTATGAAAATGCAATTAAATCCTAAAATTATTAAAAAAAAATACTAATTGGATCAATTTGATAAGTTTCATGACTTGATTGCTCTTTTTTGAAAATTTTCAGACTCAATTGTACTTTTTGAAAGTTTTAAGACTCAATTGCACTTTCATAACAAATTTTAGAACTCCTAATTCACTCATCCCAAAAGAAAGAAAGAAAATTTCTTTTTCGGTAGAAAGAAAAAGATCCTTACCAAAAAAAAAAAAGATAATTTATTTTTTTGGTAAAAAAAAAGATGTTTCTTTTTTGGTCGGAAAAGAAAAAGACGATTAGGAAAGGACATTTTTAATGGGGCTTGGATTCAGATTTGGGATCCCCCACCGCGCGGGGAAGTCAAATTTTGCAAGGCAAAAAAAAAAAAAGAGCGAAAAAGGCCAAAAACGACGCGTCGCACATGCCGTATTTGGAATATCGTACGAGATCTTCTTCTTTTTCTTTTTCTTTTTTTTTTTGCGGAGGTCGGAGCTAGAATTTTACTAGGATCGGCCACGTGGGGCTGTACTGGAAGATGTTTCGTACCTTCGCAGGAAAGAAACACAGCTGGCGCTGTGAACATGCACGGCAACATTTTTTTTTTAGCTATTTTATTTCCAAATCTTCTCGCTTTCTTATTTTTATTCTGTTTTTTACTGGACGCGCGAGTTAAATCCCACGCCTTCCCTAATCTATTCACCAGCAAGACCGTATGCCTATTTCATGATCAGATTAAATTAAATAGCAAAAATCATTGAAAATCATAAATTATATTTATTGTGACATATTCATTTTAAATATTTTCCTGTGACATTAAATATTTCAAACCTGTGCATATACGTAACATTTTTACATTTCGTCAAAGTTCTATTAATGAGAATCGTTAAATATTTGCCAACATAGACGTCTGGAATGACGTTATCTTAGATGAAAAATCACCCAAGAGAAAGTTTAGTATAAACGTATCATAGCGGGTATAGCTTAGTGTTTTTGATGTAAAAAATATATATAATAAAAATGTCGTAATGGGTATAATTTTGAGTTTTTGTGCCTTATTTTCTTCAAAAAAAAATATGTTCTTTTTAAGGGATTTGGGATCCCACCACCATGGAAAATTAAATTTTGCAGGACAAAAAGGAAAGAAAAGAAAAATTGCGAGAGCTCCAAAACGACGACGTCGCACACGCCGTATGGGGCAAGATCTTTCTGGGGAAGTCGGGTCAGGACTTTTTACCAGGATCAGCCACGTGGGGAATGCACTGGGCGTGCCTTCCTAGGGAAGCTGGCGCTGTGGTTCGTGGGCGACGAAGTTACATCGGTGCCAAAAAGGAGGAAGATAAAAGGATTATTTCATTTAGAATTAATATCACAAAAAATCCATTTCAAAAAATCTTAAATTGATATATTTATAACAAATTTACCCTCATTAAAAATTATTGAGTTGGATGACATATGACAATTGACAGATATACCAGTTTAGAGTTTTACTTTCATTTATCATGGATGTACCAGTTTGTAATTTTTCATGGTATTAATTAAATTTAAAGGAAACTAACAGAGGGTAAATTTGTCACAAGTGTAACATTTTGGGATCAAAAAATTAGTTTAGAATAAATTTGTCACGGGTATACCAGTTTGGGTTTTTCTGTGGTCAAAATATTAATTTGGAATAAATTTATAGTTTGAGATTTTTTGTGGTATTAAGCGTTTTATTTATCCTTCAGGAGATTACGAGTTCGTTTAAAATCACGATTGAATATGTGAACAGCCCATGTTGCGGCTGCCCCCCGATAAGGAGGCGTCTTGTACGGAGAGACTTTTTGGCTGTTAGTAACTTGATGAGGTTGCGGTGATAAATTCATCAATCTCGGACCTTCGAATGTGCCGTGGTAATACGGAGTAGTTATAAATCAAACCGAACATTCCGTAAAGAGTATGAGACCCTTATGATAATGCGTAAAGCCGACACCGCCAATTCTAAACCACCCATCCCGCCCTTTCATTGATACAAAAGGATGTCTCTTTGGCGTTATTCATGTCTCACAACTTGTTCTCTCCTTTACCCAGCCTTTCCAGTCCTTTTCAAATCACTTCATAGTCTTCAAAATATCTTCCTCTTTCAAAGTCTTGAAGGAAAAAGACCGAAGACGTTGCCCTCCTATGTAGTGAAAGCCACAAAACACAAACGTACATGTCAATATAGATACCGCCAAAGACCAAAGTGGACGGACACGTACCCACATATGCTAAACAAACTTTACTGATTGGAACAGCTCGGTCTTTCTTTGCTGGGATAATTGTCAAAAAAAAATCCTAAACCTACTGTACAATAGCTAATTAAGTCTTCAACTTTTAAATTTTATCAATTTATTCCTAAATTTTTTCAATAATTTGCCAAATCAATCCTTCCTTTTAAGCTAATTTGGGCCGAAATCAGTGACATGGCAGTCGTGCCGTGTAGGATAGTCAGCGTTCACATCAATGATTTTCCGACTAAAATTGATTGGAATCAAAAGATTTACAACTGAATTGGTAAAGTTGAAAAGTTTAGGACTGAATTGGCTTTCGTTCAATATATTTAGGATATTTTGAAAAAAAATTTCCCTACTACTGTTGTGGAGATTTTCAGAGCTCAACGTGATAACTTGAGGATGATATGTTTTAAAATAGCTTGAGGGTTGCCTTTGATGTGGTGGGGAATGGGATGTTCTAGTCATTGTTGGTGGCTTTCCAAATCTTGGCCAATGGAATTGATAACTCAACAATGGTTGTTGATGATAGCCACTCCCACTTTGGAGAAACCGTCACCGACCCACATTTCTCCTCACCTGTCATGTACTCCATTTGACACCTACATACATTCATTTAGTTAGGCACATAACTACGCTCGGAATAGAATACGTGACATGACAATGATGCAAATATTAACGAGAACCGATCTATGCTCCTATTTGATTCATCCAACGTTTGTTCGCGTTGCTCATTACATTATCCCGGCTAGCATTGAATGGAACATATAATGAGTCCAACAACCAACTTGAATCGATTCTCGTCACGTACTACTCGCGCATAACATGGTATCCACGTTATCAAATGGCCCAATGTGGTCAAACCGAAATGCATGAAAAAAAAACCTATTTACCATCCCCGGAAGATCGTGCTCCAAATCATTGGATGACAAGAACTTGATACCATAAACTCCACACTTATGCCTAATTCTTGCAGGAATAGATCAGCAGATTCATTCGGGCCACCCAATTCCCATACACAGCAAGTTTCTTTTACAGTATGACAGGCGCTTCACAGTTCCATTTGATACCAACCTCATTCGATTCGGTTATTTGCAGGGATGATGTCGTCCATAAGCATTCTAGCAAGCGAGAGAACGAGTTACAACATGTTTGCGCCATGTCGAAAATCCATAACTAAGGGTTAACAACTAAAATTGTCAATTGAGGATCTATCACGATAATGTAGTAATAATGTCTAACATCGATTTTCTTACCAAAAAAAATGTCTAACATCGATACATGTCCTCCTTTAACACTAAAATAAAATAACATAGTCCACCATATTCATCATCACGGGAGAAATTGTCCTATCAATTCTAAACATAATGTATGGATAGCAATTTAGAGATGAACTTTTTAATTTTATCAATTAAGTTTTTAACCTTTACGTAATTTTAATTTAATTTTCATCGGAAATTGCTGATATGGTGGTGGCGTACCACGTAGAATGGCTAGCAATGACTAGACTGCCACATCAATTATTTCCAGCAAATACTGACCAAAATGGCTACATTAAAATTTTGTGCAAAAGTTTATGACTAAATTGGTAAAAATGAAAAATTTTGACTGAATAAATTTAAAAATGATTGGGTAATTTTCTCCATTGCAATGTGCTCATTGGTATGTAAATGTGAAAAGTATACCCAATGAACAAAAGGTCAGCCTAAGGAAGTGCACGAATACTCCCTTTTTTAGTGAAATCATAATCGCAAATCGAGTGGTGCATTGTGCGTACCTCTTCACTATACGGAGAGCTCTACAGTTTCTATGTAGACATATTGACTTTTCATGCGGCCTGTGAATTCTCTCGTCGAGGGAAGAGGCTGCTTGAAAACATTTCGCTACAAATACATATAAATTGGCAATGTCATCCGGCATTTTGTTACAATGTAAATGTCATACATATATACAATCGCGTTACCTGCGCTCCTAATAAATCCATCTTGAGCTCGGATTTGATAAGCTTAAATATTATTTAATTTTGAGTATTTCGTGTCTATGTTTCCTAATTATTAAATACTTTATGAAAGCTCGAATAAGTTCGATCATGCTCGCAAGCCTTTAGAACTAAGTATCAACAAGTTCAAGCTCGACTTGACAATATACTTGAGTAACTCGAATTCAAGTTCGAATCGAAATAAAGCAAGTTGAGTCTCAAATAGTCATGGATTTTAGCCTGAACTAATCATGATTAACTTGACTTGGTTTCACCCTAATGGGTAAATAGAATATGATACCTTCCCTTATATGCCACTGCAAGATTTTCACAAGTACATTTTGCAAAAGAATGAAATAATAGAACTTAGGCTTTTCAAGTGAATAGTTCAAATCTTTTATATATAACCAAAGTGTCTAATCCAAGTTTACCACTTGCACCAATTTATGACACATACCTACGTATGTGAATTAATCATGTGAGCTAATGTTTATACACATGACAAAAGCATGCATATTTGAACAAGTAAATATATATAATTAGTTGGGATAATAACAAAAACAGTCTATGAACTTTGGCTCAATGTGCAATTTGATCTCTAAATTTTTAATTTATTCAATATAGTTTCTAAACTTTAGGCTAATGTTCAATATAATCCCTGAACTTTTAGTTTGTTCAATAACATCCTTAAACTTTTGGTACATGTTCAAATCAGTCCCTAAACTATATAAAAATGTTCAATGTAGTCTCTGAACATGAATTAATGGAAATGACTGTATTGAATATTTTCATGTAATTCAGAGACTGAATTGTATATGTATTAAAAATTTAGGGACCACATTGTACATTGGATTAAAATTTAGGGACTACATTGAACAAATTAAAAATTCATGGATCAAATTGCACATTGAGCCAAAGTTCATAAACTGTTTATGTCATTTTCTCTAATTAGTCATTGCAAAATATGCGTGGGTAATTAGTTTAAGAACGCTAAATGTGTCCAATCATGCGCCACATTTAATAAGTACGTCGTGTTACATTTGTGTCGAAGCTTTTGCGACACCGTATTGTAATCAAGAACGATTTCTCGTTTGCAACATTTTCACCATGGTCATGACGAGTCGTCCTATTATTGTATACACTTCCAAGGAAATAAAAAATAAAAAAAAGAGAAGAGAACATTTACCAGCATGCACTGCATCTCCCATGGCTCCAACCGATACCCTCTTGTCTTCTACCTCTCAGGCTCTGACCCCCTTCTTCCTCCTTGCGACTGCCATTTTTTCTCTCTTACTTTGTGTTTCTTCCTTTCGTCTTCAGCTTGATTTGTCTGCATCCTCACCCTTCTTGTCACCCACCCAGTGAACATGGGACATTGATTCAATCAAGTTGGGCTTTCTCTGCTTGTCAAAATGCAATGCTCATTATCACTTTTCCAATTCCCATGTTCTTGAAATTTAGACTCGGTTTTTGTAAAATGGTGGCGGAAAATCATAATGAAAATTGGGAAATACTGTCTAAAGAGTCTTAAACTTATGATACAACGGTCAATTCAGTCATGAACTTTTTAATTTTGCTAATTTAATTTTAAAGATTTTGTCCATTTGTCAAAGCGGTCCTTGTGGCCAATTTTGGCCGGAAATTACTGACTTGGCTGCCGACCAATTTAGTTATAAAATTTCTTGAAATGGAGCGTCACATGGCCGTTTCAACAATTAACATAAAACTTTCCAAAAAAAAACCATTAAAAATGACATTTTCTGCGGGAAATCAATTTAGGATATAACTCCAGATAGGATATAAAATTATCCTATCCGGTGTTTGGGTCACTTGAATTTTGGATTTCTCTAAATATAACCCGGATAAAAAATCTCACATAGGAGCTCGGATATATCCGGATAGAACAAGGATTATAAAAAAATGAAAATAAAAGAAAGCAGAGAGATGATGGAGGAGGAGAAGCCACTTTTTGCTGGAATCACAAAAGATCCGTCCGCAGAGGAGCTCGCGCTTTTTGGATGGGCTCGCGCTCGAGGTTAGCCGTGGCCAAAGTTCACTACAAAAAAAATGGGATTTAGTCACGAAAATTAGCCACGAAAAAATTTTCGTTGCTAATTTGCGACGGAATTAGCGATGAATATTTTTTCGTCGCAAATTTGCGACGGAAAATAAATGCGTGGCAAATTTCCGACGGAATTTGCGATGGAAAAAATCCGTGGCAAATTAGCGACGGATTTTGCCACGAAAAAAAATTCGTTGCAAATTTGCGACGGAATTAGCGACGAATTATTTTTCCGTTGTAAATTTGCGACGGAAAAAAAAGTCGTGGCTAATTTGCGACGAAATTTGCCACAAATAAAAATTAGTGACAAATTTGCAACGGAATTAGCGACGAATTTTTTTTTCGTTGCAAATTTGCGACAGGAAAAAATTTCGTCGCAAAATTTGCTACGAAATTTGCCACGAAAAAAAATTCGTCATTAATTTGCGACGAAGTTTGCGACGGAAAAAAATCCGTCGCTAATTTGCAACCGATTTTTCAACGAACATGTTTTTCGTCGCTAATTCGTTTATACACCCAATTTCTCTTTCTCTCTCTATATGCTAATATCCATGTTTGTTGTTCTCCCTGTGTGTCTGTCTTCCATTTCTCTCAATAAACCTCTCTACGCGCACGCAAGTCGGTCTCGGTAAAGCTTTTCAACCGGTAAGTAACGTGGCTAAATTTGTCGCAAAACTAGAGTTGAATTTTTTTTTATTGACTTGTTTTTGCTGTTTTTTTTTTGTAAACTTGTCGCCGGTCCGGCGACCGGCTCTGCCTCGCCGGCCATGGGCGAGGCAGAGCTGCCTGGCCATGGCCGCCGCCGCTGGACCTCGCCGTCGCGGCGAGGTCGAGCGGCGGCCATGGCCGCCGCTCTCGCCGCACAGAACTGCGGCGAGGTCGAGCGGCCTCGCCATGGCCGCCGCTCGACCTCACCGCAGCAGGTCGGGCGGCCCCCATGGGCGTGGGCGAGGCCGCTGCTCGACCTCGCCGTCCAGATCTGGGCGGCGAGGTCGAGCCGCCATGGCCGCCGTTGGACTGGGCGGCTCGGCCTCGCCGAGATCTGTGGAGCGGCGGCCATGGCCGCTCGGTCTGGGCGAGGCCGAGCGGCCATGGCCGCCGGTCGACCTCGCTGCCCACGGCCGGCGAGGTGACCTCGCCGCCCACGGCCGGCGAGGTGACCTCGCCCATGGCCGGTCGCCGGCGGGTCGCCGGTTTTTGGTCGCCGGTCCGGCGACGAACAGAAAAAAAATATATCAGGAAATATTATTTTTGTAAAATTTATTTTAGAAAAATTATGTAAAATTTATTTTATTTGAAAAAAGTATTATATTATTTGAAAAAAGTCTTATTTAAAAAAATTGTGAAAAACAAATTATTTTTGTTTATAAGTTATTTTTAAAAAATTAAGTAAAATTTATTATTGTTTAAAAAAGTATTATTGATGGAATCAAATTTCTGGGCAAAAAAAATTCGGAAAAATTATTCGGAAAAAAAAGTTATTTTAAAGTCTCGGAAAAAAATATTCGAAAAAGAAGTTATTTAAAAAAATCCTATATTTTTGTTTGTAGGTACGTGTCCATTTGAAAAAAAGTATTATTTATGTATGGAAACAAATTTCTGGGAAAAAAAATTCGGAAAAAAATTGTGAAAAACAAATTATTTTTGTTTATAAGTTATTTTAAAAAAATTATGTAAAATTTATTATTGTTTAAAAAAGTATTATTGATGGAATCAAATTTCTGGAAAAAAAAATTCGGAAAAAAAATTGCGAAAGAAAGAAAAATTATTCGAAAAAAAAAGTTATTTAAAAGTCTCGGAAAAAAATATTCGAAAAAGAAGTTATTTAAAAAAATCCGATATTTTTGTTTGTAGGTACGTGTCCATTTGAAGTGAACGGTGCAATTCTCGTCAAATTGAGCACTTTCTACTACAAAGATTTCAGCCAAATACTTGGGTAAATCTTTTTAACATGGTAATTTTCAATTTTTTTCAATTTCAAAGTAATTGTCGTAAAAAATTCAATTTTATTTTGTAAAGAAATTTATGGTTTTAATTACGAAAAATTTATGGTTTTAATATTTTATGAGATTTTTTTTATTTTATATAGACACAATGCAAAGAGAAAGGGCATGGATGTATAATAAGAACTTACCTGGACGTCGAGGATTGACCGATGAGTTTCGTACTGGGGTAGAACAATTTTTGGACTTTGCTAGTAGTAAATATGAGTTAATGGATGGAAATAAATTACGTTGTCCGTGTAACAAGTGCAGTAATGGTAAATTTCATGTGTGTGATAAAGTTAGAGAGCATATTTGGAGATATGGATTTACTCCGAACTACTATAATTGGATTTCCCATGGTGAACCATTTATATCTGATGAAGGATATCGAATAAATGACCAATTTTCAGTTAGGGAAGAATGTAGCTATTATGACCAATTGAACCCATACCAGAGGATGGTGATTGATGCAGCTGGTCAGAATGTTATGTCAAATTCGAATCATGCAAGTACTAGTTTTACTCCTACACTTGATCAATTGGAAGATATAGGAGTAACGGGTTATGGTGAGAATGTGTATAGTGAAACTTTTCAATCTAATCAGTTCTGGGAAGTGTTGAAAGCAGCAGATGAACCTTTATGGGCCGGTTGTGACAACCATACTCAGTTATCAGTGACAGCAAGATTGTTAAATATCAAGGCAGAGCATAATGTGTCTGAGAATTGCTTCAACTCTTTTGTTGAAGTAATGCGGGAAACATTGCCTCGTGATAACATCATGCCAAGTGATTTTTACGATATGAAGAAGTTAGTGGCTAACTTAGGTCTTCCAGTTGAAAGGATTGATGTTTGCAGTAGGGGTTGTATGTTATATTGGAGAGATGATGAAAATGCAGAATCTTGCAAATTCTGTAGCCAACCTAGGTACAAGATTAACAGGAGGCAGGGTCGTAATCAGAAGCGTAAACCATACAAGCGAATGTTTTATCTGCCCATAATCCCCAGATTGCAAAGGCTTTATGCGTCTAAAGCCACAGCTGAACACATGACTTGGCATGCAAATCATGAAACAGAAGAGGGTCTAATGTGTCATCCTTCAGATGCAGAGGCATGGAAACATTTTGATAGAACATACCCTGAGTTTGCGATGGAGTCTCGAAACATCAGGTTAGGTCTCTGTGCTGATGGATTTGCCCCATTTGGGAAATCAGGAAAAAGTTATTCATGTTGGCCAGTTATCTTAACTCCGTACAATCTTCCACCCGGGATGTGCATGAAGACACCGTATATGTTTTTGACATTGATCGTGCCAGGCCCGAAAAATCCGAAAAAGTTGATAGATGTTTATATGCAACCATTGATTGCAGAGTTACAACGGCTATGGGATGTAGGTGTCGATACGTATGATGTTTCTACTGATCAAACATTTGTAATGAAAGCTGCTCTTCTTTGGACGATAAATGACTTTCCAGCTTATGGAATGTTATCTGGATGGAGTACAGCTGGGATTTTAGGATGTCCGATATGTCTTGAAAGATCGAAATTCATTCAGATTAAGACATGGCAAGAAACCCAGCTATTTTGACTGTCACAGACAATTTTTGCCGCCGAATCATACATTCAGAAGGAACAAAAAAGAGTTCATCAAGAATAGGATTGACAGAACACCTCCGCCATTGAGGTTGACCGGTTATCAAATTTGGGAGCGAGTCCAGGACTTCCCAACCGTTGTTGAAAACCTTCATGGCACACCAATTGCGTACGGAAGCACACATAAGTGGACTAAACGCAGTATATTTTGGGATCTACCATATTGGAAGGCCCATCTTATTCATCATAATCTTGATGTCATGCACATTGAAAAAAACGTTTTCGACAATGTCATAAATACTGTGATGGATGTCACTGGAAAAACAAAAGACAATTTGAATGCAAGAAAAGATATGAGAGATATTTGTCATCGGCCAACACTAGATGTGGATGCAAGCAGTAGAGGACCCAAATCAAAAGCAGTTTATACATTGGATAAGGAGCAGAGACGAGTCGTTTGTCAATGGTTGAAATCCGTGCGATTTCCTGATGGATATGCGTCGAACATCGGGAGATGTGTTGATTTGAACGAATGCAAGTTGACAGGATTAAAGAGTCATGATTGCCACATATTTATTGAAAGACTATTTCCAATAGCTTTCAAGGAACTTCTACCAAACTTTGTATGGGGTGCCATTACGGAGTTAAGTAATTTCCTTCATGATATTTGCTCAACAGTGTTAAACGCATCACACATGGCGAAAATGGACAGAGACATTCCAATTATTCTCTGCAACTTAGAAAGGATATTTCCTCCATCGTTTTTTGATTCAATGGAGCATCTGTTAGTTCACTTGCCTTATGAGGCCAAAGTTGCAGGTCCGGTCCAATTTCGATGGATGTACCAATTTGAGAGGTAAAATTTTTTCAAATTAATTTTCAAAATACTTTATTATATATTATGTTCTAATAAACTTCTATCAATTGCAAGTAGGTTCTTATATCATTTGAAGAAAAAAGTGAAGAATAAAGCATGTGTTGAAGCTTCAATTTGTAATGCGTATATTGTGGAAGAAGTGACAACATTTGCATCATACTATTTTGAGCCGCACGTGCAGTGCAAGAGACGGAGAGCAGGAAGAAATGATGAGGGTCCCATTGATCCCAATTTGAAATCATTCTCTATTTTCAATTATCTCGGTCGCTCAAGCGGCGGATGTAAATTTCGTTGCTTAACAGGCGAAGAACGACAGGCAGCCCATACATATATTTTATTGAACTGTCCAGAAGTGGAGCCATACTTCGAGTAAGTATATATTTGCAAATATACATGTATTGCGTGTCAAATATTTACTAATACATAATGAAAATTGTTAATAGGATTTTCCAAACGTCAATGTATGGACTACCAGCAAATGAGTTTGACCGTTTGTGCGATGACCAATTTGCAGCATGGTTCCAAGCATATGTAAGTTGCCTATTTCAAAAAATTTCGTTATTAATAATTTATACATTTTATACATTGATTAAATATATATTATTGACTTTCCATTTGTGACCATAGGTTCACAGTAATCATGATCAAGTTGAAGATCATGATCAAGTTGAAGAGCAAGGATTACTATATCATTTGTCATGGGGTCCAAAGGCAAGAGTAAGAACTTGGCCAGCATATTTCATAAACGGGTATAATTTTCACACTCAAGAATATGGAATGGGAAAAGCCACAATGAATAGTGGTGTGTGTGTTCGGTCATCCAATGGTAGCAGTTCAAAAGATGATTTTTATGGTTTGTTGGATGAAATCATAGAGATAGAGTACCCCGGACCATTAATGCGGGTTGTGTTATTTAAGTGCATGTGGTTCGACCCCGTCAAAGGAATGAAGGTGCATACTAAGTTTAATTTGGTTGAAATAAATCACAAGAAAAGATATATGAAATATGAACCATTTGTGTTGGCACAACAAGCAATTCAAGTATATTATGCATCATATCCTAGTTTGAAACGTGACAAAGCTGATTGGTGGGCTGTATGTAAAACCAAAGCACGAAGAAAAATCGAGGAACACTGGAAGGATACAGCATATCAACAAGAGGAAGTTTCTAACACGGTTCAAATTGAGGAATATAACATTCCAACTTTACGAGATCCATGTGGAGCAATGATAGATATTGATCTAACTGAAATTCGCGAATCAAATTTAGACAGTGTTGCAGAATCTGATTTTGAGACAGATGACGACGACGACGATGACGATGACGACGACGACGACGATGACGACGATGACGACGACGACGACGATGACGACGACGATGACGACGACGATGAGGATGACGACGCTGATCAGGAAAAAGATGAAGATTAAGATCAAGATTAAGACAAAGAAGATGAAGAAAAAGAGATTTAGATTTTTAGAATTTTCTGTAATTATGTCGTAATTATTATTAGAAGAGTTTATTGTCGTTGTCGCATTTATTATTATTGTAGTTCTTATCAATAATATTGTTGTTGTTGTTGATTAAAAATTGACATGTTTCGGAATTTTTCTTTAAAATGAAAATAGAACTACGGAAGTTCTTCTTGACATGTTGTTTTTGGTTTTTTGGAAGAATTCGTGGAAAAATCTGTGGCAAAACAAGCAATTCGATATTTAAAAATGGTTCTTGATATTTGTCATTTTTTTAAAAAATGAAATTCGATTTGTTGCTTGGTTTAATGCAAAATCCGTGGTTGCCACGGATTTTGCCAAAAACGAAATTCGAATTTTCTATCGGCAAATTTGCGACGGATTTTTCATTAAAAGGCAAATAGATTTTTTAATTTCGTTTTTAAAAAAATCCGTGGCAAAATCCGTGGCAAATTTGCCAAGGATTTTGCCACGGATTTTTTTAAAAACGAAGTCCGATTTTTCTATTGGTTTAATGAAAAATCCGTGGCAAATTTGCCATGAAATTTGCCACGGATTTTTCATTAAAAAGGCAAATAGATTTTTTAATTTTTTTTGTCAAAATCCGTGGCAAATTTGCCACGGATTTTTTAAAAAACGAAATTCGATTTTTCTATTGGTTTACTGAAAAACGAAATTCGATTTTGCCACGGATTTTGCGACGGATTTTTTCATTAAAAAGGCAAATAGTTTTTTAATTTTTTTGTGAAAATCCGTGGCAAAATCCGTGGCAAATTTGCCACGGATTTTGCCACGGATTTTTTAAAAAACGAAATTCGATTTTAAATTTGCCACGGATTTTGCGACGGATTTTTCATTAAAAGGCAAATAGATTTTTTAATTTTTTTTTGGGAAAATCCGTGGCAAATTTGCCACGGATTTTGCCACGGATTTTTTAAAAAACGAAATTCGATTTTTCTATTGGTTTACTGAAAAATCCGTGGCAAAATCCGTGGCAAATTTGCCATGAAATTTGCCACGGATTTTGCGACGGATTTTTCATTAAAAAGGCAAATAGATTTTTTAATTTTTTTGTGAAAATCCGTGGCAAAATCCGTGGCAAATTTGCCACGGATTTTGCCACGGATTTTTTAAAAAACGAAATTCGATTTTTCTATTGGTTTACTGAAAAATCCGTGGCAAAATCCGTGGCAAATTTGCCACGGATTTTGCGACGAATTTTTCATTAAAAGGCAAATAGATTTTTTAATTTTTTTTGGGAAAATCCGTGGCAAAATCCGTGGCAAATTTGCCACGGATTTTGCCACGGATTTTTTAAAAAACGAAATTCGATTTTTCTATTGGTTTACTGAAAAATCCGTGGCAAAATCCGTGGCAAATTTGCCACGGATTTTGCGACGGATTTTTCATTAAAAGGCAAATAGATTTTTTAATTTTTTTTTGGGAAAATCCGTGGCAAATTTGCCACGGATTTTGCCACGGATTTTTTAAAAAACGAAATTCGATTTTTCTATTGGTTTACTGAAAAATCCGTGGCAAAATCCGTGGCAAATTTGCCATGAAATTTGCCACGGATTTTTCATTAAAAAGGCAAATAGATTGTTTAATTTGTTTTGTGAAAATCCGTGGCAAATTTGCCACGGATTTTGCCACGGATTTTCACAAAAAACGAAATTCGATTTTGCTATTGGTTTACTGAAAAATCCGTGGCAAATTTGCCATGAATTTTACCACGGATTTTGCCACGGATTTTTCATTAAAAGGCAAATAGGTTTTTTAATTTTTTTTTGGGAAAATCCGTGGCAAAATCTGTGGCAAATTTGAAAAACATATGACCTGTTGCCGCGGAAAACATATGACCTGTTGCCGCGATAATTTTATATTTCGATTCGAATTTTCCGCGACAAGTTTTGAATCCGTGGCTAATATCCGTGGCAAATTTGCCACGGAATTAGCCACGAATTTGAAAAAAAAATGTATTTAAATTTACAGGAAATTTTTCTAAAAAATTCGTGGCAAAATCCGTGACTAATTTGCCACGAATCCTATTCCGTGGCTAATTTTCACGGAATTAGCCACGATTTTTTTATCCGTGGCAAAATTGCCACGGATATTAGCCACGGATTTTAATCCGTGGCTAATTTCTGCACAAATTAAAAAAAAGGGCCGTCGTCTTCATTTGTTTGCCATCGAAATTTTTGTAGGGTTTTCTTCTCCGTCTCTGCCTTCGACCGTGTGTTGATTGTGCCGATTCTCATAGCGTTCTTCAGCGTTTGGCGGCCTTCTTTGGCGTTCTTCCGCGTTGTTCGGGGTGATTGTTGGTGTTGTTCGGCGGCGGACACTCGGAAGTGCGAGGACACCGAGCGCGAGGATTGTCAGCCGAGATTTTAGGGGTACGTTGTCTAATTTTTTCTGTGGACGCTTGCTGTTGTTGCCGTTGCTTCTGCTTCTGCTTCTGCTCCTGCTTCTGCTTCTGCTCCCTGACTTTTGCTTCTGCTTCCGAACTTGGCTTTTTCTTCTGCTTTTGCTTCTGGTTGCTTCTGCTGGTTGAATTAGGGGGTTTTGTGTTGGCTGCTTGATTGCTGGTTTTGTGGTTGAAACAGAACAGAGGGTTTTCTGGTTTTGTGGGCGAATTTGGGGTTTTCTGTTCTGTTCTGTTTTCTGGGATTTTCGGTTCTGTTTTCTGTTCTGCTTGAATGTTCTTTTCTGTTCTGTTCGGTTCTGGTTTGTTCTGTTGGGGGCTGACTGTTGGGGTTTTCTGTTCTGTTCTGTTTTCTGGGATTTTCGGTTCTGGTTCTGGTTTGTTATGTATTTGCTGGTTGAATTAGGGGGTTCTGTTTTTTGTTCTGATTGTTCTTTTCTGTTCGGTTATGGGATTTTGGGTTTTCGGTTCTGTTCTGGTTTGTTCTGTTGGGGGCTGTTTGTTGGGGCTGACTGTTGGGGCTGACTGTTGGGGCTGATCGTGGGCGAAACACGAAACAAAACGGTTCTGTTTCGCCCACGTATGCTTGTCTGTTGGGGCTGTTCGTGGGCGAAACAGAACCGTTCTGTTTCGCCCACGAATGCTTGTCTGTTGGGGCTGCTCGTCGGCGAAACAGGTTCTGTTTCGCCCACTTGACCGAAACAGGTTCTGTTTGGGGCTGATCATGGGAGATGAAATTATGTCGAGTTGAAATTTCAAAATACTTTATGTTGAAATTTGGTCGGAATGAGAGGAAATTTGGTCAGAATGAGAGGAAATTTGGTCGGATATGGGCTGAAATTGGGTTGAAATTCGTTTGACATTCATTTGAAATTCGGTCGAAATGAGGTGAAATGTGGTCGGAATGAGTTGAAATTTGGTCGGCCAAGTGGAAATGGCCTGTTGATCCAAAATCACAGTGACGCAAGTCGTTTTTCGGCATTTCGGGGTCGTTTAGATGGGTTTTTTAGCCAAAAACTATTCTGGTGAATAGTGTTTTATGCACGATTTTCAATTTTTTGATGAAGTTTCGGAGTTGTTTTCATTATTTATGACCATTGATTGTTTGTCTGGCTATAATTTAATAATATATTGTTTGTTTGGCTATAATTTAATAATATATTTATTATCATCGTTTGATTTTTTGCTAACTATAGTTATTATCAACCAAATTAGGCTATAATTTTTTGTGATTATAAACATGGTTCATCAAGGCTTGGGGCTTGGGGCTTTGTTCTATTCATGTTTATTTTGGTGCGCTGTAAGTGTATGCAAGTTGGTATACAAGTTGGTATATATTGAATTGTTTCCTTTCCTATTTGGCTGTCAACCAACTTCATTAGTATAGCCATATTTAATATTTCACTATTGTACGACCAGAAAATAATCTCATACACATTTCCGGGCAACTTGCTTGTTATCAAAATGGTAAGTTTCCAATTTTTTAAACATTCAATTAATATTCATTTTTTATTAGCATTTTTTTCTAACCTTCCAACTATTTAGTATAAACGTGGAGGTGGAGGTCACGTGCGTCGTGGTGTAGCTTCCCAAAGAAGGCCGGGCCCTTCCCCTTCCCCTTCCCCTTCCTCGGCATCGTCCCCGTCCCTCTCCTCTTCCCCTGCCATTTCATCTAACCCTCAACCTCAACCAATACATGATGATGGCCACATTGGCCCTTCCTCCGATGTGCAAATGCGAACTGAATCTATTTCAGTTCCATCACCTTCAGTTCCACCTTCAACGCATCACTCTAATGATGAAGAAGATAGTCGATTTATCATATCCCCATTTGGAGATTCGTAAGTATTTTATTTTCTTAAGTACATGTAAATTATTATGGATGTCAACTAAATTGTTCGTATGCTTCACGGATGCTACGTATGTTGACTAATCAAGTTATAACCCGTTTCCAGATTCACTGATGCTACGCATGTTGTGAGGAAACTTAATAAAATAATCGATAACTGTTGGATGGGACAGTATAGTAGTTGGACCACCGCTCCAAAAGAAGTAAAGGAATTGTGGTGGAATGAGTTCAAGGTAAGTTTTGTCCTTTTATTTTCTCATAAACTAACTTTAGTTTAGCCTAATGAGTGTACAATACAATTGTTTTTCTATTGATTGCAGCGGCGGTTCAGGTGGGAATCCACGGAAGAGAAAGAAGTTAAAAGAATTTTTAAAAAGAAAGTCGGTGATCACATGCGAAATGTGATGAATAAAGCAAAGAGAAGTCAAACAAAGCCTGATTTTATTACAGCTGACAATTGGGCAGAAATTAGGACAACTTGGGACACCGAAAGGCATAAGCAAATCAGTGAAATAAATAAGAAGAATTGAGCTTCTAGTTCTAGTGAAGGGTCTGCCACATATGCCGGGGGCTCTATCAACATTGGGGAGCATAGGAAAAGATTGGTAAGTCTGTTAAATATGTTGTAAGTTAATTCCATGATTACTCATTTATGTTTATATTTTGTAGGCAGAAGAATTGGGGACAGAACCGAGCTTTATAGCTACATTTGAACGCACATTTCAGAAAAAAGATAAGACATGCACTGGCAACCGAGCAAAAATTATTAAGGTATATTAGGTTTATATTAAGATAAGACATGGACAGAACCGAGCTTTATATTTTGTATTTATATATATGAAGTTTTTTTTAATATATTGTTAATGTAGGAGACATATGATAAACTTGTAATGAGCACTCCTGCTAGTGGTGATGCTAGTGGTGATGGTGATGATGTTGCTGCGTCCGAGCCAGACAGTATGGCATTATGGTTGAAGGCATCAGGTGGAATGAGAAAAGGTCAAATATTTGGGATGGGATCCATGTCAAGGATGTATACAACGCCGGCTACTAGAACTTCATCCTCTAGTGCGGCTTTTTTAAGAACACAACACGATGAGCAAGTTACCCAAGAATTGAACCAAATGAAGCATTTACTTGTACAGAAGGACGAAGAAATTCGTGGAGTGAAACAACATTTGCAATTTATCATGCGACACCTCAACCTCAACCTCAATAACGATGCCGTTCCTCCTGTGCCTCCCGTTGATGGGTATAATGATAATGACATTGCTGACGATGAAGCTGAAGCTGATGCTGATGATGATGATGATGATGATCCTTGCTAGTTAAAATTTCCAAACTCGAGGTAAGCTTACTTACTTCAGCAGACAAGTTATTAGTTGTTGCATTTTGTTCAATGCACGTGTCGGAGATTCTGTTAAAAGTTCAGCAACTGCTCTTTGCTGTAGATGTTTGAGCTGCAGATGGACAGGACTTCGATTCGTGGAGACTACGTGAATGAACTTCTTGCCAAGAACAAAAGTTCGCAACAAGATACCGAACTTCTTAGTGCTTTTAAATTTGTTCTTGTCTTGACTGTGAACTTTATATTAGTGCTTTTGTAAATTTGCTTTGTTCTTAGTGCTTTGTAATTGTGCTATGTTCTTGTCTTGACTTGACTGTGAACAATAGTTCGCAACAAGATTCTATCAATGTTAAATATGAACTTTATATAAACGTTCATTTTGCTGTTAGTTAAATATAAACTGCTGTTAATTACATTTCAAATCAAATCGACATCGTCCCCAATTCGCTGACTTCGTTGCTCAATTTTTCATTACAATCCGTCGCCAAATTCTGCTCGGTCGGTGTGCGCGACAAAAAATAATTTCTCTCGGAAATTATCCACCAATTTTGCCACGAAAATGTTCGTCGCAAAATACTGACCAAAAAAAAAATTAGCCACGAAATTTACCACGAAACGTATTCGTGGCAAATTAGCCACGAACTTTTCCACGAATAAGTTCGTCGCTAAAAACATACCAAAAAAAATTAGCCATGAAATTTGTTTGTCACAAAATTAGCCACGAGTTTTCCCACGAATAAGTTCGTCGCAAAATTAGCCACGAATTTTGCCACGAATTGCTTTCGTGGCAAATTAGCCACGAATTTTACCATGAATTTCATTCGTGGCAAATAATTAGCCACGAACTTATTCGTGGCAAATAATTAGCCACGAACTTATTCGTGGCAAATTAGCGACGGATTTTATCACGAACTTATTCGTGGCAACTTAGCGACAGATTTTATCACGAACTTATTTGTGGTAAATTAGCGACGGATTTTGCCACGAACTTAGTCGTGGCAAATTAGCGACGGTATTTGCCACGAATATTTAGCGACGGATTTTGCCACGAATGTTTTTCGTGGCAAATTAGCCACGAATTTTGCGACGAATAATTAGCGACGGATTTTGCGACGAATTTTTTTTTCGTCGCAAATTAGCCACGAATTTTGCGACGAATAATTAGCGACGGATTTTGCGATGAATTTTTTTTTCGTCGCAAATTAGCCACGAACATTGAAATTTTCCGTCTCAAATTTTTGCGACGACCTATTAGCCACGAATTTTTTTCCGTCGCTACTTTCGTGACAAATTCGTTTAGCGACGAATTTTGACAAATTTTTCGTGGCAAAGTTCGTGGCTAAAACCAACTTTTTTTGTAGTGGTTAGAGTTTGTAACCGTGACCTCGCGTTCATCAAAACTATAGTCCGTCGACAATGCTTGGAGGTTGCCTAAGGCCGAGCCTCGTCCTTGGGTCAGTCGTGGCCTCTATGTCGCAACCGGTGGCCTTTAAATACGATCACTTGGCTGGCTAAGAAATATTTAAAAATATTTCCTTGATTAGCATATAGTGAAAGCTAAGCAAAGTGACAAGATTTGAGCCAATTTTTTTTTTGGGGAGGAACGCGAGGAGAGGGAAGATTGTAATTTCAGACTTCGAAACAGAGAATGGAGGAGCGAAAAAATCGAGACTTGATTCGGGCGCATTGATATTTATGTTATATTTAATATTTACCGAACACTGTATAAAATGATGTCGTAAATCGCATTGTTATCCTATCCAGTTTATATCCAATTCGATTAAAAAGTGTAGACGATTATTAATAAAAAAAAAAAGAAACGAAAAAGTCGTAAGATAGCAAATATGACGTCATACACGCCATATTTGAAATATCGCGCAAGATCTTCTCGTGGACGTCGAGTTAGAATTTCACCGGGAATCGGTCACGTGGGCCCCCGTAGGAACACGCGCCGACAAAGTGATCGGAGCGAATTGTCACCGTCGGATTAAGTGAAGTCAATGTCGGTCGTCGGATGAAAACGGTGTTCCTCACCGTTGGATCTAAAAGATTCGGTGGACAAAAACGGGGTTCGTCACGTGAAGCCCATGGCACTGGAGGGGAAAAGGCCCTAAGGAATGCACGTTGTCGAGTGGGGGGAAACTTTTCGAAGCCGCTTTTCGCTTACCACCAAAATGATTGGTCCAAACGGCACAAAGGATCACTTATTCTTCGCGAGATCACAAGTTCGATTGATATTGGGAGAGGCATTTTGAATGGCTCGTGCTGTGTTGTTTAATCACGACGTATCCCATATGTAGAAATTTCGTGGCTAGTAACAACTTGATGAGGTTACGGTGATAGGTTTGCCAATTTCGGACCGTGCAGTGTAGTTATGGCTTCAACCGAATATTTTGTTGAGGGCATGGGACCCTTATAATAATGCATTGAGGGGTCACCGGTCTTAGTCGCCCATCCCATCCCACCCTTTTGTTGATGCAAAAAGAAATCATTTTTGTTGTCTTCATGTCTTATGGCCTTTTCTCTCTTTTAACCGTTATTTTACCCGACCTTTTAAATTGTTTCAAATCATTTCACACTCCACAAAAAATTTCAATTTTTCTTTTCGAATTTCAAATCTTAAAAGAGAAGTGATTATATAGGTTATAATTACCTAGAACGGTGCAGCATATAAAAGGTTTTTTTTTTGTTGCAAGAAAGCCCGCCAATAGATTAAAAAGATGTCCACAGTAAAGAATTGAAAGAATCGATAGAATCTAGTCAACGAGTACTCCAAAACACTCTTTAATCATATTCAGACTCCGTTTGTTTCATGAAAATAAATGATTTGAAAAATATTTTCCTAAAAATGATCGTTTCTATCGTTCGAAATAATTAGTCAATGAAAACTGTTTTCATTATCGTCGACAATTTATGTTTAAATATTTTCGTGGACGATGAAAAGATTTTTCGTTCATTTGTTTATGTAAGTGATGCAAACGATCATATTTTGTGAAAAACATTTTTCAAATCATTCATTTTTGACCTTCTCACTAGAAAGAATGGTCTAATTAATGGATGTTATAGAATCAAACAAGCTCCAATTTTCACATTTTAATCGACGTTGGACAAAGTCAATGTAAGATACGTAGAAGACAATGGTCTTACGTTGCTTACATAGCGAACTTTCGAAGCATGCATCTGCTATAAAACTGAGGCTTTGTACTTCTTCTTTTTGGATCGGAAAAAACCTCATTTCATTTCAATTCAAGAAGATAATGCAGAAGAACAACCCAAACGGGCTTTAGAGCAAAGAACATCCAGCAAAGGTTGGAAGGGCTTTGAGATCCAATTCAGAGAGAGGGATCGACAGAGTTGGGTTTTGACTATCCAGTCTGCAATTTTATTTTGGTCTCTGTAACAATGGGTCAATCTTAAATGAGACAAAGAAGAAAGTGTGGCCCGGCTTTTCTTGATAAGCACAGTAAACTTCGCACGGTACGTGATCAGCTCTTAGAAGTGCCTGAACTAAAATGAGGCAATCAGACTCAACACTTCAACAGTCATAACTCTTTTGCCCTTTTCCTTCTCCCACGCGGTCGCGAGCTCTATTCCTTCGATTAGTGCTAGGGTTTCAGTATGCAGCGTAGATTGTGCCTTCACCTCATGGTCAAACCCCACGGATTAACACACTCCAATGACGTCTCTGCACACTCCAGCGGTCGCTCCAGTGGATGTTAAGGCTATGAAGGCTCCATCGATGTTAATTTTAAGGGACTTCGAGGCAGGCAGGACCCATTTCGAAGTTGAGGCTTGAACTTGATCTGTACATAATCTTCTGAAAAGCCTTGTGTCATACTGATTGTGGAATTAAAATTATGAGCTAGCCAAGCTTTGAAAGCATAAGACTTTTCTTCTTCTTTACTTATGACGAGCAAGTAATTTTAGATCAAGTTTTAATAAGTTCATGCCTAAACACACTAATCTTCCACGGGAACTTCAAGGGTACAGTGACGGATCGTATCTCCACAAATGCCAGTCGTTAGATCGAGATGAAAAGATCCCGGGCATTGAATTTGAACCAGTTGACAATTATTTTATTTTTATTTTTTGTCGAAAGTTGATAATTATTTCACTAGGTTGGATATCCCACCCACTAGAAAATGGACGTCTGACACAAGATAAATAAATTTATTGATGTTTTACGATGTTACGATCTTGATTACGACATATCATTATAAACATTTGGGAACAGTTATAATTTAAAAACAATTAGATTTACGGTTTTAAGTTATTGATTGCGATGGAATGATGTAACATTGGGAAATTGTTCTAATAAAAAAAATTGAAAATTTATGATGTTTTGTTAAGATAGACTATCATCAACCTTTGCAAAGTGTCAGAATTGAAAAAAATAATGTTATATTTCGTTAGTCCGCTCATGATGTGTGTGTCCAAGGGACACAATTTGCTCTAGTAAGAAGTGTATTTGAGAGATACCTTCTAAAGAGGTGCTATAACAGTTTCTTAAAGACAGTTAAGATAACTTCCTAAACAGTACCGATAACAAGAAATTTAGAACTTTCTCTCGACGCAATAAGGATTCCGTATCGACTTTGAGAAGACAATCGGCATTAACGTTGTGGAACAAGAATACTTTCCCAGTGATTGTATTCGGATCAACGTGAAGTAGATTCGTTCATCGTTTGCTGGTGATTCAACGTGCGATCCTAGAAATTTTGTTCGTAGTGCATCGAACAGGTTAGTCGATTCTCCCGACACACGCTTCCAAACATTGGTATCAGGAGCCAAGGTTATGATCTCTGCCTTGTTTTCTCGTTGATTTTTTTTTCCGCTTGCTGATTGATATGGAGATCATGATGATGAACTTCATACTGAAGGCATGTTAATTGCTCGAGAATTGCAAGATGAATCGACGAACATGAATTGAAACAAAGAACGAGTTTGAACGTTACGGGCAACCGTTCTGTACGGATGATTTTCGAAAAATTCTTTTTGGTGAAAATTATTTTTTATTATATATAATTGAAGAACTCGTCGAGACGAGCAGAACGTTGGGTCGAGCGCTGCCGGAAGACGCCGGACGTGCCCACACGCGCAGCCAGAAGCCGCGGCACGTGGGAGCTACGCGCACAAAGCGTTAACACTGCCAACGCGTGAATGCCACGCGCGCGTCGCCAACTGGCGCATGCTGACGTCATCGATGAAGTCAGCAAAACTGTCGGTGACGACACACTGACATCATTGATGACGTCATCTCATCGGCCGACAGACCTTGGCGACCGGCGACTGACCCGACCCGACTTGGAAACTGACCCGACTCGCGACCGGCCAATGGTCAACCGATCGGACCGGTCAATGGTCGAACCGATTGGACCGGTCAACAGTCAAACCGATTAGACCAGTCGGACCGGCTCAAAAGCCTGTATAGGGCAGGCATGTGCGCCACACGCACCACGCACTTAAGCGGCGCGTGCGAGCGCACGGAAGGTCTGATCGGGCTGTGGTTGGTACCGTTGTATTCGTATTGAAATTCTCTACATTGTGGTATAGTTATTTTATATGTTTGAAGCTTTGAAAGGTATGAAAATGCATACGAAACCCTAAATACGTGTATTTTTGGGGTATTATTGCATTTTACTTGTATTTCCCTATGGTTTTGAAAATAGAGAAGCTGGATAACATGTAAATGATCACATAAAGATTATGTAAAGCATGGTTCATTGATGGCATGTTTATATGGTTTGACGTACTTGCAATTTCCTATTTTGAGCAAATTAAAACAATGGCTGGAGATCCTTACGTCATGAATTCCGCTGTTGATTATATTTGCTGCATGAATATTCTATTTGTTGATTTACGTCATGCCATGCTATATGATTGCTAGAAAGGATGTGATCATTGTTTCAAATATTTTTTGTGAATTATCTAGTCTAGTGGGAGTTCGTAGGTTGGTAAAATTAGAAGAAATTCTCACCTAGAACTTAAAATTTGCACAAATTAAACAAGTTAATGATAGTAGAACAATCGTACGCCGAAACTGATTGGGAACATCGTGAACTTTCGTTTTGGTGTCTTTTGTTGAATTATCATTAATTTAGTTTGTCTTTGCTGCAAATTAAAACATGCGTGTTTATGTGGGAAATGTGCTAGTGTTGATTCTGCATTTATTATGTCAATGTGTAGAAGATAGTGATTATGGCTTCGGCATCCAAGACCATTGTGGCTGACCTCAATAAGGGTGAGAAGCTGAACGGTGACAATTATGACATTTGGCATCGAAAAGTTCAATATATCCTTGAGGTGCAAGAGGTTTTGGAAACCCTCAATCACACCATGGATGAACCTGAGCATGAAACTTCTGCTCAACACAAAAGAGATCAAGAAGCTTATTAAGCTTGGAAAAAGAAAAATAGCATTGCTCGCATCACTTTGCTGAGTTGTATGCAAGATGATCTCATGTGTGAGTTTGAAAGTTATGACAAAGCTCGAGTAATGTGGGTTGCATTGAAAAATAAGTTTGGGGGTACGTCTGTCACTAAGTTGAGGAGGCTCACCATCAAGTTTGACACATATCGGAAGCGCCCAAATTTAACAATGAGGCAACATCTTCGGGAGATGTCAAATATGGTACGTGAGTTGAAGTCGGCATGTCATTCCCTAACTGATGAACATTAAGTTCAGGCTTTTATAAGGTCTCTTCCTGATAGTTGGGAACACATGAAAATCAATATGACGAACAATGAAAATATCATCACTTTTGGTGATATTGCGTGTCATTTGGAATTAGAAGATGAGCGCCTAGACGCTGCAAAATCCTCTACCCATGCTTATATTGTTGAATCAGGTTCGCAAAAAACTTCGGATTTTAAGCGCAAGAGGAATCAATAAAGGGAAAGAGACTGATCAAGCACCCAAGAGAGTTAAGACCTTCTGACGCAAGAAGCGTGGCGGGAAGAAGGATAAGGCCAAAATGATGTGCTACAATTGTGGCAAATTGGGCCACTTCGCTCGTGAATGCACTGAGCCGAAAAAAGATACTATATTACTCAATTACTTTGAGTAATGCTTTTGTTTCTAGCACTGTAATACTTGCTGAATCTCATCCAATGTGGACTGTAGACTTAGGAGCAACAGACCACATAGATAGAGACCGAGGAGCATTTGTGGAGTATCGTCGAATACAGCCTGAAAGAAGATAGATATATGTTGGAAATAACTCAAGAGTTGAAGTGAAGGGTATCGACACATGTAAATTAACCTTTTGTGGTAGTCGAAACTTATTCTTGCATGATGTCCTCTATGCTCCAGATATTCAGCGAAACTTAGTCTCTATAGTTGTTCTTCTTAACTTAGGTTATGTATTTAATTTTCATGGTGATTGTGTTGATATTTTGTTTGGACCAGTTTATTACGGTTCTGGTTATATATTGAATAGTTTTATGGTGTTAGACATTGACTATGATGTGTACAAAGTTAATGTTAATAGTTGTTTTTCTTTAATTGCATATTCTAGTAATGTGGAAATTGATGCAAGTACTTGGCATGCTAGACTGGATCACATAGGGTTACAAAGAATGAAATGATTAGCAAGAGAAGGTGTAACATCCCGAAATTCGACTCGATCTCTGGAATGAATAAAACGAGTATTATTCGATATTTCATTTTCGTAAGTCTCGCCCGGAACTGATCACTCACGGGATACTGACCAAATGAGAATGGCCAACTAGGAATAGGCACGTGGACTAAGGACCCGATTGTGAGTCAAGCCCGATTTAGGATAACGACGAGGAAGTATTTTGGGCCAGTGTGAAACGATCATCCGAAATGGACGATTGCGTCATTGGAACTAGTGATAATTCCTTTCGTTCCCTCTCTCTCGAGCTCGCCGCGATTCGGACAACCTGAGGTCAAAACGTTTGAATCCTAAAAGGCCGCCCGTTAGTATGAGATTTAGAAATTTGGAACTTGACGATTCGATCGTGAAATTTGATCCGGACGTCGAGGACGATTTTCGTGAATCTCGGGATAGTTTTTACGAGGACGACGTCAAATTAAGCTGGCCATATGTGTATGGGACTTGTACGGTCGAAAAATTAGCAATTCGACCCGGTACCGGATTTAGTTGTCAGTTTTGCCCCCGTGACCCTTGGAATTCCGAAATTTGATTTCTTGTGGGGAGGTGACACTTGTCACTCTCCCCCTTCCCCATGCATGACATCACCTCACCCACACTCACACTCCACCTCTTCCTCTCCCCCATGCAAGTCATGATTTTCCCCATTTGTCTCTTCACCTTCCTCTCTCTCTCTCTCTCTCCCCCTTGTCTTTCTCTCATTCTCTCTCTCACTCGCCGGCCACTCTCTCCCCTCTCCCGTCCGCGCCTCTCTTCCTCTCGGCCACACGCCACCGTTCACCGCCCGCCGGATCCGCCACCACCAGCCAGCCCAGCCGCCGTGCACCGCCGTCTCTCCCTCTCTCCGCCGACTCTCTCTCTCCTTCTCTCGGTGCATGCAGCTGGGTGAGCACCGGAGCAGCTCCGCCGTCGCCAAGGTCGGCTTGGCCGCGCCTTCGCCGAGGCCGTCGCCGCTCCGCCAGGGCCGCCACCGCTGCACGCCGTCTCCCTTGCCGTTCTCCTCCGTCTCGCCTCTGTCTCCTCTCGTTTTGGCCTGCATGCAACGAGGAATGGCGCCGGTCAGCCAAGAAGGAGCACGCTGACCGCTTGCCATCCGCCGAGGAGCACCGCTGGCCGCCGCTTGCTGTGGCCACCGCCGCTGCTCTTCCTCCGCCGTCTCTCTCTCCCTGCTCCGGCTGCATGCAGTGGAGTGGCCGCCAGAACAGCCACGCCACCGTCGCCGCCGCTCCCTCTCTCCTTCCTCCCCGCCGCGGCTGCATGCACGGTTGAGCCACCGCCGGACAGCCGCTCGCCATTGCACGCCGTCGCCGGTTCCTCCGCCGTGACCGTTCACCGTCGCCTCCCTAGCCGTTCTCACTCTCTCTCGCCTCTCGCCGGTTCTGTTCTCCTCACGCCGGTGCCAAGGACGCCGGGACGCTGCCGCTCGCCGTCGCCGTCCGCCGCTGTCCGCCGAGCACCGCCGTGTCCAGCCGCTGGTCGCGCCAACCAGCCGCACGTCCAACCTCCCGTCGCCGTGAACAGCAGCCCCGCCGGCCTCACACCGCCGCCCGTGGTTGCTGTGGACGCCGGACCGCCGCTCGCCGTTGCCCTTGGGTCTTGTGCCGCCGGTTCCACCGTTCACCGGTGATCGGCCGCCATTCCCCGTCGCCGAGCTCGGATTTAGGTGGGTGATAACCCCTAAACCCTTATTAGGACTATAATGCGTGCTTAGCGGGCCTAGGGTGTGTATAGTGATGAGTAAATGTCGATTGGACCATGTATGAATTTGTATGTGATTAGTGAGTGTCGGGAAAGGATTAGTAAGTGACAAGGCATGAAATAAAAGTGAATTAGAGGCTAATATGATATGGTTTAGTTGCTGTCCATGCCGGAGAATTTAACGGTCCAATTGACGGTAGTGGTGGATTAACTTGATTGGAGTGCCGGGATGGCCGGGATGATTGAATTATGTGTCGAGTGTTCAATTGTGGCGAATTGGGTCTAACATGTCGCCTGCACGTGCGAACCGACTATTGTGGAATGTGATTGGAAACTTGTCAATGTACGTCATAATGTCCGGGTACGTCGTAATTGCCAAATTCACATGTGACGCCCCGTGGTATTGATTTGGGCTAATTAGGCATATGATGTGGATCATGGAATTTGAATTTGTGACCTTGAATTATGTGGGACATTATGCCATGGTACATTGCACCGACATTCGCGTGCGAAATTGCATGGCTACACATTACGCTTGCTGAGTATGAAGCATTGTGGAAATCGTGTGAAAATGCGTGTGTGCCATGAATCGTGATCACCTAATTATACCCGAAGCGTTTCACGCGGGGTTCAGATAAAATGGGACGTGTGAACGTGTGATCACTTTCGCCCTGATGCGGAATACGCGGGGTATGCCGTCCTCATGCACTTTGGAGCAGGACGATGCCCGGTGCGTCCGGAAGACGACCATCCTAAAGCAGGTTGTGGTTCGTAAGGAGATCGGTGTTGCGCCTGATGCGTTTACGCGGGCTAGAGACACTGGGCCTGAGAGCGTCTCTACGCTGGCCGCGGAGTGTTGTGATGGGTCTTAGGACCGGATCTTCGGATCGGACCTTCGGGTCGGGCCTTCGGGTCGAAGTAATGAAATAAACGAGTAACGTGTGATGCATAGTGTAGGATTATGTAATGGAACCCGCTGAGCACGGTATGGGACGTGTCTAAGTAGATTCCATTCTATAATTTGAACACGAATGGTAGTTGTGTCGTGATGCCATAAGAGTTGATGGCGAGCATGGCAAGTTAAGTGGCATTTGCATGCATATGAGTGCATGAGGGATTGTGCAGAATTGTGTAACTCGGTGTACTATATTTGGAATTGTCACAAAAAGGTTTTGAGCATGCGTGTGACGTACGCGTGATTGAGAATGCCGCTTGTGAAGTGTGATACTATGAGATTTTCTAACCTGCAGGGTCCTTGATATGTCGAGTTGGGTCTACGGGCCTAAGTCATTACTATATTATATGAGTTGTTCTGCCTGTCAGCAGATGCATGTTAGCCTAATTTAGGTTTAGGCGTTTTTCACTCACTGAGATGTGTCTCACGGTTTATATAACCCAACCTTTCAGACCCGCGCCCATGAACCGACCGCCTATCCCAATTCGCTTCGGGATCCCTTTAGAGTATGAGCATACGTTGGTTGAATTCCCGGTGGCGAACAACGAAGTTTTCATGAGGCATTATTCGACGATAACCGTAGACGTAGGCGCGACACATCCAGAAGTTCACGAGTACGTAGCCTGGTGCTTCCGGGACCGTTGGGGAGAGGAGTATGGGCCTCTCCGCACCATGGATATTCCATTCACCATAGAGGGGCAGCTTGACCCACAATGCCCGAGTGGTGAGGTCGTAGATTCCGAGATGGATTCGGAGGAGGCTATAGGCCCTTTTGGTTGGTACGAGTCGGACGAGGATGAAGAATTAGGAGGAGTAAATTACGAGCCCGTCGTGGAAGACCCAGTGGTGGAGCCTATGGAGATTGACGAGACCGAGCCGATGGACACCGAGGAGTCCGAGGAGGAGGTTCCTAGCGAGGATTCAGAGATACCAGACAGTCCGTCCGAGTCCGATGGCTCAGATCCAGATTGGGTACCCTAGACTAGGCTTGGTTATCTGTTTAGGAGGGTAGGCACTTTTTGGGACTTAAGACCCTCTACCTTTGGCTGTTGTCTCTCTTTTGATTGTACCTTATGTTTAATGTTGCTTTCTTGGAACAATGTAAGGATGTTCTTGGTTGCCCTTAGTTATGGATGTGTACGTTGCCTCGGTTCCTCTTATGTCGTTGCCCTTGGTCCTCATATTTATTTTGTACGGGTAATTGTTTTAAATTCTTGCTTCCGCATGTGTTTTCATACTCTGCCTTGGGAAGTGGGTCGACGACGATGCGTCCTGGGACGTCGTGTTATATTCTTATCGACCCTCGAGCGGGATGTTGCGCGCCGGGGAGTTCGGGGCGTGACATCCCCCGTTGAAATGGTATCAGAGCAAGGTCAGCTCGATCCGACTAAGTCGAGTCTTGGAGTGATAAGGAGCGATGAGACCATGGGTAGCCACTTAGGGTGACTTCGTGTGCTGCGTGCATCTCCTGACAATGTGTGGTGTTTTGGCATGTATCGTTATTATGACCCATGATGTGCAGGTGCGGCAGGACCCGAGGTGAGTACGTAAGTCCCTTGGGTGATGTGTTGAATAGTTCAGGTTAAGCCGCATGCTGATTGGCTGATTGTTGTATTGAGACCTGCCTAGGACTTAGACTGGAATAGATTGGTTTAAGTCTCTAATTCCTTGATGGAATTATAGCAGGTAGTTGGACTGTCAAGTCGTCAGGATGGCTAGAGGAAAAGGAAAGGAGTCGCAGGGACAGTCTAGTGAGGGTGCCCGCGAGGCTAGGGACCCTAGGTTTGATGAAGTCATGGAGACCCTTCGGGAGATAGGGCACATTTTCGGACTGCAGGCGCAGGAGAGAGCCGCAGCCCATGCCCAGGCTGCCGAGGCTGCAGCGATTGCTGGTAATGGAGGAAATCATGCCCAGCAGGGGCAGGATCACCCAGCTGGAGCTAGACAGATGCCCCGGTTGGTAGAGCAATTCTTGAGGATGAAACCGCCAAAGTTCAATGGTCGTGGTGACCCCGAGGCTGCACCAAGATGGGTTGAAGAGCTAGAAAAGACCTTTAAGGTGTTGGGGTGTAGTGATGAGGAGAAAGTGACATTGGCAGTATATCAGCTGCAGGATGGTGCCAATGATTGGTGGAGCGCTACGGAAGGAGGGGTGTTCCCAGTAGGAACGGCCCCAACTTGGACTGTATTCGTGGAGAACTTCTATGGGAAATACTTCTCGGAGAATGCCCAGGAGAAGAAGCTGACGGAGTTTATGAGGTTGCGCCAAGGTCAGATGACTGTGGACCAGTATGAGGCTGAATTTGCAAGGCTGGCAAGGTTCGCACCGACTATGGTTGCGGATCCAAAGGACAAGGCTCGAAGGTTCCGGGATGGGCTGAAGCCGGATCTTCGGAGCCAGATTCTGTCACATGACATCAAGGAGTATGGAGAGATATTTAGGAGAGCCCAGATAATCGAACGAGATCAGCAGGAAAGGTTAGCCGCGTCTGGATCGCGGTTTGTGCGAGGAAAGGATAACCGTCGCCCGGGAAAGAAGCCTATGACAGGCAATCGGCGATTTGTTCCCCCGATCAAGAGGAATATCGGGAAGCCAACTGCCCCGCCAGGAAGGTTTGGACCATGCTTCAAGTGTGGGAGCACGGAACATCAGATTCGTAGTTGTCCACAGGCGCATCCCCAGGATCAGCAGCGGGCACCTCAGCAGTATCAGCCCCGACAGCAGTACCAGCCCCGACCAGGAAATCAAGCCGGGAATCCCCCACCGGCAAATCAAGGACGACCGCCCGCTCAAGGAAGGGTTTATGCAGTGGCGCGTGGAGAAGCGGAGAATGCGCCGGGCGTGGTCACAGGTACGATTTCCTTGTGTGATCATGCCGCTTATGCACTGTTTGATTCAGGGGCAACCCATTCATTCATTTCAGAGCAGTTTGTTAAGTTGATTGGCTTAGAACCAGTGTTGTTAGAGATTTCGCTTTGTGTGACGACGCCAATGAATGATAGGGTGTTAGTTTCCTTTGGATGCCCTAGCTGTAGGATAAATATTGGGGGTGAGGATGAGAGTATCGACTTGGCAGTATTGGCCATGTTCGATTTCGATGTGATTATAGGGATGGACTGGTTAGTTCGACAGAAGGCTGTATTGGACTGTAGCAATAGGACGATCCGATTTAGCCCTGAAGGACGTCCTAGTTTTGAGTTCCAGGGGAACCGAGGAGGAACCTTGATCCCATGGATATCTTCGTTGGAAGTGAGTAAATTGCTGGATGATGGGTGCGAAGGTTATTTGGTGAATGTTGTGGATCCGACAATGGTGGAACCTAAGTTGGATGATATACCGGTGGTGTGTAATTTCCCCGAAGTCTTCCCCCAGGAATTACCGGGTTTACCACCCAACCGAGAAGTGGAATTTGTTATTGAATTAGTACCCGGGACTGAACCGATATCAAAGGCCCCGTATCGAATGTCCCTATCGGAGTTGAAGGAATTGAAGGTCCAGATGCAGGAGTTGTTGGACAAAGGTTTCATTCGCCCTAGTGCGTCTCCATGGGGAGCGCCAGTCCTGTTTGTGAAGAAGAAGGATGGGACCCTGAGACTATGCATAGACTACCGGCAGTTGAACCAAGTGACGGTGAAAAATAAGTACCCTCTCCCAAGGATCGATGACTTGTTCGATCAGCTGCAAGGAGCTTCCGTGTTCTCCAAAATAGATTTGAGGACGGGTTACCATCAGTTGAGAATTAGGAAGGAGGACGTCCCCAAGACCGCTTTTAGGACGAGGTACGGGCACTATGAGTTCACCGTGATGCCTTTTGGGTTGACGAACGCCCCAGCTGCTTTCATGGATTTGATGAACAGGGTGTTTAGAGAATTTTTGGATCAGTTCGTCATAGTGTTCATCGACGACATCTTGGTGTATTCGAAGAGTCCCGAGGAGCATGAGGGACATTTGGTGAAGGTACTACGGACCCTAAGAGAAAACGCACTCTATGCCAAGTTCAGCAAGTGCGAGTTTTGGCTTAGCCAAGTAGGGTTCCTTGGTCACATTATTTCTGGAGATGGAATTTCTGTGGACCCGACTAAGATTGAGGCTGTAACGAAGTGGCCCAGGCCAACGTCCGTGACGGAGATAAGGAGTTTTCTGGGTTTGGCTGGCTATTACAGACGTTTTGTAGAGGGGTTTTCTTCAATAGCAATGCCTCTGACGAAATTGCTGAAGAAGGAAGCGAAGTACATTTGGGACGATAAGTGCGAAAGGAGTTTTCAGGAACTGAAGCGCAGGTTGACGACCGCGCCAGTCTTGACCATCCCATCCGGACCAGGTGGGTTTGAGATATATAGTGATGCTTCGTTAAGAGGACTGGGATGTGTGCTCATGCAGCATGGAAAAGTGGTAGCGTATGCGTCACGCCAGTTGAGACCTCATGAGATGAACTACCCGACGCATGATTTGGAGCTGGCAGCGATTGTTTTCGCACTTAAGATTTGGAGGCACTACCTGTGTGGAGAGAAGTTCCAGATTTTCACGGACCACCAAAGCCTCAAATATTTGTTCTCGCAGAAGGAGTTGAATATGAGGCAGCGTCGATGGATGGAATTATTGAAGGACTATGACTGCGACATTCTGTATCATCCGGGTAAGGCAAATCGGGTGGCTGATGCCTTAAGTCGCAAGTCGAGTATGGCTCATTTGCTGGTCAAGGAATGGACGTTATTGGAGGAACTTAGAGATTCGGAGTTTAAGTTTGAAGTGAGCCGCGTGTCCAGCTTGTTCGCAACATTAAGAATAGAGCCAGAGGTTCAGATTAAGATCAAGGAACTTCAACCTTCGGACCCCGAAATTCAAAAGGTTATGGAAATGGATGTGGCAAAGAGAAAGCCTGATTTCCAAGTGTCCGCGGATGGAATTTTAAAGTATCGTGGCCGACTTTGCGTGCCGGATGACGAAAGACTTAAGGAGGAAATTTTGGGCGAAGCCCATAGGAGTCAGTATAGTATTCATCCGGGTAGTACGAAGATGTACCAAAACCTGCGTCAGCATTATTGGTGGAATGGTATGAAGAAGGATGTAGCTAAGCACGTGGCCAAGTGTTTGACGTGCCAACAGGTGAAGGCACAGCACTGTAAACCAGGTGGACTATTGCGACCTTTGGAAATTCCCGAATGGAAATGGGAGCATATCACGATGGACTTCGTGACGGGATTACCACGGAGCCAAAGAGGTCATGACTCGATTTGGGTTATAGTGGATCGCTTAACTAAGTCGGCGCACTTCTTAGCAGTACGGAAGGACTTGGAGTTAGAAAAGTATGCGGAGTTGTATGTGCGTCAAATAGTGCGTCTCCACGGAGTACCAGTGACTATCACCTCAGATCGCGATCCAAGGTTTACGGCCAACTTTTGGAAGAGTCTACAAACGGCCTTAGGAACAAGATTGCAGTACAGTACAGCCTACCACCCGCAGACTGACGGTCAGTCTGAAAGGACGATTCAGACCCTGGAGGATATGTTGAGAGCGTGTGTTTTGGATTTCCAAGGCAAGTGGGAAGAGCAATTGCATTTGGTAGAGTTTGCCTACAACAACAGCTATCAACAGAGTATTCAGATGGCGCCCTTCGAAGCCTTATATGGTAGGGCTTGTAGGACGCCACTGTGCTGGGATGAAGTTGGTGAGCGAAGTATCGCGGGACCGGAGCTAGTTCAGCAAACGATGGAAGTAGTGGAGGTTATCAGGGATAGGCTGAGGACCGCTCAGAGTCGCCAGAAAAGTTACGCCGATAGAAGACGACGACCCTTGGAGTTCCAAGTGGGAGATCATGTGTTTCTCAAGGTGTCGCCAATGAAGGGATTATCTCGCTTCGGCAAGAAGGGAAAGCTTAGCCCAAGGTATGTCGGGCCATTTGAGATCCTAGAGAAGATTGGAGATATGGCTTACCGACTAGCTTTACCTCCCAACCTATCCCAGGTGCACAATGTTTTCCACGTGTCGATGCTAAGGAAGTATGAACCGGACCCGACTCATGTTTTAAGATACGAGGAAGTGGATGTGGACGACAAAGTGACATACGTGGAGAAGCCGGTCAGAATCGAGGACAGAAAGGACCGAGTACTAAGGAACAAGACGATTCCAATGGTCAAGGTGGTTTGGGAGCATCATGGGACGGAAGGCGCTACTTGGGAAAGTGAAGAGGCCATGCGACGTCAATACCCCCAGCTGTTCGAGTAGGTTAAAGTGGGTTTTAAATTTTGAGGACGAAATTTTTGTAAGGGGGAAAGAATTGTAACATCCCGAAATTCGACTCGATCTCTGGAATGAATAAAACGAGTATTATTCGATATTTCATTTTCGTAAGTCTCGCCCGGAACTGATCACTCACGGGATACTGACCAAATGGGAATGGCCAACTAGGAATAGGCACGTGGACTAAGGACCCGATTGTGAGTCAAGCCCGATTTAGGATAACGACGAGGAAGTATTTTGGGCCAGTGTGAAACGATCATCCGAAATGGACGATTGCGTCATTGGAACTAGTGATAATTCCTTTCGTTCCCTCTCTCTCGAGCTCGCCGCGATTCGGACAACCTGAGGTCAAAACGTTTGAATCCTAAAAGGCCGCCCGTTAGTATGAGATTTAGAAATTTGGAACTTGACGATTCGATCGTGAAATTTGATCCGGACGTCGAGGACGATTTTCGTGAATCTCGGGATAGTTTTTACGAGGACGACGTCAAATTAAGCTGGCCATATGTGTATGGGACTTGTACGGTCGAAAAATTAGCAATTCGACCCGGTACCGGATTTAGTTGTCAGTTTTGCCCCCGTGACCCTTGGAATTCCGAAATTTGATTTCTTGTGGGGAGGTGACACTTGTCACTCTCCCCCTTCCCCATGCATGACATCACCTCACCCACACTCACACTCCACCTCTTCCTCTCCCCCATGCAAGTCATGATTTTCCCCATTTGTCTCTTCACCTTCCTCTCTCTCTCTCTCTCTCCCCCTTGTCTTTCTCTGATTCTCTCTCTCACTCGCCGGCCACTCTCTCCCCTCTCCCGTCCGCGCCTCTCTTCCTCTCGGCCACACGCCACCGTTCACCGCCCGCCGGATCCGCCACCACCAGCCAGCCCAGCCGCCGTGCACCGCCGTCTCTCCCTCTCTCCGCCGACTCTCTCTCTCCTTCTCTCGGTGCATGCAGCTGGGTGAGCACCGGAGCAGCTCCGCCGTCGCCAAGGTCGGCTTGGCCGCGCCTTCGCCGAGGCCGTCGCCGCTCCGCCAGGGCCGCCACCGCTGCACGCCGTCTCCCTTGCCGTTCTCCTCCGTCTCGCCTCTGTCTCCTCTCGTTTTGGCCTGCATGCAACGAGGAATGGCGCCGGTCAGCCAAGAAGGAGCACGCTGACCGCTTGCCATCCGCCGAGGAGCACCGCTGGCCGCCGCTTGCTGTGGCCACCGCCGCTGCTCTTCCTCCGCCGTCTCTCTCTCCCTGCTCCGGCTGCATGCAGTGGAGTGGCCGCCAGAACAGCCACGCCACCGTCGCCGCCGCTCCCTCTCTCCTTCCTCCCCGCCGCGGCTGCATGCACGGTTGAGCCACCGCCGGACAGCCGCTCGCCATTGCACGCCGTCGCCGGTTCCTCCGCCGTGACCGTTCACCGTCGCCTCCCTAGCCGTTCTCACTCTCTCTCGCCTCTCGCCGGTTCTGTTCTCCTCACGCCGGTGCCAAGGACGCCGGGACGCTGCCGCTCGCCGTCGCCGTCCGCCGCTGTCCGCCGAGCACCGCCGTGTCCAGCCGCTGGTCGCGCCAACCAGCCGCACGTCCAACCTCCCGTCGCCGTGAACAGCAGCCCCGCCGGCCTCACACCGCCGCCCGTGGTTGCTGTGGACGCCGGACCGCCGCTCGCCGTTGCCCTTGGGTCTTGTGCCACCGGTTCCACCGTTCACCGGTGATCGGCCGCCATTCCCCGTCGCCGAGCTCGGATTTAGGTGGGTGATAACCCCTAAACCCTTATTAGGACTATAATGCGTGCTTAGCGGGCCTAGGGTGTGTATAGTGATGAGTAAATGTCGATTGGACCATGTATGAATTTGTATGTGATTAGTGAGTGTCGGGAAAGGATTAGTAAGTGACAAGGCATGAAATAAAAGTGAATTAGAGGCTAATATGATATGGTTTAGTTGCTGTCCATGCCGGAGAATTTAACGGTCCAATTGACGGTAGTGGTGGATTAACTTGATTGGAGTGCCGGGATGGCCGGGATGATTGAATTATGTGTCGAGTGTTCAATTGTGGCGAATTGGGTCTAACATGTCGCCTGCACGTGCGAACCGACTATTGTGGAATGTGATTGGAAACTTGTCAATGTACGTCATAATGTCCGGGTACGTCGTAATTGCCAAATTCACATGTGACGCCCCGTGGTATTGATTTGGGCTAATTAGGCATATGATGTGGATCATGGAATTTGAATTTGTGACCTTGAATTATGTGGGACATTATGCCATGGTACATTGCACCGACATTCGCGTGCGAAATTGCATGGCTACACATTACGCTTGCTGAGTATGAAGCATTGTGGAAATCGTGTGAAAATGCGTGTGTGCCATGAATCGTGATCACCTAATTATACCCGAAGCGTTTCACGCGGGGTTCAGATAAAATGGGACGTGTGAACGTGTGATCACTTTCGCCCTGATGCGGAATACGCGGGGTATGCCGTCCTCATGCACTTTGGAGCAGGACGATGCCCGGTGCGTCCGGAAGACGACCATCCTAAAGCAGGTTGTGGTTCGTAAGGAGATCGGTGTTGCGCCTGATGCGTTTACGCGGGCTAGAGACACTGGGCCTGAGAGCGTCTCTACGCTGGCCGCGGAGTGTTGTGATGGGTCTTAGGACCGGATCTTCGGATCGGACCTTCGGGTCGGGCCTTCGGGTCGAAGTAATGAAATAAACGAGTAACGTGTGATGCATAGTGTAGGATTATGTAATGGAACCCGCTGAGCACGGTATGGGACGTGTTTAAGTAGATTCCATTCTATAATCTGAACACGAATGGTAGTTGTGTCGTGATGCCATAAGAGTTGATGGCGAGCATGGCAAGTTAAGTGGCATTTGCATGCATATGAATGCATGAGGGATTGTGCAGAATTGTGTAACTCGGTGTACTATATTTGGAATTGTCACAAAAAGGTTTTGAGCATGCGTGTGACGTACGCGTGATTGAGAATGCCGCTTGTGAAGTGTGATACTATGAGATTTTCTAACCTGCAGGGTCCTTGATATGTCGAGTTGGGTCTACGGGCCTAAGTCATTACTATATTATATGAGTTGTTCTGCCTGTCAGGAGATGCATGTTAGCCTAATTTAGGTTTAGGCGTTTTTCACTCACTGAGATGTGTCTCACGGTTTATATAACCCAACCTTTCAGACCCGCGCCCATGAACCGACCGCCTATCCCAATTCGCTTCGGGATCCCTTTAGAGTATGAGCATACGTTGGTTGAATTCCCGGTGGCGAACAACGAAGTTTTCATGAGGCATTATTCGACGATAACCGTAGACGTAGGCGCGACACATCCAGAAGTTCACGAGTACGTAGCCTGGTGCTTCCGGGACCGTTGGGGAGAGGAGTATGGGCCTCTCCGCACCATGGATATTCCATTCACCATAGAGGGGCAGCTTGACCCACAATGCCCGAGTGGTGAGGTCGTAGATTCCGAGATGGATTCGGAGGAGGCTATAGGCCCTTTTGGTTGGTACGAGTCGGACGAGGATGAAGAATTAGGAGGAGTAAATTACGAGCCCGTCGTGGAAGACCCAGTGGTGGAGCCTATGGAGATTGACGAGACCGAGCCGATGGACACCGAGGAGTCCGAGGAGGAGGTTCCTAGCGAGGATTCAGAGATACCAGACAGTCCGTCCGAGTCCGATGGCTCAGATCCAGATTGGGTACCCTAGACTAGGCTTGGTTATCTGTTTAGGAGGGTAGGCACTTTTTGGGACTTAAGACCCTCTACCTTTGGCTGTTGTCTCTCTTTTGATTGTACCTTATGTTTAATGTTGCTTTCTTGGAACAATGTAAGGATGTTCTTGGTTGCCCTTAGTTATGGATGTGTACGTTGCCTCGGTTCCTCTTATGTCGTTGCCCTTGGTCCTCATATTTATTTTGTACGGGTAATTGTTTTAAATTCTTGCTTCCGCATGTGTTTTCATACTCTGCCTTGGGAAGTGGGTCGACGACGATGCGTCCTGGGACGTCGTGTTATATTCTTATCGACCCTCGAGCGGGATGTTGCGCGCCGGGGAGTTCGGGGCGTGACAGAAGGCCTTTTGGGGTAACTCGTTAATGTTGAACTATCCGTATGTGAATATTGTCTAGCGGGAAAAATAACTAGAAAACCATTTGGTAAAAAAACCAGAGCTGAACTTCCATTGCAACTTATACATTCTGACATTTGCGGTTCTTTAAATGTGAGGGCGAGGCATGGAGCCTTATATTTCATCACTTTTATAGATGACTTTACGTGTTTTGGTTATGTTTTTCTGATCTCCCATAAGTCCGAAGCATTGGATTGCTTTAGGCGGTTTATAGCTTTAGTAGAGAATTAGTTGAACAAAATAATAAAGGCATTGAGAACCAATTGCGAACGTGAGTATCTATCTGAGCGATTCAAGGCTCTTTGTGATGAAAAGGGAATTGTAAGACAATTGACTATTCTTGGTACTCCGCAACAAAATGGGGTTGCAGAAAGAAGGAATAGAACCCTATTAAAAATGGTTAGGTCTATGATGTGCAGGCAAATCTACCTGTCTCATATTGAGGAGATGCGTTATTGACTGCTGCCTATGTACTTAATCGTGTGCCCTCTAAGTCAGTTGCTTCTACCCCTTATGAATTATGGACTGGTAGAAAACCAAACTTAAGTGATCTATGACCTTGGGAGTGTGCAGCATATGTTCATGATTCTTCCCATAAATATGGCAAATTAGGCCATAGAGGGAAGAAATGTATCTTTATTAGATATTTTGAACATTCCAAAGGGTACGTGTTCATAGGTGAACAAACTGATGGAAGTGTGACTGAAATGGAGTCACGAGATGTCACGTTCTTAGAGAACAATTTTCCTAGTAGAGGTGAGATCAACAAGGACTTCCAATTACATGAGATGAAAGATCTCGATAAACACACCCACTAATGTTATTGAGGGAAATACAGATTTACCTCAACATACAAGATCTAAGGGGAGTGTAGCGTCGCCTAATGAACTGAATTCTCAAGAAGTTCAGTTGTGTAAAAGTAATCGTAAAAGTATTCATCGTCGTCGATTTGAGATTGATGGGGAAGCATTTATGATTGCTCCACAAGACGATGCGGAGCCTAAAACAGTTCAAGAGGCTTTCTCATCTCCTGACAAGGAAGAATGGAGAAAAGCTTTGGAAGACGAAATTAAGTCTATGAGGACAAACCACGTCTGGGACTTAGTTGATCTACCACCTGATCACAAGGCTGTTGGAAACAAATGGGTTTTCAAGACTAAGCGAAGGGCGGATGGATCCATTGAAAAGTATAAGGCTCGCCTTGTAGCGAAAGACTATACTCAATAAGATGGTATGGACTATGAGGAAACTCTTTCACCAGTTCTAAGGTTTGCCTCCATACGCCTTATCTTAGCCATCGTTGCACATTTGGACCTATAATTACATCAAATGGATGTAAAGACAACATTTCTCAATGGAGAACTAGATGAAGAAATCTATATGAAACAACCGATAGGTTTCATTGCTGAAGGTCAAGAGCGCAAAGTTTGCAAGCTCCATCGCTCAATTTATGGCCTTAAGCAATCATCTAGATAGTGGTATTTTCATTTTCATCGAGCCATAACTTCTTTTGGGTTTACAATGATCGAAGAGGATCACTGTGTATATATCAAATGGTCCGAGGATAAATTTATGATTTTATCTCTTTATGTGGACGACATTCTATTGGCTGGGAATGACAAGGGTTTAGTTATAATCATAAAAGAATGGTTGTCTTCTAATTTTGAAATGAAAGACATGAGAGAAGCTGCATATATATTGAGAGTTAAGATTGAAAGAGATTGATCAAAGAAACTCCTTGCTATGTCACAAGAATCTTATATAATGAAGATTCTTGAACGCTTCAATATGCAACACTGTAATTCCATTGATACTCCTGTCATGTAAGGCGAAGGTCTGAGTACTAAGATGTGTCTTAAGATTCCAGAAGAAAAGAAAGAAATGGTAACTGTTCCTTACGCTAGTGCTGTCGGAAGTTTGATGTATGCTATGATGTGTACTCGACCCGACATATGTCATGCTGTAGGGTTAGTGAGCCGATATCAATCAAATCCTGGTCTAACACCTGGAAAGCAGTTAAGACGATCCTGAGATACTTGAAAGGCACTATGGACTATTAACTTTGCTATCAAGGGAGTGATCTACACTTATTAGGATACTCTCATATTGATTGGTGAGGAGACCTAGATGAGCGTAAATCGACATTTGGATATACGTTCTTGCTTAATGATGGGGCAATTTCTTAGAATAGCAAGAAACAGACATGCATAGCTTTATCTACAATGGAGGCATAATTTATTGCATGTTCTGCTGTAGTGCAAGAAGCAGTATGACTAAAACGTTTCTTGAAAAATTTAGCCATTGTCACTAATGTCCCAAGACCAGTGACAGTATATTGCGATAGTCAAGCAGCCATTGCCTATATGAAAGATCCCAAGTATCATGGTAGGACGAAGCATATGGACATAAAGAATAACTTCATCAGAGATATAATAGCGCAAAAGAAAGTAGTTCTGCAATATATTTCAACCAACAAGATGGTTGCTGATCTATTTATGAAGGCTGTTTCAAGAGACATGTTCTAGACCCACATGATGTCTTTAGGATTACGTAGAATGTGATTATGATATGTAATATTGTTAATGATCACTGGATATATGTGTGTATATGTATTGTACTTGTTTGTTAATGAATTGATATTTTATCAATTAGTACAATGTTATGAGACTAGCACAAACACACATATATTATTGAAAGGTATGTCACCGGGCAATGATTGGCTCACTCACACGAGCAATCACCTCAAACGCTATAGTAAGCGGGTTGAGATGTGACGATATGTACTATAAATACTGGAAGAGCAGTTTAGTACATAAAATGATTTAATGTCACATTGATCGGAATCAAAATGAGGTCTGTTATTCGTATGTGATAAGACCGAACATGATAGTCCCATAATCATGAATGCCCGAAGGTAGCCGGATACGAGTACTAAATTGGACGCTGTGGAAAGCGAGCTGATATAACACTCGGGCTAAACAATGAGTACGTGAGAAGCATGTGACTATGTTTAAGCTAAGATTCATATAATGGATATGATTAATAAATGACATATACTCTGATAGAAAAAGAAATCTACTATAGCATGTAATTCATACAACATATGCTTTATTTGACCAATAAGGGAGATGAGTATAATTATCCCTATTTATTCATCATGTGAGTCCTAAAGGTAATTTATAATTTACTTTTGTGCCCCATGTTACATCTTTATTTTCTCGAAGTAGAAGATCAATGTTGCTACTTTAGCATGTTATCAGCGGTTATGAATAGATATGGCTTTATTGGATGTGTCTAGGAAAACAGTTGTTCGGAAATGGAGAGAAACATGAGTGTGAAGGAAGGCTGTTGTTATTTTACATCTATCACATGTGTTTACCGATCGACCAATTATTTCACCTTCAATGGCTCCGGAAATAATTGTAAATACATGATGTTCTTGAGAAAAGTCAAGTATAGCCTTTTAAGGGATAGGTATACTTGGACTAATGTAACAAAATATGTCTGGGGCACTATAAGACATCCATTGTTTATTTATTTTTGGGGTTGTAGCCATTATGTTGTCCCTAACAGGTGCATAATTAGAGCTCCCAAGTGCTGGTGTACTCACTGGTTGCACGGCTTTCTTGCCAGTATGAATTGTTTCTAAGGTAGATGAATGTTGAATACCTTATGTTCTTAATAGAGCATCATCAAGCCTATCATGTGCGAGTGAGAGATATTATATTTCGTCGGTCCGCCCATGATGTGTGTGTCCAAGGGACACCATTTACTCTGATAAGAAGTGTGTCTCAGAGACATCTTTTGAAGAGGTGCGAGAAGAGTTTCTTAAGGGCAGTTAAGATAACTTCCTAAACAGTACTGACAACAAGAAATTCAAAACTCTCTCTCTCTCTCTCTCTCTCTCTCTCTCTCTCTCTCTCTCTCGACGCAATAAGGATTCCGTATCTACTTTGAAAAGACAATCGGTATTAACGCTGTGGAACAAGAATACCTTCCCTGTGATTGTATTCGGACCAACGCGAAGTAGATTTGTTTATCGTTTACTGGTGATTCAACATGCGATTCTAGAAATTTTGTTCGTAGTACATTGAATAGATTAGTCGATTTTCCCGATACACGCTTCCCAACAAATTATAATTATGATATTTTGTCAGTGTTTATGACCTACTATCATAATCCTTTGTAAATGGTCGAAATTGGAAAAAAAAATCCAAATTTATGATTTTTTGCTCTTATTTACGGTGATTTTTTGTAAACATCGTAATTCGAGAAAATCCTAATATGATGTTTTGTGCTTGGTTACGACGAGACATATTGTAAAATATTATAATTAAAAAAAATCCAAATTTACAAAGATTTGTTTTGAATTGTGATGGATCATTGTAAACTTTTATAGGCCATAGTAATTAAAAAAATCAAAATTTACCACGCTTGTTTATTGTTGTCAGCGTTTATAAATTGTTGTAATTTTCAAAAAGGAAATCCAAATTTACGATGTTCTGCTTTTGGTTACAACAGAATTGTCAAAATTTTTCGTGAATTGTCATTATTCAAAACTATCAAAATTTTTGGCATTTTGTTTATTATTACCACTGTCCACCGTAAACCTTTATGAACAGTTGTAATTTAAAAAATATGAACCGTTGTAATTGAATGATATCCATATTCACAACGTTTTGCTCTTAGTTATTACATAATACATGCGATCATAAACATTTATAAGGCTAAAAGGACACCGGAAGTGGTTAAACTAGATTAGAATGATTGCATTGGGAAATCATTAAAAATGTTTAGGACTAAATTGAGAAAGTCGAAAAGCTTGTGACTGAATTGACAGCTGTCCGATAAGTTTATGATTTTCTAGACAATGTTTTTTCTTTTTTTGCATGATCTTCTACTATTGTGGACACTTTGAGAGCTCGAGGTGATAACTTGAGAAAATGATTTGTTTTAACATGGCCGAGGGTTCATCCATGCTTTGATGTGATGTGGCGTGGGATGTCCAAGCCATTACTGGTTGCTTTCCAAATCTTGGCTAATGGAGTTGATAACTCAACAGTGGCTGTTGATGATAGCCACTCCCACTTTGGAAAAATTGTCACCTACCAACATTGCTCCTCACTTGTCATATTCAGTAGAATGGATAATACAATCGCGTCAAACCGAATCGCACATTATCAATTTATTCGATATCCATCTATTGTGTTAACTGTAGGACTAATGTCACTTTACATTAGAATAATCGTGGCGTCGGATTCCAATTGTTAAGTTTGTCCACCTGTGAAATGGATGGAATTATCGAATTGAATCAGATTGGCTCGAACAGAAGGATCGAATACGTAACTCCAAACTTCATCAAGATCCACAAAAAGTGGGGTTATCAAATTAACAATTCCAAAATGATCATCAACCTGTAATGTGCCTAAGATTGGCAACATCTAGCACACAAAAAACCAATCCCTTTGGCTCTCCATTGGACAACTACATACATTCATCACAAACAAGAGTTTTGATTAGGTATAAGATTACACTTGGGATAATGACACAACCAATCTTTGAACTTTGGCTAAATGTGTAATGTAGTCCACGAACTTTTAATTTATTCAATGTGATCCATGAACTTTAGCCTAATGTTCAATACGGTCCATGGATTTTTAATTTGTTCAATGTGGTCCTTGAACTTTCGGTACGTGTTCAATTTAGTTCATGAACTATATGAAATTTTAGAATAAAAGTTCTAAAATTGTACATCAGGCAAAAGTTCAGGGACTATTTGTGTCATTTTCTCGTTACTCTCGGGTCAAGATGCGCAAAAATAACATGTTCAAATGTCAGAATGAAAGAGACAAACTGAGGCGAAAAGTAGCCCATTCGGGTGAGAAGTTAAAGCCCATCCAAGACAAAGAACAAAAACGCCCCAGTTGAATAGAAGAAGATCAGCCCATCTCTCTATGGCGTACCGCCTCTCGCTCGCTCTCAAAAGATGAGCGACGATGGGGAAGCGCACGCCCGTTGAGAAGAAACCGGAGAACCTGCAGGGCTGGAGGACTCCGGTCTCTTCTCTGCAACTGCACCATTCAATTCCCCCGCACAAGGAGATAAAGCGAGCGGTCGAGCAGAAAAGGAGGGACAGCACAGCAAGAGCGCGAGGTTATGTAGAGGGAACGAAAGGGTGAGGGACACAGAAAGGTTGATCTCCGCCTTCTTTTTTTTACCATCTGCTCACTCTCTTGCCCTGTTTGGTCGCTGGTCGGCCGCCAGTCGTCGCCGTCACCACATCATCTCCTGCCATCCTCGGCTCGGCCATCATTGGAGGCCCTGTTTTTGCAGCCGGAAATCTTGGAAGTGATCCAAAGATCGGTGAAACCCCCATTACCAATATCCGCCGTCGGCCATCACCCGGAGGCCGTGTCTTGTCAAAGAAAGCCATGCCTAGGAACAAGTCTTCTGTCCAAAGCATTTTTCCGGCTTCGAGATCTTCCTTCGGTTTCACGTGCATTCCGAGGTATAAATCGTGTTCAGAATGCGGACGTCCCTACCCTCCTCCAAGCCTTGCAGAGCATCAACAAGCAGACCATTCTGGAAATGAGGAAAACTGTGTTTTGCAAGGCCAATCACCTTTTGATTGGTCTAACAGCAGTGATCTCCTGTTGCCTTGTCGAGATCTCCCTCCAGGATGCGGAAATGCGAATTTTACCCGCGACGACGGACCTCATTCGGAAAGAGAGAAAGTGATCACTACTCTAACACTGTACAGAGATATCTGTCGCCTGCTTGAGCAGGAAAAATTACAAGCGGGTAAAGAGAGCAGGTTCATTAGAAGGGTAGATTTTCATGCGGCAAAAGAGGTGAAGAAGAGAGTGGGTTACGTCCACTGCCATAGGCAGTTTATTGGAGAAGTTCCGGGGGTGGAAGTCGGGGACAAATTCTATTATAGGATGGAACTCGCTGTTGTTGGGCTCCATCGTCCTCCTCAGAATGGCATCGATTACATGGGACGTCACCCGGACATCCTAGCCACGAGCGTTGTCGCTTCCTGGGATTATGCAGATGATCTGACAGATCCTAACGAGCTGGTTTATTTGGGCGAGGGTGGAATGCCTAGCCATGTCAACGAGGCTGAAGATCAGAAGCTCACTCGAGGGAACTTAGCTCTATCGAATAGCATGAAGAGGAGCAAGCCAGTGAGAGTGATCCGTAAGGATTGGGATGGCACGTTCAAATACGATGGACTGTATGTGGTAGACAGGTACCGGAAGAGTAGCAGAGCTAATAGAAAGATGGTCTTCGAATTTGTGATGAAGAGACTGCCAAACCAACCTGAGATTGTCCATAAGAAGAAGGTGGAAGTAGTCGAGTTGTCCGATTAGGAAGAGTCTGTTGGGGAAATTTGATTGTCGGTGAAGATAAAGTTACGAAGAAGAAGTTGTTTTAAACCGTTGTGGTCCTTGAAGAGTTGTGTTCTTGAACAGTTTTTTATGAACAATGCATGATCTAGTGCTATTTATAGGCAAACGATCAAAATAAAAAACTAAAAAATATTTATTATTAATACTAATTAAAAAATATTAAAAAATTCCAAAAAACTGAAACGTAAAAAAATTAAAAAAATTGGTTAGGAAAATGCTACTGCTAGTTTTCTTAGCGTAATTCATATCTCTGCCTGGTTGGTTGCTGGTTGACTTGTGTGTTTAAATTAAAATGTTTAATTGTCCTTACTCATAGACGTTTCGAGTGCCTTTTAATTACGTGTACGCATGTCCTTCGGCGGTTCATCTAGGTGGGGGGATTCGAATTCAATTAGGGGTTAATGACATTAGCCTATTGCTTTGCGAACGCAAGTGGGGGTTCATAATCATTAACCTTAATCATAGAATCCCTAGATTCATTAGGAAGTGGTGGGAAATATCGAATTGCATGAACGAAATTAAACTCCCAAATTTCGATTGATCGACTGAAGTGTGTGAGCCTGTTGATGTTTTGTTCATATTCTGTTTGGTAAGTGGAGGGAAATGGTAGTTTTTGAATTGGAGGACTGACTCTTGGGTTACTGCTTGTCCATCTTGAAGGTCCTCGTAACCTCGAGGAGAGATGTCCTATTAACCATGACAACAGATGTCCTCTCTTTGGTTTCTCTTCTTAATAATTTTAGGTTTTTCTTCCACAAAGATGAAACTAGTTATTAAGTGAAACTCCTTGGAAGAAAAGCAGAATTAGTACTTATAGTTTGTCATTTGTCTATAGGGTGGTTCTTGGTAATTAAGGTTTGAAGAAGCATTTTGGCTTGAAGTGGGGTGATTGGCCATGTGTACTTCTACCGAAGTGGGGTTAGACAGGCTTCTTTTCGATTTTCCTTTGGAGTTAATATTCTTTACTTGCAAAAAAATGAAGAAGGACATGTTTTTTTGGTCAAGTACTGCTTAGATGAACTTCATATGCTTTTTTGTTATGTTTGACAATTACATATATTTTTTTAACTTTTTAAGATTCAAATTCCTTTTTGGGCAGGTTCTCGATCTTTTCGAGATGACACGAGGTCGAGAGCTCTTCGCTTCCTCGACCACATGCTTGTGTGCATAGTTATATTATTTTGTTGACTCACTCTTAGCTGGATAATTGAACTAAAATAAGATTGATATACAAATCGTGATGAATCTCGTGTTCTTGCAGGAAAGAGACAGATACGCAGAAATCTGAATTTCTGAAAGCATTATCAGATATGTGGAAAGATTTTGATTCTCGGGTTTTGCGGTATAAGGTTTGATTTTTATTGGGTGTTAAAAAACATAACTTACAACATTGGTTGCTATCATATTTTTTACTTCTACATTTCTTTGTATACATTTGAGGATTAACTCCCAGCTCGTCAAGTAATTAATGTTATTTCAATGTGACGGTTCCCTGTATGTAATGTATATACTGTCTCTTATGAATAGATAATAGCAATGAATCATGTAAATTGAGGATATGTGTGTCTCCTTATCATTTTTCCTGCTACAAGGGATATATGATTTTATCAATTCTCTTTCAATAAACTCGAGAAGGAATTTATTTGAGGCGCTGAATGTCATTTATTATTATAAATCTTGTGAATGCTGGCAATTCACTTCCTGTCTACTGCGGTGGCATTTCCTTTAAATGAAGTTCCCGTGTCTTGCCAACATAAGAAAAAGTTGACATTTTAAGTAATTCAGAACCTAGATGCTGTTATCTGATTAAAGAGAAAAGGAAGTGAAACTAAGGTAGGTCATAGCCCTGGAGAAACTTCTTTTTGGTTTGATAGCAAACAAAGAGGGGAGAAAGGTTGGCTGGGGACAAACTTTTCATTATCACCTGTGTATGTTTTGTCAAATGTACTATATTCTGGCGAACGCCTTAAAGAATTTCAAGTTCATCTAGCCCTTTGGTTTTCAACTCTGGTTTTCTGTGATATTTGACTCTAGATTTATACATCTTTTTCCTTGTTCTGTACTGAATAAAGTTTTTCGAATTATTTCCATGGAGATGCTGCCACATCTTGTGCTGAATTTCGAAATCTAGTGTAGCAACCGATGATACTACCCATGGTTTCTTATTATGATAGCAGAGTCTCAGGTACTTGGCCTAAGTCTTTAACTTCATGGACCAATGTTGCACAGCAAGGACGTCTACATGCTAGGTTTACAGATTGGCTACTGTTTCTGTAATTTTTTCTTGCATACATTGTAAAAGAAAAGCAGAACTGAGGATAAAAGTCTTTCTTTTCCTTCAAAAGTGAAGTTTTATAAACCAAAAAATTGATTTAATGGAGAATTTGACTTATTTGTTCCTCTGATGAATGATATATGCAAGCAGCTAGGTGCAATAATCCTCGTCTCTCTAGTAATAATTTTCGCTTATCTGGCACAGTAAATAGATTCCTTGGATCTTTTTTGTTTCAAATCTGATGAATATATTTCTTTGTACCTCAATCTTGTGAACATAATGGATACCATATTCTTTTCGTTTTCTGGAAAATGACCACGTTTTAGTGAAAAGCCAATAGTTTTTTCGACGCAAACCTAGAGTGTTAATGCAATACGTTTCACATGCTATACGTGTTTAGAAAATGTTGGTCTCTCTGTTTCTGCAATACATTTTCAAAATGTCTTAAGAAGATGAGAGCCTTAGTTTTAGATGTTGCATCCTTTGATGTAAATTTATATTGGGAGAATAGGTGCAGGATTGAGAACTGAACAGTTAAGATATAAAAACTCCTAGGAATAAGGGATAGATTTTTCTAAAGTTTTAAGCCGTCTATCTGGTGCAGAAGAGAAGAAGAAATTATCATACACATCGAGGGCCCGAATGACAACATTTCTCTTCCCCAGACCCATTTCTAGCTAGAAATAGAAAATCTATTTCTTTTCCCCGGATGAATTTCTGAGTAAAATGTAGCGTTTGATAACGACTCAAAATTTCTATTTTCGGAATAGAAATTTGTTTGATAAGTTATTCTTAAATTTATGTTCCCAGCGGCCAGCAGGCGGCTTGCGAGTGGCAACAGATGGCTGGCGAGTAGTGGGCAGCCGGTGGCAGGGGGCAACAGGAGGCGGCGGGCAACGGACAGTTGGCAGGTGGGCGGTGGTGGAAGGCCGGCGATCTGTCGGTAAGGGCGAAGGGCAGCAACGGACGACTAGCCGGCAAGGAGCGGGTGCGGTCGGAGGCAAGTGGGCGGGCGGCGGCCGGTGGCTGGCGACAAGCGATTGGTAGCATGGGTGAGTAATAAATTTCTGTTCTAAATTTATATTTGGGCCAAAATTTGTTTCAGAAATAAAAAAAATGAAATTATTTTACCAAACGGATTTTTGTTCTAGATCTGTTCATGATAACAAAAAAAAAAAGAAAAATAAGGAAATATAATGGTTATCATTTACACCCTGAATTGGTAAAGTGAAAATTTTCATTTCTCTTGTTATTTTCCTGCATAATGAAAATTTTTGGAGAAGAGAGTAGTCCATATCACGACCTACCATTTGAGGGTCGATTCAGGAAGTACATTTAGAGGCAATTGTTCTAGAGACATTCCAAATGGCACACCGCAAAATGTGGCTAAAAAAGTGTCATCCTTAAGTTTATCCATAATGCCCTCAACCTCGAATGTGGACTCTTTCTCAGTCCATATCTCGCGTGACTTGTTTTTATGTTCTTTATCAACCTAATCATATTTCTAGGAGTCGCCACTAGCCTTTGTCGGGAGATAGCTAGAATACCCAATCGAAATATAGAAATTTTATTTCAATTTCCACGTAACCAGAGATTCTTAGGGATCGGTGACTTGATCTTGCTAGTTATTCAACTATTGCCATTTTGATATCTAAATTTGACTATTTGCTAATCAAAATGTTAGGGCAGACTTTCACTATTCAAGAAACCTATATTTTGTCCTAACCATTCTAAAAGAGAAAAACAACAATCAATATATTTAAAGTACGCAATCAAGTGAAATCAAAATGAAAGTGCACAAGTAGCGACCTAGCATCGTCTCTAAAAGAAAATGCAATAAAAAATTCCTAAGATAAAGCCCTAAAGGCTTATTCAATTTTGAGTACAATTTTTGTTCAAGCCTAATGTTTATTAAAAGTTCTAAACTGAGTAAATTCTAGTTTTTTTTAGCTTTTCGCACAATTTTTTTTATTCTTCCTAAAGTTTTTTATATTTTTAATTCGACAAAAGGACTTCGGACAGGATGGGGAAACCCGGTCCGGATGTAGGTCTCACTCGGACCTGGAGTCCAGGTTGGGTCTAAAATTCGGGTTAGATTGTGGACCCAGTCCAAATATGGCCCATTTAATAATATAGGGGTGTCAATGGGTCGCGTTCTCGTGCTACCCGACCCGACCGGAGCCACAAGAGATGTGCGTGCTCATTGACCCGAATGCGACCCGAATTGCATATGAACATACGCGAAAATCGGTTTGGGTCAAGTTTCGGATTTTCGGCTTCCTCTATTTTTTTGGGAACTCTCCTGCAGGGTGACGTGTCCAGGTGTATTATGGAGGTCCGGCTGAGTCGCTTGCTCCGTCGTAATTTGCTCCCCTGCATCACGATTGCACTCGCTTTCCCCTCTCCTTTTTCGTCCCTTTTGCTTTGGTCGCTTGTATCCAGCCAACATTAATCGTAGCGAAAGCACCGCTTTTGCGTACCGATGCAACGTTTTCGGCGTAAAATAATGAAGGGGGCCCGACAGAATTTTCAAGATCCGCGCCTGCTGCGATGGGTCAGGGGACATGAAAATCTTCGATTGATTTAGTGAAACTCCCAAGGACCAGAAGAATGCCTTCCCTGTCTTCCCCAACTTTGGTTTCAAATTCCCATTTCAATTCCCCAAGGACAAGGAGAAGGCGAAACCAGTGAAGAAACGAGGCAGGAGAGAGACAACAGATGGAATTTCTCATGTGGGCTTGTGGACTAGTATTTTGTTGCCGTGTTAGTTGTTCCGGGTCACTCTCTGTCGCTTACTAGTGATGAACTCTGGGAAAGTGAGAAAGCCTTTTGGGTTTTGGGTAATCAATTCTGGGAAGCAAATGAATCGAAATGCCGTTTGGTTCGGTTCGGGCACCTGATTCGATCTGCACCAAATACGGTCCAATTCTCTAAAAAACCTCCAACTTTATCCTTTGTCCCAATTATATCCCAAACTTTTTTTGTCTCATAAAAACCTCAAACTTTTACTTTTATCCCAAATCTACTCCGTTTACTATTCATCCAATTTTTTAAATATTTTTTTTATATTTTTTAGAATTTTTTTCTTTTCTTTTTTTTTTGTTTCACCTTCAACCTCCGACCGATCGCCGGTCCGGCGACCGGCCAGAGGCAACGGCCGGTGAGGTTGGCCCCGCCGGCCGATGGCGAGGCCGAGCCTTGCAAGATTTGGCGAGGCTTGGCCCCGCCGGAAGCTGGTGAGGTCAGCCTTGCCGTTGCTAGGCGAGGCTGAGCCTCGCCGGCTGCCGGCGGGGCTGAGCCTCGCCGTTGCTAGGCCAGGCTTGGCCTCGCCGGCGGCCGACGGGGCCAACCTCGCTAGCCCCCGCCCCGGCGATCGGCCAGAGGTTGAAGGTGAAATAAAAAAAAAGAAAAGAAAAAAAAAGAAAAAAATTCGAAATAATATAAAATAATATTAAAAAATTGGATGAATAGTAAACGGGGTAGATTTGGCACAAAAGTAAAAGTTTGGGGTGTTTTATAAGATAAAAAAAAGTTTAGGATATAATTGGGATAAAGGGTATAGTTGGGGGTTTTTTAAGGAATTATGCCAAATACTAAGATACCCGGCTTTTTATATATTACCCGAACCGAAAACATGACCCGAAATTTTCGGGTCGGGCCGGTTCATGTCGCACTGGATACTTTTGACGTTCCTACCATTTATCAAATTTGTCTAGACTCATATTAATTTCGTTCAGCACATTTTTTCTTTATCGTTGGCCCATGTCTCTCAATCTCACAACACCCGGCCCCGGCCATCCAAAATTCAACGTCCGTTTTCATTGAGCTTTCTCAAACAATTACCATTCCGAGGATAAACAAGAACAAATAAAGCAGTGAAATGGAGGACTGACATGGGCGGCCTTTAACCGTGGGCTTCGCCGGCGAGGGGATGAATCTCCGGCGAACCGAGGAGTGTTTATCCATGGCTGACTTGAACGAAGAAAGATAGGCCACAAAATCGAAACCAAACACTAAGTCAGAAGCAGTTCAGCAATTGTAAGAGCGAAATACGAACTGATCCTAAATTTAAGCATGGTTTCATGACGGATTACACTGACGCGGATTTGACTATCTATTCAGCATTTCATGGAACAAGTGATATGCAGCAGAAAGCATGAAATCTAACTACGATTTCACTGCAATATTCGGCCTAGACATAGGACACAAAACTCTAACTCTGCATTTTTCATTATGAACAAGCCTCGATCCGTCGAGATTTGTACAAGATTTCATTGACTGAGTTCGGCACTCCAAGTCTTAACAAAGCAGAGGAAAACAGGGCCTTCACCTGTTCCGTGGCTGCGAAGCTGCAACCGGGGCGCCGGGAGGAGGATGATGTCGAGAATCGTTGGCCATTTGACGGAGACAGCAACAAAAAGGGAATCACGGAGCAGGACGAAGACCCGTGATCGGAAAAATGATGATTGTCTCCGGCCGACGGACAACAACGAAGTCCAGCGAAGCTTCAGACTGATCAACGGCAAAGACTCTTCCCTCCTTCTCACTGAGTTTTTGCACCCCCCCCACCAACGTTTTCTTCTTCGCGTTTTGTTATGCCTCAGATCCAATCCTCTAAACAAACTTCAGCTCAGCGGGTTACGGAAGTTCCCGGTTTTTTTTCCTTCGAAAAATTCTATTTATCTATTATATTTGTTGCCCCATTTATTTATATGCTCATGATCTTTATTGTTGTGCTATTTTTTTTTTTGTGTTTTGCTACTTATTGCATTTTTTTGTTATATTTTTTTGATTTATTTAACAACAAAAATAAGGCGTTGACCGTGCGGGGTTCCCTGAGTTATCAAAAAAAAAAAAAAGGCGTCGACAGTCCACGAATCAAACGGTAGAACGAGAGTTTTATGAGGACTGGAGACACTCCGAATGTTGAACTTCTGTCCTAATGTCTCCTGCAGTGCCAAATACAAGAATTGCCCACTTTATAGCCGACATCGGCACAAAATCGATAATGTACTTGTTGTATTAATCTTGACTGGCTTGCTGGATTCTGGAATAATCTTTCGCTTTGTGCCGGATAGGACCGGCCCGAAGGAACGACCGTAGTTTCTCCATCTCGGCTATATTAAAGGATAGACTCAAAACCTCCTTTGCGTTCCCTTGTATGTTTGCTTGTGTTTGTTCATGCAAGGGTGAACAAGAATTCATGCTAAGTGAGATGCCTGTGTGCGTGCATATACTTGTTGTATTATTCTTGAATGTTCCCTTGTATCTACGCTTCCAGCACTTGTTCCTGTCCTCAGTTCGGCTTCTGGTGAGACACTCCTACTACTCGTGAAGCGCGCAGACCTATTTATCGACAAGGTAAATTGCTTAAGTAAAATAGGGTTACATTGGAGAGGAGCTTCTCGTGTTGGAGGTGATAATAACTGTCATATCTGGATTAACCTCTGGTTTGTCAACTGGTTTGGTAACCGCGAAAAGGGATTGGAGGAAACCGTATGAAAGATCTCTGATGTTTTTCCTCCTCCAAATTAACTGGCGTTTTCTCGGTGGAGAGAGTAGGACTAATTACAAAAGAAAGCGACAAATTTTACATTGATCGACAATTCTGGCCCAAGCTTTTTTTGGTCTCAATAAAAAGCACCAACTTTTATTCGAGTCTCAAATTTGATCTCCGTGAAGTGAAATTTTCAAATTGTTTGAGTCAGATTTGAAATTTAAATGAAAATTGGTGACTTTTTATAAGACCAAAAAAGTCCGGGCCAAAATTGTCACTCAAAGTATCGGTGAAAAAACATACATACATATATATAATCTATTTCCCCTGAATTTTGGATGAATCAGCTCTTTTGGTATAGGACTTGCACCCCCTTGGTTCTCTTAAATGAAGTTTCTCTAACTTATCCAAAAATGTAAAAAAGAACAGGAAAAATTTGGATGGCAGTCAGTTGCGGTCCATAATAAAATAATCTACCCAAATGTCTCCTTAGTTGGCTTGGGTTCGTTTACTTTGTACTTCCCTTTCCACTTCAAGCATCATCGGTTGCCTAAACCCATTGGATTACCATAAAATCATGTCTTTAGCTTGCGTATACTGTTATTGGGATTTGTGTGAAGGACATCTTTTTGTTAAGAGTTTTTTTTTTTTTGATAACCCAGGGAACCCCCGCACGGCCGACAGCCGGGGAGTAAACCCTGGGGGCGACACGTGCTAGCCACCACACACGTGCCACCGGTTAAGTCACCCTGCGGCGCCCGGGATTCGAACACTCAACCTTTTGCGAGAGGAAGAGTGCGCGTTCCAGCAGCGCCACCCAGGCGGGTGGTCTTTTTTTTTTTTTTTGTTAAGAGTTAATATCATGAAAAGCCACAAATTAATAAATTTGTGATAAATTTATCCAAAATTAAAATTTTTTATCATAAAAAATCCAAAACTGATACACTTATGGCAAATTAGGTTTTCTGAGGATCTCAAAATTCCATTTGTCTGGATATTTAAAATCTCCTGTTTGTGTACCTTTAATTTCTTCTATCATGTATATGCCTTGTATCCAGCCGTAGTGATTGGGACACTGGCCTCAATGTCATTGTAGACTAGTCAGGAGCAGTTAATATCTCATGTCCTGCCATTGTCGGTTCGAGCCCGCGTACAAGAGGAAGTCCTGAAAAAATCTGCATATCTTGCCAAGCAGCTCGATATTTCGGTTTTTACCTCTTCACTCTTAGCAACAGTGCTACTTGTGTCAAATTTTTGTTAAAGCTTCTTTGCAATGTGGCGTGCACATAGCCTTCTGATATGAAATTGGGAATTAAAGACAAAGTGGCCGTTGGGACAATGAAAGTTGCTGCATTACTTTAGGAAGTGACTGTACAACCTTGGGAATGAATAGGCTTTCAGGTACCCTTCTTGCTTCACTAGGACGTTACTAGCAAGACATAGCCATATCTGGCTTTGCGCCCTCCGATTGCTGTTGTTCCACTCCTTCAATTCAGTGGACGTGAACTGCTTCAACTTCAGCTTGTCATCCTTAGGAGTCTACTCAGGTTTATCATCTTCTATCACGTGCCACAAATCTTTGTCCACGAGCAAAGCCTCCATTTTCATTTTCCATAACTCGAAACCCATTTCTTCGAATTTCTCTACTTCAATCCGTGATTGACTAGCCGATATATTCTCAACATTTGATTTTTTTTTTTTTTGATAACCCAGGGAACCCCCGCACGGCCGACAGCCGGGGAGTAAACCCTGAGGGCGACACGTGCTAGCCACCACACACGTGCCACCGGTTAAGTCACCATGCGGCACCCGGGATTCGAACACTCAACCTTTTGCGAGAGGAAGAGTGCGCGTTCCAGCAGCGCCACCCAGGCGGGTGGTCTCAAGATTTGATTTTTCGGATCTTTTTTCACCAAGAAACCATAATCTCAAACCTTGCTCTGATATTAGATATTAGAATTCGCCGCACAGTCACAAAGAAAATAGAGAGTAAAAGTGAGAAAGAGAATTTGAGACACAAGATTTTTATCCTGATTTACCCTTAAACTAAAGTTACGTTCAGTTGATGATTCTATTATAATTAGCACCTTATACCTCTATGTTATATTTCTTAATTATAATAAAAAAAGAATATATATATATATATATATATATATATATGTGGGACTTACTCAATTCTTTTTGTCGAAAGAGACGTTGGATGAATTTCCACTTAAGTAACATTTTCAAACTAACCACATTAAGCCACCCAGAGCCACTTGTCTCTTAAAGAAAGAAACTTTGCATGAGAGGCCGCATGTTCTATTCTACTCTTGTACGAATGGTTAAGTAGTCTTCTTGTGGTGAAGACACTTATACATATAGGCTAGGCATCATTACTTCTCCTATGAGCTAATCCACTGTTATGTTTTAATTTTACAACACTTGGCAATGCAAAATGAAAAGTGTGAGCTCATCACATGGAGCCTTCCTTTTTCATGCAAGCTTGTGCTTGTGTTCTCTTTACCTAAGAATGGGCACGCTAGTTTTAAGGAGAGGTATCACATCCACACCTCAGGGTTAAGAGCATGACGTCCCGTTCAATTTTATCTTATCTTTACGAACAAACGGAAGTATAAACTCAGGATAATCAAATAAATAACGGGGTTAAGACAAGCACCATGAGTAAACTTTATTTTTACAGGATGACATATTTATTATATGAGTATATATTACAAGCCCTTTCTACGTGCCTTTTTCCCTTTTCAACATACTACATGTATCCGCGTAGGTTAGGGGAAATTCCTATCTCTTTTAGTGTGACTATAGTTCCTAAAACTAGTGTAAGAATTTTTTTTTTGTAAGGGAAACTGGTATGAGACTTTCATGCCTACAAATCCGAAAAACAATGGAGTGAGTCGATGACTCAGTAAGTAAAACTCACTAAACTTCGGATAGGAGGACGCCTCGCCATCGAACAAAGCACATGTCACGGCCACATCAATTAATAGCAAATTAATAACAAAGATACTTTAAACACACTCGTTTTTGTGCATAAGATGATATCAACTTGCCTTGCTATTCAAGTAATAACATCTCAACCAAAAACATGCACACGAGGGATTCATTATTTCAACCGTTGGTACGGTTCTTCTTGAAATTTTCCGGGCAACGTCTTTGTTGACACCTGATTTTTGGTTCATGTTTCAAATTTACCTAAAAACCACAAAATTAGGATTAGGAACCTTGCCTATGCTTAGGAACCTATTTCTAAACAAAAAATAAATTTTTTTAGAATTTTCATGAATTTTTCCTTAATTTCTTTTGGCTAAAATGAGTGAAAACTCAAGAAAAATACTGAATGGAATTAAAAAATCCATAAAAGTAGCCATTAGTCTTCTTTTAAATCCAATTTCAGCCATGTAACTTCAATTTTATAAAATTTGAGTTGGGGATATGTTTGTCCCAAAATTGGATAAAACTCATACCATAATTGAACCAATAATCCAATTGAGTCATATTTAGGCTATAGTGTCTTCACAACAATTGATTCTAGGACCTTGAATTGCATATTTGTCAGTCCAATTTCACAGTTTGACAAAATAATTGAAAATACCCAAAAATTAATTGAAAATTAGGGATTTTAGGACCCAAATTGGGGATCTTATTTAATTTGAAATTTCCGATCGACACCCATACCTATCCTAGGGGTAATTGATCATAGGTAATTCAATTTTGGCCTCAATTTGGCCTAATCAGGTCATTTGGACACTGAACTGAACAAAAACCCAATTAATCCGAATACAAATTTGGGAATTTTTGGGTTTAATAAGGATGAAAATTCAAATTGATTTCACATTTTGATGTAAAATGCATTGGAATTGAGAAATTGGGCAAAAATTGGGTTTAATTGATGAATTTGGACCAACCCGGGCTTTCCGGGTCGATCGGATCGGCCCGACTTGACCTGAGTCGATCATCCTCTTCACCTGACTAGGCACACACAGGAAAAGGAGAAAATATCCGACTCAGCCCGCCCTTTCACTGACTTTGTTTGATCATTTCAGCATGTTTTAAATGGAATAGACAATTCAAGAATCTCCAACTAGAGATGGCCACTGGCTGGTTTCGGCCCGAAACCAGCCTGCGGCCTACGGGCCCGGTTCCAGTTCCAAAACAAAAACTGCAAATTTATTTTTTTTTTCTCTTTTTTTTCTCAAATTTGATTACAATGTACATTTTGATTACATTTTATCTTGAATAATTTATTATTTCATAATTTGATAATTCATTATTTTTTTATTTCATAATTTATTTTTTAAATTTTTATTGGCCGATTTCAAACCGGGTCAGAACCGGAACCAGAACTGGCTTGGAATCCCCAGTTCATACATGGCCACGAACCAGAACCGATTAGTTCCGAACCGTGGCCATGTCTATCTCCAACTATCCATCCTTATCATTTCTAACCAATTCCAAGTCGGTTAAGGGTGATAGCCGACTCAGGGGAAGGGGATAAAAACTGAAAAAACTTATTATCAAAGCATGGAAAGTGCTTGACGGAATGCCAGAGAGAGAGAGAGAGAGAGAGAGAGAGAGAGAGAGAGAGAGAGAGAGAGAGAGAGAGAGAGAGAGAGAGAGAGAGAGAGAGAGAGAGATCAGAGGTCTCCAACCGAGCATTCGGTGCTGCCCTAACTGGCGGAGCACCGGCAAATCGGACCTTAGCCATGACTTCCTCTCCTCGCTTCAGTCATACTGGCTGATTGCGAGCACCCAAAACCGAGGCTCCTTAGACTATTCAAGGAGCTTCCCGGCGAAGTGAAGGACATCAGTTCAAAGAGAAGGTATCAGAGCATCATTCTATAGCCAATGTTCAGCTTGGAATTTTTTATTCAAGCTCCGGAGAAGAAGGTAAAAACGTTTACTTATCACTTGCCGTTTGTTTGTCAAAAGTTCATAATGATGATCCAAGTTTTATTGAGCGTGATCTTGAAATTCTGCTTATGATTTTGTGATTTGTGATGTCTTAAACATGATTCTAATAATTTACTTTGTCATTTGTTGCATTTTGGATCGGTAAAATGTAAAATGCATTGAGTTGGCCCTAACAAACCCTTCACCGGAGCTCCCATGGCCATTCCGAGTTAGTTGTTCTTACTCTCTGATTGATGTTTGATCGCTAGAAACGGTTAGGGCATTCTTGGTTTGATGATTTGGATTTTAGATATGTTTGGTTGTGTTATGATTTCCATTGTTAAGTAGGAAAGTTTGAGCTCGAAAATCAATGGCTTAGGAATGTTAAATGGAAATATAATGGGCATAGATGTGTAGAGCGTTATTCAGTGAAGGTTTTAGACTAGATAGAATGGTCGGAATGTGACCGGAAGATCATCGGAGATTAGGTTAAAGTGGCTACCTCGGTAAGGTAAAATATGAAAAAAACCAGAAATCCATGTCAAGTAAGGAAGTTTGAGCTTGAAAATCAATGGCTTAGGGATGTTAAATGACAATAAAATTGGTATGGATGTGTAGAAGGTCATTCGGTGAAGGATTAGATCGGTTATGTTGGACAGAATGTGGCCAGAAAGCCACCGGAACGATGGCCAAAGTGGTAGTCCCGAAATGATAAAACCTAAGTTCAGGCCCACCGAGTGTTTGAAGAAATGCCCAAATGAAGAAGAATCAAAATGGTGCCGTTTTGGCACCGTGCTCGCCGGAACGCCGGTTGACGCCGGACAAGCCTTGGTTGGACCGGTCTGAACCGGTTTGATTTGGTTCACTTCTAGCGGGAAAATTAAAATTTAAAAAAAATTCTAAAAAAAATTGAGAAAAATCATAAAAAGTTTTAGAAAACATAAAAAATAGAAATTTCAAGAAATATAGAAAATCAGAGGAAATTCTTAGAAAATCCAAAGAAATTTGAAAAATCAGAAAATTCATAAAAAAATAAAAAAATTTCAGAAAATTCATAAAAATTCAAAAATTCCAGAAAATTCATAAAAATTTTAAAAAAAAATCCAGAAAACCTAAAAAAATTTGTAAAACCCCAAAATTCATAATAAAAATTTAGAAAAATTTTCTGAAAAAATAAAAAATTCGGGAAAGTAAAAATTCTCAGTAAACTTTTCCCAAAAAAAATTTCAAAAATTCACAGAATGACTTAGAATACTTATGGCCATCCATATTAAGTGAAATTTCAATTTTTTGAGGTGCCTAAGTAGTATTTTTGAAGACTCCTTAGTTTAGGGATTAAAGTTGTTTTAACCCCTAAAAAACCTTAAAAGGGGTTTAACCCTCGGAAGGGGTTTTTACCCCAAGAAAACCCTAAAACCCTTAGATAACACAATCCTTTTAATAAATAAGCCTTTAGGGATTTACTAAGGTTTGGGTGTTTTGATTGATTTTCATTTTAGAGACCATTTTAGGATTGCCGTGCTTGATTGAAATTGATTGCGCATTTCCTTATTAAATGTCTAATTTTTCTCGATTAGAGCGGTTAGAATTAGTGGATAGGCATTGCGATCTCGCATGACACGTTAGATACTTCGTATTGTTTTAGATATCAAATGGGCGTTAGGGATCTCGATTTAGGATTATTAGCATAACCAAATCTCTTTACATATGTAATCTCTGGTTCTCAAAAATCGTGGTATTTTTCCCGTATCTCAATTAGGTTTCTAGTTGACCAATAAGGACTAGTGGCCACTCCAAAACAAAACACAGGTTAAAGAGAAAGATTAAAAAAAATAAATACCCATTATCTCGTGAGGTATGGTCGAGGAGAGACCCTCGTTTGTCTAGTGATGGGATGTCTATGAGACGTTTGGGCGAAATATTAGTTCCGGACCTTAGTAGCTCATTCGGGGACAGTTTTCTTATCTGTGACAAATGAAAGTACCTCTATATACATGTGAAAGCGCAATGCGACAGTCCCCTAATCCAAGGGTGATGGCTTTTCATCCGAACTTAATCGGGCAACATCCCCTACTCAAGGGCGACGGCTATATCTTTTCCCCCGTGTGACCATGCCACCAAGTATCATGCCAACTTGAGTACTTCATTCGAAGTGAGTGTCGTGCCATATAGCCTTAAACATCTTACATCATGCCGGGCATGAAGCCAAGTTCGCGATCCGAATTGACCGGTCATAGTGTCAACCTACATCAAGCAAGGCTTAGATCGATACACCTCAATACCGATCCTCCAAGTAAGGATCATTCCGACACGCCTTGACGCCAGTCCAAATCAAACGAGACTTGTTCATGGCTTGGGGCATGCTCTTAAGCATGATGCCAAACACATGAGCAAACCTTATAATTGCATACACATGCGTGGCAAGCTCTATCAAGCGTTCACAATCAATAGAATCCACGCAAGTACAATAAGAACATGACTTGTCCAACAACATAACATGACACCCTAGCCAAGGTTTAGTAAGTTTACTTACTACCCTCCAAGGATGATGGCCGGTAGTGGCCTAGTGGCGAACCGAGCGACATGGTGTGGCACGGGCATAGGCACAGGCAAGGGCGTGGTTGAGAGGAGAGGGGGTGGCCTAGAAAGTGAGGGCGTGAGGGAGAGAGAGAGCAAAGTGAGTGGTGAAGTGAGAAATGAAGGATGGGTACCTTTATTTATAGGCCTCAACTTTATCATTGCTTTGCCAATTGGACCAATAGAAACTCTTAAAATCGCAAGCCTATATTGGTGAGTTGGCTAGCCTAATAAGAAGAGGTGGCAAGCCTAAATAGATGGTGTGGCAAGCCCAAACTTTAGGTGAACATTTGCCTTCTTCACATTGGATCACCTAATGCATGGATCATCCTAGCAATAATTAAATGTAACGATCTATAAGACACCTAAGTTAGGTGACTTACCATCCTTCACTAAATGTCTACATCTAATGTAATCATGGGCTTTAGATTTTATTCTATCTAATACTTGCTCACCAAGACAAGCTTTCTTCTTCTTAAGTATTTTATTTTGTCATTTTTCAAGAATTAAAGCAAACATGAGGATGATCTTGAAAGTCTTTGGCCATCATTAATCTTTCTCTTCAAGCTTTCAATTAAGGCCATTCATTCCTAAACTTGGCCTTCAAGTTGTCACTCTAGCGTCATTATACCCTACTAAGTCATTTAAGGTCATTTATTGCCAAACTTGGTCTCTAAGTTGCCAAGAAAGCCACTAAGTCTAAGATCCTCATGATGACTTCAAGATATGTCTTTGGTGCCTCTCTCTTCTTAGCTTGGGCGTGTACATCATTGTCTTGGTCTCCAAGACACAAATTATTGGTGTCTTCCTCAAGACACCTCACTTATTGGCTTGGTGTCCATTATTGGTATCTAAGTTCAATTATTGACAACTTGGTCAAGTCAACTTGTCTTCTTGTTCCAAGAATCATTCTAGGTGTGCACCATGTGGCCTTATCAAGAAACATTCAATAATTGGGGTCCTTGGTAGTTCTAATGGCACATCTCTTTTTGAACACCTAATTTTCACTAAAACTCGACTTAATAAGGAACTAAGGTAATTAGGGGTTTCAAGTGCCATAAACGATCGACCATCTTATTTGGAACCAAGGTTCAGTGTAAAAATATATTCAAGTGTGGTGGGACATAATCGAGCCAAAGACTGGGCTAAATGGCATAAGACCGAACTCGCTGGAATGTCCTAGTACATGGCTTGTTCGGTCAACCCTGATAGGGCGTAGGGCCTGGTACATAGCCGGGCTACACCGGCATAGGGTCAAGCACATTGCCGAGCCATACGTGCATTGAGCCGACTGCATAGGCGTAGGGCCGAATGCACGAGCACGGTGCTGGGCCGCACAGTCGGTACACCAAGAGCATGGCTGGGCCATATGAGCAAGGAATTGGTACTTGGGTCGAGCACACTCATTGGCTCACGGTCAGCACAATGCATGGCGCGTGGCCAAGTCTGATTGGTACGGAACTAGGTTTGGGCCTGAACTAATAAACATAAGGCCTAGCAAAAGTGTTAGGCACAATAACTGGCACATGGTCGGGTACAGGGCTAGTTCGTGATCAGACTTACGGCCATAAGGGCTGGTCCATGATCAAGCATAAGGCCTGGCTTACGCGGCCAACACAAAGCTTGGTCCGTGACCAAGCCACAAGGCTCTTGGCCTAGCAGATGGCACATCCATGGCCTACTTGACTCAACGCAACGATCCATAGCCAATTCACAATCGGTCCATGTTCGAGCTTCAACGATCCATGGTTGACCCTTGATTGTCATGTAGCCGTGTAGAATCGAGTACCACAGGATCGATCCATGGTTGCTCGCGACCGGTGCAAGGCTGAGCAGAATCACCCGCGACTGATACATGCCTACATGGCACCGATTCCATGGTCATCCCAAACCTTCCCACTAGCGAACCTTAGGGTCGAAAGGTCTATCCATGATTGAATTACTCTAATCAACTTACGTGACTGGGGAGTCATTTCATTGTCGTTCCCTTGGCCAATACACAGACGATCCTTTGATCGAGACATGACCAATCCTCAATTCACTCGTTCTGACCATACCGTCCGTTTCATCACCGACCCTTGGATCGGACCTCGCGCCAATTCCATGGCTATTTCCCTTGATCATCTAGATCTAAATTGGGGATGTCACGAGAGAAGAAGTATGATCCTTAGGAGAGAATAAACCTTTTTACTAAAAAACACTTCGAGGGAAAATGCTTCGCTTCTTCTGAGATCCTTAGGAGGAAAGAAACATTTTCATTTTTCACGAGGAAATTCACGATTTGGTTACAATTTGGACGTAAGTAATGACTCTAGAGTTAAGTTAGTTTAATCTACTCGACACTTTTAACTTGGATAATTATGATATGCCATTTTGATGTGTTATAATATGATAGATTTGGTGGTTGTTGGATTTGTTTTGCTAGCCTTTTACATGTTCCAAATATGTGTGGTATTATTGGCTAGTGAAATTGTTAAATCTGAACTTGGAAATGTCATATTTGAGGTTGAATTCATTTTGCCAGTTTCATGCATGTTTAAAAGGTACTTGATTGTCTTACTTAAGAGGGGGTACATATAGGTAGGGGAGTGTAAAAGAACTGGGAATTACCTGGACCGCTCGGGACTGTTGACACCTAATTTTTAGTCGACATGCCATTAAAAAAAAACTCGGGACTTGGGTCTCTGATCGTGACTGAGTTCATTTTTTGAACAAAAAGTGTCGTTTTTCAATTCTATATGTGGATTTAGCTTCTATAAACAATTTTCTATTAATTTCACATGAAAACTCGAAAGGTCATGCAGTTGACTTTTGGATTGACTTTTTGGTCAACCCTTTGACCAAAAGTTAACCCAATCAAATTGGGATTTTTCATACAAAAATATTTCTTTTGAGTTTAATTTCACTTAAAAAGTGGAAATTTCAGAAAAATTAAAAGATTTGATCACAAAATCAAACATCTAATGAAAAGTCAACTCGGGTTTGACTTTTAGTCAAACCTTTGATAAAAAAAATTAGAAAATACAAAAATACAAAAATTAAAAAATTATCTCATTTTATATTCTATTTGACTTTAGCATTTGAAATTTTGCAAAAATCAGTTTAGAATCAATTTTTCCCCAATTTGCAGAATTTAGTTCAAATCGGCCAAAGATGAAATTACTTCATTTCGAATCATTTTTTAGGTTAGTTTCCTTCACGACATTTAATCTAGAGGTTGTATTACATTTAATTTTGAAACCAATTTTGTAATTACAAGCCAAACAGCCCCCAATTTAGGCCCTAATAAGTGATTTTGATCAATTTTTTATGATTTGCGCAATCAAGATACGAATGAGCCTAATTTCTTATATGAAATCCAAATTCGAAATCAATTTTGGAAGATTCACATGAAGTAGAGCCAATATGACCAATTTAGTGATCAAATAATTGAGAAATCCAAGAGTAATTAGTCCAATTAGTACAATTCAACTTGACCCATTCTAGACTAACATCTAATTTGATGAATTGAGACTCAAATTGGCTAATTAGAATTCAATTAAATTCGTTAGTTTAGTTTGGCCATGCAATTTAACTCAAATAAACAATAATTAGGCTAAACAAGTTAAATTGAATCAATTTGTGCGTGAATTTCAAATTAGTTCAATCCAATTTAATCAAATTAAATATTAATTAGATCAATCAATCATGATAGGGATTAAATTGCACAAAATTAGAACAAATTGGGCCGAGAATTGAATTGGTTCAACCTAGTCAAAATCGGGTTAAACTAGTTCAACCGGTTCAACCCTGTTTGACTTGAATTGAGCCGATCCGATCAGATTGGCCATTTTTCGATCAAAAATCCGACAGCCGGCAGTCCATTCCGACTAGCCAAGGTTGGCCACATCCCTTTAAACCCAAAATGACAAAAATGCCCTTAAATGAAAATTACAAAATGCCCCTAAGTGAAATTACTAAAATGTCTTTCCTTAAGGATTAAGCAAATTACTTAGGGAGTAAGCAAATTAATCATGGCCATCTATTTAGAATTGATCATGGCCATCCATAATGCCATGTTATCTATCCTTCGCTCTTAAGGAACATTCTTAATTACTAAGAATGCATTCTAGGCCATTAGATCGATTTAAGGGCAAATATTCAAAGATGGGGAGGGGGGAAGGGTATATAAGCTTTTTCCCTCCAAAATTGGAGAGGGACTCTTATTTTTCCAAATATATTTTCTCCTTCATCTCTCTGCCTCTTTCTCTATCTCACGTTCTCTCCCTTTCCTCTCTTGGCTATGAGCTCTCCTTGCTCATGTCGGCCACTTGTTGGTCGATTTCTAGCACAACGCCGCCACTCCGGCAACCCTTCGGACGTCCTAGAGCTAGTTGCAAGGCTAGCCATAGCTACTAGTGGCCGGAGCAGTTCCGATCAGCTCTATCTTTCTCTCGGTTACATCACCGGTAATCGAGCTGGTGATCTATCCAGCTAGTGATTCCGGCTATTCCGGCATCTTGACGTCCTTCCTAGGTGGTTTGAGACTTGCGATCAACATCCTCAACTTTATCTCAAAGCTGTGGTGGTTGGTTTTCACCAAAAAAGCCACCGGGAGTTACATTCTAAGCTTGATTTTACTTCTTTATCTTTGGATCACAATCTTGCGTCAATTTTCTTACCTTGTGGCATAGATATCGAGAGCTATATTTGGCGCCACTTTGGAGTTCATTGGTGGCCAAAATAGCTCGTTTGAGTTCAGCAACATTATTGAACAAGGTAGGTACTCTTGGATTTTATCCTGTAAAATCGTGTATAGATAGGTCTGCATACTTGAAATGTTGATTTCAACTTGTAAATGTCGAAATCTTGTGAAGTGATGAACTAGAGAATCGTAGAATATGTCTTGAGTTTCGATTTGATATGCTACACGCCTTAAACAGATGTCGTTTGCTTGGTCAAAACTCCTTCGAAAGTCGAGATCAGTAGCTGGAATGAGAATGTTGTATTCCGTTCTTCTATGATACTAAATGACCTTGCTCAGTTTGATGATTTTTCTGATTTTCTAAATTCATTATCTGAGAAAACTTCATTCATGAAAGTTGTCGAGCACATTCAGATCTGTTTACTGTAAAAATTTCATAAAATTTCAAGTATGTTAGGTTGTGACGATTATCAACGTCATCTAGGTATAGTTCTGGTGACAGATGAGTTTTTGAATGATCTTCATGTCTTCTTCGATTTTTATAATTTCGTGTATTCAAAATCTGAAAAAATGTTCTTCATGAAAGTTCACTCTGAGATTAAGATATTTCTAGTGACATAAATTTTATAAAAATCGGAGTTCATTTGGATTTTCAAAGGAACTTTTATTATTTAGTCAATATATGTGTTCTGATATGATTTTTCTTTCTTTGAAATCCAAAATATATTTCTCCGAATTTGATAAACTTTGAGTCCTCTTTTGCAAAAAATCAAAACTACAAAGTTGTTCATTAGGCCCTTGTTATGTAGACTAGAAATTTTAAGGGCCTACTACCAATTTTTGTGGGGTCAATTTGCTAAAATTCTCAAATAAGGTCCTCTCGGGCTTAAACTTGATTCGCAAACGAGTCTTTGGTCAAAATCAAATTTTATAAAAATTTGGAGGGCTTTTCAGAAAAAAAAACTCAAAACATGAAAACTGTCACACACAGAAAATCCTAACTGCCTCAATATTTTGACGGGATTTTGATAACAACTATTTTTCCCGCAAATATTTTTAATTCAAATTCAAAACGGGTCCAAATTGTCACCGAGGGTAGAATTATCTTTTTCGTGAAAGTCGGTGGGGAATTAGGAAAAGTGGTCTTCTTGACTTTTTATCCTCATGAAATAAGCTTTCTAATGACACATGAATTACTTCATTTTGACATCATTAGGCTGATCAATCATACTCAAATAGAATGGGTTCGAATTTAGTAACTAATGATTGATTAAATGGTCTTCTTATGAGGCCCATTTCTCATTACTTGATTTGTTGAGAAATAAGGCCCATGGGCCTGAATGCATGCTTTACTCATTGCTATGCATATATTTGTTTGATGTATATTAGTCCTGGTGCATGTTCGGCAGGTAGCCCATTGTGGTCATTTAGAACCCGACTTTAGGTGTTAATCGATATGAGTTGCTATTTTGTGAATGCAAATGGTAGCCCGTTATTGTTAACCATTAATCAAATAATGTTAGATGATTAAGTGGGTGGGTGAATCAAAATGTATGTAAAGCGAAGACCGATCCCGAGGCCCATATTTGATTAGTGAATTGTTGGCATCATTACCTTTCTTTCATTGTTCCTTTGTGCCTTGTTTGTCGTGAGTGTATCTTATGGATATAAACACCGACACCCGAGAGGCGGTCCATGGAGGGGATAGTCCAAAATTGTAGAAAACCAAAGTGATAGACCCATGTCCAATCCAGTCTCAATTTGTGTTCACTTGACGGTGACAATAGACCGATGTCTAATCCGATCTTAATTTGTATTCAATTCATTCATTCCCGATCATATCTCGGGTTTTCAATTTGTGCTATAATAAAAACCCGATGAGTTGTGGATTTTACTTTCTCGCTCTTAGAATTGGCTAGTCCTTTTAATATCTTAAGTGTTTACTTTGCGCAATGCTTTTCAATACAATTGTTTGCCTCTTTCATTTCTAGACTAAGATAGGATTAGTTTAGAATCTTAAATGAAAACACAAAAACAAGATGCATAATCACCTAGTGAACTAAGGTTTTGGCATGAAAATGGTAAAAAATAAATGCATGATTACTTAGATAACAATCATGATAAGTTTAGCGGTACCGAAAAGGCGTTAATAGAAATATTAACATAAGTTAGTCCCCGAACTCATGATCTCTAGTTTTTGTAGAAATCGAAATGAAATTCTTGCGTTTTGGTTGGGTATTCTACCTAATCCTCGACCTAGGCTAGTGGCGACTCTGTCGTGCTGTGCTTTTTTTTTTTGGTACTTTCGGGATTTTTGCGCTAAGGAGATATTTCCATGTAAGGGTCTCTCCCAGACCATACCTCACGTGACAGCGGATGGTAATTTCCTATTTGGTCTAAGTTTTTGATTTTGGAGTCGCCACTAGTCATTATTGGTAGGTAGACTAGAAACCTAATCGAGGTAGGAGAAATATCACGATTCTACGAAATAGAGATTTTAAGTATGAGGACTTGGTTACATTAATGATCCTAAATCGAGATCTCTAATTGCCTTTTGGTACCTAAGAACGATATGATATCTAATGTATCATGCAAGTTTCCGAGGCTTGTCCACTAATTCTATCCATTCTAATCATGCGAAAAGTCAATCAAGAATTAAATGTGCAATCAATATCAATCAATCCTAAATGGTCTCTAAAAATGAAAATCAACCAAAACATTCAAACCCTAATGAAGCCCTAGAAGCTTGTTCATTTTATGATTTGTATTTTTTTTAGGGTTTTAGGAGTTTTTAGGGGTTATAACCCATGAATTTGAGATTTTCTAAAAATGCCACTTTGGTACTTCCAAAAAATTTAAATTTCACTTTCTAATGTTGGCCACAGTATTTTTAAACCATTTTGTGAATTTTTAAAATTTTTCATTTTTTTTCGAAAATTGAATTTCTGAGAATTTCATTAACCGAGAATTGATTTTTATGATTTTTTTGACAATTTTTATGATTTTTCCAATTTTTTAATTTTTTTTAGATTTTTTATTTGTATTTTCTGAATTTTTACGAATTTTCTGAAATTTTTTTTATTTTTTTTTGAATTTTATAATTTTTTTAATATTTGTTTCTTATTTTTCTCTGTGAATTCCCTTTTTTTTGAAATTTTTTATGTTTTCCAAAATTTTTCCGAATTTTTATTTATTTTTGAATTTATTATTATTATTATTATTATTATTTTATTTTTTCCCACCGGATTAGTGAACCGGATCGGCCCGGTTCAACCTGCTTTGGCTTGGCTGAACCAGGCGTTGCCGGCGCCGGTCATCTTCTCCGGCGAACGTGGCACCAAAACAACTCCGTTTCGCCCCTTTTTCATTAAGGCATTATGCTGAATAGGTGGTGGGCATGCATCCTTCCTTAACATTCTCAAGGCCGTGACTTTGGATTGGAATCCGACGACCTTCCAACGACTATCTGGCCATTTCTTTTGATCGATCATTGAGCCCATATATTCTAGTATGGATCTAGCCTAATCATAAGGCCGCCGGATGTTCGCCGGCCGGTAAAAAATCTGTCTAAAAATCCTAACTTGCAAATTGTTTTTGGCAAGTTTTTCCGGAATGCAAATTCTAATTCTAACTGTCCTAGCCGTCTAGATCGTTCAAAACAAAAATCAAATTATCATACAAGGTAATAAAAAGCCTACTTGAATGGCCTAGGGCCTTGACGACTCTCCGGTGAGGCATGGGAGCTTTGACGAAAATTCCAAAAATTGCCGACTCGATTTTAATGCATTTTCAATCATTCAAAGTGCAAACAAACAATGAAAATGAGGTCAGAACATGTTTTGAGCATTGACTAATTCAGACTCGTGAAAGAAAATGCACGATTAGCAAGATTGAACTCAAGTTCACCATTTCTCAAATCTGGAAAAACCGTGACCAGGAAAGGACTTTACTTGTTTCGCTTGATGATCAAAAGGTGTTTCCAGGACAAACCCCAATTACGAAGCTCTTCCTGGACACTTCATCTTCAAGATGATGACTTTGGATTCGCCAGAATGGTTCGAGGCACATTGATCGAGCCCGATTTTTAGGCTTAGTCGACCAACTTCGGGCAGCCTATTCCAGGTGAGGAGGCTTACCACCTGGGTCAATTCGCCAGCACTATTCTAGCCAGAAAAGCATCGATCGCTCGGTCTGGGAAACCTCAACTCACTCTCCCTCTAGAAAACTCTCTTTCTCCTCTGTTTCTCTCTTTTCTCTCTCTGGAATTTTGTCGAACACCTTCCCCTCTCAATGTTCAGTTTTTCTTTGTTTTTGTTGATCAAAATTCCCGCCCAAAATCAATTGCCACCGCCTTCCAGTCGGTTGTAACCGATCTCCGACGACAGCTGTAGATTCTACAACTGTCAGTCGTGTTAAACACGTGTTTATTTGATCAGCTTGAGTTAATGAAGTGGCAGGGTCGAACTGCTTTTTTTTTTCTGGGTTCATTGTGCTTTGGGCGAGCCGGGCGATAAAGATGGGTCGTCGGGTCGGGTCGGGTTGACCCGATTGACTTGAAAAGCCCGGTTTTGATTAAAAACTCAAATTGAGCTCAATTTCGATTGATTTTTTCAAATTAAATCCCAAAATTGAATTCCCCATCACATTTTGAATCCAAATATGTGATTTTCCCCAATTTTTATTAAAATCATGTCCAAGATTTTTAAATTTTTGTATTCGGGTTATCAAGGTTTTATTCAATTCGATGTCTTAATGATCTGATTAGGCAAAATTGGTGCCAAAATTGAATTACCCACATATGATTAACCCTGAAAATGTTGGTCTCATGGTTCAACAATTTCATATTGGGCATGAATCCCAATTTGGACTCAAAATTTCGAATTTTTAATTGAATTTTGGGGTTTTCTGATTTCTTTGACAAATTATGCAATTGGACCAACCATTATGTAATTCAAGGTCTCATAATCATTTTTTGTGAAGACCCTATGACTTAAAAATGACTAGAAAAGATTTAATTGCATTTTTTGTTCAATTCGGATTTGATTTTGCCCAATTTTGGGAAAAACACATATCCGATTGAAATGTTTTCAAAATTGATGATGCATTAATGAAATTGGATTTAAAAGAAGACTAATGAATATTTTTATGGAATTTTCTGATTCCATTTGTTATTTTTCTTGATTTTCTCACTTATTTTTACTAAAAGAAATTAAGGAAAAATGTAGAAAAATGATAAAAAAAATTATTTTTGGTTTAGAAGTAGGTTTCTAGGCTTGTCCAAGATTCCTAGTCCTAATTTTGAGATTTTTTAAAATAAAAAATAGAGCTAAAAATCATGTGTCAACAACTACCCATCTTTGATATTGAGCTCGTTAGAGGTTGATCTCAAAGACAAAATGACACCTGAATTTTTTAGTCGACTCAATGAACAAGAGAAGATGAAAATTTCACAACAACTGATTAAGGATCTTGTTTTTGAAATTCATGATCTAATCCAAATATTCTCTTTCCAGAATATATTTTGAAAGGTTCTTAATGATTGAAGGAGAGAAACTTACCTGTTTGTGAGCGTCTCTTTGTTGCTTATCCAAGAGTATGAATTGATGGTGGTGATAATTATGATGATTATTCTGATTTCGTGGTTTTAAGGATAAACCCACAAACCATGAACACCTGAGGCTTCTCGCCTGAGGATTTGGGAATTTGCCTAGTGGTTCCTCACCAGTAGGACTTTGGAAATTGCCGAGGGGCTTCTCGCCTATTTGGATTTGCCTAGGTTCTCCTCGCCTGTAGGACTTGAATTTGCCTAGGGGCTCTTCGCTTGTAGGACTTTGAAAAGACTTCAAACAATGAATGCCTTGACCATGAGTTATGTGATTTTTAAGGTTTCACTAACCTTTGTATGGTTTTTAGTTGACCAAAAACCATTTTGAAAAGTAATTTTGAAATTAACCTTTTCATTAATGCATTTCAAACAATCAAATTTCCTTTTTGAGGAATTATTTGAACAAAATGCTTGCAATCTTTCAAGAAATGCTTGAAATGATTGTTTGGAAGACCTTCATTAGAAAGGATTTGTTTTAATTTATGAGCTTGGTCATTTCTTTATTTGATTGAAATGGGACTTGTATAATATTCCTCAATTTTATCTCTCTTAACCAATCCTTAGGTGTTTGGAGATGTTCGCAATGTATACAATCCAATTGATCCGATAAGGTCTTTCAAAAGGTTGTAATATTGGCTTGGTCAATGGCTATTCAAAGGATAGGCATTTTGAGGCCAAGAAAAAGAATTTCATCATATCTGACTTCGGGTCTATAAGTTAAGAACCTCGAGGATAAGACAAGATATTATTGCATACACTTCTTTGAGTGATGGCTTCTTGTCATAGAGTCATGTTTCTACTCTAAACATCCGAATCTGAAGAGTCTTTGAGAAGAGTTTGTATTGTTGGCATTAGGTAGGCTTAAAAGGCTCATTTGTTTGAATTGAGGGTTTTTATAAAATTGGTGATCTTTTTGGCATAACCACCCTTTTTCTTTTTGCTCACTAGGGGTCTTTCTTTATGAACATCAGAGTCCCCTAAACGTTTATTACAATCCCTTTTCTTTTGCTCATTCTCACTTATTGTGGTCTATGATTTCTCATGATTTTAGCTTTAATTTATCATGACTTTTTTCGTCATTTCGAGCTTTCTTTGAACCCTCTTTTCTTTTTCATTTTTCTTGAGCATTTGGCCTTACTTTTACCAGGCATACTGCTTTTTCATGCCTCTGATTCTTTGCCTTTGACCTTTTTGAATTCCAAGGACTTTGTGTCATGCCCTTTCGTTTCTTATCCATTAAAGTGGATCATATGCTTATGCTCCAATGTGAAGAGATGATCACTAATTTAGGGTTCTGAAATGAATATTCAGGCTCAATTGGGCTTTGCCAATGGTAATATGTTTGGGTATAAGAAATGAAGTGCTTTTTTTCCTCTTGGGATGTCTTGAGCTTCTATATGACTTCATCTGAAGTTATCACAGAAAGATTGATGCGAGAGTATGCAATGAAATCTTTCTTGATTCTATTCTCTATAGTTGTCAATTACAAACCTCCTGGTTTGCCTCAATGTGGGGTGGTTCTTAACAGGGTTGTTTTGGCAAAACTTCTCCACTGTTTCGGCTCAAATTTGGTTTGCAAGGAATATTCATATGTTTGGGATAGTGAAATGACTGCCTTTCATCATTTTAATCCATATAATCATTGCGAATATCCCCTATTTCCTTCGAATGAGTTTTTTTTACTCACTCTTTCACTTTGACTTTAAGTGTATAAAGGACGTGTTTAGATATGGCTTACCATTCATCATTTGAAGGTCTTTTTATTTGATTTAATTCAAACTTTTTCTTTGAAATTTTTCAAAGCCTTTTGTCAAATTATCCCTTTTTAGAGAATTTTGATACTTAATGCATTCTCAAAGAAAGCGTGTTTCAAAACTTTTGATTTGAAACATCTCTCAGGTATTTTCCTTTCAAAACAATGTGTTTTGTTTTGCTCACCCTTAATGTCATTCCGCTTGGGGAAGAAGAAGTTCGATTTTCCCTTAAAAAGGCAACTTCTCTAGCACATACACTTATGATTTAGGAATACTTGTCTGATCAACTTATCAAGATCCCTCTTGTTTGCTTGTTTTTGCTTTGGTTCCACCGAGGATTCTTCCTTTTATTGCTCCATTTTCTTTGTCTCCCTGGGGATAATAAACAAGAAAAGCATATTAGGGAATATCAATGGAAAATTGAATTGAAAATAATACTTCCCTCTATTATTTGACAACTTCATTAGGATTTTTGAAACTATTGACTAGTTTGGACTCATTTTGCTTTCTTCTGCAAAACAGATAAACATATTTATGAAATGCATGATATTGCACATATTCTAAAGTAACCCAAATCTCTTCTTAAATGTTCATCTTTATTTCATGGGTAGAAAATCTTGACAACATCTATATTTACAAGATAGGCCAATTCTGTTCCCGTCATATCTACAAGAATCAATGCTTCTCCAGGAAGAACTCTCTTAATAATGTATAAATCCTCATAATTCGGAGTGAATTTACCACAAGCATATGAATTGTTGAAGATGACTTTCTTCACTACTAAATCCTCTGTTTTGAAATGCCCTCTGTTTTGAAATGCCTTGATTTCACTTTTTGGTTAAAGGATTTAGCTACTCTTCTCTGATAGGTTTGTCCATGGCGTATAGCTCTTAATCTCTTTTCATCGATCATGTTGAGTTGTTCATATCTTTGTTGGATTCACTCAGCTTCTAAAAGCTTTCAATGGAGATAGTATCCTTAATGAAGGCATTTCTACTTCAATAGGTAGTACTGCTTCCATTCCATAAATCAAGGAAAATGGGGTTGCTCCAGTTGATGTTCGAATTGAAGTTTGGTATGCCATCAGAGCATACGGTAACCTTTCGTGCCAATCACGATAATTTTCAGTTGTCTTGGCCAATATCTTCTTGATATTTTTATTTTCCGCTTTAACTGCTTCATTCATTTGTGCACGATATGGGGATGAGTTCAAATGTCGGATGTGGAAGTGTTCGAGTAAATCATCCATAATCTTGTTATTTAGATTTGAGCAATTATCTATAATTATTGCTTTTGGAACTCCATATCTAGCAATGATGTCCCGCCTGTCGCGACCGACCTCTTGCTTTTTTTATTCACATGCACAAAAAGGGGAATTCGCCTGGTACGTGCTAAGTCTAGGTTAGGGACTTAACCCGGGCTCTCCCAAGCCCATACCATATCACGACTTCGGATTTGGATTTTTAACTTGCAAGTGATTTATATCAAGGAGTCGCCACTAATTGATTTGGGATGGGTCGATTAGAAACCCAAATAAGGTGATGGGAGAATCACCTTATTCCTACGAACAAGAGATTAACTGAGTTTGGGGACTTGGTTGCACTAGTTGGATAACTAATGTGATATTCTGAAATTTGCCCACTTGAAATTTATGAAATGAATGGTTTTATAGATGTGCTTGTAGTTAGATCTCACCCAGAACTGATTATTCCTGGGATACTAACCATTAAGGAAAGGCTAGTTAGGGACTTAAATTTGCGCGATCAAAGGAATTCAATCGTGAACTGACTTTCGACCATAGAATTATCGAGGTGACATTTTGAGCCAATGTGGACCGATTTAAGAATAGCTAGGGATCGATTCGCCATTGTCATATGAGTGGATCACAGGTGATTCCGTTTGACCACGAGATGAATTGGCGAACGATCCAGAACCTATACCAAACGATTGTATCCATCGGAACTAGCGATCGATCCTCGCGATTACATGATAACTGAGGTCATCACGATCCGAGTGAACTTACACGTGACATGATTTAGTATTAGTCACGGATCGAACATGCGAATTTCCCCAAAAGCCACCCGTTAGTCTGAGACACGCTCAAGTGACGTTTAAATTTCAGTCATCAATTAGAGATCAAATTGGGCATTAGAAATTTAGAAAGTTACGACAGAACATTTGGACGACGTTGTTATTGGAACGATCAACCTCAGAATGGTCAGGATCCTTCAGAATAACTTAATTTCGACTATAAATGAAAAATGACGGTTTTACCCCTGGGATTTTGTTAAGGCCAAGTGAAAATGGGGAAGGGCATTTTGGTCATTTCACCCTAACTTTAGAAATGACAAGTTTTGGACAATTTTGCCCTTGGATTTTTGTAAAATTCCCAAATTACCCTTGGGTATTTTGGATAAGATTCGATTTCGGCAGTCGATTCCAAGATAAGGACAAATCTCGGCCGTTGATTGAAAAGATGAGAGAGGGGCAAGATGGTAATTTTACCATAAAGGGTTCAATTATTGGTATTTAGCCATTTTCCTCTCTCTCTCTCTCTCCCTCTTCATTTCTCTCCCTCTCTCTCTCCCTCTTCATTTCTCTCCCTCTCTCTCGGCCATTTCCCTCCTCCCTCTCATTGACCGACCGCCTCTCCCTTCGCCGTGTCGCCGCCGCTTTGGTCGTCCGTCCGCCGCACCACCGCTGTCCTGCCACCAAGCTGTGCCGTCCTCACCCTCACGCCACCGCCGTCCCTTTCCCCTCTCCTTCTCGGCGATCCCTCCCTCTCCCTCTCTTGGCTGTGGGTAGCCAGCCAAGCCGCCACCGCCGTCGCCGATCGTCGCCGCCGCACGGTCACCGCCGTAGCCACCGTGTGATCTACTGGCTCATCGCTCTCTCTCACTTACTTGGACACACTTAGGATTCCAAGTAAGTTACAATCTAAACCTTGTTTAGGATATCAGATATTAACAGACTCGTTTAGATGCGATTTAGGGTAATTTATGGACTAATTTGGGTGAGAGGCCTTAGGGACGAAATTGTGATATTTTGGTGGTAATTTAGAGGCCGATTAAGGGTTGGAAATTGTTGATTTAGGTGCTGAAAATACTATTTGGCTTGGCGAGTGAACAATTTGATTCAATTCGTAATTGCGTGAAATTGTCGTGAAGTGCCGAGATCGTTATGCTATGATTCTTGTGGTGAAAAATGGTGTGCTATATGACGGTGGTATGTATGTATGTGGGCTGAATTGAAATAATTGGACTGGGTGCATTTATGTGCATTTAATTAATGCTCAAGTGTATGCACGTGTGAGATTTGAGACGTGCGATGTGCGTGTGATTACTAAAAGGCCCTGAGGTGTTTTTGCGCGTGGTACAGATAAAATACGGTGTGTTGGCATGAGTGCATGATCACTAAATCCCTGAGGTGTGTTTACGCGGAGAATTGAATCGGCCTGAGGCGTGTTTACGCAGGTCATGATACGACTGTGAGGTTGCGTCTGAGGCGTGTTTACGTAGGTTGCGATATGTAGGCCTGATGCGTATTTACGCGGGCTGAGGAAAGTGATTGAGAATGAGGTCGGGCCTGAGGCGTGTTTATGCGAGTCGCGATATGTAGCCCTGATGCGTGTTTACGCGGGCTGAGGAAAGTGATTGAGAATGAGATGTGTGATGTGGCAAGAGAAAGTGTGATCGGACTTGAGGCGAGTTTACGCAGGTCGTTGGCAAGTTTAATGAAAATGGTGTAATGGTGCATGAATGAGTATGAATTGCGAAGCTCAGAAATGTTATGTATTCGATATGCGCTTTTGGGCATGAGAAAGAGGAACATGAGGATGCCCCGGAGGATGAGCTAGAGATTGAGTTAGAGGATGAGCCGGAAGAGGAGGAGTCTGAATCAGAGGAGCGAATCGAGGTGCCATTAGAGTCGGGGGATGAGGATAACCTGATTGAGATTGAGGCCGACTCAGAGTCTTCAGATGAGCACGTGCTCCAAGAGGATTCAGATTCGGATTCCGGGGAGTGCGAGTCAGAGTGGACGCCATCTAGAGGGCGTAGGGGATAGTTTAGGGGTTGAGCAGAGGCCCTTTGAGTGTCCCATTTTTGGAATAGGGTATACCCAGGCTGCTGATCTTTTTGATATCGATGGTATATAGTTCTGAAGTTCGGTGTGCATGTATACTTTGTGGATTGTATATTATGTGGATATTGTAAATATATTGAGGTATATTATAATGGTTGGTGATTTATTTCTCCCTAGTACCCTAGAATTTTATTGTCCGGGTTTATATTATGGTTTCCACCGCGATCGAACTATGATAGGATCGTTTGGTCGGCGACGTTCTTGGGATGTCGCACTAATTTGACCAAATTTGTGGGATGTCGCGTGCTCAATGGGGTTCGGGGCGTGACAACTAATGCCCTTTTGGTACCTTTTTATCTTGTTCATTTTTGAAAATATTTGTCAGGCAATTTGAATTGTTTTTAGGACCTTTCTCCTAACATGTGAGGTGATCAAACAAGTGCATAATCAGAAATGATTAGCAGTCAAAACAGATATGCAGCCTAAGGTTCTAGCCTTAACTAAGTCAGATGACATTCAAAATACAACAATTCATATAATTATACTCTAATTAGAAAACATGCATAATAAAAATACAACGGTAATAACATATAAAAAAAACTACTACGTGATCTTATAGGCCAATCTAATTTAAACATGGCAATTTGTGAAATTATAACAGCATGCATAAAAAATTAAAACACTCAAATATACCACATAATTTAAAGGAAAAAGAAAAATAATAATTTTTAATTATTTTTAAAAAAAAATTAGAGCTTTTTTCAAAAAATAATAAAATAAAATAAATACCAGAGAAAAAAAAAGGTTTTTTTTTAAAAATATATTATAATATTAAAATTGGGTCAGGTCGCAGATTCGGATCGGTCGAATCCAACCTTGGTCAACGGATCCGACCTAGGACGTTGACCCGAGTCAAGTCAGTTGATTCGGATTGGGTCAGAACCGACCCGGGTCAACGGATTCGATCCAAGGTGTTGACCCGGGTCGGATCAGTTGATCCGGGTATGGTCGATCTTGTATGCACGGACGCTGGCGGAACCAAAATTCGGCCTCTCGCTGGTCGACACAGGCTAGCACCGACCGCAATCCTCTCCCTGAGGACTATAACCGAGCTCCTTCACCCACCTAACTTGTCGTTTGGCCACTCACTCGCCGGCCGGCGACCTAAATAAACTCGGCCTCATTAAGGCATTCCATCGAACACCTAGACTACGTAACAAAAACAGAGGTGTTTTGATCTATTTCGAGGCCTCGCCGCCCGCTGACGACCAATCCGTACCTTCGGCGACAACGTGTAAACGGTGAGGGATGACGGTATGGGCCGGGATTCATGCGAAATGGCCAGCGCGAGTCCCGGCCAAACCGTGCTAATAAAACAGGGGTGAATAGGGGATGTCACGGCCGGGAAGACTCACCGGTTTATGCTGGCTTCCGGGGGGCTTATGGTTGGTCTGGGGGGCGACGACGATGCTGATGGCTTCCTTCTCACTCCGGCGAACTTCCTCGATTTGCTCTCTCTCTCTCTCTCTCTCTCTCTCTCTCTCTCTCTTCTCTCTCTCTGTTCTTTCTCTCTCTCTGTTTCTCTCTCGAATGGCCCACCCCTTCTCTGTCTCCCTCTTGGGTTTTTATAAGCGATGACAATGCTCACTCTCTACTCTTGCGTGTGCTGACGATGGCCTACACCGACCTAGTCTGCACTGCGACTTTCGCGGCCATTTAGGTCGATGCAGAGGGGGGACCGGTTCTGTAGCGTGAAGCAGAGAGGAAGGAGGGGGAAGGAGATCGGGTTTTCAGGGAAGATGGGACTAGCCATCAATACCAGTCCTTATGGCGTGCTCCCCTGGCCATTCTCTGGCCTAATAGCGAGGGGGCGGAGCTACTCTGGCGTTCATCACGCTACGGCCAGCATAGGGGAGAACAGGGGAAGAGAAAGAGGTAGCCGGCGTAGGGGAGAGAAGGAAGAAGAAGGGGCTGGGCCTGGCCAAGCTAGGCCCAGTACACGCGGGGGAAAGAAGAAAGGAAAAGTGGGCTGGGCCCGCGCAGGAGGGAGAAAGAAAAGAAAACAAGAAAAATGGCCAGGTTGGCCCGGCTCCGACCCGGCCCAGCGCGGATTTTTTTTAAATTTAAACAATTTAATAGACTCTATAAATACAAATGTGCCTAATTTCTATATGCAATGCATTTAAATAGAAATATTTTTTTATTTTAGGAATTAAAGAAAATTAACTCCTAAATTTTGTTCAATTAATATTGGGCAAATTAAAAATAGGTGTCGACAGCTGCCCCTCTTTAAAGGTAAGCTCGCAGAGATTACGTTCAAAGATAAAATGACACCTAAATTTGGCTCATGCATGCTCAATGAATGCTATTTTTAGCGAGACCGTGAGTCTCATTTTCATGATACGATAAGATGATGCGTGCTAAAGCAAATAAGAACATACTTGGGGCTACTTACCTTGCCAAAGGGTAGAGTAATTCCATATAGTTGATATCATGTGTCGAGGACTCGAATCAATCTTCGGTCGCGTCAACTGAATTTCCTTTGTTTATGACTTGAACCTATCTTCGATCGCTTTGACGAGGGAAATTGTTTGTCTAGGATCCAAACCTTTCTTCGGTCACCTTGACTAGGGAAATTACTTGCCTAGGACTCGAACTTATCTTCAGTCGACTTGATTGGATTTGATTTGTCTAGGACCCAAACCTTTATTCGGTCGCCTTGACTGGGGAAATCACTTGCCTAGGACCCGAACTTATCTTCGGTCACCTGACTAGATTTCATTCGTCTCGGACTCGAATCTACCTTCGGTTGCCTTGACTGGGGAAATCGCATGCACAGGACCCAAACTTATCTTCGGTCACCTTGATCGGATTTCGTTTGTCTTGGACCCGAACCTTTCTTCGGTCGCCTTGACTGGACTTTGCTTTACCTATATACCTGCATCTTATAAGAGGTACCTGGGCATGTTCCTGCCTCTTAAGGGTATGTCTCTTGTCAGACAAGTTTTTTTGTGCAAAAACATAGGCATTCATTAGAGAAATAGATAACTAAGGCTATTCTAGAATATCGTATGAATTCTCTTAACTGCAAGTCAAGATGCTTTTCTTTTTCAAAGAAAAATCTAGTTTACCTTCCCGGTAGTTTGAAAAGAAATATGATGAAATACCAAGGGTTTCTTACCTAGAGGTTTAATGCATCATCTACTGAATAACCAATCTTTTTCTGGGCAACTCTCTTGGGGTGCTAATGAGGGTTTTTACAGCACTCGAATTTTCATGTCCTATCACAGGGGGTTAGAACTCTGAGCTGCAATAAGCATGCTGTGTCAATTCCATTCGAGGAACATAAGAATTTTTGTGACATCTTTAGAGACACTCCAAAGGTCATGTGTTCTTTGAGTCCTTGAGGACATTTTACCTGTCAAAGACGATTATCGCAAACATGCATGTATTCATCAAGGATAAACAAGCTAGGTTATTCCAAAATGTATATTTGAAAGTTCATGCTTGATGATTTTACCATGTTTGTGACACCAAACATCCACCGAGGGCCAATCAAGACAATTTTTGCTCGTAAGGTAGACTTCCCGAGATGCTAAACAAGAGACGTTTAGTCAGAACGGACTTTCCACTCATTCTCATTGAAAATGGTTGTTTGTCCTGATCATTAAGGGGGGAACATTGAAAACACTCAATCTGACCGTTATCACATCAACAAGGGTATGAGTTTTCTCACAAGCGGTACAGCGCTGCCAATCCGAGAGGTCTTCTTTAGGGTCTTAATGTAAGCTTGGTTAATGGTTTAACAAAAGAGACTGTTCGAGTCAAGACCATGAAATAAAATATTCTACAATTATCTCCAGGTTTACAAGTCAAGAATCCTGCAAAAACGAGATAGAAGTAGTCTTGCTCACACTTCTTTGGGCGTTGCTTATAAACATTTGAAATTTCACGTTAATTCAAGTGCCCTAGTCAAAAGAGACTCATGAAGGATGTAACGTAGACTTGATTCATAGGTTGGGGGGAACGAAATGATCATTGGGCTAAAAAATGTGTGTAATGGTGAGAATTGGTGATCATCCTAGCATTGTCACCAGTCTTTTTCTCCACTGTCAGGATCCTTTTGGAAAACTCCCTGGGTAATCTTGTACTTTGGCTTCTTGAACAGCTTTTTCTTGAGGAGCTTCTGCGTCAAGCATTTTCCTGGATACTATTCGATCTCTGTCCCAATTGATTTCTCCAGAATAGGTTCGTCTTCATCTATCACGTGACAGATCTTTGTCAAGACGAAGTTTTTAAAGTAGGGGTTTGTATCGAAGAATAACTCAAGTTTAAACCCCTTTGGGGTTGTCTATTCTACACCACTTAATAACGTTGAGGTATTTGAGAGCACCTTCATTACGCTCAGAAATCTCCTAAGCTAAAACTTTATTGTTTTTCACAGCAGTTACCTAGAAATTAAGGACTCATTTCGCTTCATCTTTTTCATCGTTTTTCCTCTTCTCCTTTTTCCTTTTCTTTGTTTTTTATTCATGAGCATTAGCCTTGCTTTTACCAGGCATACTATTTTTTTATGCACCTAGTTTTTAGCATTTCTTGGTTGTTCTTTTGATGTTGTCAGGAAGGTTCTTGGAGTCTCCATCTTCATTCGGTATTTTGGACCATGAAGCTCAAACTGTGGTGACTTTTGCCTTGCCCCGGTGTGGGGGATGATCACCAACTAGATTTGTACGAAATAAAGTCATTGGCTCAATTGGGCTAGCAAGGAATATAATTGTATGAGATAAAAGAAGAATTGCTCTTCGTCATCCTAGGGCACTTAAATTATCGTGAGAGTTCATCTACAATAATAACACTCAAAGATTAATGCAAGTGAGAGCAAGAAAATTTCTATTTATTTTTTTCATCTTGTGCGAGCTGTTGTGGCTAATGATCATACAAAATTGTTAGACATTACAAATTCTTCATCCTTCTTACTTGCTCAGTTCCTAGGTGAAAACATCACTATTATCAATGACATGTTGGCATTTTGGACAGGTTTTAGTTTGCTGCTCCTCTATTGACAAAGTCCTCTCAGCCTCGATCGTCCTGCTGTCGATGGTGTGCTTGTCTTGGAGGACCCCGTCGAGGACCGCTGGATCCGTGAAGATGACGAGGCCGAAGCCATGGAGGCGGTGATCAAAAGAGAGAGACACTTTTCTTGCTTCTTCTGAATTTGAATTCTCCCAGTGAAGTCGATTTACCTCAAGCTGCGCCAATATGGGTTGGTTCTTGACAGGGGTAATTTAAAAGGAACCTTCGAGTGCATGGGCTCGAAAATGATCAAGCAAAGGATCAATAGTAGTGTATAGGACAGAGAAATGAACTGCCTCTCAACATTTTGGCTGTCGTACCTTATGCGAGAAATCCCTTTACCTTGTAGAAATGAAACCTTTTCGCTCATCTTGCATGGATTTGGTACGTGAGAACATGTATAAACTAAGGATTTCCTCTCATCATCTTGACACACCTCATTCAATATATCGGAGTAGTTCGACACCTTTCGTCAGATTGTCAAAATTTTCACAGGGAATTAGTGAATTAAACAGGTAAAATTACCATACAAAATTCTTTTCAAAAGACATGTGATGCACTTGGAGGAAGGTTAAACGTTCATTTGCTTGAACATGTTTTCTCTTTCTCTGTTATTTTATATTATTATGAGAAAAGCCTTTAAAGAAAGAGATACTCACCTATGTCGCAATAGCAAGGCAAACTTGCAAGGTAATAAGAAAGACCGTGTTAATGAATAGTTCTTTGAGGGATATGAATTGAGAATGATATAACATAACCCTTTGTGACTCCCTTGATTTGAAATTAAATTGACAATTCCTTGAGTTTTCTCAGATATCGATAATTGCCTTCTGACAAAAACGTAAGCTTATGTTAGAGATGAGATGATTGAGGGTAAATTGAGAACGATACAAATTACCCTTCTTCCATTTTGCCTTCAAAGCTAGCAAAGTCTTTTCCCCTCTTATGGTTGGTCTCGAAGCTTGAATGAAATCTTCTATAATTAGGGGTACTCCCAGTTAAAAAGTCCTATTGTCAACGTATGCTACGTCAATGCGGTCTCGGCATGTTGAGGTGTTCCTCGTAAATCCTCTGATTCCTGATTGCACAAGACATATGCAATTGCTTGCATAGGAAACTTCGCAGCAAAGCTAATCTCTACTTTAAAGATCTTCAATGGATGTGGGCGTGGCTACCATCGATACTTCCGTGATTGCCAGATCGGCCTTGACACAATTTGGTCATGTGCGAAATCCTTTTCCGGTTAGATTTGTAACTAGGAGTGTCCTTATCGATATCTTTTCTATCAATTCCCTTATTATCAATAGGAACATGGAAATTATTTCAAGGATAGTGCTTCTTCATAGCATCAGAGTTGATTGGATTGGACAATTGGCATCCATCCATCTCAGTCAGAATCAGAGTCCCTTTAGGGAGTATCTTTTTCACGACATAGGGACCCTTGTAATTTGGAGCGAACTTACCTCCAAGTTCGGGGGGGTAGTGGTAGTACTTTTCTCAGGACAAGATCGCCTGCTTCGAAGTGTCTTGGGCGCACCTTTCGGTTGAATGATTTGGCTACCTTCTGTTGATAGCATTGCCCATGACAAAGAGCCTTTAGTTGCTTTTCATTGATCATGTTCAATTGCTCCAGTCTTTGCTGCTTTCACTCTGCATCAGACAATTTCACTTGGGACAATACCCGCAGCGAAGGAATTTCTACCTCAACAGGCAGGACGACTTCCATACCATATACCAAGAAAAAAGGGGTTGTCTCGGTAGATGTCCGAATTGATGTTCGGTATGTCATTAATGCAAAAGGTAATCTTTCATGCCAATTTCGGTAGTTTTTAGCAGTTTTGGCTAAGATCTTCTTGATGTTTTTGTTAGTAGCTTCAACAGCTTCATTCATTTGGGGACGATAAGGAGACAAATTCAGATGACGAATCTTGAATTCATTAAGTAAGTCGTCAACAAACTTGCTATTCAGATTTGTCCCGTTATCTGTAACGATGGCTTCAGGGACGCCATAATGGGCGATTATATCTCGCTTGATGAATTTCATCACATTCCGAGCAGTGACATTGGTATATGACGTGACCTCGATCCACTTGGAAAAATAATTAATTGCGACTAAGATGAAGCGATGTCCATTTGATGCTTTCGGATTAATTGGGCCGATCACATCGATGCCCCATATTGATATTGGCCATGATTCAAACAACTGATGTAATTCAGTTGGCGGGGCATTTATCTTGTTTCCATGAATTTGACAACGGTAACAATTTCGAATGTGTCGGATGCAATTACTTTCTAAGAAAAGCCAGTAATAACATAATCTTGTTATTTTCCTAGCCAACATGTATACATTCATGTGTGGACCACGTACTCCTTCATGCAATTCCTGCATAATTCGTTTCGCTTCGGTCGCATCCACGCATCTTAGCAAAACAGAGTCATAAGGCCTCTTGTATAAGTTCTCACCATCAACGAAGAATTTTGTTGCCATCTTCATTATGTATCTTCTGTCTGTAGAGCTAATCCCTTCAGGGAACTGCTGTTCCTTGATGTAGTTCATGATATCGTAATACCATGATTTACCATCAGGTTCATCAATCAGGATTTCAATCTTTAGAGGTTCTATTTCCAAACCATTGGTAACCTGTAACATGGATGATAGTATAGCCAGTGCATCGGCGAATTGGTTATGGGATCTAGATAAGTAGTCAAACGAGATCTCATCGAATTCTGAAACCAATTCTTCTAGATAGTCATGATAGGGCACCAGTTTATTATCCCTAGTCTTCCATTCACCCACAGTCTGAAGAATGATTAAGGCAGAATCGTCGAACACTTTTAGTTTGGCTATTTTCATATCAATTACTGCTTGTAGACTGAGAATACATGCTTCATACTATACTATATTATTGGTGCAAGAAAACACCAACTTCGTGGCTACAGGATAATGTTGCCTATCTGGGGATATCAAGACTGCTCTAGTGCTAGAGCCAGACAGGTTACTGCTCCAATGAAAAATATGATCCACATATGTTCCTCTATTGATAAAATACGATTATTTAGGAGATCATCCGCATGTGTTTCCCCAGGGCATTCAGCTAGCATATCAGCGATCACTCGAGCTTTCACTGATTTTTGTGATGATGTTTGGATGTTAAATTCTGAAATTAGAATTTGCCATTTGGCTAATTTTCCCACTAATGCCGGTCGGTTAAGTAAATACCGGATAGGGTCGTTTTCAGTTACGAGGAACGCTTGGTAGTGCAAAGTATATTGTTGGAGCCTATGCAACACCCACACCAATGTGACATATGTTTTTTCTGATTTGGAATAATTCTGTTCCGAAATGGTGAATTTTTTTACTCGGATAATAGATGGCTCGTTCTTTTCCATCATCACGGTGACTTTGGGCCAACAGGGCTCCTAACAATTCACTGTGAATCGTTAAATAGAGAGTTAAAGGATACCCTGGGACTGGTGGAACTAGTATCGGGGGATTCATCAAATATTATTTCAGCTTTTCAAATGCTTCGCGACAATCCTCAACCCAATTAATCTAAGCATCTTTCTTGATAAGTTTGAAGAAAGGCCATGCTGTCTCAGAGAGTTGGGAGATAAACCGAGCAATGTAACTCAACCTTCCCAAAAGGCTTTTGACCTCCTTCACCGTGGATGGGGGCTGCAGTTCACATATTGCTTTGACTTTTGAGGGGTCGACCTCAATCCCCTTGCTACTCACGATGAATCCGAGTAACTTACCAGAGGTTGCCCCGAACACGCATTTTATAAGATTGAGGCATAATTTGAACTCGCATAATCGGCTGAATAGTTTCTTCAAGGTTTCAATGTGGTCATCTCCACATCTGGTCTTGGCAATCATGTCATCGATATAGATCTCAATTTCTTTGTGCATCAGGTCATGAAAGAGAGTGACCATAGTACGTTGGTATGTTGCCCCGACATTCCTCAAACCAAAAGGCATAACCCTGTAGTGAAAGGTTCCCCATGGAGTGATGAACGCCGTTTTCTCCTTGTCGTTATCATTCATCCTTATCTGATTGTACCCAGAAAATCCATCCATGAAAGAAAACAATTCAAATCCAACTATGCTATCCACAAGAACATCTATGTGGGGGAGCGGAAAGTCGTCTTTTGGACTGGCCTTGTTCAAGTCGCGGTAAACAACACAAACTCGAATTCGACCATCTTTTCTTTTTTACTGGCACGATGTTCGCCACCCAATCGGGGTATTACTAAACCTCGATGAATCCTACTTTCAACAGGTTCATCACTTCTTCTTCGATTTTTTTCGACTGCTCGAGTTTAGTCCTTCGTAACCTTTGCCTTTTGGGCAGCATGTTGGGATTGCTAGGCAAACTGTGCCCGACAATCCAAGGGTCTAGTCCTGGCATATCAAAATAAGACCATGCGAAGACATCCTGATAATCTTTGAGGAGAGCGATCAAACGTATAACTTTCTCTTCGGGAAGGTAACAGTATCTTCGACTGTAAGGGGCTTGATTTGTTCATATTGCTCCCAATTCCTTCGAATTTCAACGGGGTCTTCACTTGAATCGTCGAAATCGTTGTTGTCAGTATCTACATCATCAGGTTGGACTGCACTAACTCCATCACAAGTTACAAGATTATGCCTGGAACACAGGGTAAATTGATCAGAAAAACAAATGGGGATATGAATTTTTCATTGTCCTTTTCTTCTTAAAGCATTTTTTTTGAAGAAATAGTAAAATATCTCTGATTTTCGAAAATTTTTGGAAACGAGGAAGCATTAGATAGCCCGGGCCTCAGAATCTTTCCTTTTCGTGGCTGGATATCATCAACGGGCTAGTTTGGGATACTACCTCATGCCCTCAAAACATTATTTATTTACAACACATGGATTTACAACCTCAAAAGAGGGAGAGTTCAAAAAGACATTTCTTCCAACAGAAATGACAACAAAAAAACAAAATACAATGATAGCCCCTTTTCCAAGGATTTATGCAAAAGAGAGGAGGAATTCTACTCAAGTAGGCTTGCGCCCATTCCCTTCACCGGTCTTTTGCCTATTGCGCCAACAAAGAAATCTTCGAAACTATCGTTTGAGGAATCCAGCTCCTCGGCTCCTCTCTTTACTGGTGTCAGCCTCTCCATGTCGTCCCATCCACTAGGAGTGCTATTCTGTTGGTCTTCATAAAAACTTGATGGCATTTGGTAGTCAACGTAATAGTTGAACTTGCCACTCGGCTCGCTCAAGGTATCCATAATCGCCTTTGCCTTGTGTGCCTTATCAGAAAGCTCAGGAGCAGCGACACAAATGCTAGGTACCACCAAGAGATCATCTTCACCATGACACAGCCATGGGGCATAAAAAGTGAATGCCTTGGCGTCCAGTAGGTCTCGAACTCTATTCTTCAGAGTATCACAATCGTCCAGCGAGTGCCCGATCTCTCCCGAATGATAGTCTCAAGATTTGGAGGGATCATAATTAATGATGTATTCATGAGTAGGGTGTTACGGCCTCCTTGTGATCAACCCATTCCGAAAAAAGATAGGGAATATTACATCTAGGGATTTAGGAACCGGCGAGTATCTTGTACATTGCCCTGCCACTGTAAGAGTTGAATATCTTGCCAAATCATGTCGGGAAAGACTCCTGACGACGGGTTTTCTCCCGAACCATTTACTTGGGTCACCTGCTCCTGATCGAGCAACGGTTGTGACACGTTCGAGATTTGGCCAATGGTATCCATTAAGGAAGTGAGCAAATCTCATAGCTCACCTAACTGATACTACAAACGTGCAAACAAATCAGGCGAGTTTGCACTTGTTTAGGAGGTCGAGTCCTTATGTATGGCCCCTATGAAGATGTCATCAAATAGGGTGACTACACTTTCCAGCGTTTCTTCTCGTCTACAATCTTCTTCAATCGGTAGCTGGTATGGGCTTTGATATCGGTCAACAGCAACATTTACAGGAAGTGTCGAGGGGCTCGGGTGACTTGAACATTCGGCAGGATGCTTGCATCCCTCATCAGATTCCCCTGAGAGGTTAAGATAAATTTTTTGTCCTACAACAATTTAGCAGGTGGCGAGAAAGTTTCCCGGATATGGGGAAGTAACAAACTAACTTGACCTTTTCACGTGCTCCTTGTTGACCTGTGGGTTTCCTCTACGATACCCTAGACTAGCTGTACGGTAATTCCTAGAGGCCTGAATAGGTTCTCGGATGCCCTGGCCTCTTCTGCCGAGTCCTTGACCTGGGGAGAAGCCATTCCCAATCATAACCTTCCTTACCATGATTGAAGCTTTTGACATATCAGGGACGGGGGGAGAAGTTCCTCGACATCCATGCACGGTTGACACGAGCTCGATGGATTGATAACTAGACTTCACCTTACCACTTGGTTCGACATACAGAATGGTCATTTCTTGGTAAATTCAATGGTCTTCCTTTCCAAGGACTGTGATCAGCTTCCCTTAGGCTACAAACTTCACATTTTGGTGAAGGCTTGAAGGTACAGCTCTAGCAGAGTGAATCCAGGGATGGCTCAGCAGAAAGCTAAACGTAGTGGGGATGTCTATTACCTGGAACAGAATGCTGAATATTGTTGGGCCAATATGGACATCAAGGTTGATTTCACCAATAGTGTATTTCTTCATCTCGTCAAATGCTCGAACAGATGTTTTGGAGGTACGGAGTTTAGACATATCTACATTGAAACGGTGCAAGGTTGCCAGCGGGCAAATATTCAACGTAGACCCATTGTCTATCAGAATTCGAGCCACATGGGGTCTCTACATTTAACAGAAATGTAGAGACCCTTGGTATAACCCCTACCCTCAGCAGGAAATTCATCTTCCGAGAATGTTATTTGATCCTTTAAAAGGATGGACCCCATAAATGCTTCTAACTTGTTATGCTCAATTGTCTCTGGGACATTTACCTCGCTGAGTACCTTCATCAAAGATTTCTGATGTTTCACGGATGTTTGGAGTAATTCTAACAAAAAAATCTGGGCGAGCATTTTGCGTAACTGATCCACCATATTGTATTAACTGGTTTTGACAATGGCCAGGAATTCTTTGGCTTCTTTATCGGTGACAGGCTTCGGAAGCTACGCATCAGCTTGGGCATACGTTCGTCCGGACCTAGTAACTAGGTCAACATCTAGCTCGTAGGACCATGAGACCACTTTGCCATTCTTGGACCGGTAAGGCTGAGGTATATTGATCATTATGTGCTCTCGGTTAGGGGTAACTCAATCGTCAACTCCTCCTCCTCGTTTGGGTTATTAGAAAAAGGTTCGTTCACAAGAGTGGGGATTGATTCACTTGTTTCGGCATTCAATGCTGAGAGTTCTTTGTTCTGGTCGATGATAACCTCAGAGATGGTGGCCACTATGCCGGTGCGAATGGCGTATATAATCAAACCTGCTTTCGCCATGCTGCCAACCCTTTCTTTTATTAGGGACAAGGGCAGTACTTCACCAGTAGGATAATACCCCACTTTCACTAGGGCATTATAAACTTCAACAGTGTATACCTTCTCACTCTTGATTCAACCAACGTCGAAAGTGGATATGGCATTAATTCTATTTTCATGTTCGGGTAGCAGGTTGTTTTGGACATTTGGCTTGGATGCCTGAAACGAAAAGGCTTTAGTGTCGAGCAAGTTCTAAATTTGGTGTTTGAGGGTATAGCAGTCGTCTGTCGAATGTCCTATCTCGCCCATGTGATAGTCACCTTTCTTGGATGGATCATAATTCGAAAAGCTTTTTGAGTTGGGATGTTTTGGCTCGATAGAAAGTAGGTTTTTCTTCCGGAGTATAGCCAGGGCTTGAGAAAGGAATCCAGGCAACAGAGTGAATTGCCTTTTCTTATATCGTTTCAGAGGTTGGTGACTTGAGGTCGGTTGCTGCTTACTATTCACCTGGACTGTCCGGGGAGGATGAATAGTTTGGGTGTATGCAATGTTCCCATCCGTCAGGGATTCTTTCTTTTTTCTCGTGTTGAGTCACTTACTTGTAGAAGCACGGTCTGTGAATCATCCGTCACGCAATCCCATTTCAATTCGTTCGCCCACAAGAACAAGACGATTAAGAGATTTGGCAGTGGCACCAACTAGGCAGTGTCTGTATTCATACGGAAGAGACTTAACGAACAACTTCACTTGTTCATGATCAGTGAGTTATGGGGTAACCTGGGCGGTCAAGTTTCTCCACCTGGTAACATACTCTTTGAAGGACTCACTCTTCTTCTTTTCAGTGCGTTCCAGATCGTCACGAGTAAAGGTGATGTCAAGGTTGAATTGATGCTGCTTGAGGAATACATCAGCGACATCGTCCCAAAATTTAAAAGCATCCACATCTTTTGACATATACCATGTCAAAATTGGTCCCGTCAAACTTGTTCGGAAGGTCTGAATCATAAGGGATTCATTATCAATGTACTAGGTTATCCGCACATGATACATGTACAAATGGTGTCTGGGACATGAGGTGCCATCATATTTCTCGAATTCTGGCATCTTAAACTTTTCTGGTACTTTGATCCGTTTGTATATAGACAGGTCAATTAGGAGAGCATGTTGCGGGCCTTGTAACTACTTCAGCATCTCCTCGACCTTTGCAAGGCGTTTGTCATGCTATGTCATTGGTGCACTTTCAAGTTCAATCTTCCTGACGGCAAGGGGAAGCGGATCGTCGTCTAACAGGGGCATTTTGCTGTCACTGGTGGAGCCTTTGTCTTTTTCAGTAGATGGTGGTGGTAACATCACATCGATTGCCGCAGGCGTGGGTGTGAGCTTGCCATTAATGGATTCTATTTGCTTATTGAGCTTTTCAAGTGCATTGAAAATCAACTTCATTTCGTTTTCCATGTTATCAAGACGGACATTTTCTTCGGCCAATTTTGTAACTACCTGCGAAAACATTGAAATGAATGATTATAATGCCTAAAAAAGAATCATTTCATGACCTAATCATAATATTGTTATATATTTTCTTTATTTGCAAAGAAAAAGAAAGAAAAAAAGTTTTTATTAATATTAACATTATAGGCGGCGTCCCCGGGGTTCGAACCTTGGTTGCCTCGGACAGTGCAGCTCATTCTTGGATACCACTGAGCCAAAAGCCACAGTGGTGTCATTAAGGTGCAAAAAAATTATTTATAGAATAGAAAGCGGTTCGAGTTATATTAACATTAGTACAACCCATAAACACTCTTAAAGAAGAAAACAAAACCCCTAAACATAAAAACTAGAAAATACATAAAAAATAGGGACTTTCAACAAAAAGGGTGCCCTTCCCGGATGCTCATTCTCTAAACGATGGGGAAGCTACAGTCTCTCAGAGCCGTTTATTTTCACAGACAAGCTCTACAATAAGTGTATCCTTTGTCCCCATAGTCCTTTCGAGATGGTCAATCTGTGCTTGACGGCTGGGCTTGTTGATTACCTCCGGTACCTTTGGCTGTAGCTCTGTCGGGATTTGATGATGTAGAATGTAGAACATAGAGGCATGGTGGATTTTTTTCTTGTCCCTTCAAAAGTCTAGGCATAACAATGTTCTCAGGTAGACATTCAGTCCACACCCCCTGGATTGCATGAATTTCGCCGGCGTAATTGTAGTTCGAGCGGGTGAATTGAACTCGAAACAGGTCCGTCTTGAGAGGCGGGGAGATCTCCTGGAGGGCCCTGTACTGGCGGGTCACCCGGTAAAGGTAGTATGAAGTGGTGCTAGATAAACCGAGTAGCGGAACGGGATTATGGAACTGGTGGACATAACGAGCGTGACCCTCATGGAACCATTTAGTACGCCATAAGAATGCCTTGGGACCGAGGTCTTTCAAAAAGTTTATTCAAGCAGTGTAATCCTTATCAGGGGAATTACTTTTTAAGACCTCAAATCTTTAGATCGGGTGCATGAGGTCGTTGATTTCAAAAAGCTGCATGAGGTGCCCAAATGCTCTCAAATGGGATAAAAACCAAATTTGCAAAATTTCTGGTGCGGCCCACATGATTTTATCATCATTTTGTTTAAAACGATTTAGAGACAAAATGTTTATGCCAGAATTGAATTAACATAACTTAAACCGGTGCAAATTTGTTTGGCCACATACGCAATCGAGGAGTTTATTGAATTTTTGCGATGGGGAAAAATGACACACCCGATAAAAGCAAGGATAAAAATCTTAGCTTTTTGTCGCATGGGCTGGCTTTCAAAGCATTCATTTAAGAAAAACCAGGGGCATGCATTATAATGAGCTTTAACAACTCTCTTCACGGTATCGCTCTTGGTTCACAAAAATTGGGATAATTCGGGTAGAGGGGACACACCCAAAAGTGGTTTGATGAGCTCAGATCCCAAAGGTTTTCCAATGACAATACTATACTCTTCTAGAGTCGGGTCATATCGAACTTACCAAATATGAAGGTGGATGTTTGTGGGCACTAAAAATGTGCTAATGCTTGTATCATATCGGAATGGATATTGATTTTGAGTAGTGGAAGTAGGCAACCAATTCTTGCTTTGACATACTGTTGGCCATTCTGATCGAGTCGGTCCCACCATGCCAGAAGCTCTTTCTTAGGAGTGGGGGCCAATTGGACATCGGCTCTTCTCATTGTATATAAAATGTAATCAACGGGTGGCCTAACAATAACAAATCAATTGAATAAGTAGGCAGCATAATAAAATAAGAAATGATAGAATATATACCTTTTCTTGAACCATGTCAATCACAACGACATACACATGAGAGTGAGGTTTAATTTCTATTTAGACTAGTTCAACAAAATGAAATTAAAAGGGTGCCTGACCATCGCAATCTCGCGTTGGTGTCAAGTCCTTTTATCCTCGGCCAAATCAAAAGGAATATCATACAGTCACGCGAATAGCGGCTAAAGATATTTCTTTACGATTTTTATAGAAATAAATTTCCGGGAAAAGAAAGGCAACCTCTACATCGTGGGTTCACGTTCGAGGTCGTATCTTTTTTAACACCATCCTAAAATACCCTATCGCGGCCCAGATTCGGCAACGTGGTTGTGTGTGTAATAGTATAGTGCTAAATCGTTAGTACATGCACAACAATTTACAAACAACCAATTTGAACCTGCAAAAACAAATAACACCTTAATGTCAAGGCCATACCTGGAGTTCTCGCTGCTAAACAAAAATTATTTTAAACGGGATAAAAATTTTTAGCTTAAGTCCACATTTTTTTAAAAAAGGAAGTCTCTAGCGGAGTCACCAATTTGTCGCGATCGACCTCCAGCTTTTTTTTATTGACATGCACAAAAAAGGGAATTCGCCTGGTACGTGCCAAGTCTAGGTTAGGGACTTAACTCGGGCTCTCCCAAGTCCATACCATATCACGACTTCGGGTTTGGATTTTTAACCTGCAAGTGATTTATATCAAGGAGTCGCTACTAATCGATTTGGGGTGGGTCGATTAGAAACCCAAATAAGGTGATGGGAGAATCACCCTATTCCTACGAACCAGAGATTAACTGAGTTTGGAGACATGGCTATACTAGTTGGATAACTAATGCCCTTTCGGTACCATTTTACCCTGTTTATTTCTGAAAATAATTGTCAGGCAATTTGAATTATTTTTAGGACTTTTCTCCTAATATATGAGGTGATCAAACGAGTGCATAATCAGAAATGATTAGCAGTCAAAACATATATGCAGCCTAAGATTCTAGCCTTATCTAAGTCAGATGACATTCAAAATATAACAGTTCGCGCAATTATACTCTAATTAGAAAATATGCATAATAAAAATACAACGGTAATAACATATAAAAAAACTACTACATGATCTTATAGGCCAATCTAATTTAAACATGGCAATTTGTGGAATTATAACAGCATGCATAATAAATTAAAATACTCAAATATACCACATAATTTAAAAAAATGTAGATCTTTTTAAAAATAAAAATAAAATAAATACTAGGGAAAAAAGGTTTTTTTAAAAAAAATTTACAATTTTTTTAAAAAAATTATAATATTAAAACCGAGTAGGGTCATGGATCCGAATCGGTCGGATCCAACCCTGGTCAATGGATCCGACCTAGGGCATTGACCCGGGTCGGGTCAGTTGATCCGGATCAGGTCGGAACAGACTCGGTTCAATGGATCCGACCCAAGGCGTTGACTCGGGTCGGGTCGATCCCGTATGCACGGAAGCTGACAGAATTGAAATTCGGCCTCTCACTGGCAGACCCAGGCCGGCACCGACCGCAATCCTCTCCCTGAGGACCATAACCGAACTTCTTCACCAACCTAGCTCGTCGTCCGACCACTCACTCGCCGACCGACGACCTAAATAAACTTGGCCTCATTGAGGCATGCCATCGAACACCTAGAGTGCGTGACCAAAATAGAGGTGTATTGATCTATTTCGAGGCTCTGTCGCCCTTCGACGACCAATCCTTACCTTCGGCGACGACATGTGAACGGTGAAGGATGACGGTATGGGTCGGGATTCGCGCGAAACAGCTGGTGCGAGTCCCGACCAAACAGTGCCAAAAAGACAAGGGTGAATAGGGGATGTTGCGGTCGGGAAGACTCACCTGTCTGTGCTGGCTTCCGAGGGGCTTTCGGCTGGTCTGGGGGGTGACGGCAACCCTACTGGCTTCCTTCTCACTCCGGCAAACTTCCCGATTTACTGTCTCTCTCTCTCTCTCTCTATTCTCTCTCTTCTGTCTCTGTTCTCTGTCTCTCTCTGTTTCTCTCAAATGGCCCACCCCCTCTCTGTTTCTTTCTCCGATTTTAATAAGCGACGACGACGCTCACTCTCTGCTCTTATGTGTGCTGACGACGGCTTGCACCGGCCTAGTCTGCGCCGCGACTTTTGCAGCCATTTAGGCTGGTATAAAGGGGGCCGGTTCTGTGGTGTGAAGCATAGAGGAAGGAGGGAGAAGGAGACCGGGTTTTCGGGGAAGACGGAACTAGCCATCAATGCCAGTCTCGGTGGCGTGCTCCCCTGGCCATTCTCTGGCCTAATAGCGACGAGGCAGAGCTGCTCCGACGTTCGTCACGCTGTGGCCAGAACAGGGGAAGAGAAAAAGACGGTTGGCGTGGGGGAGAGAAGGAAGAGGAAGGGGCTGGGCCGGGCCAGGCCCAGCTCGTGCGGGGGGAAAAAAAGAAAGGAAAAGTGGGCTGGGCCCGTGCAGGGGGGAGGAAGAAAAGAAAAAAAGGAAAAGGGCCGGGTCGGCCTGGCTCCGATCTGGCCAAGGGCGGAATTTTTTTTTAAAGTTTAAACATTTTAATAGACCCTATAAATACAAATGTGCCTAATTTCTATATACAATGCATTTATATAGAAATATTTTTTTAGGAATTAAAGAAAATTAACTCCTAAATTTTGTGCAATTAATATTGGGCAAATTAAAAATAGGTGTCGACACCGCCTAATGAATCTTGCAACATTCTTAGCAGTAACATTCGTGTAGGAGTTTGCTTCAATCCATTTAGTGAAATAATCAATAGCAACCAGGATAAACCGGTACCCATTTGAGGCCTTGGGGTTGATTGGACCAATAATATCAATGCCTTACATTGAAAATGACCATGGTTCAGATATTTGATGTAGCTCATTTGGTGGTGCATTAATTCTATCTCTATAAACTTGACATTGATGACAACATCTCACATGTTGGATGCAATCTGTTTCCATTGTCATCCAATAATATCCTAATCTCATATTCTTTCGGGCTAGAAGATGTCCATTCATGTGTGGTCCATACCTTCATGAATTTCTTTCATGATCTGTTCAGCTTCTATAGCATCCACACATCTTAGTAAGGTTGAATCAAATGATTTCTTGTAAATGGTTTGACCACTAAAGCAGAATTTGTTGGCTATCTTCCTTATAAATTTCCCGTCACCTGGTTGGCTTCCTTCAGGAAATTCCCCTGATTGAAGATACCTTTTGATGTCATGAAACCATGGTTTGCTATCAAACTCTACTTGGACCATCATGTAATAAGCTAGTTGTTTAAGAATATTAATTCTCAATGGTTTTATATCCATACCATCTTTAGCTTGTAGTAAGGATGATAAAGTTGCTGGAGCATTTGCAAAATGATTCTGCGCTCTTAGGAGATAATCGAATGTTACTTTTTCGAAGTTTTCTATCATCTCTTCTAAGTATTTGTGATAAGGAATTAGTTTGGCATCTTGAGTTTGCCATTCACCAGTTGTTTGTAATATGATGAGCATAGAATCTCCATATACTTGCAACCTCTTTATTTTCATTGAAAGGGTTAATTGCAAGCCGAGAATGCATGCTTCGTATTCAGCAACGTTATTAGTGCATGGAAATACCAGTTTCGCAGATACCGGATAGTGTTGTCCTTTTGGGGAGATCAGTACTGCCCCAGTTCCTGATCCAGATAAGTTGGTTGCACTATCAAATTACATGGTCCATTTATCATCGACCAATGTTAATATATAATCATCAAGTTGTTCTTTAGGATTGGCGATATTCTGCAAATTTTCCGCCAACATGTCTGCTATTACTCGTTCTTTGATTGACTTTTGGGATGAACTTCTGATGTCAAATTCAGATAACAAAACTTGCCACTTTGCTAATTTCCCGACTATCGCGACCTAAAAAATTTCATCTTAGGCTAATGGATTATTAAGACTAGGCTTAACTCGGACCCTCCCAAGCCCTACCAATTCGCAACTTAGGGTTTCAGTCTTTGTTGACACCTAAATTTTGCCGACCATTTAGTCGTAATTTGCATAGAAAATTATGGATTAAATTTTAACCCCTAAACAAAAATATTTAAATTGCATAATATATATTTTAGGTTCATTTAATTTAATTGCATTCTGCATCGGATTGGCGGTGGCGAATGAGCTTAAAGTTCATCAAATGAGACTCGGCACGCTCGGAAGGCCAGGGCCGGGAATTACAAGTCAACGGGCTCGGTTATTTTAATTTGAGCTTAATTCAGTCTATTATGCTTAATTAAATGAAAGCCCAAGTTAATTCAGCCCAGTTAAATTAAATTAAAACCTAAGCCCAAGCCTAAGTTCATTAGGACTAGCAAGCTCATCTAATTGACCTAGGTTAGCATTATATAAACATGTTTAGGTCAGATTTTTGGGGGGACGACAATTTTTCAGATCTGATTTTTACACGTGAGAGAGAGAGAAGGAGGCCGGCACACAAAGCCACAACGTCACCGTCCACCGCACGCCCGGGGGCCGCGACGCCGTGCACCGCCCTTCTGCGCCATTCACAGCCGTTGCTTGTTGTTCCTCACCACACCGCCCTGCCGTGCACCACCCCTCTGTGACGCCGAGCCGAGCCAGACGTCCCACTGCCGCACGCTCCGCCCTACTCCACCACCGAGACGTTGAAGAACTGCAGATCGTGGCTTCTCCCTGGTGTCCTCGAAGCAGCCACAACCTTGAAATCTCCCCATGTAGCGTGCATGTAGACTTCTTGGTCCGACCAATCAACGGCAACATCAAGTAGCTAAAGACCCGCCCACGTTGACGAGTCCCTTGAGCTTCACTGACGCCCCCACAACCCCGAAGAAAACATCCCCATGCAAAGTACATAGAACCCACAGAGACGAAGAGAGATCAGGAGAAAAGGAAGAAAGAGAGGGAGTCTCGGTCAACTCTCCTCTATCCGTGACCGAGATTACAACAATACTGCTCTAAGCCATTCGCTGCCACTGCCCTCTACTGTGATGACTTCCATCTTCACGTGCAACAGGTCCAGCGATCAAGACGTTGAAGAATCTGGTCCTTGTTCATTCCATCTTGTCCAGACGCCTCCCACAGCTCTGAAGAGGAGCTGTCCATGCACAGTCGCTGCAGAGGAGCACATCACCGTGAGCAACACCGACGAGACAGCCTTGCCATGTCGTCAACAGCCGCGCCTCCACAGCCACCGTCACTCATAGTCACCATCGCAAACAGCCACCGGTGAAGCCTCACCGAGTAGCCACTCGTTCGGACAGTCTTGCCGGATGTCCTCACCGTGCCGACACACCGTCCCGTCGCTCGATCCCGGTCCGCAAGCTTGATCCCGAGTCGATTCAAATTTGGAAATTATCTGCAAATTAGGTAAGAGATTATTATCCGACACTTTTGAATATTTAATTTCCTAGTTTTGAATGTTTGGAATATTTCATGAATATCGTGTGGATATTTAGATAGGATAATGTTTATGATATCCGCAATATTTTCAAATATTCAAAATTAGGAAAATTTCCTAATTTAGCAACGTATCTGGATGACTATCCGACCTTATCCCTAAGGTACGATACGCGGCGATACGGAAAATTATTATCCTATCCATAATCACTTGGATACGATAATGATTTTTATCTGCTTTCAAATTTGAATAATCGACTTTCCATCGATATCTATAACCCTATAGATATGACAAATAGTTTGATTTTTGTGCCTAATCCGAGTTTGAAATAAATCTGGCGAATCGTGTGGTTGATTTGAATGTGGATGCTATCTCTGTTTAAATTGTTTTTCCTTTTCAAATAAAAAGAAAATTCAAAAAAATATCAGTTAGGATTTGAATTAGAGTTTTGCATGTTTAGAAAATCCTAAATATATCTAGCAGATAGAGTAATTATTTAATTTAAATTAGGACTTGAGATAATCTATTTCCTAGTTTAAATTAAGTATTATTCTAATCTTAATATATTATTTAGGTCATTTTTTAACTTCGAATTTTTATAAAAAAAACCCAAAAAAATGAATTGCTTTATGGTAGATTAAGATAGATTGCATTATTTATAATTTCGAATTTTAATAGAAAATACAAAAAACAAGTCATGTTAGGATATGTTCAATCATCATAGATTGCATGTTATTTTAGGCATTTTTATTATTCCGAATTTCATCAGAAAATACCAAAAATAAATCATTCACCCGTCATTAGAAATAGGTCACGTCGTCACATGACATATAATTTGCATGCTAGGTTGCATTAATTCGCATGTCATTTTTGCACGTCATTGCATATAGATTAGATTTCATTTAAATAAGTGAAAATCCAAAAAAAATGAACTGCTTGTTAATTAGAAATCATATTAGGATTGTCGATGTGATTTTTTAGCTAACAATGCAGATGCTTACGTAGCTTCGAGATAAGTAATTCTTCCAAACTTGCAATTTATTTAACACTTTATTGGGTGTTAAATTGGTGGTTTGTGTACCCGCATAAACACCTCACATGTTAGTAATTAGGTTGAAATGGATCCAAACTGCCTGCCAAAATATTTTTTTGAAAAGAAAAGGTACCGAAAGGGCGTTAGACTAGATCTAGCGTAATCAAGTCCCCAGGCTTAGAATCTCTGGTTCGTAGAAATAAAACATATCTCTCTATGTTTTATTTAGGTTTTTAATCGACCTACCATAAATTGATTAGTGGCGACTCCAAGCATGAAAACATTTTCATGTTAAGAACTTAAATCCTAAGTTGCGAATTGGTAGGGCTTAGGAGAGCCCGAGTTAAGATTAGTCTTAATAGTCCATTAGCCCGAAAAATTAAAATTTTTTAGGTCGCGACAGTCTTTAACATGCAAATATTTTCATGTTTGGAGTCGCCACTAATCTATTTGTGGTAGGTCGATTAGAAACCTAAATAAAACATAGGGAGATATGTTTTATTCCTACGAACCAGAAATTCTAAGCTCGGGGACTTGATTACGTTAGATCTAATCTAACACCCTTTCGATACCTTTTCTTTTCAAAAAATGTTTTGGCAGACAGTTTGGATCCATTTTAACTTAGTCACTAACATGTGAGGTGTTCATACGAGTGCGCAAACCACCAAAGTAACACCCAATAATTAAAACATTAAATTGCAAGATTAGGAGAATTACTTACCTCAAAGCAACGTAAGCATCTGTATTATTAGTTAGAAAATCACATCAACAATTCTAATATGATTTCTAATTAACAAGCAATTCACTCAATTTTTTTGGATTTTCACTTATTTAAATGAAAGCTAATCTATATGCAATGACGTGCAAAAATTAACGTGTGATTAATGCAACCTAACATGCAAATTATATGCCATGCGACGACGTGACCTATTTCAAATGACGGGCAAATGATTTATTTTTTTTTGGGTATTTTTTCAATGAAATTCGAAATTAAAAAATGCCTAATATAACATGAAATCTAACGATTTCTTTTTGGTATTTTTATTAAAATTCGGAATAAAAAAATTAGTCAAATTAAGAATGTAATCTATCTTAATCTACCCTAAAGCAACTTATTCTTTTTTTGGGATTTTTGTGGCAATTTGGAATTAAAAAAAATAACCTAATAATCTATTAGGATTAGGATAACACCTAATTTAAACTAGGAAATAAATTATCTCAAATCCTAATTTAAATCAAATGACTATCCTATCTTCGAGATATATTTATGGTTCCCTAAACATGCAAAACTTCTAATTTAAATTTAACAAAAAAAATTTTATTTGGTTTTCTTCATTTAAAAGGAAAAACAATTAAGCAAAGATAACAGCCACGCGATCCGTAAGATTTTTCTTATCAAACTCAAATTAGACAAAGAAATCAAACTAATGGTCATATCTATAGGGTCATAGATATCGACGGAAAGTTGATTGTTCAAATTTGGAAGGCAAATAAAATTCATTATCGTATCCAAGTGATTATGGATAAGATAACAATTTTTCATATAGCCGCGTATCGTACCTTAGGGTTAACGTCGGATAGTCGTCCAAATACGTTGCCAAATTAGGACAAATTCCTAATTTGGAGTGTTTTCAAATATTGCAAACATCAGAAAATCATCCAAAGATATCTAATTATCCACCAAATATTCATGGAATATTCTAACATTCGAAAATTAGGAAACCAAATATTTTGAAAATATTGGATAATCCTTACCTAATTTCAAAATATTTCCAAATTTGGATTCGCCGATGGATCGGGTTTGCGGATCACAGGACGACAGGCAATGGGCGATCGACGGTGGCTCACAACAGCGGCGGCGTCACGGCGCGGCTAGAGCAGCAACAACTGCAGGGAGCGGCAGCTATGGATGTCAGCGGAGGGGCGGTGCTGTGGATGACGAAGAGGTGGCAAGCGGTGGGGCAGCAGCATCGAGCAGCGGCACACGGCGGCGACGGCGAGAGGCAACATCGATCAGCAGCTGTGAACAGTGGCGGAGGGGACGTCCGGTGCGGCAGTCGTGCAGCGGCAGTGGCGATGGCTTCGCCGGCGGGCAGCAGTGCACGGCAGAGCAGCATCGACGGCACGGCGGGGCAGCGAAGACGGCAGGAACGGCGAACCGGCGGTGCTATGGCTGTGGACGGCGCGGAGTAGCGATGCGACGGCGCCGTGGAGGGTGGTGGCTGGCGGTCGGCGGTGCTGTGGAGGGCGGAATAGCGACGGCGGCAGCGGTCTCCGGGAGCAGCAAGCAGTGCGACGGCGGAGGCACGCGAGCGGCGGTGGCACGCGAACGGCGGTGGCACCGCGTGGTGGTGTGCACCGGTCTCTCTCCCTCTCTCTCACTTTTTCTCTAAAATTTCTGATCTGAAAATCTGTGAACCCTCCTGATTATGAGACCTAACAACATATTTATAATGCTAATCTAGATCAATTAGTCAGCTTTCTTGTCCTAATGAGCTTAGGCTTGGGCTTAAGCTTTAATTATCATTTAATTTCAAATGAGCTGAATTAATGTAGGCTTTTATTTAATTAAGCATAATGGGCTAACTTTAAGCTCAAATTAAAACAACCAAGCCCATTTGACTTGTGATTTTCGACCCCCAATCCCTTGAGCCAATTTTCGTTCGATGCCTGAGCTCGATTTGCAGTTCACTTGCCACCGCCGGCTCGATGTGGAATGCAATGGACCTAAACTATATATTATGCAATTTTAATATTTTAGGGGTTAAAATTTAATCACTAATTTTTTATACAAATTACGACTAATTGGTCGCCAAAATTTAGGTGTCAACATCGACCAAAGAGAATTTCTCAAGAAGGTACTTGATTGGATCATTCTCAGTCAATAGTAAAATTTGATGATGAAGGATGTATTGCCTTAATCTGTGTAACACCCAAATCAACGCAACGCACATCTTTTCGACTGCTGGGTAATTCATTTATGATGTTGTGAATTTCTTGCTCAAGTAATAAATGGTTTGTTCTTTATCATCATTTGGTCTTCTTTGTACAAGCACCGCTTCTAATGACTCATAGTGAGTCGTCAAATATAAGATCAGCGGAATCCTAGGGATAGGTGATACCAACACTGGTGGGCATACTGGATATTCTTTGATCTTGTCAAAGGCTTGTTGAATTTTGCATCCCACTTCACTTTGGTATTTTTCTTTAATAATTTGAAGAATGGTTTAGCAGTATCAGAAAGTTGATAGATGAAACGGGTAATATAGTTTAATCGCCCCAATAAGCTTCTCACTTCTTTTACCGTAGAAGGAGTTTTTAAGTTGTATATTGCCTTTATTTTGGAGGGATCTATTTCAATGCTCCTGCTACTGACCACAAATCCTAGCAATTTGCCAGATTTTGCCCTAAATATTCACTTGTTGGGTTCAGTCGCAACTTGTACTTTCTAAGTCTTTCGAACAAGTTGTGAAGCACCTCAACATGATCTTCTTCTTATTTGGATTTTGCAATCATGTCGTCCACATATACCTTGATTTCTTTGTGCATCATGTCATGAAACAAAGTTATCATTGCCATTTAATATGTGGCACCATCATTTTTCGAACCGAAAGACATTATCTTGTAACAAAATATGCCCCATGGTGTTGTAAAGGATGTCTTCGTCTTATCCTCTTTCTTTATGAGGATTTGATTATATTTTGAGAAACCATCCATGAATGAAAATGTTTCGAACCCAGCAGTGCTATCCACTAATACATCAATATGTAGAAGCAGGAAATCAACCTTAGGGCTTGCTTTATTTGGGTTGCGATAATCAACGCACACCTGTACTCGACCATCTTTCTTCATTACGGATACTATATTGACAACCCATTCTGGATATGGTACTACATCAATGAAACCGATTTTGAGCAATTTCATAACTTCTTCTTCTATTTTCTTTGCTAAATCTGGCTTCGTTCGCCCGAGTTTCTGGTTCTTTGGTAGAATACTTGGATCGATTGGCAAAGCATGTTCAACATGCTCGGATCAAGGCCTGGCATGTCAGCATAAGAGCATGCGAATATATCTTGATATTCTCTGAGCAAATTTGTGATTCTTTCTACTTCTGCTAAGGGAAGACTTTCTCCAATCTTAACTTGGGATTCTCTTTATTGCCCATATTAACAATGATCGTTTTTTCTAATGTGAGTGGCTTTGATTCTTCATGATGAATCCATTCCTTTCTGACCCATTTCTCATCCTCGTTATCCTCTTCAATATCGCAAGTGATCTCTATGGAAAGATTTGGGCCACATATAAACCTATTATAGATATGCGAATGCTCACGCCTGACATGTAACAAATGTGATTAGTAATTGCATACGAAGTAAGTAACGCACGTGGTCCTATAAAAAACGTTTTGGAAATTCATTTCGAAATTTATTTTGAAAGAATATAAAGACATAGCTAGTCCTCATATCATCAAACTTCCTTGCTCTTAAAATTATTTTCGCAGTGAGGAACAATATAGAAACCCAAAGCCTTAAGCCTCACGAATGAGGGTAATGTTCATCATAGGTTTGGTTTTGTTTCTACATGTCTTTAACAAAACATTTGATCACTTTTATTGAATTGAAAAACGTGATTACATCTATATCAACAGGAATGTAAATTACAACTGAACTAAAATTGCAAATGAAATCACAAGAAATTTGAAATTATAATCAACAAAATGCAATGGAAAAGGCTAATAGCAAAAGTTCAAGAGAATCTTTCTACTCCAATGCGTAGGTATCTTATACTTCAATTATGATAACATTGATGGTATTCTCTTCGAATAAATTAAACAAAACCGATTCTTCCACTGCATGTAAGTTTTCTTCTTGAAGTAATTTGAAAGGTCCAGGAAAAGTTTTCTTGATGTGAATCTAATGATAGGGAAGCTCTTTAGCTTTGCCCTTCTACATGGATGGATTAATGATGCGATCACCTCGGCCTCTATAGCTTCCATGGTTCTTTCGACCTCGGCCTTGGCCTCCATGGTGATCTTTAGAGCTATCTGGAATATAACCTACTCCGTGTTTCATTCTTGTAGCGAGCGGAGTGATATGTTCTTTAATTCCTTGGGATTTCGATCCAAGACCATTATCGGGAGTAAATCCATACTGGCATAATACCCTTCCAAATATAATGGATGATCTTGAGAACTCTGGAGATTTTATGATGCAATCGGTAGGAATTTACACCATTGAGATCATTTTAAAGGAATGATAATTTGGTTCTTCTTTCACTTTGGGTTCGACATACAGTATTGTACTCTCTTTGTAAGTAGTGAAATCCATGATGAAAAGTCTATCTATATACAGGCAGACCTTTGAAGTATAATGTAATATGGAGATAGGCGACCTTGACCTTTATCCCAGGACTTTGGTGTTTTGTATTTTGCTTAGATGATGTAGTAAAGTTGTAAAACTGATATGATGTTTAATATAAATAAAATTAATATGCTTGTTTAAGTCGTGTGATTTTTTTGTACAGGATTTTGTAGAGGAAAAATTTAATTAAGCTTCCGTATGCTATTACTGAATAAGGAATATAATTAGAAAGGACACATGTCATGCGTGTTCTAGGGCATCACATTGTTAGCCCCTACACTTATAACTATTAAATGCAATTAATAGGATTTTGTTTTGGTGTCAAGGTCAATCCTTAACTTTCTATGTAATGAATGACTAAACGGGGTCATTAAAATTTGGGTGTCAATAGTTAGTCGGCCATCAATATTGGTTACGAGATCATGAAAGCTTCTTCACCGTGTGCATGCATTCATGTTTATTGACATAAGGTTTTTATTGGATGTGAGTTTCACATCCACTTGTGTTGTTTTATTTGTTAGTACTATGGGATTGGATGTAATATAGATTTGGAAAACACTCGAGCGTATGAGCAATTGTTACTCTATAATTCTCCAATTATTTAGTGACTTAGTTACTGTCGGCTCACCCCTTGAGTACGTACCAACACTAAGACAAAATCACGAAAATCCCCGGTGTTCTTTATTGTTTCTCATTTATTTCTATGGTGATTTCGCGTTCATTTAATGGCAAGATCTTATAGTTTCCACATTATATCACGACAATTTTGATACCAATTTTGCCGGTGATTTAGTTGTAGGCAAATTAGACTTATGGTTATGCTTTCTTGCTAAATAATGACGCCAAATCGTGGAGAAGCAAAAAGCAATATGGTGTATCCATAACAACAATGGAGATTGACTTCGTAGTAGGCAGTGCTGCGGTGCTAGAAGCTGTTTGTTTAAGAAGATTTGGTATCATTTGGGGGTCACTGAAAGTTCAAAGGATCCATTGATGATACATTGTAATAATAAAGCAGCAATCTCTCTTCTGAAAATTCTTTTAATATCACTCGAAGACCAAAACACATTGACTACCATTATTGCGAGATAAATACACGACAGGTCCCATAACTTTCGTACGGCGCTCACTTGAGTGTCATAACTTTTTTTTCCGATCATTTAAGTGCCATGACTTCTAAAAAAAATGTTCACTTAAGTGTCACAACCTTCAATTGATCACTTAAGTGCTAATTTTTTTAAAAAAAATGTTCACCCAAGTGCTGGAAATCCGACGTGGCATGACACTTGTGGTGAACACTTTTTAAAAGTTATGTCACTCAAGTAATCAATTGAAAAGTTAAAAGGCACTCAAGTGATCAGATAAATAGTTATGACATTTAAGTGAGCGTCGTGCATTAGTTATGGCACTCAGGTGATCGAAAAAAATGTTATGTCACTCAAGTAAGTACTGTATGACAGTTGTGGCACTTGTAATGTTCTTATCCCCATTATTGCTTTGTGAGCGACGTTACAACAAAGAGAGAAGTTGCAGAGAAGTGCATAACTACGCATTGTAATATAGGAGATCCCTTCACAAAGCCTCTTCCCAAAGAAGTGCATGATAGGTACGTGAACGCTTTGGCATTGCGTATAATGTAAATTCTGTTCTATTTTGCATTGCAGTTTGTAATATACTCCGTTGGAGTATATGAAAGACATGAGTTTGCCTTCGTTAGAATTTGCTTGATGTTCTAGAGATGAACTGTAATCCTCTATGAATTGAACGCGCACAAAGACATATGAAATGTGAATAAAAGGCATGTCAGGCAGGCTTGAGATTGCTTTTCCCACACAAGCAATCGCCTCTGGCACTGGTGGCGTGCATAGGATGAGACTCTCCCGCTCAAAGGGCAAACCGTTTGCGCTTTTAAAGTAGTCGGGCATGGGTACGGTGAGACCGGGGGAAGAGAGGATATAAACAAAGGTCTTCCCAAAATTGTCAGCAAGTTTTCTGCGAGTTCAAAGGGCAATTTCGTTGTGTACACAAGTGTGATAGTCTGAGTGAGTGATTATAGTTCTGACCGGCAAGAATGCACGAGCATTACGTGGAGCAATCTCGCTTATCAGGACTTCAAGGTTTTCTTTTCATGGCAAAAGATGAACGGCAGCTGCATGGAATGCACCACCCTTCAAGCATAGAGAATATAACTTCGCCTCCAGGTGAACACTTAAGGCCTGTTTAGTAACATTTCCGTTTCTCTGTTTTTCTGTTCTTTTGTTCTCCAGAATAGAAAAAGAACAGAAATCCATTAAGTAACGTGCTCTCCCTCTTTCACAAGGTATTCTCGTACTAAACTCTAGAACTCTAAATCCTAAATCCTAAAACCCTAAGCCTTAACCCTCAAACCCTAAACCCAAAACTTTAAACCTCAATACCAAAATCCTAAAACTCATAAAACTAAAATGAAAAACTAGAAACTCCAAATCCCTAAAACCCACCCAAACCCTGAACCTTCTAAACCCCAAATCCCAAACCCAAAAACCCTAACCCTAAAATCTCAATTCCAAAACCCGAAACACTAAACCCTAAAATCGTAATTCGAAACCCTAAATCCTAAAATGTTAAGCCGCAAAACACTGAACCCTAAATCATAAATCCCAAACCCTAAATTGTAAACTCTAAATTCCAAACCCCAACCCAAAACCCTAAATCCCAAACCACTAAACCCTAAACCCAAACCCTCCCCACACTCGAAACTTGGCATACTAAACCTAAAACCCCAAACCCGAAGCTCTAAAACCTAAACCCCAAACCATAAAATCCAAAATCTAAAACCCAAAACGCAAAACCCTAACCTCAAAAGCGAAATCCTAAAACCCTAACCCCTAACGCCAAATCCTAAAATCCTACACCCTAAGTAGCAATTTCCATGACCACCACCTAATATTGATTTGTCTATAAGAAGTAATTTTCTTTATGATTGTATTAAGGTCATACAATTCTATTTCATAATATATTATAATTCTATTGCTAGTCCAATTTTATCCAAACATGAATTGTTAAGCCCCCTAAGTTGCAATTTCTTCGACCACCACCCGGTATTTGCTTTATCTATAAGGAGTAATTTTCTTTATGATTGTATTAAGGTTGTTGACACCTAAATTTTACCGACTATTTAGTCGTAATTTGCATTAGAAAATTAGGGATTAAATTTTAACCCCTAGACAAAAATATTTAAATTGCATAACATATAGTTTAGATTCATTTAGATTTAATTGCATTATTGCATCGGATTGGCGATGGCGAGCGAGCGTAAAATTTATCGAACAAAAAACGGGACGCTCGGGAATGCAAGGGCTCGGAATTTCAAAACGAACGGGCTCGAGTTGTTTTAATTTGGGTTTAATTTAGTAATGTTGAGTTTAATTAATTCAGCCCATTTAATTTAATTAGAGCCCAAGCCCAAGTTTAAGCCCATTATGACATTAAGCCCATTTAATTTGACCTAGGTTAGAACTATATAAGTATGTGTTTAGGTCAGAATTTTTGGGGGGGACACAATTTTAGATCTGAAAATTTTAGAGAGCACACGGAAGAGAGAGAGAAGTTGGTGTTGTCATAGCGGCCGTGTCGCACCATCGTCCTGGTCGCGCGACGGAGCCACCCTCCGAGCACGACGCCATCACCATCGCGCCACCGCGACGCGCGTCCCTGTTGCCTTCCACCCTCCACGCTGCTGCACGTTCCGGTTCCACTCCATCACCGAGAAATCCCCGAAGCTGAAGTCCACTGAAGACTCATCCAAGCTCCTGTCTCAGCCACCTCAGGCGGACGTCCAGCAAGCTGCTCACGCCACGTCCTTCTTCGGTCAACGTTTCTTGTTCTTTCACCGAGATAATCATCTTTGTTGACTTCCTACAGCCTTGAAGACACCCCCATACACAAGGCGCCAAGAGGAGGAGACGTGCACGCTGCTGACTTCCCCAGTCCACGTTGAGGACCAGCTATATTTGAAGACCTCCCCATGCAGAAACATCAAGCGGAGAGGACGTGAAGGAAGCTTCTTCCTCCAATCTCCTTGCATCATCCGCAGCTTCACTCCCCAACGTGGACTTCACTGATCCACCGAGTTCCCTCCCTTCGCAGCAACAGCCCATGCAGAAGACGTCAAGGGAGGACAATTTGGCAAGGAGACCGTGAAGCACCGTGAGTCTTCATTCCACGTTGAAGCCCCCCAGCTGATCCACAGCGAGCACTTCGTCCAGCTCCTCGCCGTGCTTCCCCGCCGTGCCGAGCACTTCGCCGGTGATCCTGACGTCGGTGCCGTGAGTCCGCCGGTGTAGCCGTTGCCCGTACCGTCGTCGTTCGTCGCAATCCGATCCGTAGTCGATCCCGATCCCGAACCGGATTTGAATTTGGAAAGTTATTTACGCAAATCAGGTAAATATCACATCTTGATTTAATTTGAATATTTTGTTTCCTGATTTGTGCTATTGATATTTAATTTTTGCATATTAGGGTAATTTGCATTATCACATTTAGGATTTTATTTCCTATTTGAAACTTTGGATATCTACTTGCTTAATTTGAATAGATTTCAGAATTTTTCAAAATATTTTGAATACATCCGATATATTTGAGATATCTAAATCTTTCAAGATGTGATCGATTAGGAAAATTTCCTAATCCGCAACCGCACACGTGGAAATAAATCTATCTATCAGGCTTTAGATAGAATTATTTCCATAGCGGGAATTTCGAATTTTAGCGTCGATCTGTCAGGCTTCAGATCGAAACTTAATTCGAAAGATTTAGCGGTTTTATTTTCTACGTGATTTTAATTTCGAATTTCATAAAAAAAAATACCAAAAAAGGTTGCGTTAGAATAGGTTAGTTTAAAATTGCATGTTTAGATAACTCGTATTTTTAATTCCGAATTTCATAAAAAAAATACAAAAAAATATGCACGTCATTAGAAATAGGTCACGTCGTCGCATGACATATAGTTTGCATGTTAGGTTGCATTAATCGCATGTTAATTTTTGCACGTCATTACATATAGGTTAGTTTGCATTTAAATAAATGAAAACCCAAAAAGAAATTTCTGCACCATTGAACTTTAAATCAGAATTTTTTCAAAATTGTCAAATTGAGCATTTTTCCTGAAATTGGTACCGAAAGGGCGTTAAGGAATTTAGCGTAACCAAGTCCCGAATTCATAATTTCTGGTTCGTAGGAATAAAATAGTACTCCCGCTATTTTATTTAGGTTTCTAATCAACCTACCTTAAATGATTAGTGGCGACTCCTATTGAAAATATTTCCAGGTTCACAATTGGACCTAAGTTGCGATTTGGTAGAGTTTGGGAGAACTCGAGCTAGGTTAGTTAATTTAATTGACCTAGTAATCCATTAGCCTAAAATCGAAGCTGCTCGATTTTTATTTTAGGTCGCGACAGCTTGGCGACTCCACTGGGGAGAAACTTGAATTTTTTAAAAAATTTAAGGAGGACTTAGGCCAAAAGATTTTCATCGAAAAATCACTCGATTTTGACAAAATTTGTTGAATTCTCATTCTTAGGTGTTAAATGGTTTTGCAGGATGGGAGGTATAAGGGGAGTAGTGATTGGCTAACCCTTTATTTTGCAGGTTTGGTGGAGTGGAATTGTGGTTTAATTTTTGCACTATTGAAGCGTTGTTTGCATATAACTGTTGTGCATGATTTACAGTTTTTACACTACACCACACACAACCTGTGATCGGACCTGGGTCACACCCATAGTTCTAAGATGGTATTTAGATGGTTCTTTAACCTTGGCGGTAAGACCTCGCTAAAGGTTATCCCATTTGGATCCCGAAAATTTTCCAAAAAATGGCTCAAGGGTCGTCCTCGTGCAGGTGAGGCTACTGCATGTGGAGGTTCCCCTTGTCGACCGAACCAAGCCGAAGTGATTGGACCCGACTAGTCATGACTACTGTATGCGAGGCTGCGACTAGTCATGATGAATGTACGCGAGGCTGCGACGTGTCGTTCCGTCCATCATTTCATTTTGCAAAGCCATTAGGGTAGATAGCTTAAGGTTCGAACCTCACATTTCATGCGCATGTCTATGTGATTGCCATTACCCTACCCGGTGCAGTAAGTGTTCTGAACCTTGATCTTGCAATTTAATTACTTTTTCGTGCATATGGTCGGTCCATGATAGGTCTAAGTTGATCGTAATTTTTGAAAGTAAAAATCATTGAATTCTTTTCAAAGTGAAAGAAAAAGAAAAAATAAAGCTTTGAAAAGAGATTATTTTCAATTCTTATTATTATTTTCCTAGGTCTGTCATAAGTCATTATTTCCTAAGAAATGTGCCATCATTTTCACAAATACATGGAGTAATGAAAAATGTCATGGAAAATGGGAATAAAAAAGGACGATTAGACTGAGTCATGGACCGATCGTTTTGATGACGCATACTTACCGTGCCCTATTTTTGAAATTAGGTAACTACGGACCGATCACGTTCCCCTATTCGCACGCGGTCAAGAGCTAGAATGGCCGATCAAACTGAGTTGCAAGAACGTGTTGACGGTATGGCAGACCAGATCAAGCAACTCGCCGTCGCCATGCAACAAATGACCGCCGAGATCAAGGCTCTTCGGTCGATCCCTGTTCCAACATCCCCTGAAGTATCAGTCCCGAAGCATATAAGCGCAAAGAATGTCGATGTCGAGGAAGATGATGATATGCCTGAATTGGAAGATGACCCTGTCCAGATTGTCGTCAACAAACCTAAGCCTGATGAGCGGGTCAACAAGCTCGAGGAGAGAGTTAAGCAGTTGGAAGGTTCGCAGGATTCACCCTCGGTCGATCTGTCTCTGTACTCGCAGATCAAAATTCCAAAGAAGTTCAAGATGCCAGACTTTGACAAGTACAATGGTACCACTTGCCCAAAAGCTCATCTGCAGTTGTACCACGTGCAAATGACCTCGTACGTCGACAACGAGCTCCTGATGATCCACGCATTCCAAGCGAGCTTGACCGGCCCTGCTCTGCACTGGTACCTCATGAAAAAGATCAATAGCCTCAAAAGCTGGAAGGAGGCCAGTGAGGCGTTCCTCAAACAATACCGGTTTATAACGGACATCACTCCCACTCGTAATGATCTCGAGCGTGCTCAAATGAAGAAGACCGAGTCTTTCAAAGACTATGCCATCAGATGGAGGAATATAGCCGCTCAGGTCGTTCCGGAACCTATAGACAGTGAGCTGAAAAGGATGTTCGTGAAAACCCTCCCGTTCGAGTACCGTAATCGAATGGTCGCCATTCCAGCTGATAACTTCAATCAGCTCATCCCTATAGGCGAACAGATCGAGATAGGGCTGAAGGATGGATGGTTTGTAGAGCCGTCTTCCTCGACCAGAAGGTTTGGTACAAGGAAGGAGGAGGAGCCGACACCTGAAGTGAATGTGACGTATAACCAACCGAGCCGGCGGAATACTAATCCTGCCCCGGCAATTCAAGTAGCAGAAGCTCAGCAGCAAAACATGAGTCGTCAACCTTTTCAGAGGAGGAACAACAGGAGGCAATTCACCCCCCTCCCCGGATCGTTGTCTCAAGTATTGGCAGTGCTCCGGAAGAAAGGTTTACTCACCACCGAGCCAAAGAGGCCCAATCCTGAGCAGTTCTACAACTTCGACCCGTCAAAGAAATGTGATTATCATATGGGCGAGCTGGGGCACTCAACCGACGATTGTTACGCCCTCAGGCACCAAATCCAGAACCTCCTAGACACAAAGGCGTTCTCGTTTCAACCCGCTAAGTCAAACGTTCAGAGTAACCCGCTCCCTGATCACGCGGGCAATGTGAATGCTGTATTCTGTTTCGATGCTGGTCCAATCAAGAACGTCAAGGTGTACACTGCTGAGGTCTATGGCGAGTTGGTGAAAGTCGGGTGTTACCCGAGTAATGAGGTCATTTCCCTGGCTATCATGAGAGAAAGAATCACAAAGATGGTAGAAGCTGGGATGATTGTTTATGCTGACCATACGGGCATCGTTTCCACTATCTTCGAGGTTGTCATTAACTGGGATGAGGAATTTGCTACATTAAATACCGGGAGGGACAAGCTCGATCCTTTGCCTGAAGATATGCTTCCGCTCAAAGACGCGTCTGATGATGAGGAGATCGTAGAGAGCACGCTTAAAGCTGACGAGGAAAAAGAAGTGATCAACACTCTGGGGCAGTCGAGCGGCAAGTTCGACTGTTATGTGAAGTACTTAGCGCCCCCAAGCTTTTATGTCGATTCTCGGGACATTATCCCTGACGGATGGGGAGGTATGGACAATCCAAAGCCTCTAAAGACAGAAGACCCCGACGATGCAATAGAGGGAATCACTACCCTATTCGACGACGTCTTCATTGGAGCTGTCGAGAAAGGATCGTTAGAGGAAATGGGCACAGGCCCACAAGAGTAAAATCTTTACTTTTCCGCACACTCCCCTGCGTGGGAATTTTTATCGCTTTTTAGGATTTGCCCCGTTTCGGGTGCTGTTTTCATTTCCATTTCTAGGTTTTGATTGTTGCAATTTCCATTCAATAAATGTAATTCATTTTGAAATTATCAATGAAATTACAAGTTTTATTCTCATTTTTGAGGGCATGTTGAGGTATATCAAACCAGCCCGGTGATGATATCCGACCGATAAAAGAAAAATATAGTCCAAGGAGAATTCTGAGGCCTGGGCTTCTTCATGCTTCCTCGTGTTAAAACTTTTTGAAAAGAATTTCAAAAAAAAAAAAAGCACAAAAGAAATTACAAAAAAAACTGCAATGTTTAGCCCTGTTTGTCTTTCTGAATCCCTTACTTTATGTTTCAGGGGCAATCTTGTGACACGTGAGGGTACGGGAACGGTCCAATCTGATGAATTATATGCAACCGAGTTTAATCCCGATGATGCCGGAGAACTCGATGATTCCTCAGATGTTCAGCGCGATTTAGAGCGACATGAAAAACCCAAAGTCCTCACATCAGACTAAACTGTCATCGTCAATCTGAGTGATTCCGAAGAACTCAAGGAGGTGAAGATAGGGGCAACCCTTCCCGAAGGCAAAGCCAAACGCCCAATCCAGTTGTCGCATGGGTAGGTAAGTCTTTCAACCAAAAGGTGCGTCCAAGACACTTCGAGATAAATGACCTGGTCCTAAGGAAGGTGCTGCCAGTTTTTCCTGTTCCCGGTGGTAAGTTTGCTCCAAACTACATCGTTCCATATGTGGTTAAAAAGGTGCTTCCCGGAGGTGCCCTGATTCTCACAGAAATGGACGGTCGTGAGTTCTCCATTCCTGTTAATTCTGATGCTGTAATGATGTATTATCCCTGATAAAATCTGTCATTTTGCAGCAAAAGCTTTCCAGTGTTTGGTTTTATGTTCTAAATGTCAAACATTTCACTGGTGAATAAATTATTTCAATCAATTTCATGTCAAGTTGAAATGTGTGCAGTGACTTTAAATTCTACACGGTCATTTTGTCAATTTGCATTATCGATTTCAAAGGGGAAATCTCTCATGATAATTTGATAACTCATGCAAAATGAATTGAGTGTGTCGAATGAGGTACATCGGGACGATGAAAGGCAAGCCCTATCCTACACACTGTCCCATGCAGAAATCCCCAGTGAATTGAGTAGAAAAAGTAAAAAAATCCCCAGTGAGTTGAGTGGAAAAATTCCATATCTGCAAGGTAAAGAGTTTTCTCGCAAAAGGTACGACGACCGAAATGACAAGAGGCATTTCATTTCTCTACCTTAAAAAACACTACAGGTTATCCCTTGTTCCACCTCTTTGAGCCTAAATGCATGAAGAAATTCTTTCAAATTACCCCTGTCAAGAACCACCCCACATCGGGGCAAATTGGAGCAAATCAGCATTATAAGGTGAAAAAATGAATTGAAATTTTCTTGCTCTCACTTGCATCAATCTTCGAGTGTTGCTTTTTCAGATGAATTCATACGAAGTTCAAGTGCCTTAGGATGACGAAGAGCATTTCTTTCTCTATCCTATACACATTTACCCTTTGCTAAGCCCAATTGAGCCTGGAAATTCGTTTCATACAAACCCAGTTGGTGATCATCCCCCACACTGGGGCAAGGCAAAAGTCATCATTGTTCAAGCAGCATATCCAGAGCATTGATTGAAAGCAAGAGGATTCTGAGTTCAAATGGCGAGTCAATCAATCAGATTAGCTGGCTAGTGTTTACATTGTAAGCAGTCAAAAAAAAAATAAAGGGGGGCAAGAAAAAGCAGTGTGCCTGGTAAAAGCAAGGCCAATGCCCAATGAAAAAATGCCAAGATACGGCATGTCAAAATCCCCAGTGGACAAGTCTTAGAGGAATCAAGTGATGGACTCCTGAAGTCAATGGAGCATTTACCAAGAAGAAAATCTCTGGTGAAGAAGAAGACCGGTGACAATGCCAAGATGATCACCAACTTATTCACCCCAATCATATACATTTTTTTAGCCTAATGATCCATTCATTTCTCAATCCATGAGCCTAGCCTACGTTACATCCCTTGCAAAGTCTTTTCAGATTAGGGCACTTGAACTAACGTAGAATTTCAGATGTTTACAAGCTTAGCTCGAAGAAGTGCGAGCAAGTCGATTTCTGTCTCATTTTGCAGGGTTCTTGACTTGTAAACCCGGATGCAATTGCGGAGCATTTTCTTTCAACAGCTTCGACTCGAAGAGTCCCCTTTGCTAAGCCATTGACCAAACCCATGTTACAGTCCTGGTAAAGACCTCTCGGATTGGTAAGGTCGTACCGCTTGCGAGAATACTCGAACCCTTATCGACATGATGATGGTGAGAAGGAGCGATTCTCAACAAATCAGCCTTTTTCAATGAGAATGAGAGAAAAGCCCTTTCAGACCGAAGGTCCCTCATTCGATATTTTCAAGACACCCACTGGTGAGTTAAGATCGTCTTGTCATAATTTTTCCCCAACGGGGTTTCTAATGCCGATTTGACAAAATCATCGTGCATGGAAGAGTTGAATTCATAGTGCATGTGTTTATGTGTTCTCGATAGTGCGAATGCATATTACGTGTTGCTTAAAACTGTGTCTAGCAAGAGACACCCCCCTCAGAAGTCAGAGATATCCCCAGGTAAGTATGTCTCTACATCCCTAACCTGTACGAGCAATCGTCAGGTCCCAAATTTGATCATTTCGTTGCGATCTCTAGATGCCTTTGATGATGTTCAGGTGTCTATTGATCAAGCCTTTTCAGGTACCTCTGATGATATCCAGGTACTCTGTCAAGGAACTCTCGAACATTCGGGCTAGTCCCACTGTTCACCAAAATCAGATTGTTACAATCTCCAGAAGATTCCCCCGTGAGGCACCTATGGCGATGTATAGGTGAAGCGGCTAAATCTTTACTAGTGTCTATGGCGATGTATAGATGTCTAGTAAAGGTCGGAGTTCTTCTTTAATCTCAGAAGATTCCCCCGTGAAGCACCTATGGCGATGTATAGGTGAAGCGGCCGAATTTTTACCAGCGTCTATGGCGATGTATAGATGTCTGGTAAAGATCGGAATTCTTCTTTGATCTCAGGTATTCCCCCGTGATATGCCTATGGCGATGTATAGGTATAGCGGCCAAATCTTTATAAGTACCTATGGCGATGTATAGGTATCTTATAAAGGTCGGAATACTCTACCCCTCCTGAATATTCCCCCGCGACTCACCTATGGCGATGTATAGGTGGAGCGGCCAAATCTTTATGAATACCTATGGCGATGTATAGGTATTTCATGAAGGTCGGAATATTCCCTCAACCCCCAGGTTTTCCCCCGCGATTCACTTATGGCGATGTATAAGTGAGGCGGCCAAATCCTTATGAGTACTTATGGCGATGTATAAGTATCTCATAAGGGTCGGAATATCCTCTTAGTTCCCCCGTGACGCACCTATGGCGATGTATAGGCGCAGCGGCTAAACCTTTACAAATACCTATGGCGATGTATAGGTGGTTTGTAAAGGTCGGAACGTTTTTACACTTTTTTTTATCTCACGAATCCAGGTGATGGTTGGATGCGTTGAGCTTTCTTCGTGTGTTTTGACTTTTGCAAATCACCAAAAATCATCAACAGTGTATCAGGCAAAACCTATGGGACTGAGCCCAGACATTTGTCAAACAACACTCAAAGTCAGAGTCATGCCTTGGATTGCATTATTTCACTTCTGTCAGGTAAGTAATTCCAGGTACGTTTTCCTTTTATGTCAGCATGCATCATTTCTTATTGCATTTCAAAATGGGACTTATAACCCCGACAAAAATATCATTCATTGCATTTGCATGGTTGAAATTTAGGTATCATTTAGTCTTTGAATGCAACCTCTGCGAGCTCACTTTCAAAGAGGGGCAGCTGTTGACACCTAAATTTTACCGACTATTTAGTCGTAATTTGCATTAGAAAATTAGGGATTAAATTTTAACCCCTAGACAAAAATATTTAAATTGCATAACATATAGTTTAGATTCATTTAGATTTAATTGCATTATTGCATCGGATTGGCGATGGCGAGCGAGCGTAAAATTTATCGAACAAAAAACGGGACGCTCGGGAATGCAAGGGCTCGGAATTTCAAAACGAACGGGCTCGAGTTGTTTTAATTTGGGTTTAATTTAGTAATGTTGAGTTTAATTAATTCAGCCCATTTAATTTAATTAGAGCCCAAGCCCAAGTTTAAGCCCATTATGACATTAAGCCCATTTAATTTGACCTAGGTTAGAACTATATAAGTATGTGTTTAGGTCAGAATTTTTGGGGGGGACACAATTTTAGATCTGAAAATTTTAGAGAGCACACGGAAGAGAGAGAGAAGTTGGTGTTGTCATAGCGGCCGTGTCGCACCATCGTCCTGGTCGCGCGACGGAGCCACCCTCCGAGCACGACGCCATCACCATCGCGCCACCGCGACGCGCGTCCCTGTTGCCTTCCACCCTCCACGCTGCTGCACGTTCCGGTTCCACTCCATCACCGAGAAATCCCCGAAGCTGAAGTCCACTGAAGACTCATCCAAGCTCCTGTCTCAGCCACCTCAGGCGGACGTCCAGCAAGCTGCTCACGCCACGTCCTTCTTCGGTCAACGTTTCTTGTTCTTTCACCGAGATAATCATCTTTGTTGACTTCCTACAGCCTTGAAGACACCCCCATACACAAGGCGCCAAGAGGAGGAGACGTGCACGCTGCTGACTTCCCCAGTCCACGTTGAGGACCAGCTATATTTGAAGACCTCCCCATGCAGAAACATCAAGCGGAGAGGACGTGAAGAAAGCTTCTTCCTCCAATCTCCTTGCATCATCCGCAGCTTCACTCCCCAACGTGGACTTCACTGATCCACCGAGTTCCCTCCCTTCGCAGCAACAGCCCATGCAGAAGACGTCAAGGGAGGACAATTTGGCAAGGAGACCGTGAAGCACCGTGAGTCTTCATTCCACGTTGAAGCCCCCCAGCTGATCCACAGCGAGCACTTCGTCTAGCTCCTCGCCGTGCTTCCCCGCCGTGCCGAGCACTTCGCCGGTGATCCTGACGTCGGTGCCGTGAGTCCGCCGGTGTAGCCGTTGCCCGTACCGTCGTCGTTCGTCGCAATCCGATCCGTAGTCGATCCCGATCCCGAACCGGATTTGAATTTGGAAAGTTATTTACGCAAATCAGGTAAATATCACATCTTGATTTAATTTGAATATTTTGTTTCCTGATTTGTGCTATTGATATTTAATTTTTGCATATTAGGGTAATTTGCATTATCACATTTAGGATTTTATTTCCTATTTGAAACTTTGGATATCTACTTGCTTAATTTGAATAGATTTCAGAATTTTTCAAAATATTTTGAATACATCCGATATATTTGAGATATCTAAATCTTTCAAGATGTGATCGATTAGGAAAATTTCCTAATCCGCAACCGCACACGTGGAAATAAATCTATCTATCAGGCTTTAGATAGAATTATTTCCATAGCGGGAATTTCGAATTTTAGCGTCGATCTGTCAGGCTTCAGATCGAAACTTAATTCGAAAGATTTAGCGGTTTTATTTTCTACGTGATTTTAATTTCGAATTTCATAAAAAAAAATACCAAAAAAGGTTGCGTTAGAATAGGTTAGTTTAAAATTGCATGTTTAGATAACTCGTATTTTTAATTCCGAATTTCATAAAAAAAATACAAAAAAATATGCACGTCATTAGAAATAGGTCACGTCGTCGCATGACATATAGTTTGCATGTTAGGTTGCATTAATCGCATGTTAATTTTTGCACGTCATTACATATAGGTTAGTTTGCATTTAAATAAATGAAAACCCAAAAAGAAATTTCTGCACCATTGAACTTTAAATCAGAATTTTTTCAAAATTGTCAAATTGAGCATTTTTCCTGAAATTGGTACCGAAAGGGCGTTAAGGAATTTAGCGTAACCAAGTCCCGAATTCATAATTTCTGGTTCGTAGGAATAAAATAGTACTCCCGCTATTTTATTTAGGTTTCTAATCAACCTACCTTAAATGATTAGTGGCGACTCCTATTGAAAATATTTCCAGGTTCACAATTGGACCTAAGTTGCGATTTGGTAGAGTTTGGGAGAACTCGAGCTAGGTTAGTTAATTTAATTGACCTAGTAATCCATTAGCCTAAAATCGAAGCTGCTCGATTTTTATTTTAGGTCGCGACAAAGGTTATCTAATTTTATATCATAATATATTCTTATTCTATTTCTAGTCCAATTTTATCCAAACATGAATTGTTAAGCCCCCTAAGTTGCAATTTCTTCGACCATCACCCGGTATTTGCTTTATCTATAAGGAGTAATTTTCTTTATGATTGTATTAAGGTTATCTAATTTTATATCATAAAATATATTCTTATTCTATTTCTAATCCAATTTTATCCAAACATGAATTATTAAGTCTCCACTGATAATTTTATAATTAAATGACAAAATGGGAGTAGAAAGTTTTAGTGTCCTACTAAATGCATTTTTGTTCCTTTTCTATTTCGAGAATAGAAATTTGTACGATTACTAAATGTGTTTTTTTCTCAGAAACTCATCTAGAGAATAAAAATAAAAAAAATAATTTTTGAATAGAAATTATTTTTAAAATAGAAATGTTACTAAACAGACCGTCACGTAACTTGCTTAGTCCACTTTCACCTGCCGACAGTAGGAAGACAAAAGGACGAAATTCTTAGCTAGCAGGGTGTTTTCGTGTCTCTCCACTTGTGCATGAATCGAGGTCGTGTTGCGACCACGAATGATTAAAACGATCTCTTCATGATATCGATTTTCAAATTAGTAGACCGGCCGCCTCAAAGTCACATGTTCTCAGCAACGCATGTGCACTTTTTCTTCTGATCGCACGTTGCTGCCATTTCGAAATAGCGGCTGGTGCAACCAGCTAATCAAGCTCATGATAGCCTTTTGGAAGTTTTGGAAAGAGAATGGCTGACGGAAAGAAGGAACAAAACACTGAGTAAAAGTTGTACCATCCAATTTCAACTTTGTTGATGTGTCAAATTCTCAAGGGCGTGCCGTAATGATGTCCAATTACTCCTAACTTGAGTGGAAACCATCCTAGATAGAACAAAAATTGACGTGCATTATCTATCTGCTTGCGGAAATTTGGAAAATTTGGTTTCAATGGTTTCCTTAGTTTTTGGCCTTAAATATTGGAAAGCTATTTTTTAGATCAACTGCGATAACCTTTCATGACAAACTGCAAAAGCGAAGTTCTCTACGCATGAAATGAAGCTTCTTTTTAACAATTGTTCTCTTTTTAGAAATGCCAATCCAAAAGTTAAAACTATTATACCTTACCCAAAAAAAAAAGTTAAAACTATTATACTGAATAGAATGAAAGATAGCGACATTGTTACTTTGCATGGCATTAAAAGAAAATTGGATTAACAATCCATTGGGATCAATCAATGTATGGGGCATGATGTGGAATTGATGCATCAATAACCATAAGCAAATATTTTAGAGTACTACCAGTTCATCTATAAGATTGAGCAAAATTGATTTATGGTCTACCTTTTAAATGCGCTAATACTTACCCTCATAAGCAGCTTGATGGTAGTTCAAATTGTGAAGTGCCCAAAACATATGTAGAAGTCCATCGAAATCTCGTATTTAAGTAATGTGGAAGTGTGCATATAAATTTATACATGCACCAGACACGATCGCCTTCACTAGGTGTTCCCATTGTTTGATAACGTTCGTTTGATAAATTCTTCGTTTGATTTAATGTGACATTAAGAGCACTTCGGATTATAATATGATCGTTAAATGCAAGGGTAAATGCAAAAAATTAAAGGTTGCTGTGCCTTGCCTTGCTAGTTGGGTTGCTTTTGGTTCCGGTAATTTACACTTCATGTTGGGTTGGTGGCGTGGTAGGAATACGTAATTACACGAAATTAGTGCATTATTAGTACATGAAAAACTTTCGATACTTCCGCAAAATTGCTGCTGATTAGGAGTGCAAACAAGAAGGATAACATAAGCATGATCAATTGGTTAACGATACATAATGTTATTAACTCATACGCTAGAGTAAACGGAGATATTACTTGTCGAAGTCTAGTGAAGAATAAAGACAAGAAGGTTTGATTACATCTTTCATCAAACAGATGATCAGCGGATCGACCACGCAATTTTACATGGCCTTTACATGTAGAGAATTTCGCCCAGGGAGGTACGGTAGAAACATCATCAGTGCCTTACCAGCTTCATCTCCATCACATAATTAGCAAGTTGAAAGTGATTACGAGGGAAGCGAAAGTAGCGAAACCATGTAGAGTAATTATTGTGTATATAACTGATGAAGAACAACAGATAAATACAGAAAACACACTAGCTCCCTAGTACTGACAATGTATATCCTTTCCTCTTACAAGATAGTAGACCTTGGCAAATCTCACGAACTCAAAGTGAAAGCAGATACCTATGGCTATCTGCTTCCATCAAGTACTTCACCTCATTTGTCATGCACAGTGATGTGCTATCAACATGATCACCCAAACTTTGACCTCTCTGAACTGTCCTGATGGTTGGCCATTCTTGTCATCACACATCGGAAAAGGGCGATGCTCAAATCGCTTCGAGTTCCCGAGCCCAGGTGGTGAATCCGATGGGGTTTCTCGACTGAGAAAGATACACTAACTACTCGAACAAATGTCTGTGTTAATTTGCACCAACCCTAAACCTTCATCAACGTGATGTCCGTATATACTTGTAGGAAGGGTTAATTCTATAAAGGCGCGAAAGCAGCTAAATTACATCTAATTTTCACTATTTGCCCAAATAATGTGTGAATAATACAACGAAAAGATCAAACAAATTCGATGTACCATCTCCAGATTTTGATCCCGAAATGATGGATAAGATAGAATATATCATATTCGCTTTCATGAAAAGAGAGATTGCATTGCCTGCCCTAAAATTGCGTCTTTGATTGCACTACCTACTTCGTTTTATCTCACTACCCGTTGCTTTCGACGTAGCCTTTTTCGTCATCTTTATGCTTTTACCCGCCCCCCCCCCCCCCATAGAAAAGCCGCAAGAGGGATTTGGAAGCACGTGAAGAGAGAGAGAGAGAGAGAGAGAGAGTACCTAATGATCTTGCAGGATTACTGCATACCTTTTTGTCGTGTCATGTCTGGTCGACGACCTTTCAGCAACTTGCAGAGAAACATGAGACTCCCAAAAGCTTGTGTCGAAATAGATAAGATTGTTCTTGTTCCAGGGCCTTACATGAGGAGAAGAGAGCTCAGTGTAGCCAAGGACAAACTTGCCGAAAATCGCGTAACCCGCGTCGGGTCAATTAACTAATTCCGGCAGGTCATCCTTGGCTGCATTAAACTCTCTGCCTCTTCATGCAAGACACATCGACCTTGCAACAATAAAATGGTGAAACTTGACGTAGCTGAAAATTTACTCTCTTCGAACAAAGGGTGTTCGAGCTCTCTCGGTACTAGATTTGTCATCAACAAGTCAGCCTTGCATGATAGAGAAAAGAGCCCCATGTAGCCAAGAACAACTTGCCGGAGCAGGAGGAGTTCGAAATGAACGCATCGTAGAAAGGAGTCTTATCTTTCAACAATGCCGGCAAGTCATCCTTGGCTGCAATGAGCTCTCTATCTCTTCATGCGAGGCCTCTCATCACATACATCAGCTACTCTATGTTTCTCTGGGTGTGTAGAACTTGAAGATGGGTGTGGTATTTATATTGATCGGATTGTGTAGTAGTGATCGGAGAATTATGACCGCTCATATTTTAGCCAAGGAAATTCCACAAAAAGCAAGTGGCTGTAGTGACAGCCAAAGGCCACGCTAGGCAAAAAAACCAACAAAGCACCGAAAACATTCGTCGACTTTTGAATTTAACTTAGTTTATTTTGAAAAAGGCGTTTTGCAGAAATCTTGTCATTCACTGTCTTACTCAAATGGGTATGCCATTATTAGATGTCAAGAGGGTGGGGTGAATATTTGAATGGCTTTGCATGGAATAGAATCTTGACAGATAAATGTGTCATATAGGCCCACAAATTGGCCAAGACCATTCCATGCCAACCACACCATTTGCATTTGTCAACCCTTTATGGTTTCGAATAATATGCACCAATCGGCCTTTCCCTTTATGATTTGCCCAAAAAAATAAGGCATTTCCCTTTGTGGTTCTTTTATATGTAAATGGGGTGGAAATGGAGATAATCAATCTCGATACGTCTCTTCTCATTTTCTTATGAGTTTCACACCCGCAATTAAAATGCTCTGAACTACTCATTCTAAGTGAGCCCATGATCGCTGTACCATCGAATGTAGTTGGAGTAAAACCAAATTCATCCCTATGTTTTGCACGCACAAAATCTACGGCACAAAAAATCTCAATTTCCTGGGATAGATTAATGGAGTTGCAAATTACATGGAAATAAATCACAACCAACTTAGCCAACCACCTCATTTGTGTTTTTCTAATTACAATGTTTATATATATTACGAAGCGCTAAGCATAAGAATGATAAGTTCTTAACGCAACTAAGGCTACATAGACAAACTGGACATAATTCCGGATAGGATAACTCATATCCTCTGTGGTGTTTGGAGTAACACAAAATCTAGATATCTAGGGATATAATCCTAATCCGGATAAAAAATCCCACATAGGGAGTGGAATATACTTGAATAGGATATCTCCTATCAGCAAAATTTTTTTAAAAAACTAAAAAGAAAAATGTGAGCCATGGTCATTCAACATCTGAGACTAGCATGAGCTCCGCCATCTCAAATTGAGTTCCACCGTTTCGCAAGCTCCACAGTTTCGGACCAGCCTTGACCTCGACGTTGGCCGTGGGGTTAGGGGTAGCGATTATACTGGTGGTTGCAGAAGATTAAAGGTCGGCAATGAACTGGAGGGAATGGTGGTTGCTGAAGATAGCTGGGACCGGTGGTTGTTGAAGATTTTGCACGTTGGTGATGCCCAAGTAGCTTGGACGTTCGCAAGGGCTTGGAAATTTGAACAGTTAACATTCTATTCGGTATGAGTAGAGAGGAGAAGGAGGTGGAGGACACGAGGAGGATGAGGTGGGATTTGTTGCTGATGAGAGCCATTATGTCGAGAGGTTGCCAATGCGTGGCAAGGTGCTCGCAATTGCTCTTGCCTGCGAGCTTGTGTTGGCCGCGCCTCACGGAGGTTGCGTGAGACATGGCCTAAGCAGTGAGCATTGTTCTCTCGTCGCAAACACCATATATCCACATCCATGCTATACCCGGATTTTTGTCTGACATTGTATAATATATTAGAAATCCTTTATCCAATCTAACCTTATTCTATCACAAAAATGGCCAAATGACCAAACGCAGCGTAAATTCTTAGTCCTTATAGTTTTGTAAGTTTGTGTATTTGTTTCCAAATTTCTATCACGTTCTTTGGAACATGAATCCTTAAAATTTGAATTGTATGATTACCCCAGCGAGGAAGGACGCATCAACACATTGAGATGCATTATACCTTCTTCCATCACCGGTTGAAGGAGATTTCGTCTAATCAGATCTCTGATTAGTAGATTAGAAATATGATTCTGTTTTTTTTCCTCTAAACTTTTGGTTAGGGGTAACTTTCTTTCTCCCAAAACCCGATCGACAAGTCCTTTTTTTCAAAACAGGTTACACCGAGTAACTTCCACCTAATTAAAAACACACCAAAATTCACCCGCGACCCACCTTGTCGCATCCTCCCTTTCATCCACCTACGGGGTGTCCAGCTCCAGTACATGTCAGCTTGCTGCCTCCCACTGCACCCGCCGCATGGCAAAATCAAATCGTCACCAGCATCGATGTTGCTGCCATCAATTTCGGGGTGCTTCAAATTGGACCAAATTCCTAGAGATCTCAATCGGATTCTTTTAGCTAGAGTATCGGGATGTAATCGTCCTAAATGTCATTCCGTTGGATAAATGGTTTACTGGATATTAATTATGATTTTAGAGTAAGTCGGTCATAAAAGAGAACCAAAAGAAAAAGTTAATCCCAAATCGGTTGCGTGAATATTCAATTCAAAAGTCTATGTCCTGGAACGGAGGACCCTAGTGAATATAAAGCACGACAAAACTTCACATTTATACAATGTAGGATTATTTTCACTCTTCCTCATGTGTTGGCCAATTGCCTGTAAGCTGATTCCTTATATGTGCACGACTCGGCACAGCTATAGTGAAATGAGCATGACTCATATTTTTGGTGAGCAAGTTGTGAATCCACCACGAGCAACGGGTCATAGGATTTGAACCTTTGATTCATGTTTTGATGCAAAATGTTTACACAAAAGCCTAATCTATTCGATGAAATTACGCATATTTTAGGGGTTATATATTTTTCTTTATAATGAGGTGGGAATGGAGACTTGGCTGAGGCTGTCACGCTCCGAACCCCACGGCATGCGAACATCCCGCCTTCGGTCGTATTTGTGAGACGTCCAAGGACACGTCGTCAACCCAACACCCAACACAGAGATCAAGGTGCATGCGAAAGTAATATAATTAAACACCCGTACAACACAACACGAGATCAAGGATAGCAAAACACAATTATAAAATAAACAAATATACACTCGGCATTATCACTGAAAATATATACGATATCTATTTACAACGACATACAAACGACCCAAACAAAAACGGGTCAGCGGCCACTACGGTCAAAAAGGGGTAAGTGGCCCGGGCGATCAGGGATACTAACTAAGGTGGGGCTCCAGTCAAAAAGTTACTGGCCCAACCTAACTGAGACTAAGGCTGACCTACGGGACCCAGTTCGGGTCAAATCCCGATGACTCGGAAGAGCTATCAGACAGATCGACCATGGAGTCTAGGGAATCCAGCTCGGACTCGGCCTCTGTCGACTCCTCCTTGAAATCCATTTGCTCGAGCTTACCTTCCTGCTCGGGGTCCTGCTCCATAAACTCTTGCTCATCCTCTGACTCCATCGGCTTCGAGTTCGTGTCCAAAACCACCGGGTCCTCGTCCATCACATCTGGCTCATCCACCTCCCAAATAGCAGGTTCATCATTGGAACTCGAACTCCCCTCGACCGTGGCATTGTGGTTTACTATATCTCCATCAGGGCACTACAGATCTATCTCACCTTGCCCGCTGGACGAGATATCAAAAGTCCAAAGAGGTCCATGCTCTCCAAAGCGATCCCTAAAACACCAAGCGACGTACTCGTGGGTCTCGTAATACATCTCCCCCACATCAACCCATACTATAGAGTGATGCCTAACATACGCATCCCCATTCCCTTCGGGGTGCACAGTCACCACATGCTCTATCTAGTGCGGGATCCCAAAACGTGCTAGTACCTCGAACATCCTCAGGACCGAGTGTCTGAAAAGTTGGGTTTATACAACAATGAGACGAATCTCAGCGAGTAAAAATCCCCTAAACCTAAACTAGGTTAACATGCACCTCCCAACAGGCAAACAAAACACACAGAATACTTAACAAATGACAATCACTTGACCTAGGCCCTCTGGCCCAGATCGGTCATAGCATTGACCTTGCAGGTTAGGCAGTTCATAATAATATCCACGGCACATACTCAAACACACTTAGTCATACGTACGCCATACGCATGCTTATACTCATTAGTGCCTGCCTCGCACGTGAGTCATCGAGTCGCACATACTCGCACTTATGCACACATGTGCTATCAATATGTCATGCTCATAATCTGGCTCAATACTGCACACCCGCACACTGCTCAATTCTCAATTAGAGCTCGCCCCGCGTAAAACGCATCAGGTCTGACCTGCGTAAAATGCATCAAGTCTATAATCAATATCAACACTTCATGGCCCGCATAAAACGCATTAGGCCCAGTGTCTCTAGCTTGCATAAAAAGCATCAGGCACAACACCGATCTCCTTACGGACCAAAACCCGCGTAAAATGCATCAGGCTGGCCGTCTTCCAGACATACTAAGCGTTGTCCTGCATAAAGCGCATCAAGACATTATGTGATCACACACTCACATGGCCAGTTTTATCTGAACCCTGCGTAAAAAGCATCAGGGCATTTTAGTTGATCACATGCTCATGTCAGGTACGCATACTAGCACAACTTTCATCTTATGCCTATTCTCAGCATACGAAATGCGTGGCCATGCAATTCCCACACTTGGGCAATAATGCAATGTACAATGAGCATCCAATTCACAATGGCACATAACCATCCAAGGCCAAATCAACGTGCATCTCAACATCCCCAATTCTCATCATAACGTGCTCAAAATTGTACTAATATGCTCACTTAGCCAATTAATATCATTTGGCACAATACACACGATTGACACTTACAAATACAAACTTCGGCAATAAAATTCACGCCAAATCAATAGCCATTCACACTCCACCTTACTCGGCCATACGAACACGCGACATGGCATAGTAAACTTAAGCACAATCAAGCATTAATTAGCCATCAATCAATCAATCTAGACACTCCTAGCAATTACACAACTCAATTCTCGATTAGCCGATCTTAGTTCAATAATTTCCCAATATGGACAGCCACTATTCAGCACAATCCCGGCCATCAAACCATCCTCAAATACTCCATTAAGCTCTCCAAATTACTCCCAACTCAGCCACTAATCCATAGTCTCATAAACAAGGCCTAAATGAACTAATTAACCCTAATCCTATCTAGAAGTGCATATTTGTCCTAATTAGGGTTTAGAGGGTGATTACTCACCTAGCCTAGGCTCCAAAGGCAAGCTGGACCGTCGGAACAAAATTGCGGACCAAGTTGGTTCACGGCGGCGGACAGGCAGCCCTTGTGGGACGACGGTCCAAGGGCTGATCGGCTGGACCGAACGGTGGTTGAAAGGAGGGGAAGGTGCTGGTCGGTGGTGATGGAAATAAGAGGGAGAGAACGGGTTGGTCGGGTGGCACGGCGAGCGGCGGTCCGCGGTGGCGCTTGAGCAAACGGCGGCTCCTCCCGCGAGCGGCGGCGGCGGTCCTCACACGCGGCCGAGGGGAAGAAATAGAGAGAGAGAGAGAGAGAGAGAGAGAGAGAGAGAGAGAGAGAGAGAGAGAGACAATGGTGAGTGGGTGAGACGGGATGAGTGAGTGGTGATGGTGCATGGCGGACAAGCGGCACGGCGGGCGGTGGCGTTCCGGCGAGGGGCGCGCGCAACCGGGAGGAAGAGAGAATCGGCGAGAGAGGAGAGAAGGTGGGGTGAGGAAGTGACTTGGTAGGGAAGAAATGAGGAGAGAGAGAGAGAGGAAATATATACAATTGGGGGGTAATGATGAGGTTTGACTAAACTTTGGATAATGCACATCTTGCCCTTTGATCTAATGGATGAGATTAAACCTTACAAAAATATCCAAGGGCATTTTAGTCCATCACTTTTATGAATTATTGGGCTGAAATATCCCATTTAAAAATCCAATTATCCTCCAATAATTCTCCCAAAATTCGGAATACCAAAAATAGGCCTAGGGGTATAATTGTAATTTTTCGATTTCGGATCGAAATTTCATTTTTTGACCATACCGACCTCAAATATATTTGGCCACTCAAAAACAACGTTGTTCTTGCAAAATAATCGCATACGTCCATTAAATTCGACGTCCAAGTCCGGATCAAATTTCGCGATTAAAATCGCTCAATCTCAATTTTAGGATCTCTCATTAACGTGCGGCCGTTTAGGGGTTACGCGTATCGATCTAGGATTACTCGAATCGTGACGATATCGATTATCGGGAAAACACGAGAGTTTATCGCTACTTCTGGAGGTCATGATCGTTCGGTTTAAGTTCGAGATTTGTTCGCCACGCGTACTCTCGGTCGTGCGGAATCACCTATGATCCAATCATACGTCATTGGCCTCTAAATCCGTCACCCTCTTAGGATCGGCCCACATTGGCTCAAAATATTTCCTCGCCGTTTCTCGGAATCGGAGCTCGATTCGCGATCGATTCCCTAGTACACGCACCATTTTCCTAGTTAGTCATTCCCCATCTGTTAGTATCCCGAGAGTGATCAGTTCCGGGCGAGACTTACTAAAATGAAATGAGAAATAATATTTATTTCATTGATTTAAAAAATAGGTCAAAATTCGGGATGTTACAGAGGCCCTGCCCATGACATGGTGAGCTTGGCTGATATTTTTAAGCTCGGTCAATGGGCTGGCTAGGCCTAGGCAAAGGCCTTGAGGCCACGCTTGGCTTGGATCACGCCATTAACGGTAATTGATTACAGGTTTTTAGAGTGGGTAGATTCCAAATCTAGAATCTGAAATTTACCCTCTTAAAGCCGGTTCCCAAATTTTTGAAACCTAAAAGCTACCCTATTTTCCTTGGAACTGCTCCTAGAACTTACCCTGTTTTTTCGGTTTAGTTCCAAGATATACTCAAGAACTTGTTTTCTTTTATTTCTTTTTCTATTTTCATTTTTTACAACAAAAATAAAATGATTCAAGGTAAAAGATAAATAACAAAAATCCCTATTCGCCAAAAGTAACAATCCATAAAATGAACTTATAATCAATTACAATTATAAACGATAAAAATTCGAATACGTAACATAAAACATAAGTATTAAAACTTCCATCTCTCATTCATCGATAAAGATATTGCATCAAATTCTAATCACATGAATAAAAAGAAACAACCTAGTCAAATTTGCTCAAATTTGCAATATATTTATATAAAAACTTAACCTAGAGGTTAGAAACAGAGAAACTAGGGTTTTTACTTTTTTTTTTATCTTTAAAAACCTTTCCGAAACCAGTTCCAAAAATCAATCTGATTCCCAAGTGGGTCTTCGCTTGGAACCGGGAACCAAACTTGTTTTCAAGGCGGTCCGGTTCGGTTGCACACCCCTATCACCCATATATTTATTAAAAGAGATTCTAGAATATGCTTTATTAATAATTTTACTTTGACATTTAACATTTATAAACACTAATAACAATGTGGGAGCATCTGTTCTATGGAACATTCCTTAAGTTTTTATTCGATTTCATCGATGATCCTAGAACAATTGATGATCATCCGGGCCAAAAAAGAACTTTGGTTATAACTTGCTTCGATGGGTCAAAGAATGAAGTTATCAATGACGAGACTATTTGATACCGAAGCGCTAAAGAAATTAGGCTAAACAGAAGAATCAAAATGATAACGAGGAACAAACTATTCTCTCAATCGATTAACAATAAAAAAATATCCAAAATCTGCTCAAATGAAATCCTAAAACAAGCTTATATATCCCCAAACCTAACCCTACTAGGATTAATAAACATCAAAACACAAAATTATGAAACTGCCTTTTACTAAATTAACCCATAAAAAATACTAAAATAATTGAAAAACCCATCTAAACGATCCTGAATCGCGAAATTCCATCATTAGTCATAGCTAACAGCAATGAGTATTGATTAGCACGCCGTTTCGCTTTAGCCAACCAAATTTAAGCTCAATCCGAGATCGTTGACTTCGAGCCCATCGGTTCATCTAGTCGCATAGTGGGTTCGCCGGTCCCCTTAGTGCATCATCTTCCCCTGCTAGAGAAAGATTCGTCCTCGAATCTGCTTCATCTTCATTATCGGCAATCTCTTCAGGATCTTCTTCCTCTTCAGCGTAGTAAGGTGACAAATCTGCTACATTAAAAATTTCGAATACATTATATTTACCTGGCAAATCGATCTTATAAGCATTCGCACTAATTCAGTCCAAAACTCTGAAGAGGTCATCAGCTTTAGGTTGAAGATTGCCAAACCTACCTCCTAGAAATTGTTCTTTCCTAAAGTGAATCCAAACTAGATCATTCTTTCTTGAAGACGACTCTTTTCCCGCGTATATTTACGTACTGCTTATACTTCATGTTTTACTTGTTGATCTGATTATGGACCTAGGAATGTAGCTTTTTGATATGCTTTGCATGTTATTCAGCTTTCGAACTAAATTGCTTGAGAGCTGGTATCAGTGTGAGATCCAATGTAGTAATCGGATTATGCCCATAAACCACCTCAAAAGGAGTTTTGCCTGTAGTTCGGTTCTCATATATGTTATATGCAAATTCTGCCTAAGGCAATGCCAAGTCCTACTGTCACTGATTATCTCCAATCAAACTCCGTAGCAAATTCCCTAAGCTTCAAATTACAACTTCTGTCTGATCATTAGTCTGAGGATAATGAGAGGAACTACACTTCAAACTTGTGCTCATGTACCTCCAAAGAGTATGCCAGAAGTGACTCACAAACTTCGCATCATGATCTGAGGTTATGGACTTAGGAATTCCATGCAGCTTAACAATCTCCTGCAAAAACAATCAAGCAACCTGTGAAGCATCATAGGACTTGTTACATGGGACAAAGTGGGCCATCTTCGAGAATCTATCGACAACCACCATTATTGAATCCTTACTTCGTTGCGTTCTTGGCAAACCCAAGACAAAGTCAAGACTGACATTCTCCCACGGTGCAACTGGAACAGGTAGAGGCATATATAGTCCAGCATTAGTACTCTTGGTCTTTACCACATGACATACCCTGCACCTCTTCATAAAACGCGTCACGTCACGCTTCATCCGAGGCCAATAAAAATGTTCACTCAACAAGGCCTTAATTTTATCCACGCCAAAGTGTCCAGCTAAACCACCTACTTGTCCCTCAATAATAATAGATTCCCTCAAAGAACATTGAGGAATGCATAATCTGTTACCTTTAAATAGGTAACCCTCCACGATTTGAAATTGTTGAAAAGGCTCCGTTTTGCTCTTCCTCTAGATATTCCCAAAATGAGGATTATCAACATATAAATCTTTAAAAGTATCAAAGCCTACAACTTTTACTTGCATTGTAGACAGTAAAGAATATTTTCTGCTCAATGCATCTGCCACACTATTTAGCACTCTCACTTTATGCTTGATGGAAAAATCGAAAACTTGAAGGAACTCCACCCACTTCGCATGCCTTGCGTTCAATTTGTGCTCATGAATATTTTTCGAAATCTCCCAACTTATAATAGCCTCAACCTTAGCTGGGTCTATCTGAATGCCCTCCTTGGTTACTATATATCCCAAAAAGGTCACACGATCAATCATGAAGTGATGCTTCTTGGTATTAGCGTATAATTTATGCTCCCTCAATATCTCGAACACCCTTCTCAAATGTTGCAAGTGTTGATCAGTCGATGGACTATAAACTAAAATATCATCGAAACATACAACGACAAACTGGCTAATAAAAGGACGAAACACCTGATTGATCAGTCTCATAAAGGTGCTCAGTGCGTAAGATAACTTGAAAGGTATCACCATCCACTCATACAAACCATCTTGAGTTTTAAAAGCGGTCTTCTACTCATTTTTAGGACGCACACTAATATGATGATATCCACTCCTCAAGTCTATCTTCGAAATGACAGTCGCTCCATACAGCTGATCAATTAAATCATCAAATCTTGGGATAGGAAAGCGATACCTGATTGTGATCTTGTTGATAGCTCTGCTATCCACGGACATTCTCCACGACCCGTCTTTCTTAAGAACCAACAAAGCTGGCACTGTACAAGGGCTCATGCTCTCTCGAATTGCATCCTGCATTTGCCTCTGCATCTCCTCATGCTCCTTAGGATTCATTCTGTAAGTTGCCTTATTAGGAATAGCAGCTCCTGAAATGAGATCTATACAATGTTGAATGTCCCTCATGGGTGGCAATCCAAGTGGCACTTCCTCTAGTACAACATCAGCAAACTCCTCAAGTATAGGCAGAACTTGAGTTGAAATTTACGGACTGTCAAGATTCTGCTCCATGACTACAACAGCAAAAAGCTCTGGGGCATTCACTGCCTCGTCCTAGAACTCTGATTTGGAAAACAAATTACTTTTCCCTTTTTTTCTCAAATCTGAAGGACCTAGAGTAATGGTCTGACCATCCATCTTGAAGGTGTACGTATTTTTGAATCCGTCATGCTATGTTTTCCTGTCAAACTGCCAAGGTCTTCCTAACAGAATATGATAAGCATCCATTGGAACTACGTCACCCCACACTTCATCAATATATTTCTTCCCAATCGAGAACTGTACTAAACACCTCTTGCGCACTTTTACCTCATTCCCCTTCCTAAGCCATGACAGCTTATATGGTTGAGGATGTTCGACAGTTTTCAATCCTAACTTTTCTACCATAGTGGTAGATATCATATTCTCGCAACTTCCCCCGTCAATTCTCATACTACACACCTTTCCCCCACTAGTGCATTTAGTATGAAAGATATTATGCCTGAGCCATGATTCATCATCTACCTTAGCAATATTTAAAACTCAACGCACAACTAAAGACTCACCAGAATCGGCATAGACAGTGTCCTCCTTATCTAGATCCATATCTTCTTGCTCCCTTCATCAGATTCATCATAAGTTGGGTCTTCATCAAAAGTTGGATTATCTACAAGTGTCACAAACTGTCGGTTAGGACAATCAGCAGTAAAATGCCCGAGTCCTCGACACTTGAAACATCGCTTGCCTGCAATTCCTCCCCTGCTGGATCCAGTACTACCCTGCTCTCCTTTTGTTGCAAATTTTGAACCAACGCCCTTAACTACTGCCAGGGTTAAAGAACTCTCTGCTTTCTCGCGGGACTCTTTATCTGACCACTTGGAATTGCTACTTAACCACTTAGATCCGCTGCTAGACCACTTGGTTTTAATGCTCCTTCTTTTAAACTGCCCCTCCACCTTTAGGGCTAGTCTGCACACATTCTCATATGTCCAATACTACTTTAATTGGACAACATTAGAAATCTCATATCGCAGCCCTGACAGATATTGAGCAATTGTCTGCTCGTCTTCCTCCGTCACATCACAACGCATTCGCAAGCGATCAAATTCCTCTGTAAATTCCTCAACTGTTTTGTCACATTGCTTGACGTTATGATACTCGATAAACGCTTCTTGCCTATAATGGTAGGCAAAAAAAAATTTTGCAACAGCTTTTTCGTCTTTTCCCAATGATCCACCTTCGGTTTCTCCTCTCTAGTGCGTTGTTTTTTCACGTGTTCCCACCAAATCGAAGCATGTTTTCGCAGCCTACTAGCCACTAACTTCACTTTTTGCCCCTCAGTTAGGTCTTTAAGATCAAAAATCCGTTTTACCGTATATAACTAATCAATAAACTCATCAAGATGAGCCTTACTATTAAACTAGGGAATCTCAATCTTCTTTTTAAAATTTTGAGAAGAACGCTGATTTCCAGGTTGTACTCATCTATTCCGCCCCTGGTTCAGAACCCCAAAAGGGTTTACGTCCTCCTCTTCATCATCCGATGGATCCTCAGATTCTGCTTTTTCTTTAGATTGAGCGTCAAGCCCTGCCTCCACAAAAGCAGTATCGTTTCACCAAGATTAATTGCTGATTTCAATGCAAATTGACAACATATCAATTGGGGGTTGTTCTAAGCAATTTCATATGACATTTGATGATCCATTGAGATGGTTATCCTCAGGTTAAAGATGGTAGATGAATTTTGAAAGATAAACCACGAGGCTAAAGAGTCAAGATTATAAGTCTCTATGTCTTTATTGCGCCTCACAGTTCCTATGCACTTTAAATGTATTTTCAAGTTACTAAGACTTTAATTGCTTTTTAGTTCACATGTTTTTAATATTCGGGGAGTCCCCATGCTATTTAATGTTTGGTTACTTCCTATGTCTTAGTCCCTCTATAAAAGAAGGAGAGATCTCTATTGTAAGACAAGACTTGTTGAATAAGAATACATGAGATTTTCCTCTGTGTGAGTTAATGTCTTTAGAGAGTGGATAACTCGTATATCGGTTTTTTTATCCTTGGAGATTAGATTGCTCCTTTCTTATGAGTTAATAATCGCTCTATCCTTAGCTGGTGATTTTCCCTTTAGGCCTTAGTGGTGAGCGTCTCCTATCTCGAAGTTTTATATCCTTGGTAGGTGGCTTGTCCTATAAGCCTTGTGAAGTGAATCTGAGCGGAAGTTGATCATTCTATGAAGATCTGAAAAATGTGAATCGTAAAACCTCGACCATCAATCGAACTTGTAATTGGTAACCTCGGTATAAACGTGACATGTTGACGAACTTGTATCAACCAATCGACGTTATAGACGCCATGAACAAGAGAATTCGCTATCCTGCTCGATTAGTTGAATCGACCGCTATAAGGAAGGCCTTGATAAGGTCAAGTCTACAGAGAACTCAAAGAAGAGAAGAATTGCTTGTTGTTTTAAAGTGAATCGTCTGTCTCCAAAGAAACCCTAAACACCCTTTTTATATGTTGTTAACCCTAAACGCAAAAAATTATGAAAATGCCACTAGAATTCATAAAAACGCTTAAATAAAGAAAAAAACTTAAACTACTCCAAAACGGGAAAAAAAAAATGACATCCGTCACGGCATTAGCGATGAGTATTAATCAGCAACCCGTTTCCTTGTAACTGACCAAATTTGATCGTGTTGCGCCAAGAGGTCCAAGATTCTTCAAGTCTCGATCCATGATCGCTTTTGCTCCAAAGATCTCAAACCGTGATACCAACAGCTTGCTTGAATTGCTTTGCCCTTGCTCGAGTAATCGGACCAAGAGGATAGGACAATAGGCCCCTAACACCTCCTCCTCGATATGGCACGATGTCAACATCACCTTGGTGGTGAATTTCGTCGATTCTAATATTCATCCTCGATTGGTGGCGCATCCTTTATACCTTGGTGACAATTGTAATGTATCATTTATTTCCATTTTACTCATCGACATGCATCCCGCAATCACATACACATAACCCATAAACCCTATTTCCAAAATCACTCGTCCATGTACGCATCAAATAAGATAAAAATTTCTAATAGAGTAGAAAAATAGTGTAAAACTCATATATAAAGCATTAAATAAACAACACAAAACTCTAAAATTATTTTACATTTTTTTTCCATTTAACCTTTGTAGTTGACAATTTTTTCTTGAAAAAAAGAAAGGTCGCTAGATGGGTAGGCCTTGCTTTTTGCCAAAGCCTGCAAGTTTGGGTCTAGGTGGAACCTTAGGAGGTTTAGGCTCGACCCGAGCTCGCCTAAGCAGGTCTATCGCTACCTAGAAGCTAATAGAATGCCTTGCAAGCCCTATGAACGGGTTACAATCAAAGTTAGTGCAAGCCTTTAGCCTGTGTAGGTAACCCTAAGTTAGAGTAGTTTGCACATAGCATGTAGGACTTAAACAAATGACCTTTAGCCCTTAAACTAGAAATCTCCTAACACCCCAACCAACCGTGCCAACTCTCAACGATTGATGTGTAAAATTTACTGATGGGATATGACATGGCACCACTCAATTTGAAATTGACATGTTTTTACTCTTATGTAAAAATCAGTTATTTCAGAGACAAAGCCATATCCATTGGGGGAATTCAAGACACCCACATGAATCGTCTCCTGCAAAGACACTGGGACCTCCCCTCTCTGATTTTTGCGAGGAATAGGCTTACCTCTTAGCTTCCGGCTGCGTCTTGTCTAGGGCGGCCCTTTTGCGGTTTACCTTGTTTATTCTCCCTTGGGGTTTAGTGCCCTCGTTTGGGGTTTTTTCTCTTTCCTTTGTTGTGTAGCCTTCGGCTTCTTGTTGTTACCTGGCGTTCCTCTCCTGACCCTGTCTAGACATCCCGCCTGTCTCTGCAGGTTCGGGTGTTGGTTGTGCCTTAGCTTGTATTGGTTTTGATTAGTTATATTCATTCTTACCTTACAAAAAAAATTAAAATTGAGATTCTTTATTGCATACGCGAATGTAATGTTTGGGAGCATCTATACAAGTAATTTATCGAAAGCCTTCCTTTGTTGTCTTTAGGTCACCAAATAATTTATCTCTTGCAATTTGATATTTTTGTATCTAGTTCGCACATAAATATGAAATTCTAAAAAGATTATAGGTGAGGTAAGATTTTAGCAAAATGTTAAATTTTTAATCAATTTAATCCCATCTAATTTGTTTATAGGTGGTCTAAGGATGGGGAAAGTATAAAAGAAGTCATAACTCTATTGTATTTGTGCCAATTTAGTCCTAAACTTTTCAATTAGGACAATTTAATTTCAAACCTTTTCACATTTTTCCAATTGAGTCTACCCAGTAAATTTTAGCTAGAAATTGTTGACGTAGATGCCAACCATCCAATGTGGCACGGCCGGCGTTAACGTGGATATTTTAACAATTTTCAATTTTTTTATAATTTGTTTGCTCTTTTCTTTTATTTTATTTCTATATTAGTTAATTATATTTTTTCTTGTTTTTTTCGTTTCATTTTGACCGTTAAGGGTTGCTGACCACTGGGCAAGGGCTTGCTGGCCCTCGCTGGCCACCAGCGATCGTTGCCCAGGGCCATTGTGGCCCCGTCGGCTTTGGGTGAGGACAACGACCCTTGCCGGCCAAAATGAAAGGAAAAAAAAAGAAGAAGAAAGAAAATAAGAATAAAAAATAATTCAAAATTCATTTTTTTTAAGTTGTAAAAATTGTCATATCAGTAATAGCCGTGCCACGTAGAACGATTGTTGTCCACTTTGGCGATTTCCAACGAAAATTGGCCAAATTGACTCAATTGACAAAATGTGAAAAGACTGAATTGGTACCAATGCAACATGTTTATGACTTTTTTTTTGTACTTTTCCCGTTTAAAGATGGACATGTATTTTAGGATTACTTATATACTACGAATTCGATTTCTGTCTCCACCATATATGTCTGAAGATTAGATCAATAAAAGTTCCCCGTAATTGGTTTAGAGGCGGACTTCCATCTAAGGATTAAAACTTACGAGGTTTGATATCTCGTACCATCGAATGCAACCTATTTCATCACTATAAAAAATCTTGGGTTTTAGCCATGAAATCGTTATATAGATAAAATACCGTTTTCTTATCACCACAGAATAATTTTTTGTGGTCGAACCACAGAATATTGAGACGGCAATTATTCAATCGAATATTGCTTGCCTGTCTCACGCTTCGTGAGTTTAGTGAAGTATACTCTCGAATTGAAATTTACTTACCTAAAGCGATCTTCTTGGTTATTGCAATTTTTTTTAATAATCCGTTCCTTTCCTTCTTGGTTATTTCTTACTTATTATCCTCCCATGCAAGTTAATTTACTGGTGGTTTTTCTTTTTTCAGTTGAAAGGGGTAGGAAGGGTCAACCAATGCTAGCGACACCCTATGAGCATTATTATAAGGGTCTCACACCCACTACAAAGTGTTCGATTCGAGTCACGGGACTTATAGCTACTGCACTCCACTACTTGAGAGATTTCGAGGCTGGGGAATCCATCATCACAATCCCATTAACATGCTAGAAGCCGAGAAGTGTCTCCACAAGTGTTATGCTACTATTAGGCAATACAACAAGAGCTATTTAGAGGTTCATTCATGAAGTGAGCCCCGAATTTGTGATCCCGTGATCGACAGCTGCGACTCTTTTATCGCCGGGCCAATTAATCATGTGGTAGACCGGTGGCGTATCAGCTTTACTTGTCATAAAGCAAATCCAGGGGACAACGTATCGAGCCGTTGAGCACAATGACGAGGCTTTTTCGTCCTATAGCAGGTCAATTTGGTATGGACGGAATGATGGATTGTGGAATCAAATCCTAAGGGGAATGCACGTTTTCTTTGTATCGGGACAGATTCTTTTGGGACCATAATCGAAGGCCGGCCAAAATAATATATTCAAATTCGTCAACCACAATGCACAACGAAAGCTGTGTGCGTGCGAACGATGATGCCGAGGAGGAACCCTTCTAAATTTGGCAACTCTTGGGAATCAAATTACAATCGCCCACTTTCTACTGTCATATGCTTGATTACTGTCCAAGTGACAAGTATGCATACGGTCAAAGAAAATCATATCTTAGTCCACAATGGGATTCGACAACAACCCTCCACGACATTGCGCGAGCATATCTATGAATATTATATCTTTCCACTAACGGTGTACGCATGATTTCATCGTGTAAAGCCAAAGCTTTGCATCGCTTACTATTCGGGATAATATTATAACTCGATGGAAGTTCCAAAAAACCTATGCATTCACCGATCGAGTAGACAAAGTAGAGATGGTGATATGAACCAAATTGCAGCCCTTGTAGGGCTAAACTCTTCCTTACGGTGTATTTGTTTAATTAAAAGAATTTTCAGTGAATTAGTTTTCCAGACTTTCATGCGTTTGGTTTGCTGAAAATGATTAATCAACATAAATTATTTACGGTTAAATAAACATCCATACTTGAAATAAGGAAAATGAATTGCTTAACGGGAAAAAAGGGAAAACATTTCTTCCTATGAAAAGCAATTTCCCTTTATCATGAAATTTTCCCCAAAATAAATACACGCTCAATTTGTACTTTGCTAAGTGGATGAAATTGAGAGGAGACATAAGTATAAGGAACATTTTGGGGAGCTGTGAATTGGGTTGGGAGCATCCATGTAGCATAATTGACATTGTAATTGTTAAAGTAATTCACATCTCTTATTTACAAGGTTTGTAAACTCTTTATATACGTATAATCACCCTCTACTTATTATAATAAGTTTTTGGATTAAATATTCTAATGGCAACCATAGCAAAATGCTTGGTAATGATTTATATCGTGATAGATAATTGGAACTAAGAAGCAATAGGGAAAATTTGGCAGACTGACAAAGTTACTCTAAGTTTTGACATATGGTTTCTCATGCAAGAACTTAGATAACTTATGAAAATGCTTTCATGAAGGTCATACTATCAAAGATTTTTTGTGGAAAGCACTTACGATATGCAAATGTGGCAGTTTCTTAGCGCAACGCATGTCATGTCAATCCACGTCATTAGAAATGATTTGAAAACTTGAGGGATGGGGCAGTTGGCACACATCTCTAAATGGACAAGAAGTACCAAAAGAGAGTGATCAATATGTCAAAGAAAATGAGAAGACAAAAAAGTCATGGGTGACAATCATGTTACATGTTAAGTTGATAGGAGAAATCAATGAGTATTTACAAGATTTGCATCTCTAATCCAGCATCAACTTGCACACAACAATGGTGTTCCTCCAATAAGTTTTGCCTCTGGTTAAGAACTGAATCATTTCCACTGAGAATTGAAAGAAGTATTATAATATGATGTCGGGTTCATATATGATTGAAATGGATAAGAAAGATGCAGCGGGGCATGGATAGGGGCGATGCTTCCAACTTTTAACAGCCTTAGTTTTAGATTTGGATGAAAGGGATTCATGATGGGAAGTGATGGGCCACTTTCTCGTTCGTTCGTCTTTTATAGTGCACCGGCCTCTTATCCTTTTCATCATTGTCATGTTTCTCTGCCTTGGGAAAAACTAAATTTTGAAGGAGGAAGGATTTTATAACATAGTATTTGAATTTTTAAGCGCTTTTAACTTAGATGGGGTAGATAAGTAATCATTTTGAAAATGTACTATAGATCACTGTCTCCCACAGCGAATTGACTGGCTATATGTAATATCGGCACTTTGCTTGGGTGCATACTATGGAACACAATTTAATCACGCCTTCATCATCCAAGCAAGTATGTAGGTGGGGCAGGCTTTATGGATGCAATCCTTATTTTACCATACCGGTGTCCGTATGTCTCACACCCCAAATTCTCCCTGTATCTTTGTCTTCCTTAGGGAGAGGGAAGACTCTCTAGAAGTTTTACTCGATGATCCTAAGGTCTAGATAAGAACCGAGATGAAACCTTTTAAGGAGATACTTAGGTTCACAGCTAATTGACTGGCTATATGTAATATCAGCACTCCGCTTGGGTGCATATTTTGGAACACACTTTACTAATTGCCTTCATCATCTGAGCAAGTATGTTGAATTTGTAGAAGAATGTCCATGAACATTGCTTTTTGGTATTCACCTAGGCGCCAACGACAATCGTGGCCATGCATTGAAACTCTCCCGGTTTTATGCCATGACGGAATCCAAATTGATAAGAATACTTTCAGCCTTTCATGAAGATATAGATTCCAAAATCTATTACGAAATGGTGAGAGATTTCATTCAAGTTGATTCGATTGTCCTATGATATACTTATTTGTTAGGTATATGATCCCCAAGTGATCCCAAACTGGAATCAACGAATCGACACATGATGAAAGAATTAATGAATGCTCCAAGATAGTACTTTCCCACGCTAAGGTTGCTCTCCACTAGCTTGAATTTCTAGCTCTCGGGAAAATTGTTCAGAAAATCCTAAACCTATTGCATGACATTCAATTTAGTTTTAAACCTTTCAATTGTGCCAATTTGGTCATAAACCTTTTTTAGATTTGCCAATCTAGTCCTTCCAGCAAATTTTAGTTGGCAATCACTAATCCAGATGCCGACCGTCCTACGTGGCATGACTGGCACTGACGTGAATACTTTTTTTCCCCTTTTTTTCTTTTTCTTTTCTTTCTTTTTTTTTTCTTTTTTTCCTTCTTCCTCAGCTGGTCGCCATGACTGGCAATCGACCACAAGTGAGGGCAAGCCCCGCTTGAGGCTAGCGAGGTTAGCCCTTGCCTATGGCCGGTTGTTGGCCATTGTCAAGGCTTGATGACTGACGGAAGAATAAGGCAAAAAGAAAGAAAAGAAAAAAATCAAAAAAATTATAAAAAGAATTCAGAAAAATAAAAAAAAATGTAAAAACTTGTCCACTTCAGCTCCGCTTGTCACTGTGTCACGTAGGATAACCGGCATTCACGTTAACGATTATCGGTCAAAATTAGCCAAAAAGACTATATAGACAAATTGTAAAAATGTTTATGACTAAATTAGCTAAATTGAATGGTTTACAACTAAATTGGTACCAGTAAAAAAAGTTTAGGACTTTTTTTGATAATTTTGCCCTAGTTTTCAGCATGGCCTCCAAAAAAGATGCAGGATTTATTATTTCCGATAGTATCGAACGCCTTTGCTCATCACGCGACATCAGCCATGACGATTTTGCCGAGCAAGTGAAAGAGTCACCACATCAAATTAACCCTAGCATTCGACATGTACTGGTGCACGTTGAAGAGTCAATATTGCGTGAGAAAGAATACTCCCGATTCCACCAAAGTTAACACATTAGCGAGAGAACGTTGGCAAAAATTGCTCCAAGCAAGACTGCATCTGCCACAAGTCTAAGTGAGAGGCTTTGGCAGGAGTGCACTTTTCTCTTCTCCGTCTGTGTTAGGGTATGAGACTATTGAAATAGTTTCTTACCGTGGCGAGGTCTCGCCGACCAAAGGAAGAAGATAAGAAAAACAAAAGAAAGAGAAAGAAAAGACAAAACGGAAAAATAAAATAAAAGATACAAAATTTGAAAAAATATTAAATTTTAAAAAAAATTGTCCTCTGCAGCGCCGACCACACTTTCATGTCAGCGATTTTTTGCCAAAATTGGCCGGAAGTATTGAATTGACACAAATATAAAAGATTTATGACTCAATTGATAAAATAAAAAATTTTAAAGTTGAATTGATATAATTACAATAGGTTTAAGACTTTTTTGATAATTTTCCTTGTAAAGCCGAATAGAGACAGGGTCATGCAAAACAGAAAGTCCTTGAAGTGTTGCGCGTTGTTGATCGTCCGACGCCCTAATCAGTACAATTTGTGATGGAGTCAAAGAAGGATTTTTCTGCTAAGCCTTTTGTCTAGTGGGTTTGGTCTTTGCTGCTAAGCCTTCCTAAGGTTAGTGGGGCTTTTTCGTTTCGTGCTCTTCAGGAGGGTGGCCTTCCTCACAGCAGAGGCTTATCACCTTTAGGCTTGTTATATCAGTTGCTCCTCAAGTTTTGTCCTCGAAACTTGCGCTTTGGAGCTGGAATTCAAATAAAAAATCGAACCTTCATTCACCTACATCTTCCCAAATCTAGAAACCCCCAAAGCTCGGATCTTTAAAGGTTAATATCGACGGCTCCTTCGACGAAGACTCCATGGAAGGTGCAATCGCTTGTATTTGTTGAAACTCGGAAGGGACGCTTGTGGATGGCTTCGCTAAATCAATCCTTGTCTCCTCGGCCTCAAGCATAATTCATGGCCCTCCCAGAAATCCTAATGTTCTTACCCCCTCGAAGAAACGAACCCCTGGAGTTAGAGTCAGATGGTCTTACTTTGATTAAAGCAATGGAGAGCACAGATATGATCCCATAGGACGCACGTGCAGTTATCTCCCAATGCTTTATTGAAGTAACTTCTCAAAAAATTTTGATGATCCAAAATTATCCTTAGTGTAATATTTATTATGATATTTTTCAGATATTCATGATAGTACAAAAATGATATTTGGAAAGAAAAAATATCACGAATCTATTCCGTTTGTAAATAGCACCGACAAGCTAAAAGATGAGTTGACAATAATGTTTGTATAAATGCTGGAGATATCATGTCATTGGTGATGTTGGAACAGCGACCATTCCGAATGATTGTTCCAAAAGTCCAATATAGCCATTGTCACCTAGATATGCGTGCCAGAAGATTTGGAAGAGGTTAAAAGTATCAGAAACAGGCTTCCCGACAGACTTCTTAGAGCCATCAGTGAAGGGACTCTAGCATAAACTATTTGTGGCTAGCTTGCATACGGTTACGAAAAAGGACTCTAGGGGTAGTTCTATCTCTAGATATTAGCACTAAAAAATCTCTAACGGCTCTTTGCTTTTTCGAGACATCTTTAACGGGAAGATTAAAGATGGTTTTATATAAGAGAAGATCTTGAAGGCCATAGGTTAGATGCATAATATATAAAATCCAGAAATATGCCAAAAGTTGCGTTCTCAGCGAAAAAGTGTTTCATTCTCTTACGATCTTCACTGTAATGTTCTTGTTGGCTTGTAAATGTTGGAAAGATCAAGTATACACGAGTGATAACAACATCTGATTCTTGATAGTGTGATTTATCATATGATAGGATTAGTGTTTCCTGATTGTAATTTGTCTAACAAATACAATCCAGCCCAATTTGTGGCTGTTAGTGTGGACATTGGACATAGGCTTGGGGATAAATCTGAATCACTATATATCATTGTGAGCTTTTGTTTTTCTCACTCTTACTTGCACCGACACTCAACTTGTTCGCGTTATTTAAAATATCTGCTAGGCCTTATCTTTGCATAGAAGCTATCAATTTCCGAAAAAAACTGTTAAAATCTTTTAAAAATATCCTCAACATGCCTCGATTTGTCTTCTTGCTTCTCATAGCTGCATATCACTCATTGCCCACGTGAAGCCAACTCTATCGCAGACTTGGCTGCTAAAGCACAGCGTAGAAATACTTTGCCGCCAACCAGACCGGGTCTCTTCTCCTTCCCAAATCTTGTTGGACCTTCTTGGTAAGGAAGCCCAGTTTATGGGCCCTATGTTTTCAACTCGAATAAACTTTCATCACTTTTTTTTTAAAAAAAAAAGGTAAAATCAAGGGGCGCGGATGGAAGTATTTGTCGCCGCTTTTCCAACTTTTTCACCGAGTCTGTGCCTTGTTGGGCATTTTTTTAATCTTTTTCTGGCCTTTTTTTCTTTGAAGAAAACGACCCTTCAAAGTTGAAGCCCTTTCGCTTATCTTAAAATCACCATCCCTGAAGAAGTCACGCGCCGCGCCACACCGCCCCACACACACAAAAGAAGGTTGTATTTTTGGTGGCCTTGGTTACAAAGTGGCACACATTAAAATGAGGCAGAGAGCAATTCCGCAAACGGACCCCTCCAACAAGCAAGCCAATGAGCATTTTGTACCCACAAATCCAAGGAGACTGATAAGCCCCAAAAATAGCTTAAACTACCACCATAGAAACCCAGAATGCAAATGCTGGAAAGCACTTTGTCTCCGCTCCTATTCATCCCCAAAAATTTATACCTAACAAAAAGGAGAAAAATAAATACCCACAATTCCATAAAGCTTGAGCAAAGAATGATTCAAAAGGTGGAAGCTTACCAAGATGAATCAACTCTTCCTATGTAGTGCATATTTCCTCAGTTGCCATTGGACTCGATTGAGATGGCCAATGTTTGTCGAAAGGTGGAAGCTTACCAAGACAGAGTAGCTTCCTATGCAATGTAAATTTCCTTAGTTTGTCTCCCTTAGAAGCCATTAGACTCGGTTGAAAGGTGAAGGAAATACTAGCTATTCCTTTAAGGACTCACTCAACCCGAGACAAATTAGTGTGGACAAATTCTTTAGTAGGAAATTACTTAGTGAGAGTGGTTACAACCACGTCAGACTAATAGAGTTAGGGGTGTCAAAAGCACCCTGCGGCACATGACCCGACCAGACCCAAACCGACCCAGCTCGAAAACTTCGGATCTTGTTTCGAGTCGGTTAATATATAAAAAGCAAGGTACCTTGGTATTTCAGTGCGGATCGGATCGGATATTGGAACCAGACCAGAACACATTTCGATTCATTTGCTTCCCAAATTTGATTACCCAAAACCCAATAGGCTTTCTCACTTTCCCAGAGTTCATCACTAGTAAGAGACAGAGAGTGACCCGGAACAATTAACACAGCAACAAACTCTTGCTTCACGATTCTCTTTTTCATTTCTTCACCGGTTTCGCCTCCTTCTTGGGGAATCGAAACGGGGATTTGGAACCAAAGTTGGGGAAGACAGGGAAGGCAACCTTCTGGCCTTTGGGAGTTTCACTAAATCAATCGAAGATTTGCATGTCCTCTGACCCATCGCAGCAGGCACGGATCTTGAAAATTCTGTCGGGCCCCCTTCATTATTTTACGCCGAAAACGTTGCATCAGTGCGCAAAAGCGGTGCTTTCGCTACGGTTAATGTCGGCTGGATACAAGCGACCAAAGCAAAAGAGATGAAAAGGAGAGGGGAAAGCGAGTGCAATCGTGATGCAGGGGAGCAAATTACGAAGAAGCAAGGGACCCAGCCGGGCCTCCATAATACACCTGGACGCGTCACCTTGCAGGAGAGTTCCCAAAAAAAAGAAGTGGAAAACCTGAAACTTGACCAGAACCGATATTCGCGTCTGTTCATATGCAATTCGGGTCAAAGAGCACACACATCTCTTGTGGTTCCGGTCGACCAGACCGACTCATTGACACCCCTAAATAGAGTACAGCAGAAAAGCTCCTATTGCCTCCTCTTCATTCTCGGCTCCATGGGTATTACGGAACAAGATCTGAAAAATGCAAACAATCCCAAAGATTAAGTTCTTTCCACGGAATGCTTGTCAGAATGGTATACCCACTATGGAAAATTTACATAAGCGAAAGATAGTTCCAGATCCTAATTGTTCGCCGTGTAAAAACCAGGTGAAATCTACATAGCACCTCCTTCTTCTTGGCCCTTGGATGCGAGAAATGTGGGCTCACTCATCCCTAAACATTCAGCCATCTTGTTAAGTAGAATAGAGATATGGCTCCTTCAGTTGCTTAAAACCTTAGGAAGCCCACCTTCTCTGGAACCAGTGGCCTCCAACTTCTAATTTATCTGGACGTCTCGCAACAACCTCATCTTTAGACTGAAACCTCAGATCCAGCACAAGCATCGCAAGGAGCTCTAACATCCCTGAGTAACTACGGGGGTGGAATTCAAATACAAAAATCAAACCTTTATTCCAACTTTAAGAAATACTAGCTATTCCTATAAGGGAGACAAATTAAGGAAATTTGCACTGCATAAGCTACTTCGTCTTGGTAAGCTTCCACCTTTCGAATCATCGTCTGTTCAAGTTTTATTTGGACGTCTTGCAACAACCTCATCTTTAGATAGAAACCCCCAGACCCAGCGCAAGCATTGTAGGGAGCTCTAACATCCCTAAGTAACTATAGGAGGTGGAAATCATATAAAAAATTGCATCTTTATTCCAACTTTTAGAAAAAAATGACTGTTCCTTTAAGGGAGACAAACAGAGGAAATCTGCACTCCATAGGAAGCTACTTGGTCTTGGTAAGCTTCCACCTTTCGAATCATCCTCTGTTCTAACTTTATGGACGTGAGAAAATCTAGGACAGGTGAGCCCATATCTCTATTCTACTTAACCCTCGAGAAGAAGCTCAATGTTTAGGGACAGGTTAGCCCAAATTTCTTGCATCCAACGGCAAGAAAGAAGGAGGTGCGTACCGAGGCGAAAGGTGGAAGCTTACCAAGCCGAAGTAGCTTCCTATGCAATGCATGTTTCCTCATTTTGTCTCCCTTAAAGGAATAGCTAGTATTACTAAAAGTTGGAATAAAGATTCGATTTTTTATTCGAATTCCACCTCCTACAGTTATCGAAGGATGTTAGAGCTCCCTGAAATGCCTGTGCTGGGTCTGCGGGTTTCTGTCTAAATATGAGATTGTTGCGAGACGTCCAAATAAATCAGAAGATGGAGGCTACCAATTCTATAGAAGGTGGGTTTCCTGAGATTTTAAGGAACTGCAGAAGCCATATCTCTATTCTACGTTACCCTTGAGAAGATGGTTGAATGTTTGGGGATGGGTGAGCCTAGATTTCTCGCATCCAAGGGCAAAGAAGGAGGAGGTGCTCTGTAGATTCCACCTGTTTTTTAGATAGCGAAAAATAAGGATCTTGAACTATTTCTCGCTTATGTAAATTTTCCATAATGGGTATACTATTCTAACAAGCATTCCATGGAAAGAACTTAATCTTTGGGATTGCTTGCATTATCCAGATCTTGTTCCGTCATACCCATGGAGCCGAGAATGAAGAGGAGGCCGTAGGAGCTTTTCTCCTGTACTCTATAAGTCTGATGTTGTAACCACTCTTTACCGAGTAATTTCCTGCTAATGAATTTTGTCCACACCAATTTGTCTCGAATTCAGTGAGTTCTTAAAGGAATAGCTAGTATTTCCTTCACCTTTCTATCGAGTCTAATGGCTTCTTAAAGTTGGAGTAAAGGTACTAATTTAAACGTTGAATCGTACTCAACACCTCTTCATTTTGATATTCATGGTGTTCACTCGGTGGTGATTTTGGAAAAGCCTAGTCATTGTGCTCTTCGAAGTAGTTGTTTTTCTCCTCGAAGGATCGTCATCTTCCTCCAACATCTTGATGAGTATCATCCTTCTTTTCGCCTACGAGACTATGGAACAGTCTTAATCGTCCGAAACCACCGAGCTTATCGACCGTCATTTGTTGACTCATCAACTTTATAGACTTCGGGGATTGTTACTTCTTCCAGATGTACGAATATCGTAGAGATCGATTCCACTAGGGTTTCTCATTAGTATTTGCTTCTTTTTACGTCAGTGCTCGTGAAGTCGAGCTCAGGTTTCTCTTTTCCAATGTGATGAAGATTTCTTCCTCAAATCGCAATGTTCACGAACATGTTCAAACTCCATCCTTCTTCTCCGAGCTAAGGAAGGACTCGTGGGTTTCATTCATACCCCTAGGGAAAGAGTCTAACAAGGTCCAGAGGAATTTCTTGAAAACTCCTAGCTTAATTTTATGACTCCGATCATATATATCCACCAAAAACCCACATGTAACAAATTTTCTCAAAATTAAATTTTTGACCACCAAAAATCCCTAACTTGTACATTTGTGAGAAATTTATCAAAAATTAATTTTTTAACTACAAAAAATCTAAAATTAATACATTTGTGATAAATTTATTTTCCGTTAGTTTTCGTTAAATTGGATTAATACTACAAAAAATCACAAACCGGTATACTTGTGATAAATGGAAGGTAAAATCCTAGACTGGTTCATTTGTCAACTGTCACATGTTATTCAATTCGGCAATTTGACGATAAAATTTAACGGAAACTAATGGAAGGTAAATTTGTCACTGATGTATCAGTTTGGAGTTTTTAATAATAAAAAAGTTAGTTTTAAATAAATTTGTGATGGGTGTACTATTTTGGAGTTTTTTTATCGTATTAACCTATTTTTTTATTTGATAATTTTTATGAGCAATAAATTCCAACTATTAATTAACAACATTTTGAGTATTTTCATTACGCAATTTCGACGAGAGCTCAGACAAGCTCCCGCCTAGCAGCAGCCCCCTACGTTCTTCTGCTTCTTTACCTCTCCGCTTCTGCCCCGTGCATCTTCTCCTCTCTCATCATCCTCTCTCCGAGCGTTTCTTCGCAGTCGCGTCCACCACATTCCCTCCGCCGTGCTTCGGACTCGAAGGTCCTGTGCAGAAGCATCTCCGCCGTCGTCGCGCTCTGCGGCGGCGCGAAGTTCTTCCCCTGTCGAGCCTTTCGGTTTCTGCGACCAAGAGGTATCACGAGGCCCTTTGCGTATTCCTGGGTTGTAGAGAATCCCTTATGGGTCACTCGTCGTCAGCTTTTGGTTTATGATATTTTCTTCCCGGTTGTATGCTTGTTACCCAGCAAAGCGGGGCACTTTGGCGGAACTTTTATCTCTAATTTGTTACCCAATCCAACGAAGGTGGTGGTGGGTGTGGAATAGGAACCGGTGTCGTAAGTGGGCATGCTGTGGAAGACGAGATAATTATGGTTTTCGCTCTCAGACGAGACGAACCTCCGTGTTGAAAGCGTGGCCACGATATTGCATGTCCCCATTGCTAAAGCAAGTGGACAGGCTGCAAAGATCCTCGCTGTTGTCCTACTCTGACCTCATAACTCAATGTCTCTCATTAAAATCTCTTCATTATACCAAAGCCATCCATGCGCAGTTGATAAAAGTGGGACTTGCTCGCCACACGTTTCTGGGTAATCGATGTCTGGATTTGTACGCGTGTTTTGGCACGACGAAGGATGTCTTGAACCTGTTTGATGATATCCCTGGCAAGAATGTGATATCTTGGAATATTTGCTTGAAAGGGTTGCTGAAACACAGCGACAATAGAAGGGCACGCGTAATGTTCGATGGAATGCCGCAAAGGGATGTTGTAAGTTGGAATTCCATGCTCGCGGGTTATGCATTTAATGGGTTTGTTTATTATGCACTGGAGCTGTTTTGGGAAATGCAAACTGCTGGAGTTGAACCGAGCGAGTACACATACTCCATGGTGGCATCGTTTGTGCAATGTGCTAATCATGGCAGGCAAATCCATGCTAGAGTGATGAGGAGTGGCATGAATGCACACAATGTGGTGCTCGGAAATTCTTTGATTGACATGTATGGGAAGCTTGGCCTTGTTGACTATGCTCATGCAGTATTTATGACGATGGAAAACATTAACATCATTTCTTGGAACTCGCTGATTTCAGGGTTATACAACTCATGGCGAAGTCAATGTGCACTGGAGCAGTTCACCACAATGCTTCATGTAGGACAATCTCCAGATGAGTTTACAGTTTCATTGATGCTCACAATCTGTTGCAACTTGCAACAACTAGAGAAGGGTGAACAACTTTTCTGTTTGTCTACAAAGATGGGCTTTCTTTCTAATGCAATAGTTGCAAGTGCCATCATTGATCTATTCTCCCAGTGCAACAGATTGGAGGATTCGGTTCAGTTCTTTGACAAAGGAGATGAGTGGGATATTGCTTTGTGTAATTCCATGATTTCGAGCTACATTTGCCATGACCAATGGGAAGTTGCTCTAAATCTTTTTCTTCTGGTCCTGAGGGAAGGCCTCAAGCCGACTGAGTTTACTTTGAGCAGTGTTCTAGGTGCTGTTTCTTTTCATCTGGCAGAGCAGGGAAATCAATTGCATTCCCTGGTTATTAAGACAGGTTTGGAATCAGATGTTGTTCTTGCTAGTTCTCTTCTGGATATGTACAGCAGAGTTGGCTTAGTAAACTCTTCCATGAAGGTCTTTCTTCACATGGTTGCAAGGGATTTGATCTCTTGGAATAGCATGATTGTGGGTTTGACTCGCAATGGAAAGGTAATTGAGGCACTAGGCTTATTCGCGAAATTGCTTCAAGTGGGTCTGCCACCAGATAGAATAACATTATATGCAGTGTTGCAAGCCTGTAACTATGGAGGATTTTTCACTGAAGGATTGGCAACATTTTCATGCATGGAGGAAGCGTATGCAATAATTCCTGGGGAAGAACATTATACCTGTGTCTTGAACTTGTTGAGCCAATATGGAAAACTCCAGGAAATTGTAGATGTTGTAGAAACTATGCCTTATGAGCCCAATTATGGGATGTGGGAATTGATGCTTCGGCTTTGTAGTTTGCACGTGGACTTGGAACTCATGGAAGAAGTTGTAGGAAAAATGATAGAAGTGGAGCCTCAGTCATCAGCACCTTATTTGGTCCTAGCTAGGGAATATGAAATGAGGGGCAGATGGGAGGGCATAGTTCGAGTTAGGATGGCAATGAAAGAGGGGGGTGTCAGAAAGAAAGTAGGATGTAGTTGGATCAGCATAAATAATCATGTATTCGCTTTCAGGGAAGACCAGTTACAATATCATGGAGGTGAAGATGTCTATGTCGTTCTAAGTTTACTCATGTGGGTGATGGAAAGACAAGATCCATGGCAGGATGGTTATCTAGGTAATGAAGATTATATTGGTGCTTAACATCTTTCACATGGTCAATTGTTTCAATTTCAACCCAACGTGGCCATGAATGATGCCTGCTTATGTCTAGAATGCCCTTTGGTATTGTATGCCGCATTAAGCTCCAGGTTCGTCCTTGATGTGGTAATGCTTCTTAACGATCATTGTCTATCATTAGCTATTAACTTTGTTGTTGATGGTTGAATGTTGCAGGTTGAAAAGCTACATCAATAACTAGCTCCCTGGGAATGGAAGTTCCATTTGTTTTTGCCGTGACAGGTTGTGCTTTTGGTTTCCTGTTAGATATCAGTTTGAGGGTGTTTTTAGAATTGCCATGGAATAGAAAGCTCTAGCCTGTTCTAGTAAGATAGCAAGAAAGGTATAGAAAGACAGGATAATTAATTAACAATATTCTTTCTGTCAAGATTTTAGTGTGGACACTGCATTGTTCGTTTATAGATTTCATGTTATTTGTGTGATTCCCAAATCTTTTCTGTTAATTCAAGCTTTCATTAGAAAGTTAGGAAGTCAGATTTTGGTTGCTGTTGTTGCTGTCGTTGTGGTTGTTGTTGTTATTTGTATGTGGGATAACTGTTATGTTGATATCTCTCAGACCTTCAAAGGAATAAAGGTATATAGCTTAAACAAAAACTGGCTTTTTCGACTGCATTAGTACATGAAAGATGTCAAAGATGGCAAGTTTACAATCTGTACTTTTTTCCATTTCCAATTTAATTTCTCTTTCATCTTTTAATGAGACATTTCTCAAAGTCATAATAAGGTATAAAACCTATTTGTGCATTATTTGAATCATTTGTCTGGGTCTTTTGTTGACTGAGTCTTTTTCTCTTTAAATCGTTTCCTAATCCAGTTAAAGGACATGGGAGATCTTATCTTTCCTGCTTGTTTAAATGATATTCATATTCTCCTTTCATCATCTTTGAAATTTAAAATACTTAATACCTGCGGATTATATACCACTTCTTATATCCATAGGGATGCAGTAATAGAGCTGCTGTTGCACCTTATACTCTAATTTCCACTCTTATTGCTAAATCATGAAACTTTTCAGAAATACTCGAAGGTTTTTTTACTTTTCTGTCCACTAAAAGTACCATTACATTGAAATTTATTCATATAATCAGACAACCCAAACAACTTATTCTGGACTTACATGGATGGCATGCGTGGGAGCACTATCTTTAAGAAAATCCTTGCTTTGGACTGATTAGTTTCCTTCCTCTCAATGGACATAATATGCATAACGCATCTCCAATAAAGAGAGGGAAAGCTGTGAGCACCCATACCTTGCATTTTCCTTGGGAATACACTCGAATTCCTATACAAGTGATGATTTTTCATGTCCTAGACAAATATCAGTTTAGGAACCATGGTATCCAGATCTGGGGTTATTTTATTTTGGAAGGTTGATTTTTGTATGTCTGTTGCAGGTATGTATGAGCTTATTCAGTGCAGATGATCTGTTGTGACGCTATTCTTTCACAACTTGACTTGCAGTTGCTAGTGATACAGAGGGAATTAGAAAACTCTCTTGGTCGAAATCAATCTATGGGGGAAGAAAAGTGTATGATGCACTTCAATTCACCTATCTGGCTTACTCATGTCGAATAATCCGCAGCTGCAGGTGAATTTTTGGAAAAGGAATATTTAACTAAAGAAAGTGTTGGAACTTTGAGAAAGGAATAAAGCAACTGAAGATCCCTGGACAATTGCAAAACGTTCAATCAGGTCCCTCAATTGTTGTCCTTGTGCAATTGCGTTATATACTTTTTTTTAGTTCAAGCTGGTCCTTCTGTTAAAAGTATAAATGGAGATGCTGATGTGGCTATTAAACATTGACATGTCACGTTATATGACATCTTATGTGGTAATTGAAACCAAAAATATTGATTTCAAGATTTTAGAAATACAGAAATCTGGAAAAAAAGGAAAATTCAAACAGAGGAGAAGCTGAGGACAGTGGTAGCTACAGTTGAGGCGGAAGCGGCACCGATGCCACCCATGCATCGTTGGGGGCTGGCATTCCTCACCAGGCTCAGGTGAAGTCGGTACAGTCCTCACCACTACCTTTGTGTGCTCAAAAAAAAAAAAAAAAGAGCCAGGCAAGGTTGTGGTCCTCACCAGCTTCTCTAGTTGCAGGCCAGAGTTGCTGTGACCTTGCCACTAGCGGCCCTTGTCACTCCGGCAGTGATGGCCGCGGCCTTCGCTGAGATCTGCAGCGAGGGGACAAACCTCACCCAGATTTAGGGTGAGGGGAATAGCCCATGTTGTCAAAGAATATTGAAGTGGCGGCAGTGCTCGACCTCGAGGTGGTGAATGTTGCAAAGGTCAGGGACTTGGAGAGGCGCAATTCTGTGGTAACCTGTGAAGAAGATCAAAGAATACAATCTGGGGAATCTATGGAAGCTCGGTGATTGAGTGTAGAGGTTAGCAAAGAAATTGCAGGCAAAAGTAAAAGATCTCCAAAAAAAATTTCAAGAATTAATTTTTTAGGGCAGAACCAATCCGTGCAAAAACGAATGCAAACTCTCCAGGATGCTGTTCAAAGCTACTTGATGAAGACAGATGCATTTCGCCAGAATGTTTTTTGTTTTTTTGATTTTTTTTGTTATAACAATTTTGTATGTTTTAGGGATTCTTAAGTGTGGCGCGGTGGTGGTGGGTCCTGCGCTAGCGCCACCCCAGGTTTACCCCTCCGGCTGTTGGCCGTGCGGGGGGTTCCTGGGTTATCAAAAAAAAAAAAATTGTATCTTTTAATTGCTATTTAAGATGCCACATAATGTCACATCTGCATTTGACGGCCATGTCAGCATCTCTGCCTATATTTTTTTGAGAGGACCAATTTGAGCAGAAAAATATAGTTTAAGGATCCAATGGCAAAAAAAAAACGTTGAGAGACTTGATTGAACATTTTACAATAGTTCATGGACCTCCAGTGCCTCTATCCCTTTGAGAATTCGATGATTCCAGACCAAACCATTGTGGCTGCTAATTAAAGTTATGTTTGAGAACTTCATAGTGGATGATTGTGCTGGTAGATGTAAGCTATTGATTCCAATTATAGAAATTTCAATTAGAGAAATGTATTAGTGTATTCAAAACCTGTTTTGTTGAATTATTAAAAAAGAATGCAAGCCTCTATTTTTGTTTAAAAAATGTCTCTTGAGGAGAACCTTTGTCAAACAAAGAAGCTTTAGAGCAAGTTATGTGTTTTAGTTTTCTTGGTTTCCCTTTTGAGTGTAACTATGTTGGCTTTTGATTTGACACATTCTAACCATCCTTCTCATTTTGCAGCCATTCGATCTCCTCGTTTGATTGGGAACCTGCAAACAGTTTGGATGAAGATCTGCAAAAGCTGGGATCTGGGGTTAACAACTATGCTTTGACTTTGCTAAGCCAATGCTTTTGTTCTGTGAAAACATTGATTAAGATCTTGAAGTTCAAAAGCACTCAATTTACTGGCATGCGCTTAAGGTAGGACTTCTTCAACCATATTCTTTTTAAACTTAGTCATCATTATCAGCTAGATAGTCTGATCGTCCTATATCACATTGCTCATGCTCACGCTATCTAATTTTGCTACTCACTGGAATTTTCAGTTGCTAAGACAGAAAAAGCTGGCTTTTCGTCCTGTTGCTGTTAAAAGTTTACAATGTTATACAAAGCCTAGGGTTGAGATTAGAGTGCATAACAGGATCTATGTCTCGATTGGACCATCATATGCCATAACAATTATCTGTTTCTGTGAAATATTCAGAAATTTCAACTCTACCATATTTATCACACTGGGTGCGGAGTTCCTTTTTCAAAACAGCAATTCTGCATTTGTATTGTAGTAATGTATTCTGCAATGAGAAGAGACCAAACTTTAAACCTTTTCTATGTACTTTTCATTTCAGATCATTTATTCATCAACAATCTGTTGCTGTTGGTTGCAACTTAATGTGTGGGTGAACATGATCATCTCGATGGAAGGCTTTGCTTAATAAATGCATATAAACATTTAGGAGATTAATGTAATTGGTATTGGTGAAGTTATAATAGTTTATCTAGGGTAGTTCTTTTTCTTCTATTTGGTGAATGGGTGGGGGAGGGGCGACCAACACCCTCCGGGTGTTACCATAAAGGTCTCATACCCATTACAAAATGTTCAGTTTGAGCTATAGCAACTCAGTCCACTCCTAAGCATGAGCTTGTCACCACAGCCATACCGGCTTGGCAGAAGTTGTGAAGTCTCTTCACATGAGGTAGCACATGCCTGTGGCACAAGTTGACCAAAGAGTCACGCTCGGCATGACTCCAATTTGTGGCCTCTTCGAAGACAATAATTATTCTTTATGACTGAGCCAATCACTATATACCTACATCTAAAAGCTGACAATCATGTCCTTTAATATGTGACTGTAGTTTACGTAGGAAGCTCTTCCCAATTCTTATTGTCATTGCATACTTGAAGATGGTTGCTTTTTGTCGTAGTAAATTACTCTAGCTGATCTGTGCAATTCTCCCAAGTCTCATTTGTTAACATGTCTTGAGCACAGTGCAGGTGTTTGGTTAAAAATTGAGTTACGAAGTTTCCTGGGATCTATCAGGCTGAGGTTTGTTGAATGAAGATCTCTCGAATGGTATCTCCATTAAATCTCTGCTCCAATTCCTGATAATGTTCTTTTGTTTGTTTGGAAGGTATAGACTTTAGTGTGATTAAATAGTTTTTATGTTGCTTTACTCTAGATATGATATTCTCAGAGATGGTTGTCAAATGGAAGGTAATGCCAACGAAGCTTGTTGCTTGCTGAGCAGCGGGGACTTTGGACAGTGATCGTTTCTATGATGATGACCACATCTCTATTGATGATGACAAGCAGATTGCATTCACCGAGTGTTGACGAATGGTTTGAGGTTCTACGTTGTCATGTTATATTGGCGAAAAATGGTAAAACTTGTTATGATATTAGTGCTGTCGTTAAGGAAGCAAAGGCTTTCAGAGACAAGCCTACTTTGATTAACGTTATCCCCTGCAATGAGGGGTCTCGTTTTTTTTTTCTTTTTGGTAAGGTATACAATGAGGGGTTTTGTTTTTTTTTTGTTTTTTTTTTTTGGTGACCCGGGAACCTCCCTTTCGCCCGACAGGCTAATCGGTACTAAACCCGGGGGAAAGCTAGCCCAGCAACCCACCGCCAGGGCCCCCCACTTAAATCGCCAGCGACGCAAAGTTTCGAACCGCTCACTTCCTACGATGGCGGGAGAGCTCAAACCAATTGCGCCACCTACGGGTGGGTCAATGAGGGGTTTTGTTGCACATCCTTTACTCAAAGAATTCCAATTGTAAATCATTTGTTGTCCACTTAGTGACAATAATCTATCTTTTAATAGATCATGATTCCAACTCTATACTGTGAATTTCGACGATTGTTGGTAGAGTCAGAAGCCGCGCACAATTTTGTTAAGCGAAAATTGCTATGATAAAGCATCATTGGATGATTATCGTCGCGTGCCTCTCGTGTGCTAGTATTTCAAAGTTCCGTGCCCTTTCCCAAGAAGGTTGTTTCCATGCGTTCCATTATTTTTTGTTTATATATATATAGTTAAGAGTAAATGTGAACAAAGTTTTAGTTACTAGTAGCTTTATTGCCATTATCTTTAAAGATTAAAATGAGAATAATTAGATAGTTCGTAATTCAGGCTACACCAATGTAAGTTTTGAAGTTGCAACAAAATATATAACTGAAATAATCGTATAGCTATATATTCTATCAGGATTTTCATCACAAGCAAGATGATCCATTTCCCAGTGAGAGATTGCAATTTAATGTCGACGATTGCATATAATAACCTCCATTTATACGACAATTTTAGATGTGAAGTAAAATTTTCAGCACTTGGGAAGATACTATTGTTATGTGGATGAGGCATACATTTTTTTTTAGAGAAAAACGTACATTGATTGACCAAGTTTGTTAAAAGTTATTGATAAAAGATGATTCATAAGGTTTTAAAGATGTAATGATCATCAAGAAAAAAAGCTATTTATCTTGCTGAATTAATCGATAAGGTTGATATTGGAACTTGAAGCAAAAGAAACAAAATTTACAATAATTTCATTTTAGAGGTGGTAATTTTTTAATAACTTAACAGTACATATGTACATTTTTTTACCGTACATGAGAAAATACTTATATTCCCACCCAACAAAATGTTCTTTCATGTATATGACATTAGAGGTATAGTTTGATTATGGCTTTTACTCCTCTCTGTCTCAGTTCTGGTTCTGTACTACATCAATAATCAAAGCAAACTCTATGTACCAGCCCCAAAGGCTTAATCAGCTATAAAGAAATTCCAGATCAGAACCACCAAACCTCTCCTTGCTTATTTTGTTGAGACTCTCCGCCATTGTAGGTGTGAGATGATTCCTCCAATCTCCAATCTGCCCTTTCCTAAAGAAATTGCTGTTTGGCACCTTGAACTGAGCAGTGAATTGCTGTACCCCACTCTTGTTCACTTCCAAGCTGCTCAAATTCTCAATGCTACACAAGCTCACCATCCTCTCCACCACTCCTCCACTCTCTTCCTCTTGGTCAAGAGGGTGGCCAATGAAGTCAGCCAATCTCTTGATATTGACTGCTGGATCCATCATCATGGCTTCATAAGTCAATACCAACACCTTCTTAGGTGACTCTTGACTAGCTCTATAATAGCCCAAGGAATGGTCCCAAAAGGGTCCGAAATGTGAGACCCCGTCACGGAACAATTCAAACGCTTCTTCAAGCAGCAAAGGTGGCATTTCTTTTGGTCTTAGCTTTTTCAGGTACTGCCATTGAGAAATGAGTGCGTCTTTTGGGTCACGGCACACGTACACTATTCGACAACCGGAGGTTTTGATGGAATTCGGTAGTAGGGAATACGGCATATGAGTAGAAAGCAACCTTGGAGATGAAATGCCGTCCTTAACGGGACTAGGAAAAGTTGTTTGATCGAACATGGCTTCTATGAAGAGTACTAAATCATGGGGATTGGTGGTAAGTAGAGGGTGTGATGAGAACTGGTAATTTCTTCTGTTCATGATTGTGAAGAGAATTGCCTTGAACCATGTGGTTCCGGCTTTCGGGGAAGTGGATAAGAAAATGTCTGTGGGTAGAGACTTGAAGTGGTCTCTTGCAAGCATGACTCCTTTTAGACCAGAAAGGCTTAACCAAACTCCTTGGTATTGCACAAGATGATTGCCCATCCACCCTTTTTGTTTCGGCAATGATGGCAGTATGGCCTCCCATTCCATGCATGTGTTCTTGTGATCAAAATCTCGATCAATTTCTTCTTGATCTTTCCTTTCCTCGTTCATTATCACCTCTCTGTTTGGTTTTGAAACAAGTAGTTGATGACAATCGCACGTTGTAGAGTCCATTGAGCGAAGACACTACGACAAGGACAGGCAAAGCAGCAATGAGAAGGAGTGACGAGATTCGAACACCTCACTTTTACATGATACTGTGCTGCAATGTTTGGACAGGATGTGTTCTTGTCTTAATTAGAATACCAAGGGAGTTTATACAGAGTACACAGGCTAAATTAAAGAGGTAAATGAGTGATAGAACCAGTCTTGCCAAATCTTATTAGGCTAAGTATGAATCAAAAAATCTTAACGAAGGTCTCAATCCCATCCAAACCCTTGTTTTTAGCAAACACAAATCACCACCAACCTATGAACGGGTACTGATTAATTCTAAAACTGTCACAAAGCCACTTATCCGGATGCAGTCGGATCAGATGAATCAAATCACCAGTAACTTGATGCGAGAAAGTACATTCTGGACCATAGCAGTCAATTATAGCTGACTTTGCAAAAATTTATTGGAACCGGAACAACAAAATTGAAAAAAGTACACCAGTTTTTCTACATGCATTCATCCACTTTCTCAAATAAACATAGAAATCATCTATACAAAATCCCTGAAGAAAGTATACCGGTTGACTTAATTTCAGTTAACATCACTTACAAGCTGCTCGAAGTCAAGATAGGCAAATCGAGATTACCTTTAGAGTTCAGACCTGTATCAAATGAATCGCCATCAGATGAAATCCATGGCTGACTTTCCCCAATTGCAGGCGTCGCGAGGTTGAAGATGGTTGCGCAGTGTCAGCCTTTCAAGATGTTATCTTGAGAATATAATTTGATTATGTCAGCAAGTTGCGAGGTTGAGCCAAGGGGTAGATAACAAAAAATAAAAAATAAAATGCTTTGGCCAGATCGAGTTTTTATATTATGTACAAAAAAATAAAAAATTAAAAGCTTTGGCCACATCTAGCTTTTATATTATCTACAAAAAATGAAATATAAAAAGCTTCGGCCACATTGAGTTTTTATATTATGTGTTAGAGATAATTATGATATTTGTATTGATTCTTAGCATCTCTTAAAATTGCGTGTATATTACCTTGTAATTGTGCTTATCTTGATCTATATGTTTGCTCATATAGTTATTTAATAAACCCTATAAATAGACTCATGTATTCTTCTTCATGATATATCGAATTTATAGAAATTTCATATTTTTATTTTCTGGATATATTTTCTTATAGGAATAAGTGCAGTAGAAGTCCTAAAACTTATCACAAAAGTGCAATTGAGTCATAAAAATTTCAAAAAGTGCAAACAAGTCTTAAAAATTATTTCGAAAATGTAATCGAATTCTAAAACTTTCAAAAAGTGCAATTAAGTCATAAAACTAGTTAAATTAGTGCAATTAAGTCCTTCCATTAATAAAAAATGCTAACGTGGCATTTTTAAATTACTTTCTCTCTCCTACCTAGCATTTTTTTTATTATTATTTTAATTTAATATTATTTTAATTATATTTAAAAATTTTAAAAAGCTAAAATTTTACTTAAAAAACAAAAATGAACAAAAGAAAAAGAAAATGGCAAGGCAAGGCCTCGTCGGTGGGTGTTGCCGCCGCCGCTGCCCATCGTCGGAGGGGCCAGTGACCTTCACTAGGCCTGAGCGAGAGCACCCAGATCTACTCGACGCCAGATCTCCCCTGGGATCGGCGACCATCGCCCGTCCTAGGCGAAGCATCGCCCAGGGCGGGCAATGGTCCCCAACACCATGCAAGGGGGCAGCGACCCTTGCTAGGCCCGGGTGAGGCTTCACTGGCCCTCACTTGAGCCCGGTGAGGCTCACCCAAAACTAGGTTGAGGGTGCCCAAATTTGGGTGACGACGGCCTTCGTTTGGGGCCGGCGAGCCTCGCTTGCCCCATGTGAGGCCTCACTGGCCCAGGCTACGGCGACCGATGGTTACCAAACCTAGGGCAGAGCTAGCGTTGCCCAGATTTGGGCACCCTCGCCTGCCCCTAGTGAGGGTCGCCGACCCTTGTCTATGGCCGGCGAGGCCTTGCTCGAGGCCGGCTAGCCTTGCCCAGGGCCAGTGACCCCTCCGCTCCTCCGGCGATAGGTGGCAACGGCATTAGCAGCGCCTACCGGCGAGGCCCTCCCTTACCCTGTCATTTTTTTTTTCAGATTTGTTTTTTAAATAAAATTTTATTTAGATTTGAAAAAAAATAATAAAAAAAATGCCACATAGGAAAGAGAAAATAGTTTAAAAATTTCACGTCAGCATTTTCCATTTAATAACTTGATGGAGTTAACTAAAGAACTTAATTGCATCAATTTGATAAGTTTAAGGACTTGATTGCACTTTTTGAAAGTTTTAGGACTCGATTACACTTTCACGATAAGTTTTAGGACTTGATTACACTTTTTGAAAGTTTTAGGACTCGATTACACTTTCGCAACAAGTTTTAGAACTTCTAATGCATTTATTCCTTTTTTATATCGATGCACCAATAGGCAATAAATGGTCAATCGTCACAACTGGAGTTCATGAATAATATGTCAGAACTAGACTCGATTGACAAGGGCACGGGCGCTCGTCAATTGAGATGAGCTATGGTCATTGAGGTTGATTGCTTGTGGGTGCATCAGTCGGAGCGTGAATTGCATATCAGAATGCTCGTTGCAAGAGCTTCCCAATGAGCCTAATATTTCTAGGAAAAATCAAGAAATCACGAGTTCGAGGTTTTGCGCATAAATCCTTCTTTAGCATAAATTGGAGGTCCAGACACTTTGGTCGAATTTGAAATCTCTGCAGGTTTTGAGCTCTGGCACCTTTTTCGACCTTTGGAAGATTGGACGGAAATTTGACTGGTGATTATTTCCTCATCTAACAACCCAATTTTTAGCGCATTGGAATGATTGTGATCCCTAATTTCATGGCGTGCAATTGAAAGCAGGAGATTGCAAACTTCATGACACTGCAAAAAAGGATAAAAAAAAATTGTCTCTCGAATTCGAGTGGTAATAAGAGTATCAAAACAGTCATTTGTACGAGCATTACCCATTTTTGATCTTTTAAATGTGTTTTATGCCTCGTATATTATCGGTCAAACCTTGGCCATGTGTTCAATATATTCTTTTAATTAATTTAAGATTAGAGACTACATTGAATATTTTCATATAATTCGGGATCTAAATTGAATATATACCAAAAGTCTAGGGATCACATTGAGCAAATTAAAAGTTCAGGAACCACACTGAGATTAGGCTAAAGTTTAAGTACCACATTGAACAAATTAAAAGTTTAGGAACCGCATTGTACATTGAGTGAAAGTTCATAGATCATTTGTATCATTATCCCCAAAAATAATAATAAAAGAGGAAGGAGAATAGGCTTAATTGGGGGATTAACATGAGCTGGACGGAGTTATGAGAGAAAAAGGGCTTGGACTGAATTTGGGTACGCCCAAAATAAGATTTGGGCTTAATGTTGGCCTTGCAGTTCAATGGGCTAGAACAGCCACCGTGGACCGTGGGCTTCGTGTGTTAAATTCGGATTTGGGCTTGAGAGATTTTAATTTGAAAGAGTTTTTAGTAAGCCCGAATTGCCTCCTTATCTCAAACGGCCCAGTCTGAGTCCTCATTTTCGGATTAAAAAATAAGATATTAAAAAAATTAAAAATATAAATATATAAAAAATTCTAAAATGCTAAAAAAATCAGAAAATGCTTGGAAATAGGCCTTCATTAGACTTGTAAGTTCTGGCGTTAGATTTAGTTTAGTTTCTATTTTAGCATATGTACATGGTTTAGATGTTTTAGTGAGTGCCTTGGTAGATTAATCTTTAGACTAGAAATTGGACTCAGTTTGAATTTAGCTCATGTGAGATTATGTGTTGGAGATTATAACATGGCCATGTAATTCTTTATCCAACAAGTATTGGATTTCATATGCACTTTTACTTCGAGCTTTTGAATACTTTGGTGTTTAATTCTCGTCATTTTAATAGCTTGCTTGTTAATTTTCCTTAATAAAACGGTTAGGTTAACCCTTAAGAACGTAATAAACCCAAAAGAAACACTTGCATGGACACGTAGCGACTTAAAGACCTTGAGGAGCATAATTGACAAAAGATGTGCTTGATCACTTAGATGAACAACCCTTCCAAAGTATTGGTACCGAAATGGCACTAATAGGAATATTAGCGTAATCAATTCCCTTGATTTAGAATCTCTAGTTGCGTAGGAAATGAGACGTTTCATTTGGTTTCTAGTTGACTCCAAGTGGCTAGTGGCGACTCTTAGAAAATACTTAGGTTGTTTAGAATTTAAAATGAAATTCAACATCGTGTGAGGTATAGGCTTGGGAGAGCCTACACCTAATTGAGGGCCATTGGCCCTTCATTAGGCAACACCCCTAAACCCAAAAAAGAGGGTCACGATAGGATTTTCAATGACTTCAATTGGAAATGGTTCAAAGAGAAGTGTTTCATCTTTCAGCTTTATCAACGAAGTTTGTCGAAAGATGATCTAGGGTTTTTTGTGCTCTAAGAGAGACAAAGAACAAGCCTTATTCCTTACCAAAAAAAAAAAAAAGAACAAGCCTTATTTGTTTTCAAAATAGGGCTAATTGTAGAAACAAAGAGAGAGAGAATAATGGATTTCTACATGGATTTGTTATGTCAACTGAGTTATTGCCATGAGTCGTTCAGTTCAGTAATTTCACAATAAAATTTAACAATAACTAACAGAGAGTAAATGTGTCATGCATGTACCCATTTAGGGTTTTAATGTTATAAAAATTAGTTTAGAGTAAATTTATTATAGATGTACCAGTTTGAGGGTTTTTGGTGATCCAAAAAATAATTTGGGGTAAATTTATCACAAATATGCCAATCTAAGGTTTTTTTTTTTGTGATTAAAACATTATTGCCATAGTCGTATCAATTTAAAATTTTTCGTGGTAATAACTTTATAGTTTTCCTTTGCAATTTGAAAACCGAAAATTCCATTGGCCGCCCTAAGATGAAAATCGACACATCAGGAGCAGACAACACTTGGCTCCATAGTGTTGTGTGTGACTAGCGTGTCCTTTTTTCAAAGCATGCTATGCGTAAAGTGCACTCTAAACAATCAATCAAATAACAGGCAAATCCATCCATATCAGACGGTGGTGAAGAGGTGGGCATGAGTCCAATTGTCAATAGCATATTTGAAAGCAAGTTAACAGGGACGAATCTAGTCAAATCAATCACCCTTACCTCGTATATAAATATGAAAACTAAGCTCAAATATGAATCAAGCAAATGGGGACGAGTCCAATCCCAATACCGACATCATGTGATTCAATCAGTTTGCACCTTCACAACCACATTCAATCTTGCGATAGCGAACATTCAACGTTCAATAACAAAGCACAATTATTCAATGAGTGCAATTTTCAATCAGCATGTAATTTTCAATCAGCGTGCAAATTGAATTGACATGCAATTACATATTCAACGTGCCATGTCCCATTAGCGTGTGATTCCAATCATGAAGCAATTCGACGCCGACGTCGGAATTGAAACCAATGAATTGCAGAATGATGTGCGAACTCAAGTCATAATTGAATTCAGAGCTAGCGTGGGGTTTAAACTAATGATGTGTGAGATGACTTACAGGACATCCGTACTATAGACATGACTTGCAAGTATTCCGAATTTTTGAAGATGCAAAAAAAATGACACAATACAAGAATTCACAACCGATATAGGACTTCAAATCATATATGCGAAATTGTCAAAATAAAATTTATGGAGTAGATTTTATTGAAACAAATAGAAAAATTTTTGTTTAATAATTTTGAATATTTGACCCAATTTCCTCGATACATGGTTAATCGGTTCGGCTTATTGAACAGGGGTTTATCTAAATAGGCACAGACAATTCTCTAAAATAGTTTCAGCAGAACACCAACCGATTTTATATTGATATATAATTTCTAATTCAGCATAGAACGCTATATTATTCAAAAAATCTAATTATGATCTTATGGTGACTAATTTGAAATAGAGAGGCTTAGGGCTTACCTCACATTTGAAGGAAAATCAAATAAAGACCAAGGTTCCGTTTGTTTCAAGGAAAATATTTGTCAGGAAACCATTTTTTCTCATTTTCTTGTGTTTAGATTTTTTAAGAAAATGAGTCAACGGAAAATGTTTTCCCAGTCAACAAAAAATTTATGCTTAAATTTAGGAAAAAGATTTTCTCTTTAAAAAATCGGAAATCATTCTCCAAAGAATGACTAATTATCAACGTTTGGACCAAAAACTCTGTGCTTGGGCATGGAAACCCTAACGCTAGTTCTCAAGTCCTCGGTGCTCGGGCTTGGGTGCATTAAGGCCGAGCTCGAGGTCATAGTGCCATGCCCATGCTTCGCACTCAGTCTCCAGTCCACAAAGGCTAAGTGCGGGACCCTGATGCTCGCACCTGTGCCTAGATCCTTAGCACTGGGGCTTGCGTCCACAAAGGCCATGCTTGGGTTCAGGTCCACAAAGGCCATGCCCGGGTCCTCGATGCTTAGGCTAAGGTCTCAAGCACTTGCACATGGGTCCTTAGTGCTCAGGTTCGGGTCCCTAGTTCCCATACCTAGATGCCCCACATTTGAGCTCGAGTCCATTGAGGCCATGGCCCCAAACCCCTGCACTCACACTCAAGTCCATCAAGGTCAAGCCTAGGAACCTAGTGGCTGAGCTCGAGTCTTCGACACTTGAGGTCGAGTCCATAGAGATCAAGCTTAGGCCCATTGAGGCCAAGCCTAGGACTCTAGTGCCCTTGCCTTGATCCCTTGTGCCTAAGCTCAGGTCCATCGAGGTCTGAGACCCCGATGTGATGCAAGGATCCGTGACACTTGGGCCGAGGTCTATTGAGGTCTGGGTCCACCGAGTTTGGGCCCATAACCCTAGTACTGGTGCTCAGATCCCTTGCACTTCAGCCTAGTTCATTGAGGTTGTGGGCTCAGGCCCCGATGCCCGTTGTTCGGGTACAAACATCGGGGTCTCGAGCCCAAGCACATGCACTAGGGTGTCGTGCTCAAACATCAGGGGACTCGAGCACGGGTATCGGGGCCCAAGCTTAGCCTCGATGGTAGAGGTGAGCATGGTTCTAGGTTTCAGGATATGCATAGTAGATTTCGAGTTCCAAAAATTAGAAAATCGGTCCCGACGAGTAAGTTTCAGGTTAGCATGAGTGTCGAGGCTTTTTTAAATACACACTGGGCTGGTGATACTCTTGATCATTGCTCCACTACGGAGTGCTACGGCTTTCTAAGTAACTCACTTATCTCATAGTGTAGCATATTGCTGTCACTCAATTTAGCATGGAAACATAATATTGTGCTCTTGTTGATATGACATTTGAATAATTATGGTTGGGAAAAAATTTAAAAGACATAGGTGCCCATCATGATAATGGAATAGTCATTTATTACAACAACTGGAGTGCTATTCAAATATTACATAATGATCTTTTCCATGAGCACATTGAGTATATTGAAATATATTGTCATTTCATAAGCTATTGCATGTTTCAGGAAACTGTTCGTCTTGTCTTCACTTGATCCATAGATTAGATGTCTTTGCTCAGATAAATCTACTCGAGAGTTTTCAAGATTTTCATTTTAAACTCCAATTGACTTCTTCTATGCCATCTTGCATTAGAGGGGATGCTAATAACATATTTAGAAGATTATGTATATCTCCCTTAATTTGACATATCTTTCATGTCATTATCTCCCTGGATTTGTGCATATCCTTGATTGAACCGGATTTATTGTAATTGGTATTATAATATACCATTACTTTAAATAATTTTCATGCAATTCTTGTACTCTTCATTAGTGAATATACATGAATTGCACAATTCTCTTTTCCGCGTTCTCTTATTTCATACCATGTATTAAGTCCCTTGATGTGTCACATGTTGAACTTTTCCTTTGAGAAATTGATGGCATTGCAAAGACAATCACTTTCAGTCATGATGTCAAGTTCGTGATTCACTATTTACTGTACGTTATGATGAAAAATGGGGACTCATACTCCACTGCTAGCCATTCATAGAGACTAGTGGACAAACTGAGGGTGTTAATAGAATTTTGGGGAGTGTATTAAGAAGCTTTAATGGAAAAGATGTTGAACAATGTGTTCTATTATAGGCCCAAGCTGAGTTTGCCTATAACGACTTGCGAGTCAAAAAGCTGGAAATCATCCATTTAAAGTTGTATATGTAAAGAGAATCGTCAAGCATATGGTCCTTTCCAAGTTTTGTAGCGCATTAATGATAACGCCTACAAAATCAAGCTTCCTAGGGAGTATGGTATTTCTATTACTTCCAATGTTTCTCATCTATCACTATATCATGAAGACCAAGAACTTGATGAAGTTACCCTCGGACGAGTTTTCTCTAACCAAGGGAGAATGATATTGAGAATATTTCTGAAGATTTTAAGATTATCTCCTATTTTTTTTTTGTCAAATATCTCTTGTTATTTGAATAATAGGGATGTGGTTTGTGTTTTCTTGATTTGTAATATCTCTTTAGAATTACTATAGAATTCCCTTACCAAAATTTGGAATCTGATAATAGTACTTCTTATTTGAATTTCTTATCTTAGGCTTTATTTATATTGCTGAAAACATTTTTCTCATTTTCCAGTGTTTAGATCGCTTACAAAAATGAACTAGCTAAAAATCGGAAAACATATGCTTAAAATTAGAAAAATGATTTCCTCTTAAAAAATTGAAAATCATTTTTCAAAATATGACTAGATATCGACTCTTGGATTATAAATCCTACGTTTGGGCATGAGAACCCTAATGCTCGTTCCCAAGCCCTTGGCAATAGATCTGGGTCTAGAGGCCAAGGCGGGTCCATCGGGATCCAATGAGGCCAGTGCCCGATTCCTCAACGCCTGTGGCCAAATGCTCGGGTCCAAGTCCACAAAGGTCGGGCTTGGGACCCCAATACCCTTGCCTGATTCCCCAGCGCCTCAACTTGGGTCCACAGAGGCTGGGCCTCATACCCTAGTGCTCGTGTTCGGATCCCCAACATGGGCCCCAGTCCATTGAGGCCAGGCCCAAGTCCCTAGCATCAAGGCCTCAGTCTATAGAGGTTGGGTCCATAGAGGCTGGGCTTGGGAACCCAGAGCCCATGCCTAGGTCCAAGTCCATCGAGGCCGACCTAATGCCTATGCTTAGGTCCCCGACGCACAAGCTCGAGACCTTAGTTTCCGTGCCTAGATCCGGCACACTTAAGCTCGGGTCCATTGAGGCCAAGGGCCTAGGTCCATCAAGGCAAAGCTCGGGACCCTAGCATTCGTGTCCAAGATTGGGTCCCCAGTGCTTGTGCCCATGTCCTCGCGCCTAGGACTAGGTCAATTGAGGTAGGGCTCTAGACCTTGGTACCAATGCCCAGTTACCCAGAAGCCAGGCTTGTGTCCTTCGAGGCCTAGCTCAAAACCTCGACATTGATGCCTTGGTCTATCGAAACCGGGCTCGAGTCCACCAAGGTTAGGCGTAGGACCCTAGTGCTTGTGTTCGGATCCATCGAGGTATGACTTGGACCCCGACACCTAGGCATCAAGGAGGGCCTGAGACCAAGTCCTCAGTGCCTGCGCCAGTGGCCATCGAGGTGGACCAAGGCACGGGCGCTGGGAACCGCACTTGGCCTTATTAGACCTAGGCACTGACACCGGTTTCTTGGGCCTCGGTCTCAATGGGCAAGAGGTTGGGGCGGGGGAACCGAGTACGAGCACTAAGGTCTCAAGCCTAGTTGCTGGGGCCAGGCATAAGCATTAGGTCATTGGCCCAACCTCGATGGATCCAGACTCAAGTGCCAACGATTTAGGCCTAGTTGTTGAGGACCCGAGCACAGGCATTAGGGTCTCGATCCCAACCTTGATGGTCTAATGCTCGAGTGTTGGGGACTTGAGCTCAAGCACCAGGTTCCTAAGCCCAGCCTTTCTAAACTTGGGCCTAGGCCCGAGCATTGAGGTCTCACGCTCGGCCTTTGTGGACCTAGGCCTAGCCTCAATGGACTTAGGCTTGAGTTCTGGAGATCCAAGCATAAGCATTAGGGCCTTCGTCCCAGGCTTTGTACACTCGAGGTTGAAGCATCAGGAAGTCCGGCACGGGTTCCGAGTTCTTAGGCCTAGCTCTATGAACCTGGGATTGGTGCCTATGCTCATGCTTGGAACTTAGGTGCTCGTGCCCAGGTTTCGATGTACAAGTTCAGGGTCTACCTAGGCTGGACCGCAGACAAAGTGCCCGTATCCGGTTCCCCGACTACCCATGTACATGTTAATAGCATTTAAATAATATATGTCTATTTAGGAAAAATAAATCAAGTTTTCGTTGCCAAACGACATAAAATATTTTCCAGTTCATTTCAGGTTTCATCTAAACACCAAAAAGTATGATCATTTTCCTATAAAATGACTTCCTGAAAATTATTTTCTAAAATGTCACATTTTAACAAAACAAACAGAGCCTTTGATATGTTATCTTTTCCCTACTTTGGTGTTACTAGAAGGGACCTTACACCTCCTAGTTATATCCCTTGGGTTCTATGTTGTAATGCATTTAGAATTGTCCCGGGGAGTTGTCTCCTATTATCTTCTCTTTGTTTTTGCTCTTTCCTAATATTGATGAGGGGTCAAAATTCTATAGAGAGTGGTGTCTTGGAGTCACCCAACCAAGGCGATGATTAGTTTAAAGGAAAAGTAGATTATATAGTCTCTTCCTTTCTATCCTCCATATTGAAGATTTTAACTTTACTAAGATCAGAAAATAGTTTATTCTATCTATCTTTACAAAAAAAAAGAAAATAGTTTATTCTATCTATGAATTGACACATCTCGGCATTACATATCATCAATGAACTTTCGCGTCTTATACTGAATCCATCTCTTCAGTCCAATCAAAATCCTACTCGGACTAGAAATGGAAACAGGAGAGGTTCGGGACGGCTGACTTCATCGCATACCCAGCCCAAAACAGTTCATGGTTTTGGCAGTACGAGTGGGGCACTCGCAACCCGCTGTAGTACCTTTTCACTAAACAAATATCTTAGGACTAGTAAATACATAATCGATCACCACAAATTTGCATACACAACCATTTATTTAAAATTCACACATTAGATCCACAAAAACGGAACATCAATGATAACAAGAATCTAAAAATTGTTCAATCTTAAGACGAGAAGCTAACTTAAAATGGTGGTTTGTCATTAGAAATGTTAGACTATAACAAATTTAGATTTGGGTTTCGTAATTATTGTGAATGAGGACTATATATGAAATAAGAGCATTATAGTAATTAATATATATCGTGCTCAGGTATTGGGATTCTGAACTATGAAATATGTCCCAAACCTTATCGGGTTTTGAGTTAATCCCAAACTAGTTTGAGCAGTAAATGGCATCCCCCTTCTTCAATAGATAATTTGATAAGCCAATGATGCTTTTCTATGCATAAGATTTTCATTTCATAGGACTTCTCCCTTATGTGCATAATGAGAACAATACATGGAATCTGTGAGATTTGGTGGGATCAAACTGCTCTAAAAATTTAAGTTGTTATATGAAAGTGTGATTTAATATTTAATTATTTTAACACTCCTCCCCATGCTTAATTTGGTCTTTTTGCCTCGTACTAAGCGTGAACATATTTAATTGGGGAGGCAAATTGGGCCTGGAAAGATTTGAACTCAGGATCTTCTGCTTTGATACCATATGAGATTTTGGTAGGATTACTGTCAACTGTTCTAAAAGTTTAAACTGTTAGATGAAGGCGTGATTTAATATTTAATTATTCTACCAGATTCAATGGGAACAACCAAAGGATTCTTTTTTTCAAACAAACTTTCCTCCTCTCAATCTATCCAAGGGATGGAAGAGCAGCCGTCCCACTACCCAAAACCCGTTCATGTTCTACTAGGGTTTGGGTGGATCGAGTACCCCTCTTCCATCCCTAACTAAGACTTGGAGAATCGCGCCAGACCAATTTCAAATCTCGACTTCATTACAAACCATCGCACCCGTGGGACATGTATGAATCATGCAAAAAGAATTAGACCAAAATACGGGGACCACGCACGAAGTTCCAGCATACAAGAGGAGAACGTTGAAGAAGGAACCAATGACCAAGCAAGATCAGAGAGAGATTCACTCCTTTTGTTTCTCTCTCAAAAAGCAAGCACGTTGAAAAGTCTCTTCTTTTTACAGCAAGCCCGAGGGTTTTGTTCCGGGAGAGATGCGTGGAAAGTTGCATACGTTGGAGCATGAAGTGCAATACAGTACAACGAAGCAAAGTCACATTTTGGGGTTGAACGAGGATATGTCTGCGCAGAAAAACATGCATGTATGTGTGCCTTGCGGGCGACACTCTTCGATACAGTTGGATGAATTAAAAGGCACGTCCTCGGTTCGCCGAAGTAACAAAGCACAAGAAAATTTAAGACCCCATGTTTTGCCATAGAAAGGAAAAAACATCTGCCTAGTGCTTGGCGAAAAGCGTTAGACCAATTTGCTTTATGATAAATAAATGGGAAAATGATATGCACCCCAACTCATTATTCTATTTCCCTAGTGGATACACAAAGCTCCATAAGGGACATGTGAGAAGTTGGGGTTGTGATTATCCTTTGAGGTCCAGCATGGCAAAAAAAAAAAAGGGCTTAATAAGGCAAGAAAATGGGAAAAGTACCCAATTAGTGCTAAACTTATTGTTTCAATGCCAATTCAATTGTAAACTTTTTGATTTTACCAATTTTATCCTAAACATTTGTGTGATATTCCAATGTACTTCTTTCGGTCAATTTTCAGATAGTCAATTTTGCTTGACATCACTGACATGGCATTCCGTCCCGTCATCACCAACCATTCTATGTGGCCATCATCATGTTAGCATTTTCCAGCGAAAATTGACTGGAAGAACTACATTGGATTTCGTGCAAAGATTTAGAATAAAATTGATAAAATTGAAAAATTTTATGACTAATAGAATTGACATCCGTCTAATAGGTTTATGACTAATTGAACAATTTTCCCACAAGAAAATAATAGTAACTATGTTGGGAAAGGAAAAGAACATCTCACCATAGAAGAATTTATTGCATGGTCTATAAAATCACAAGAACTAAGTATAGTCTGAATCATTGATTATGTGGGTCTCATCATAGGCTCACATAAATGGCGGTTCAAATGGCTTTATTCTACATAGTGTAGATCATATGACATAATTATTTCCCTGTTATAGAGTGAGCCCGAATTTTCTCGTTCACTTTGATTGCACAATATATTCAAATATCATTGGCTAGCATTTTTAAGCAAACATTGGCCTACAAAGAAAACACAACAAAATCAATTATAAAAAAACAATCAAAGCCATACTTAACGGTATGCTAATTACACATTTGAACCAGGCGACTATCCGGAACCATTCGATCTTCGGGGCTCTATGGCACCGCTCTTCGATTCCACGGTCGCTAAGTCCTGAATGCGACCAGTCTCTGGAGCAGCGGCAACAGAGAAATCTCAGGTATATTCAACTAGCTCGACAGCCTCAAAACCCTTCTCCATGGAGGCCTTCACTGCATCCATCACCAGCTGAGTCTTTCTACTTATGTTTGCCCACTCCGTATCCGGCTTCAAACCCTCCCCTTTGATTTTCCCCACCGACTTCGCAAATTCGTTCACCATAAGGACCTCCTGAGGAACCTCTGATTCAACACGGTGCTCCCTCGGCACGGGGGCCCACCGACCTTGCTCCAGCGGGGCGAAATCCGACTCAGAAACCAAGCTGAAAGACCCGTAACCTCCTTGGAACGGGCTGATGAGGTCGTCGACCCGGAGAGCCCCTTTGGTTCCGAGGACGGTGAGGTCGAACGTCATGTAAGACAAGAAGGAGCAATAGAAAGTGGCAACTTTTCCATCTTCCCAGGATAGTGAAGCTCCTGTAGATAGAATCACTCCTGCATCGTTGTAGACGGGCTTGCGCATGGCCACCACTGCTCTGGGGAGGTCATAGTCAACTGCCCAGAGGATTGACCTGATGCAATACCATCCGATGTCTCCTAGGGCTCCAAGAGCATCCAAGTCCGGTTTGACTCTAATGTCATTCTTTAGAAAGTCTGGACCGGCATTGTAGGCAAGCACACAGTGTATCTGTTCAAAATTGAGAGGAAAGATAAAAAAAATTTACTTGTACGAAGACCATTCGAATAATTTGTTTTTTCTGGGACATCGATCGAACACGATTACGTATGTATAGTTACATCGTTAACAGGAGCAAGAAATACAAATTTGGAAATGGTTTTCTTACTCTACGGGAACCGAAATTTCAGAAAGAGTACAACGGATGTTAGACAAATCAACAGTTAAAGCAAGGTAATCCAGGTACGTACAACTTAAATTGATAAAAGTGAAGTATTGACAGACATTTTCTGTGTAAGTACCATTATGGATGGTGAAACTTACATGTATTTTCGACTATTGAATGGTGAAAATTATATCTATTCTTGAGTATTGCGTTTCTATCCATCCAAATCAATAATCACATATCAAATGGCAGATGCATGTTGTTTTATTTTAAGTAAATGAAACTTGACACTCGTCAATTAGTTTGGGTAGTTAGGGATATCCTACTGTTTTGGTGCTCCAAAAAACCTCTCCCATGGTACAAAATGTAATTTCTAGAGCAAGAAGATTCACAATCAAATAATTTCAGGTAACATCATCAATTAGCTACAAATTAATTTGTTCCAGAAACGTGGTTCTTTTGATTTCCATTCTTTCTATTGACGATGAGGACTTGCATGTTGAGTCCAAAGAGTAGTTTACAACATAAAAGATTATGGCGGATTCTCTTAATTATTAAAAGGGTTCTAGCAATATAATATTCCACATAAAAATTGCTGGAATTATGAATTCGCATCCAAGTCAAAGATTAACATTTAGCATTGATTTTTCCGTGGAAGAAACAACAAAAATTAGCACACACCCGCTCTCAATCATGTGGATTGAACCAAGATTTGAGTAAGTCTAGCGGAAATGAATCGTCATTTACATGACAAAATCACCCACGCATCGATAAGATCGTAATTGGAAACTCCCAATTTTGTATACGCACCCAAACAGAAACTGATTAGACTGAGCTTGTCCCGTCAAGCGCAGTGCTTCTCTCTCCAAGAACCAATAATATGCCGGTTTCGTTATGAACAGTGGGTCCAAAACCATCATAAGAAAGGGAAAATTTTCAACTTAGAATTAAAAAAAAAAAGGCCAAACAAAGACAAAAGTGGACGTCGCTAGCAAAGTAACCATCATACTTGTCATATGTATTTTCCCCAGAAAATTATTGCATATGAAAAATTAAATAATTACACACACAGCACCTACCCACCATGCATGACCCATGAGTGTGCTCAAGCATGTGTTCGAACAGTGAAGGCACTTACCATCTTGAGTTGACCAAAGCTCCTCTCGTCCCGGAGCGCCTCCCTCATCCGCTCCGTCCGCGGGTGGTGCACCCACATCGTCCCGTCCATGAACTGCACGCCGTTCGATTCGCAGGCCTTGAGGATCAGGTCAAGCTCCGCCACGTCCAGCGCGACCGGCTTCTCCAGCAGTATGTGCTTCTTCTTCTCGGCGGCTGCCACTGCCCACTTCGCGTGCAAGGTGGTCGGCAAGGGGATGTAGACGGCGTTGACGTTGGGGTCGTCGAGGACTGCCCCGTAGTCACCGTAGATCTTGACTGTCGAGGGGAGGCCGTTGTCGGCTGCGAACTTCTGGGCCTTTTCGATCGAGCGGCTGGCGACGGCACAGAGGGCGGTGTTTGGCGACAGCATGATGGCTCGGGAGAGCTGGCGCGCTATGTTGGCGCAGCCAAGAATGCCGAAACGAACGGCCGTTTGAGCCATGTTTTGCTGCGGGGGAAGTTGTGGGAGGGGAGAGCCGTCGGTACTTATGGAGTTAGTTAAGTGACATTTTTATATTCGATATTGGCATCATATTATTTAATAAAGAAGGGTGAGCTTTGTGATGTACGTCACACATATTACAACAAAATTGTGCTATGTTATAAAACAAAATTTGCACTTCAATTATAAAATATGTGGCAGGAGTGCATTGACCTAATATGCCTGTCCTTCAATTCGTGGGTTATGTTTTCCTTCAAACTGGATTGGAGGAAATTTTATCGGACCAGACTCCTATTGGTAGGTCCCAAGCAGGCATGTCACCCACATATAAGTTCAATTGGAAAAAAAAAATTTGGCAATCCTTCAATTCATGACCTGACGAGAGACCAAGTTGCAATCAAGTTTGAAAGGGCTTGTGCTAGGAGTAGGCGCCACCTTGCGAGGGAGACCATTCACGCTCACTTGGCAATCCATCAATTTTTCGAGAGCATCACGACAGTCTCTCAATCTTAAGCCACCACTAACCTATATGAGACTCCGAGTCTATTAGGAGCCCGAGTAAGATGAGGGAGTCCGCCTTACTCCTACGATCCAAAGATTCATGAGTTTGAGGATAAATCTAATGCCCTATTGGCATCTCTTTTATGAAAAGAAAAAAATTTCCATGCGATTTTTCAATTTTTGCTTTCCCTAAATCCTTTAAACATGTAAATAGAAACGATCATGCATGAGTGCACAAGTAGTAAAATTGTAAATCAAGCAATGTCAAATAGAAAAATAAAGGACTCTGAGCGGTATCGAGTTAAAAGTAACAAGTTATTGAGGCTCCGGACAGGAGCCCTGAACCATAAATGAAATACATTTCATGCTAAAAAAGAAAATGGGTTAATGCCACGAAAAGCTCCAAATTGGTCTATATATGACAAATTTATCCCAAACTAATTTTTTAACCATCAAGAACCTCAAAATGGTACACCTGTGACAAATTTACCCTCTGTTAACTTTCGTTAAATTTTACCGTTAAATTGCTTTGTTAAATGACACACGACAGTTTACTTATTTATCGGTTTTGGGTTTTATCCTCCGTTTGTCATAAATGTACCAGTTTGTGCTTTTTTGAGGTATTAATCCAATTTAACGAAAACTAATGGAGAGTAAATTTGTTACAAATGTACCCGTTTGGGGTTTTTGGTGATAAAAAAATTAGTTTGGGGTAAAATTATATATGTATACCAATTTAAGGTTTTTGGTGGTAAAAAAAATTAGTTTGGAGTAAATTTGTCACAAGTGTACCGGTTTTGGGGTTTTAGTGGTATTAACCCAAAAGAAAAGTGAATATATGATACACAATTTTTTTTTTGGTTAAAATATATGATACACAATTAATTTCTACTAAATAAATTGGTTTACTAAAATTAACTGTTATGTGTGGAAATAAAATCTAGGGTTAATACTATGAAAAACCCTAAACTCGTACACATGTGATAAATTTACCCTAAATTGGTGTGAAAAGTTTACCTCAAATTATTTTCTTGACTACTAAAAACTTCAAACTGATATACTTGTAACAAATTTACCCTCTGTTAGTTTCCGTTAAATTGGATTAATACCACGAAAAATTGCAAACTAATATACCTGTGATATACGGAGATCAAAACCCCAAATTGGTATACTTGTGAATTGTCCCGTGTCATTCAACTCAACAATTTCATGGTAAAATTTAACATAAGCTAACAAAGGGTAAATTTGTAATAGTTGTCCTAGTTTGGGGTTTTTGGTGCTCAAAAGAATAGTTTGAGGTAAATTTGTCACAACTGTACCAGTTTGGAGATTTTCGTGGAATTAACCCTATAATCTAATAAATACAATCTTTTTTTTGGGGGGGGGGGATTTTCCCTAAATGCACTTCTAAATATATTATTTTAATTTTTTCCAATGAAGATGCGATCTATCCCTTTTATTTGCCGCTTCTTTTTATTATTTTTTATTTTATCAAACGAAATTAAATTAACTGAAAAAAATAACCATGTGCCGAAACAATTGCGAACTAAAATCTACATGCATGAATCAAATCTATATGTCGAATGCCAAACATAATTTGTAGACCGAAACTACCCCTTGCAACACGCCCCACGGATTTGTGGGGATTTACATTAATGAACCGCTGTCCTCAGTTTGGGACTTTTCAATCTTAGACTTCCAAAATTAAAGTTAAATAATGCTGCAAATTGAAGTAAGATTGGATCGCATGTGATATAAACATGCGAGATGATGAAAAAATATTTAAAACCAACGTGGATCCATCATCCCATCGGACTAAAGCAATAAACTTGCAGCGATAAAACAATCAAATTCAGTCAAATAGGCTTTGTTTATTTCGTGAAAAATGAATTATTCGGAAAATATTTTCTTAGAAACGGTCTCTTAGAAAAATGAGTCAGCAGAAATTTTTTCATCGTTCATGAAAATATATAGACATAAATTGTTTTCGAAAGTGAAAACATTTTTCATTAGCTAATTATTTGAATTGACACAAACGATCATTTTTAAGAGAATATCTTTTTTCCAAATCATTCATTCTCTGCGAAACAAAAAGAGCTGTGGATTCAGAGAGAATGACATAAAGCTACAACTGAATTAGAACAAAACCCGGGTACGTGGAAGTCATGAATTCTTACCTAGCGAACGCTGGGGATAAACATGGACGACCGATGGAACTAGGTGATCCCCTTTGATTGCTTGCGGTTCCTCCTCCTTGTCCTCGTCCAAATGCGCAGCCTCCTGCACTCTCACAGTTTCACTCTACCTCTCGTTCCGATTTTCAGAGAATCCGTGCGAGTATGTGCTTATGAGAGAGTGAATGCGAGTGTAAGAAAATTCAGCCATTAATCATCTTGAAGTCCTCACCGAAATTGCCTTTGATTTCCTCCTCTCCTTTTTTATACTTGCCCGCATGTTCTCGGCTTCTTTTGTGTCGACCAAATCTCTTGGTGCTTCTGTTTCTTTCTCTGTCTTTTGTCCCTTCTTTTCTTCGTTGACCGAGACTCCACCGGGCACCAAGCTGAACGATGGGTGCTTCTTCCAATTGCCAAAACAAATTCCCACGTTGCCAAATAAAGGCCTCATTCTATCTCTTTGTCAATATTATTTTTCCTTTAATGCAAGAAAGCCTTTGTGCCAAAATTGAGGTGTCAACATAGAAAGAGAGAGGGATCCTTAATAGATGTAGCAAATTCAAGGATGGCAGAGACGTCATAGGGAGGCCGAAGGAGTTGATGGTTGCTCCGCGAGATTAGTGGTGGCGGCGTGGTCGGGGGTGGCAGCAACATGTGGGTAGTAGTTTGGGTGGTCAATGGTGGGTGGTGCGAGAGTGAGGAGAGAGAATGAGAAAGAGAAAGAGAAGAGAAGGAGATGGAATTTTATTAAATGAGTAATTTTCTGAGAGCAGGTAACTTACCTAGTTCTAACAAATTTTAAAAAATTGATCAATCTGACCCATTGGAGAAAGATTTCTCCAACTGGGGTCCGAGAAAAATTTAGACCATAAATTGTTATCAATGCTATCCTTTCATTTCATCCTGATTGGAGGAAACTTTTACCAATCAAGTCCTTACAAGCTTATAAATTATGGACGTCATCAACTTACAAACTACCTAATCATGAATATGGTGAATATCTGTGTTTTTAGGGTACTAATAAATTCCTCTAAGCTTGTCTTGGTGGGCAAGAAACGAACTTGGGAACGGAGATGAGCATGTGATAGGTTCAATTCCCCACGTTATTGAGTGCAAACAATTTCAGTTTGAGCCATTTACTCGAGTTTTGCTTCACAATCGATATGCGTTATGAGGTTAGTGGATTCTCTTATAAAATAAGAAGTTTACCCTTGTTATTTAAAAAATGATTATCAAAGCCACATGCTTTATGAAGTGCACGTTTCAATAATTCCGTCTCTCGGCGTGGGATTTGAGAAGTAAAAAAAAAGGGCACTTCAACGTTGTACAGTATCCGACCTAAAAAAACACGTTGTAGAGTAGGTCTGCTTGTTTTGACAAAAACGCAAAATGATAAGTTTGCTTGTCCGTGGCTTGAGACTATGGATTCATATCACAGTAGGAAATTAGAAGCCTCCGAAATGAAAACAATGACTGAGAAGCTGGTTGAGACTCGGGCGTGATGATGCTACGATTTGAGTCCAAATGATACTAGCGGTGTTAGATTCGTGTAGCAACCTTGTACGATCAACAAGATTTACTTCTGTCGAATATCTAAATTCGATCCTATCAACAATGCAAGAAAGTAATGGAAATTTGCACAACACAAGAATTTACGTAGTTTAGTAGAGGAGATATTCCGCCTACCTACGTCCACGGGGAGATGAGATCTGTTTCACTAATAACGTAGAAAAATGTACAGCTGCTCTTTTTCACTCCCTCCCTCTCTTTCTTTTTATAGAAACCTGTTTCGCTCTAAATGTATATAGCGAAACCCTACATGGCACAAATTACAAAATTGCCCACATAGCCTAAAATATTTAGCTTTTTCATATAAATCCTTCTATGACTGAACATAAAAGCCTCTGGCGGCCCGGGGGCGCTGCCCCCGCGACCCCCGCCGTGGTGGCCTCCCCGGACCCCCGTGCTGTCCAGTCGTCAGGGGGCCTTTCAGAACCGCCTTATAATCTTTTGGATAATAGAATACAAGACATCAACCTCAATAACTTCTTGCGATGCCTGTTTCACTTAAAGATAGGCGAAGGTGCATCGGTTGCTTAGTATATCAATGAATTTACTTGCTAGCTAATTGAGTTCGGTTGAAATTAACTTTGATGATGATGTACATGCTTCCATTCTATTATCCTCATTGATCGATAGTTGGAATACTATTATTATTACTGTTAGTAATTTCTCTGGGTCAAGAAACTTGATGTTAGATGAGGTTCACAATTTAATTTTAAATGAAGACACCTGTAAAAGATAATCCGATGAACTAATACATGTTCGTTTAGTAGATGAAGATACATGGATCACTAGTACTCGTGTTAATAGGAGTAATGTGAACCAAAATAGACATAGTCAGTTTAGAACTAGTTGTGTTGTCTATTGGAATTATGGCAAGAGAAGGCATCTCAGAAGGGATTGCCTTAAACTAAAGAATGAATAGTGCAAGGTATTAGAGTTGAATCTATTAATGATATTGCTACAATAGTTTGTTGTAACTTTTATGTGCTGATTATGTCATTTCTATCATAGAGAATTTGTCATTTCATGGATGGGTTATGGATTCTTGTTGTTTGTTTCACACTACACCAAACAAGAACTACTTTACTACTTATCAGTGCACAGGTAGTAGAAAAGTGAAGTTGGGGAATAATGCTAAGTGCGATGTTTCGAGTGTTAGTAATGTCAGAATAATAATGCATGACAATATTGTAAGGAGATTGACTACTATGAGGTATATTGGAGTTGAAAAACCTGATTTCCTTGAATACCTTGGGTCAGCTAGGTGTCGGTATACTTTAGAAGGTGAAATTATGAAGGTCATTCAAGATGTCCTAGTGACGATGAGAGGAATCAAGCACATTGGGCTGTTTGAGCTTCAAGGTGAAACATTTGCGGATCTAGTCGGAGTGACGTCAGCTACATCTGTTCTAGAGTCTGAATTTTACCATATGTGTTTGGTGCTCGTTAGCAAGAGAAGCCTGAAGGGTCTGAGTGAAAGGAATTTGCATTGTGGTTTTATGACTAAGAAATTTGATGCTTGCGGGTGTTGTAATCCAAACATTGGAAGGTGCAGTTCAGTATGACTATCGAAGAAACCACAAAGATTACGAGGTTTGATTCACTTAGAAGGTCGCATGCAATCACAATTTCCTTTGTAAATGACTATCCAAGAGGACCTTGGTATTCGTAATGAACTATGGGTTTAATGCTATTGTCAACACCAGGCATATAGAGCTTTGATCTAAATGGAGATTGTGTAAAACAATCAAGCATGTTTCAATCGACAGTAGCATGAAATTCTACTCAAAGCTGTCGAATGATAATTAAATGAAGGATGGCATAGTGAGACATTGCACTAGTGCCAATGAGGCACAACAAATTATAGAGTTGATGAGCAGAACTTTATTAGAGATGGCCCATCAAATGCTCTCTAGTGCTGGAATGGCTAAGACAATCTCGATAAATGTGGTTAGTACAATGAGCTACTTAGTGAATGGATCCTTGTCGACTACAAGTAGATGTTTAACTCATAAAGAAGTGTAGTCAAGTAACATTGTTGATTATTCTATTCTTAGAAGTATTTAGTTTCTCATATTTTGAATGGGTGATGATATGGGAGGGCAAGAAAGTGCATATTCCTAAGCTAAAAGTTGAGCGGGCTATCAGTTATGTTACCTAGAGTTAAATTCACACGTTGTCAGCAAAAAAATTATATTTTATTAGTCTCCAATACTTTTGAGTAAGATTGATTGATTTTGGCGGTGTTTATACATATTTGGATGGTTCAACTCAATGTGAAATTGCAATTGGACTTTAGAGGTAATGGATATTTGCGAGATAATTGGAACAGATGGTGCTTGTAGTAAGATAATGTTTGCAGAGCCAGCAATTGTTGTAACAGTTGAGCTTCACAAGGTGCATATTTGATCTTCTGATAAGTATGGATGCTAGGACGGTTTTGCTTTATTGGTGATAAAAAAAAGTTGTATATGAGAATCTTTGCGATGCAGTGCAAGTAAAATTGATGTCAAGATAAAATCCACGGTTATAGCGAAGTTCAAGCGCAACTTGGGCTTGTGTATTACTTTGTGAGATTAAATGGTTGATAGCGAGGATTTGTGAGTGAAAAACACCGGGTGAATTATTTAGTGTAACTGGATCATATGAATCACTGAGAATTTTTTATTCGAATGTGGTAATTATGTCTATTGTTTAGCAAGATTTATAATAAAATTCTAGAATGTTTTTCCCATAAAGTAAGTCACACAGATCAAATCACGTAAATCCGATATTCAATTTGTTTCTTTGTTATGTTTATTAATATGTTTGATTGTTGTTTTCATGACAAATGCCCCTCTTTCTCTCTCTCTGAGTCGATAATTAAAAAGACCTTTGCCAGTGAGGATGTTAACGAAGTAAAAGTCAAATTTGAGAGAGAGAGAGAGAGAGAGAGAGAGAGAGAGAGAGAGAGAGAGAGAGAGAGAGAGAGAGAGAGAGTCAAATTTGAGAGATTCGAAATAAGATGGCAGTGGTGGAGATAGAGCACGCGAGGACGGGCGACCTTCGGCGGTGATGACAGTGGCCATCTCAACTGGAATGGAATAGAGGAGATATATGGGGAGAGAGGAGGGTGTGTTTCTCTCTTTTTAGTATAAACATAGCGTGTGTTTAAGCTTTTAGGGTTTTTACATGCATTTGATTTTTATGTCAACTTGGATAAATTAAACAATCATGTCTATCTTGTATGGAAAGTCTACCTAAAGTTGGATGTACGACGTTCACTTTAGTACGGGAACTTTTTGCCGTATCACTTCAGTGTCACATAAAAAAAAAAATGAACACCGAAGTACTTCCAACGGTAAAATCAAGTAAAAGTCTTACGGAACTTTTTATAATAAATGTTGGGGAAATGACACTAGAAGTACTCTAACTTGTTTGTGACACGCACTTTAATACGGAAACTTTTTGCTGTATCACTTTAATGCTACATAAGAAAAATAAATGATCACTTTAGTGCCTCTGACACTAAGTTTCAGCAAAAAATCCAGCATGGCCTTTTTGATAAAATGTTAATACTTATGTGGTGGACGAAGAGGTGGTCCTTTATGACTAAACGATGTCGCCTCTTCAAAACATAATCTCTCTGTTGTTCTCTTTTGACTTGGTCTCTCTCTCCTTCCATGACAAGGCAACTTTCACTAACCATCAAGTAAAAACACATGCTTCCTAGAGCAAATTTTGAGCATGCAAGTCGAAGGTGAAATGGCTTGCTACGATCAGGTAGTTACGGTGTCCTCGTTGGATGGTCACTTGTTTCAGGTGGAGTGTGCCCCCAAAGTCGTTCGCAAGGGCATTCCACGGCTTCGACGTCGTCAGCCTTGACGTCGAAAAGAAATCCATCGCTAAGCTCCAGTATTCCAATTTTACCTTGAAGAAATTAGACAAGAAGACCCGATTTAATGAGGTTCAGCAATGTGTCTACGTCCTCGGGTAACCCTCGCTCAAAGGGTTTTTGTTGTATTGTCTTTTAGAGAGGGACTACCATTTTTATTGATGAAGCACAATAAAGGAAGACAATGAGAATAATCTAAAGTCAAAATAGGCAATTCCCCAAAATTACATAATTCAAACAAATCCACATAATTTCTTCCCAAATAGGAGGACCAGCACCAATCACGCCAACCTCCCAAATAGGAGGACTAGCATCAATCACGGTAACACTCTCCCTCAAGTTGGAGCAAAGATATCATTGGAGATCAACTTGTTCACTATCTTTTGAAATGGCCCCTTAGGAGGAGCATTGGTGAACACATCCGCCAATTGTTCTCCACTCCGGATATAAGTTGTCTAAATGATTTTGTCTTGAACCTTTTCTCGTACGAAATGGCAGTCCACCTCAATATGTTTAGTCCTTTACAAATAGGAGGACCAGCACCAATCACGCCAACCTCCCAAATAGGAGGACCAGCATCAATCACGCCAACATACCTGAATTTGAGTTACATTCATTTTGGCTTTGTTGACATGAACTATAGCCACTTGTCCTATTTATATTATTTGTTTATTGGATTGCCGGCATCACACATTGGAATTGGTACTTAGGTGAACATATTTTTATTAAAGTGGTACTAAAGTAATCTGTCGGATAGTTATGGCACTTTTGGTCTCTTTCCCATTAAATGTTAATGCCTACATGGATTTATTATAAAACAAAAGAAAGTTCACGTGAAAAAGAAATCGGATTATTTTTGAAATAATAAACAAATAATATAAATACAAGTCTATGTCCACCATGAACGCTTGTGTCATGGGTTGGCACTTCGTTGGCCGCAGAATAGCCCGTGCAGCGCCTAGCGCGTTGTTCACACCAAGCCAGCCGTCGTTCACTAGCTGATCCAGAGAACAATACGGTGAATAATTTCATTGTATCAGATCATACCACGCCCAACATAACTTGAACGTCTAATTCATCGAGCGAGACACACAGATATATTTAAGTACAATAACTAGTTTTGGCTTGCCATAGCCTCATCAGGAGAGCAAACTCAGCTCTCAATCAGTTTGTGCAGGGAGGCCAACCCCGCCTTCAAAGCTTCTAAGGTATATTCGTTCCATCTTAGAACTCCTAGCACTAACCGTCTTGACACCACTGTCACGACCTAGTTGCATTTCATCCCTTCTGCATCCTTACTCTTCACCCGATAACCCTGAGCACCACTCACAAGGGTACAAGAGTAGGAGAGAATCACGGTCCGTGACATTCTTCCCTACTCAATTCCGCAACGCCCTTGTTGCGGGCTATTCCGTCGCTTTCCTACATTAATTCTCACCATCGTTGCTGTTTGTTTTTTGGGACTTACATGAGTGGTGGACGCTTGCCCAACAAAACAACTTTTTTCTATTGGTGGCGTTCTCGATTAGAGCCGTTCGGCGCCCTCGATCACTTGTGCTTTCCTTGATAAATGTCGCATTTTTCACCAATCGCACCATTTTGGTAGCACCATTCTTCGCCTACTTTGGAATTCTCTTGATCTCGGCAAACCAATGGAGGTTTTTCTCCTTATTGATAACGTGGTAGCAGACCCATCTTGAGACTTGCCAAATTGATCTAGGAATGTTTTCCCTATTTAGTGAGGAATCAATTCTTTCCTATGCCCCATTGTCATCTTGGAAGCAGGTCAAGAGTGGCACTTTGTTCGAGCATCTTTTGGCTCCGGTGACTCCCTCTTCGCCCTTGTAGGACTGGTAGACCACAGGTTTTCACTCACCTACTGGAGGGATCCTATTCTGATACCATCTATCACGGGTCTGTACTTTCTTGGCCGCGGAATAGCCCGTGTGGCACTTAGCTCGTCGTTCACACTAGAGTAGCTCTCTTTCACTAGCTATTCTAGAGAATAATACAACGAATAACTTCCTTGTATCATATGGTTCCACGCCCATCATAACTCAAGCGTCTAGTCTATCAAGCAAGACATGCAAATATATTTAGGCACGACAACTAGTTTTTGCCTACCATGATCTCATTAGGAGAGTGGCATCAGCATTCAATCAATTTATGCACAGGAGGCCAACCCCGCCTTTAGAGCTTCTAAGGTGTATTATTCCATCCTAGAACTCCTAACACCAACCATCCTGACACCACTCCCATGATCCAGTTGCATCTCATCCCTTTTGCGTCCTCACTTTTCACCCGATAACCCCAAGCACCACTCACAAGGGTATAGAAATATGAGAGAATAATGGTCCGCAACACTTGTCTCTCACTTTCCCAACTACGCCATTATGTCCGAGGAGAGAGAAAACTGAACTGAAACTTGTCACATGCAGAGAGAGATAGAGAGTTTGTATTGTCAGTGTGTGACAAAAGAGAGAGTAAGTCATAGATGCTATGTGAAAAGTGAAATATGACTAGTAAAATCTGCAGCGACAACAAAGCGAGCATGAGGCTCCGCAGTTTCGCGGATGAGTTCAGCCTCAAATGCATGGTCATCTTAGTCCCAGGTCTCGTCTTGTTCAGCTCTTAATTTTGCCCCAACTTGACTTGATTTGAATTAGGGTTTGAAGAAAAGAAGAAATGATTTAATTTGTTTGAATTAGGGTTTATATTTGAGGCAAACTTTTTGATTTATGCTGACTTAGAGTGCCGGTGAGCAACGTCGTTCCGAAAATAATAATAAAATATTGCTTTGTCGGACTTCCGGCATTTTAACTTGGTGATGACATTTGAGTGATTGTTTTTTTTACCAAAGTAGCATTGAAGTGATCCGGCAAAAAGTTTTGACATTAAAGTGAGTGTTGTATGGAAGTTAGACACTTTTAGTGTCCTTTTCCCTGATGTTATTCTATTTGATTATTTGCCGTCAACATTTTGAGATAAGAACACCATAAGGGCTATAACTTTTATTTGACGTTTTCTTGAAGACCATAACTTTTTGGGAATATTTCAAATAAGAGCCCGAAATAGAGTCATTTTCTCAAAAAGGATCCAAAGTGGACCTTGTCTCAAACAATGACCTAAAGTGGCTAAATTGTCTTAAATAAGGGCATGATATTACCAAATCATTTCAAATAAGGACCTTTGGTCAGCCGGCGAACGTATGACTATTCCGGCCGTCAAAGAAAGGGTAGTTTAGTCAAAAGAATTTCTAGGTATATATTTTTAAAAATTTTTACTTTTCCTTTGCTTTTTCTTCTTTTTCCTTGTTTTCTTTTTCCCTTGTCGGCAAATGCTGGGCCTCGTCAATTCGTCGGCCTCAAACGAGGGTTGTCTTTGCCAAATTGGGCAAGGGCAATTGCCATTGACGGATCTGGCGAGGATCGACCTTGTTATTGATGATGATAGCAGTGATATTTTCGTTCTTGACAGGATGATGAGATGGAGAAGAGATGACACACAGGAGGGAGAGAGAGAGAGAGAGAGAGAGAGAGAGAGAGAGAGAGCTACTCTTGTCATCTACTTCACTCCATGGAAGAAACTTGACGATAGCTTAAAAGTCTTATTCCATTCTCTTCGTTTTCTCTCACATTCGATTCCTCTCCATGTTGTCGGCTTTCGACATGGAATCCTATATGTCCCCAACCAAGACTTAACTGTCCAAATCATCAACGACCGCATTGTCCTTATTCTGCTCGACTTCTTCCATCAAGTGAAGTAGCGACAAATTTCACTGTCGAATGACGAGGCCCAAGTCGAGGGTTGCCCTTGCCTGGGCGGGTGAGGGTAGCCCTCCCTTGAGGCCGACAACCTCCGCCGACCATCGATGAGGGCAGGTGGTGGTCAGAGGAGGGAAAAAGAAAAAAATTAAAAAAAAGAAAAGTAGAAAAATTAAAAAAAATATATATGCACAAATTTTTTTTGACTAAATTACTCATTCTCTAGCGGAGAGAATAGTCACATGCTTGCTGGCTGGGCAAAAATTTGATCGGCCAATGAACGCAAGTCCTTATTTGAGATGATTTGGCGACTTCATGCCCTTATTTAAGAGAAAATCCACCTTATACCCTTTTTTTTGGAGAAAATAGCTCTACTTCGTACCCTTATCTGAAATTTTCCCAAACTTTTAGTTCAATCATTTGAGTGCTATGGCTTTTAAGAAACGTTCAGGTAAGTGTCATAACTTTTAATCGCTCACTTGAATGCTATAATTTTTCAAAAATATTCACCCGAATATAAAATATCTGATGTGGCATGACACTTGTGGTGAATGTTTTTAAAAGGTTAAGACACTCAGTGTGACATTTTGGATTTTAGGTCCATTTTTGGGATTTATAAAACGTGTAATTCGTCAATGCGCTTATATTAGAATCTCGTCCAGGAACTGATCGCTCTCGGGTTCTTGTTTTTAAAATAGAAACTTTTGCTAGAATCACACTCGATCGAATTTGGCCGTTATTTAGACCCCAAACTTGGCAGTCGATTTCCGGGAGTTTCGGATCGAAATAAATTGGACGATGTCGATATTATTGTGGCCAGTGTCGAGATTGCCAGGAATATGTGAAAAATGAATTTTTGACTGGGTGCGACTTTGGATTAGTAGACCTCCCTCGTAGCGTATTTTGAATTATTTTACTTTTATTTTTTATTTTTATTTTGGCCCTTCTGTCCTATATTATTATTCGGGGTTTTTCGTGGACCGTTAGATCAATTTCCAAATTTGAATCGTGTCCGTTAGATCGTACTCGATGACAAAAAAAATATTAATTTTTGTTTCTCTCTCTCTTTCTTTCTCTCTCTCCTCTCTCCGCCGCACACGCTTTCCCCCCTCTTCATTGCGTCTGCCCCCCTTTTCTTTCTTCTCTCTCTCTCTCTCTCTCTCTCTCTCTCTCTCTCTCTCTCTCTCTCTCTCCCTTTCTCTTTTCCCCGCGCACGCCACGGCCATGCACACGCCCCCCTGCACGTCTGCCTCTCTCTCTTCCCCATGCAACTCTCTCTCTTTCCCCATGCAACGCCTCTCTCTCTCTCCTCTCTCCTTTCTCCTTCCTTCTCTTTTCCTCTTTCTCTCTCCTTCTTCTTCCTTCTTCCTTCGCGATCTCGACAGTTCTGCTTCGTTTCGGCCCTGCTTGCCGACGCCTGAGCTCGCCTGGCCGCCGTGCCCCACTGCCGACGCCAGCCAGCTCGACCCCGCGCCGCACCGTCCGCCATCCGCCGCCCCCGACCGGCTGGTCTCTCTCTCTCTTCCTTCGCGTGCTCAGCCGTGGGCTCACCTCCGCTGCTCGTTGTGCCAGCCTCGGCCCGGCGCCGCCCAGCTGGTCGTCTTGCCGCCGCTCCACCAGCCATTGACGTCGCCGCCTCCCTCGCACCATCGCCGCGCCTCTGCGTCGCCCAGTAGCTCTGACTGGCACTGCCTTCCTCCCCTCCCGAGCGCGCGAGCTTGGCTCACCGCCGCTCGCCGTCGCATCTAGCGAGTCCCGGCCATTGTCCTGCTGTCTAGCCAGCTCCCCAGCGCCACTCCGATGCCCGAGCATCGCTGTTACCCCCGCCAAGCCCCCCCAGCCGCACCACCTTGCCTCAGCCAACTCCCTCTTCTTCCCTTTGGCTCCCACCGTTCGCCACCACGTCGCCGCTGCTCGCCATCGCTCTAGTCGGCCAGCCCAACGCCACCCGACCTCGCTAACAGCCACTCCGTCGCCACCGGTTCGCCCTCTCCCTCAGCCCAACCTCCCTCTCTCTCTCTCTCTCTCTCTCTCTCTCTCTCTCTCTCTCTCTCTCGCTCTCTCTCTCCCTCAATCTCACCCCGGCTGACCCCTCCCCCTTCAGCTCCCTGCTGCCGCCGCCGTGCGCCACCGCTGTCGCCGTCGCCTGCCGCCGTTGTCGCCGTGCCCGTGCGGCGGATGGTCAACCTGCCCGTGCCCACGCCCGTGCCCATGCCCGTGCCCCCGCCCTTGCCCGTGCTGTAACCGAGGATTTTGACTGTGGCTGACCATCGTGCCCGCGTGTGTGCCGAGTCTGCACTGTTCACCCATGCCATTTTAGGCTCAAGCCTACTTTTTCCGGGCCAAACTTAAGTGACTTCCTAAACCCTATCTAGTATTTTGGCTATTTTATGGACTTGTCTCAGGCTAGAATGGCTAGGACGTATTTTAATTTAGTTATATTATGTTATAATTGCGCTATTTGAATTGGATTAAATAATAAGTTGATTTGGGTGATTATGCGTGGCCGACTTGAACGTCGGGTTTGTATGCCGAGATGGCGAATTGTGAATTCGACTGAATTGTGAATATGGGTTGTTTGATGCAATTAGCGTGAAATTGATTGAATTGAATGGCATGTGCTTGCCTGTCGATTTTAAGCCTAGATCGATTGGAGGGCTACGGACTTGGGACATGTTGACGGCGGTTCGTGTGAAGGCATGAATGGCTGATGAGCCAATTGGATGCGGGCTTGAGACGTGTTGACGGTAGCCCGTTAAAGGTGTGTTGGACCGGGACGTGTTTACGTCGGTCATTGGAATAGCTTGAATAGTGTGGCTTGGGACGTGTTGACGACGGCCATTGGTTTTGATTGAATAGTATGGCTTGGGACGTGTTGACGGCGGCCATTGGTATTGATCGAATTGTACGGCTTGTATGACCGTGAGAGGAAGGTTGATTGGACCCGTGTGCGCGATGTGACTGTTTGGATTGGTTAAATGTGCATGTGGTTACTTAGATGGATTGATTGAATGTGAGTGGGAAGTGTGTATGCCGATTGATTGTGATATGGTGGTGAACTATTCTTGCATGATTATGTTCGGACTAATATGCAGGGTTGGCTCATGATTCGAGGCAAGGTAAGCTTGTCGTGTGAAATTGCTTGTGTAGTCTAGTGATTCGCATGTTAGACTTGTCTGGGTACGCATTAGCCTAGGTGAGTTTAGGGTGTTGCTTATTGAGACTCGTTCTCACGGTTATTATATAACCATTTTCAAATCCCTACCCCTGAGTATGTCACCACCGGGGCATTTTGGGGTCCCCGTGCATATGGTGCAAGAGGACAATGAGTACCTGGGCCTGAACCCGGGCAAGACATATATTAGGCATCGCACTTATGTTTCGGTAGATATGGGACGAGATGAACTGGAGCGCCATGACTACTTGGCTTGGTCCCATGGAGTCGAGTTGGTGAGCTCAGGGCCAATCCAAGGTTTTGAAGGGTTGCGACACACCAATGAGAATGCGGTTAACTGGGAGCCTTGGGACAAGTTCGCTCCCGACGACAAGGTATCAGATCCCAACAGTCCTCTCGTGAACCCCAGTCCAGTACCGATGTCTGCCCCCGAGCCCGAACCCGAAGAGGAGCTTGAGCCCGAACCCGAAGAGGAGCTTGAGCCCGAGCCCGAAGAGGAGCCCGAGCCCGAGCCCGAAGAGGTGCCCATGGCAGTCGAGCAGGGAGATGAGGAGGAGAACCCGATCGAGATTGAATCGGACTCAGAGTCAGAATCCTCAGGGTCCGATCCGAATTGGACACCGTAGGGATGTTTAGGAGTAGGGCCAAGAAACTTTCTTTTTGGTAGAGTCCCGTTTTGTGCTGTCAGTAGTCTACCCAGCCACTTGTTCCTCTTTGATGATGAAGTGGATTTAACCCTAGCGGCCTAATGTATGAATACCATGGATTCAGGTTAATGTTTTGTGTTCGTTAAAAATTTTGCTTGTTCTATCCCTTTGTCATATTTTTATTGTCAGGGTTGTTTTATTTCGCTTCCGCTTGCGTAGTTCGTTGGGTCGGTGACGCGTCCTGGGACGTTGCGTTCGTTACGGCCGTCGAAGGGGTGTCGCGAGCCCGTTGGGGTTCGGGGCGTGACACTCAAGCAATCGAATGAAAAGTTATATGGCACTCAAGTAATTGAAAAATAAGTTATGGTGCTCTAATGAGCGTTGTACGAAAGTTATAACATTTATGGTGTCATTATCTCAATAATTTCCTTAGTGATCTATACAAATTCTGTGAGCCAAGTACACCGATGATTAGAAACTAAGCAGTTCATCCCTATCAGAGAAGATTCGGACATGTACAGGACCAATGGCAATCTTCATTCTCAAGGAGAACGAAAATCCAAAATGCTCAGCCACGTCCTATGAACCTTGCATTAAATCGGTACTTTTGTTAATACAGGCAAATGCATCTGGCCATGAGGAAATGTAAAATTTAGTGACAAAAACTCATTGACAACCCTTCCAGGCGCTAAACTTGTATTTAAATTTGGAACATAATAATTTGATGATTCCGCTGACATTCATGTTAGAATTAATAGTGAAAGATTGAAGATTCCGATTTTGCTGGATAAACAAAAATCATGCACAATCACAATCGAATGCAGAAACGTGAAGAATTCTGTACTAACCTCCGGCCATTGATGAAGTTGAAAATCAGATGAGCAGAACCTTGAACGATCTTAAATAAGTATTTCTAGCCAATTACTCTTTCAACGTTAATGGTGTGTTTTTAGATTATCTATGATAAGATCATATAATAAGAGGGTTTGGTTTAGATAATCTATTTATATCTATATTGATACCCTTATAGGCCATCAAGATAGTTCTCTTAATATTTGGCGATCGCTCTAGTTATCATGTATATTAATGCAGACAATAAAACGTCAATAAAATTAATTAATGTGAACAATAATAAGTTAAATGTGAGATTATATTATTGATATTATAGCAATTCAATTCACCGCTTTAATTCATTTTACAGGGGTCAGAAATTTAAGATCCATTTACTGAGTACATCTCATAAATGTCTTCTCTTTCCACAGAGAGAGTAAGTGAGTGAGTGCGTTTTAGAAAATCAACTTCCACATAGAAACTTATTTAAATACATGGAGGGAGTAGTATTCAAGTCTTGTCAGAAGGTGAGTTACAGCAGAGTACTAGCTGGCTCTAACGAATGATAACACTCCAAGAAGGGCAAGCACATGCATGAGTTAGTTGTGGGGAGAAATACCTTAAATCAATCCGATTCATGGAAGCTCAATTCACATGCAACATTGAATGAGATAGGCTTCGCTTGAAGTCCATTAATCTAATGGTGTAAATGAGTATCACATGAACCGAGCCCACGCAATAAATGCTTAATGGGAGGGTCCAACATAAGCGTAAGAATTCAACTTTCAGATGGACTTATGGTCCCCGCAGAGCCGAATTTGCGGCACAAAAAGCCATGTAGCAAGGATCTTGTCGCTCTTGACTTCATAAAGAACCCTTAAAAACTGGCAAGTTTGCACTCCATTTGGTTTCATGTCCTTTTTAGAGACTTAGAAAAATATCCATTTATTATTACTATCATTATTTTTGGGCGAATGCAGAAGTGTCCCCTCAAACCAAACTCTTTCGAGCAGTCTGTTTGAGTTCTCCGATCGGTGCACTGTGAATTTTTCTCTAATGTACTATAATGGTATGCACATGTTTATATTCCATTGTCCTGCTTGCTGCATGTTCCCTTCACATTTCCTGCTACGCAACGCAAGCAAACTATAAAGTGTCTGGTTTTGGTCAATTGATTCTTAAAACATTTTTGGGATAAGTGCATTGGAAATCTTAAAACTTGTCACGAAAGTGCAATTGAGTCCTAAAACTTTCAAAGAGCCCAATCGAGTCATAAAACTTGTCAGATTAATCCAATCAAGTCCTTTCTTTGATTACACTTATTGAAAGTTTTAGGATTCAATTGCATTTTCTTGTCAAATTTTAGGACTTGATTATATTTTTTTTAAAGTTTTAGAATTCAATTACACCATCATAAAGTTTTAGGACTCAATTGCACTTTTTAAAAGTTTTAGGATTCTATTACACTTTCGTAATATGTTTTAGAACTTGTAGTGCACTTATCCCAACATCTTTTGTTCTAACAAATGCAATCAAGTTGGGAAAATGATATCACAAGTGCTAAAACTTTCACATGGTGCTCGCTTGAGTGCTATCACTTTTTTTGTTGATTACTTGAGTATCGTGACTTTATACTGCTTTCACTTGAGTGCCACGAGTTTTCAACCGACCACTTGAGTGCTATAAATTTTAAAATTGTTCACCACAAGTGATTGTTGGTTTTCTATGGAACATGCATAGTTAAATTAAATATAAACGTAGCGGAAAGATATAACCATACATGTATCTCCAAAGGCATTATTCGTGCGTTTTAATCAAAAATCGGAAAACCATAGGGGGATAAACAAATCACCTTTCACAGCGTGCCCAGAATAATTTCGGTTCGAATGTTCTTCAGTTCGAGCCCCACAAGCGTCGGACCTCTAGTTCAAACACACCATCAATCGCACAATAAACGGAAGGAAGAACTTACGGATAATCACCAATAGAATTGTGCTAGCAATCTTGTGGCGACAATTCTTCGCACTCTCGATATTTCAGTCACAGCATCGGAAGAGAGAATACGTATTTTTTGAACTCTCACAAACACATGATAATTGCATACTTATTTTCTTCATCGTCACTTTTCAGCAACCGTTGCTGATTGCACTTTATTAGAGGGATCAGCAACGGTTGCTGATCGCCACCCTTCACACCATCGACAGTCGTTGCTGATCGTGTGCCTACGATTAGCAACCGTTGCTGACCGTGGGTGATGCACACGGTCAACTGTTGATCGTGCGCATGCACCACTAACTCCTTTTTTTTAATGATATATTAATATATATAAATAAATGTAAACACATATATATAAACATAGAAGTGCATGATAATCATATGTGTATTTTGTGAGCATCATATGCACACGCGCCCATGACAAAAATTGAATTAAATTAAATCCCATTTAATTTAATTTCAGTCCAACTCAATTCGATTGCAAACATATTTGCAATATCGTCTCTTTCGTACAACATCGTCCTAAATTGGTTATGGTGTGTGACATCCCTAGGTTCATCACTAAGCTGGTAGTAAGACTTGCACTAACACATTAGTACTCCCAAGAGAATTGATTGTCCCGATCAACCTCTAGGTCCTACAAGTCATGAATTACATCTAGCAATATGTCATGGCTACCCAGACAGTGTGAATGTTTTAAGAACATAATGAACCCAACAGTTTTGACTGCAGTGTAATTCAATCCCTCTACCTTATTATATCCCGATCGAACAAAGACCATGGAATATTTGTCAAGCCACCAATTCAATCATATGCACAAACCTAATTGACATGCATTTTATATGAGACATGAGCAGTTCTTTCTCGGTTACAACCCCGGCCGAGGATTTTAATGCAGTGTCAAGATTAGATTACATAGGACATCATTATTGTACCTTGCGTATAACGAAAAGACAGATTCCATTTTGCGCACACGTGTAACTTCGTATGTGAATGAACTATGGTCATCAAGTACAGAGACAGATCAATGAACCGGCAATATGTGCACTTATGAACCATAGCCATCTAACACACAAGTCAACACTGTGCCTTAGGTCTAAGGATTATTTACACAAGACCAGAGTATGAATGATTAGGCATTGAGCACGTTAAAAGCTTCCATGTTGCTAATCGTTATATGCGTGTCACGTTCAATGAACTTGTTTGGTACAAGCACCTATGTTCTAACTCGAGCATCACAATACCTAATAACTTGTGACTCGTCATTCCCTTAAATATCTAATGCTTAACAGTGAAGCTAAGAACACACCGGTCTCAACAGGATTATTGATATTCACTCAATGATCCATTGACTGGGAACAATTTAAAGATTCAGTCTAACTGTGAACCTGTCACACATATTCTTAACGTCTCAAGAATAGGTCTAGCATAACTGATCTTATGGAATCATTCATATATTTAAATAATTGGACAAATAAATGAATATATTATTGCTATTAAATGAATAATGAAATTGACAATACAACTTAAATCCCTAACATGTAACTATTACATGATGACTTTAGGGCATACATCTAACAATCTCCCACTTGCACTAAAGCTAATTTGTTTGGTACCTCAAACCCATCTTATCAATGTGTATTTCAAAAGAAGACTGAGGTAAGGCTTTAGTGAAGGGATCTGCCATGTTTTCCGCTGAGTAAATTTTCTACAAGGCGATATCACCTCTCCCAACAATTTCTCTAATGAGATGGAAGCGTCTCTCAATGTGCTTGGACTTCTGGTGAGACCCTGGTTCTTTTGCTTGAGCTATTGCCCCATTGTTATTACAAAACAATGTTATTGGTTGTTCAATGGAAGGAACGACTCCAAGTTCAAAAATAAACTTCTTCATCCAAGTGGCTTCCTTTGCTGCTTCTGAAGCAGCTACATACTCTGCCTCAGTAGTGGAATCAACAGTTATGCTCTATTTGGAACTCTTCCAACTAACTGCACCACCATTAAGTGTAAAGACAAACCCAGATGTAGACTTATAATCATTAGGATCCGATTGAAAATCAAAATCAATATCAGCTTCAACTTTAAACTCTCCTTCTCTATAAACCAAGAATAAACCCTTAGTCCTTCGCAAGTACTTAAGGATATTCTTGACTACTATCTAGTGCTCTTCCCCTAGATCAGACTGATATTTGCTAGTAATGCTTACAGCATGTGCAATATCAGGTCTCATACACAGCATAGCATACATTATGCTTCCAATAGCAGATACGCAAGGTATATTTGCCATCCGCTCTCTTTCTTTAGGAGTGTTCGGACACATCTCTTTGAAAAGATGGATTCCATGCCTAAAAGGCAATAATCCTCTTTTGGAACATTGCATGTTAAAACGTGTTAACACTTTGTCTATGTACGTAGACTGTGATAGGCCAATCAATTGTCTTGATCTATCTCTATAGATCTTGATACCTAAAATACAGGTTGACTCTCTTAAATCTTTCATGGAGAATTTCTGTGACAAGAATAGTTTGATTGATGATATCATTGGTACATCGTTCCATATCAAAAGTATATCATCAACGTACAAAACTAGAAATGCAATTGCACTCCCACCGACCTTCTTGTATACACAAGGTTCATCTAGGTTTTTGATGAAACCAAATGATTTGACTACTTCATCAAAATGGATGTTCCAACTTCTGGAGGCTTGTTTGAATCCATAAATGGATCTTTTAAGCTTACACACCTTTTGATGTTGACCATTGGATTCAAATCCATTTGGTTGTTCCATATAGATGTCCTCCTCAAGAAAACCATTCAGAAAAGCCATTTTGATATCCATTTGGAATATCTCATAATCTAGGTGTGTAGCTATAGCCAACATAATCCGAATGGATTTTAGCATGGCTACAGGTGAGAAAGTTTCGTCATAATTGATTCCTTCTTTTTGACGATATCTTTTCGCCACCAGCCGTACTTTGTAAGTTCCAACTTGACCCTCAGCATTCATCTTCCTCTTGAAGATCCATTTACAACCAATTGGTACAATACCATCAAATAGGTCAACTAAGGTCCAAACTTTGTTGGAATACATTGAATCCATTTCGGATTTCATGGCTTCTAGCCATTTACCAGAATCGATGCCCGACATCGCCTCCTCATAGGTGTTTGGATCACCAGGTTGATCACCATCATTTACAATGAAAAATGGTTCAATATGTTCAACCAAGTGTCTATAACGAGTAGGTGGACGAGATGTTCTCGCACTCCTCCTAAGAGGTTGTGTATCAGAAGCTCCCATTGAATCAAAGATCGGTGTTTGAACTTGGTTATTTGGTACTTCATTATTCTTTTCTTGTAAGACTATTTTTCGCCCAGCACCACCTTCCTAGATGAACTGCTTCTCCATAAGAGAAGCATGCCTGTTGACCAAAATTCTTAGGTTAGAGTCAAAATAGAAATAGTATCCAAAAGACTCCTTTGGTTATCCAATGAAGCGACCTTGTTCAAACTTAGCCTCTAATTTTTCCATTTTCAGCTTCTTGATGAAAGCTGGACAATCCCAAATCTTAATATGATTAAGACTTGGTTCCTACTATGCCACATCTCTTAAGGCGTAGTTGGAACAGATTTGGATGGCACTTTGTTTAGTACATATGCAGCTGTCTCGAGGGCATATCCCCAAAGGGATATGGGCAAATTAGTGTAACTCATCATAGATCGCACCATATCTAATAAAGTGCGATTTCTTCTTTCGGATACATCATTATGTTATGGAGTTCCAGGAGGTGTATACTGTGATACAATGCCATTGTCCTTAAGATAGTCCAGGAATTCAGTACTAAGGTATTCACCTCCTCGATCAGATTGAAAAGCCTTAATACATTTTCCTGTTTGTTTCTCAACTTTAGCCCTGAATTCCTTGAACTTTTCAAAAGATTTGGATTTATACTTTATTAAGTACAAATAACCATACTGTGACTGATCATCGGTGAATGTAATGAAGTAAGAATAATCACCTCTAGCATTTTCATTTATTGGTCTACATACATATGTATATATCAATCCCAATATGTCAGTAGCTCGCACACTATGTCCCACAAAGGGCTCTTTGGTCATGTTTTCTAGAAAACATGCCTCACAAGTCGAGTATAGCTTAAACATTGATGGATCAATATACTCATCATTACTCAACTTGTTGATTCTATCTTCTTTAATATGACCTAATCGAAGATGCCAAATATACATTGGGTTTGGACTATCTCTAGGGCGTTTATCAGTTGTGGCATTTATATCATTATTGTATTAGCTTATTGGCATTGGTAATCACATTACCGGACATTATAATGGTATAAAGATTATTGGTTAATAAGCTAGAACCAACACATCTCCTATTATGATAAATAGAACATACATTATCAGCAAAAGAAAATTCATAATTCTCTTTACTCAAAAGAGGTATAGAGATGATGTTCCTAACATCATTCTCATAATGCAAGCAATTTTTTAATACCAATACATGTCCAGAGGGTAAACATAAACGAAAAGTCCCTACGGCTAGCGCAGCAACACTTGCTCCATTTGCAAATGCTAGGACAATTTCATTTCGCCCCAGCATCCTACTTATTTCCAGATTCTGCAAAGACATACAAATATGTGAGGTTGCAGCAGAATCTAGAATCCATAAGTTGGATTCAGCACTAACCATAAGATTAGTTTTAATAAGCATAGACACCATACCTTGGCAAGGTTGGTCCTTAGGCTTGGCCTTTAAGCTCACGAGGTACTTCTTGCAGTTCTTCTTCCAGTGCCCTTTGACATCATAGTAGTGACAATTCCCTTTTTCAACCTTGGGCTTTGATTGCACAACATTTTTTATAGGCCTTTTTCCATTTCTTTTTCTTCAAAACAGTCTTACTCTTTGAAGAAGAAGCCTTAGCCATAGCCACCACATTGGGCTTCGTGTTGTGCATTTCCTTCTCATAAACTACCAACATGTTATGTAACTCAGCAAGAGTTTTTTCCATCTTATGCATGTGAAAGTTTTGGACAAAGCCAGAGAAGGAATCGGGCTGAGATTGGAGAATCAAATTCACAACTAACTCATTATCCATAACAAGATTGAGCCTAGCCAACTCTTCGATGTGCCATATCATTTTCAAAGCATGATCATTAGCCGATGATCCTTCAGCCATTCTCATACGGTACAATGCTTTAGATATCTCATATCTAGAGGTTCGACCATTCTCATCAAAATATTCTTTTAAGTGCAAGATGATCGACCTAGCATCTTCCATAGTTTCATACATTTTCTGCAATTCATTGTTCATTGAAGCAAGCATGTATGATCTAACTTTTAAGTCATCATCATGCCACTTATCATAACTAATGCGCTTCTCTTGGGTCCCACCCTCAAGAAAGGAGTTTGGCATCTTTTGATCAAGCACATACCAGATTTTCTCCGAATTGAGAACAATTCTCAAATTCCTCACCCAGTCAGTGAAATTGGGTCTAGTCAAACAATTTTTGTCAAGTATAGAAGCGAGTGGGTTTGTGGTCACCATTTTCAGAGTAATAATATATCTGTGCAGAAAATAAATTGTTAGCCGTTATTTTTCAAAATAACCATTTCATCTTGGCCTTTAAATGAAATAGTGCCTCATACTAAATTTTTCGAATCCCATACTCCTTAAAATAGGAAAATAGTAATCTTTGTTGGGTAAATATTACTAGTGGGGATTGGAGTCCTACTAGCCCATAGCCCACCTCACCTGACAGTTATTGGTGTTCTATAAACTTAGTGAGTGAACCAACTTGTTCAACGCATCATACGCAGGTCCCAATCATAACTTCGGCCTCTAGACCATGAAAGTCTCACCTGACAGTTATTGACATCATGATCATAGTTAAGTCTAGCCCATCATCTCATGCAAGTATTGAAAACACAAACCATCCCCTCACCTGGCTATTATTAGAAATTGTTCAGCTCCAACCCCACAACATCATATGCATAATGGAGTGATCCAATATTATAAATGACAATTGACCCCTATGTATCCATAGCTGGTCAATCAACCACGATAATGTTGGACCAAACCACGGCGATGGAATGCCACAAGTCTGAAACCCGTTTGGACTTAAATATAATTAATAAGGAGATTTAAGTCGTTATTACTGGTCTCGCTTTGCACATTAACCGATTTAATATGCATAACGATTGAATAAATAAGTAGATATCAAATGCATAAATATCTATTGTCACGCCCCGTACCCTACGAGTGCGCGATCATCCCTCGATGGTCGATCATTGAATGTGACGTCCCAGGCACGTCGCCGACCCAACCCAAACATCAGAGATTAAGCACGCACGAAAACAAATAAAAACAACCCGGACATTTAATAATGACAAAGGGTAGCAATAGCACGAAATAATAACTGTAATTCCTACCCTTGACAGATACATACGACGTCCACAAAAGACAATCTCCATGCTAAGCCACAGTAACACAACCACATTCCTCGAAAGGGACAATGGTTCGCAAACTTAACTCCTATACAAAAAGGGGAAACTCAAAATACCGAGTACTTGACCCGTCTTCGATCTCCGAGATACCCTTGAAGCGTCTCCAATCACTCATGGTCGCGGATCTGAAATAGTTATATAATAACCGTGAGAACGAGTCTCAATAAGCAACCCCCTAAACCCCATGTAGGCTAATGCGTACCCAGACAAGTCGTACACTCAATCTACCCCATAACATATAAAATTCGCATCATTATACTTACCTTGCCATCAAACCCATGCCAACTCTGCACGTTAGTCACAACGTGATAATGCGATAATAGTAATTCAATAACATATCACAATCGTTCAAACACCAACCACACTTGCACTCAATAAATTCAAGTAACTTAACCACACATCCAACAGTCAATTCAATCACACGCTCAACCAGTCAATTCAATCAGTCACATCTCACACACGTGTCCAACCAACTTTCCTCTCCTGGACCACTGTCAATACGTCTCAAGTCCGGTCTCACGGGCACACAAGCCACACAATTCAATCAATTCCAATGGCTGCCGTCAACACGTCCCAAGCCATACCATTCAATCAATTCCAGTGGCCGCCGTCAACACGTCCCAAGCCACATCATTTAATCAATTCCAGTGGCCGCCGTCAACACGTCCCAAGCCACATCGTTCAAGCAATTCCAATGACCGACGTAAACACGTCCCGGTCCATCACACTTTTAATAGGCCACTGTCAACACGTCTCAAGCCCGCATCCAAATGGACACATCGGCCATTCATGCCTTCACACGGACCGCCGTCAATACGCCCCAAGTCCGTAGCCCTCCGATCAATCCAGGCTTAAAATCGACAGGCAAGCACACGCCATTCAATTCAATCAATTTCATGCCAATTACACCAAGCGATCCATAATCACAATTCATTCCAATTCACGACAAGCCACAACAACCCACAAATTCGACATTTAATTGGCAACATACGAACATCAATTCCACCCACGAATGCCACAACAAGCCAATCATTGACCCACCAATATTAGCTACTAATATGCACCCAAAACCATCCAAATCGGCCACAATCAAACGTCAATCTCCCCCATACATTCCACGACAATACGGTCATTTAGCCCACCATAATTAGCCACTAATTAAGCCCTACAAATATCCTAATTTAATATGACAATTACGCACATACGAATATTGACCCTAATCCACGTTTAACCCCTAACCGATACTAATTAATCTCTAAACAAGTCTAATAATACCCAATTTACTAGGTAGGGTTTAGGAAGTCACTTACCAAGTTTTGACTCGGGAAACGTCGGCTTGGGCCTAAAATGGCCCGGGTGAATAGTGCAAACTCGGCACACGCGCTGGCACGGCGGTCGGCCACGAGCAAAATTCTCGGTCACGGCTAGGCATGGGCGCGAGCGCGGGCACGGGGACGGGCGTGGGTACAGGCGCGGACGGGCGACCCGCCTGGTTGGAAAGGCGACGAGCCGGGTGACAAGCCGGCTGGACGGGCGACGTGCCTGGGCGACGGGAACGGCGACGGGCCACGATCGGGCGAGCGGGCGTGCGGCTGGTGTAAGTGGGCAACGGGCTGACCACGCCCTGGGCAAGCCCGGGCACGGCTGGCCGAGCGGCCTGAGCTGCTGGCCGACTGGAGCTGGCTGGCCGACGAGTTGCGGCGAGGAACGGCGACGGGAGGACGGCGGGCAGCGGCGAGCTGGTCTCGGCGACTAGTTCGGAGGGGAGAGGGAGACAACCGGGGTGGTGAGGGCGAAAAGGAAAGGGAGGCTGCTGGCTGAGAAGGAACGGTGGGGACGACAGGGCTGACGAGCGACGGGCAGGACGGACGGCTGGGCGGCGCCAGGCAATGACAGATGCGGCGGCGGCCGGACGCGACAAGCTCGACCAGCAGGCTGAGTGCAAAGGGAAGGGAGAGGAATAGAGCAATTGGTTGGGGGTGAGCTGTGAGCAGCAGCGGCGACAGTCGCCGGGCGGTGGCGGGAGGACGGCGCGCGGCGACCGGATGGCGGAGGGAAGGAAGAGGAAGGCTGAGGCGGTGGCAACGGGAGAGAGAAAGGGAGCTCGGGGGCTGAGAAGGCGCGAACCGGCAGCGGTCGGGCAGCACGGCGGATGGCGAGGGGCTGGGGAGCTAGTCGAAAGGTTGGACGGCGGCCGGGACTCATTGAGCACGGCGGCGAGCCGAGCTCGCACGCTCGGCACGGGAGGATGGCAGCGTCGGGCAGAGCTGCCGGGCGACGCGGCGGAGCAACAACGGCGCGAGGAGGACGGTGGCATCGGTGGCTGGTGTGGCAGCGTCGAGCGGAGGAGGAAGGGCGGTCGAATGGCGGTCGACGAGCAAGGCAGAAACAAAAGCAGAACCAGTCAAGTTGTGGGAGGAAGAGAGAAGGAGAAGAAGAAAAGACGAAGAATGAGGAAGCAGAAGAAAGGAAGAGAGAGAAAAAAAGGGAGGGAGGAGACGTGCATGGGCAGAGAGAGAGAGAGAGAAGACGTGTGGGCAGAGGGGGAAATGACGCGGCGCAGATGAGAGAGGAGAGAGAGAGAAAAAAGAAAGTCCACGCACTCGAGTGCGATCCAATGGACACGGTTGAAACTAAAAAATCGATCTAACGGTCCACAATAAACCTAGATAATATTATAAGAAAAATGGCCAAAATAAAATAACTCAAAACACACTACAAGGGAGGTCTACTAGTCCAAATCCGCACCCGATCCAAAATTTCACTTTTCTACTATTCCTGACAATCTTGACGCTGGCCACAATAATATCGACACCGTCCAATTTATTTCATCCCGAAACTCTCGAAAATTGACTGCCAAGTTCGGGGTCTAAATAACGGCCAAATTCGATCGAATGCGATTCTAGCAAAATCTCTATTTTAAAAACAAGAACCCAAGAGTAATCAGTTCCCAAGCGAGATTCTATTATAAGCGCATTGATGAATTACACGTTTTATAAATCTCAAAAATGGGTCGAAATTCGGAATGTCACATCTATCCTACGTGGTGATAATGGAATTATGGCTCAATGGGTCTCGAGCCAATGAGCCCCATTTAGCCATTTTAATGTTTTAATAATAGAGACATGCTCTTCACTTCTTCTTGGATCCTTGAACACTTCACGGACCAGGCCCAAAGAGCTCTTCGGCGTAATGGCTCCTCCTCATGTAATGTTTACATCAACAATTGATAATACTAAACTATACTAAAAATACATTACATAAAAAAATAAAAAATAAAAAGAAGGACGCAGCCTCCATTAAATAATTACAACCCCAAAAATACCTGTGAATATCATACATGCACTACAAAAAAACATGTAATTTGCGACGGAATTTTTTCGTCGCAAATTTGCGACGGTCATATTTTTCCGTCGCAAATTAGCGACGGAAATTTTTCGTCGCAAGTTTGCGACGGAAATTTTTCGTCGGAAATTTGCGACGGACAACTTTAACCGTCGCTAATTCCATCGCAAATTTGCGACGAAAAATTTCCGTCGCCAATTTCATCGTAAATTTGCAACGGAAAAATTTCCGTCGCTAATTCCGTCGCAAGTTTGCGATGGAAAAAGGTCCGTCGCAAATCTGTTATTTATGAGCTCGTGGTACTCGAGTTCAATTATAAAATTTTCGCTCTATCTCGTTCTCTCTCGGTTTTTTGCCTCTTTCACATGTATGAAATCAGCAAAACCCGTCGACGCACGTATTAATCTCGGTGAAGCTTTCGTACCGGTAAGTATCATAGCTAACTTCATGACTATTCATCGTTGGATTGTAATTTCTTTTTTCATATATATTTAAGTCTGCTTTTTTTATTATTCTACTGACCGGTTTAACGACCGGCGATCGGCGACACCTCGCCGATCTTTGCAAGGGCCCGAACGGGCAGGCCGTTTTAGGACGGAAACTCAAGTTCCGTCGCAAATGGCGACGGAAATTACTTTGCCGTCGCAATTTGCGACGGAACTTGGTTTGCTTCCGTCGCAAATTTGCGACGGAAACAGAATTTCCGTCGCAAATTTGCGACGGATGCAAAGGTTCGTCGCAAATTTGCGACGGATTAATTTAGTTTCCGTCGCAAATTTCTGTCAAACATTAAAAATTATTAAAAATGATTCGTAATTAATTATTTTTTTTGGGTATGTGTCTAATTGAAGGTCTGGCAATCCAAGAAGACGTTACAATTCTCATCAAATTGACCACTTTGTCCTATCAATATTTCAGTCAAATATTTGGGTAAGTCTTCATTACGCGGAATTTTTTTCTATTTTGCAATTTCATATTAATTGTTGCGTAAATAACAAAATTATAATGTTTAACATTTTATGATTTTAATTAAAAACAATAGATATGATATTTTAAATATTTTACTCGAATTTTTTTATTTCAATACAGACAAAATGCAAAGAGAAAGGGCTTGAATGTATAATAAGAACTTACCTGGACGTCGAGGATTGACGGATGAGTTTCGTACTGGGTTGGAACTATTTTTAGACTTTGCTAGTAGTAAGTATGAGTTCATGGATGGAAATAAGTTAAGGTGTCCGTGTAAAAAGTGCGGTAATGGTAAATTTCTTGTGTATGATAATGTTAGAGAACACCTTACTAGATATGGGTTTACTCCGAACTATTTTAATTGGACTTCCCATGGTGAACCATTTATATCTGATGAAGGATATGGAAGAAGTGATCAATTTTCAGTTAGGGAAGAATGTGGCTATTATGAGCAATTGAACCCGTACGAAAGGATGGTGATTGATGCAGCTAGTCAGAATTTTGTCATAGATTCGAATCATGCAAGTACTAGTTTTACTCCTACATGTGAACAAGTGGGTACTAGTCATGCTCCACAAATGGAAGATATAGAAGTAACGGGTTTTGATGAGAATGTCTATAATGGAACTTTTCAATGTAATCAGTTCTGGGATGTGTTGAAAGCAGCAGATGAACCTTTATGGGCAGGTTGTGAGGATCACACTAAGTTATCGGTGACAGCCAGATTGTTAAATATCAAGGCAGAGCATAATGTGTCTGCGGATTGCTTCAACTCTTTTGTTGAAGTAATGCGGGAATCATTGCATCGTGATAACGTCATGCCAAGTGATTTTTATGATATGAAAAAGCTAGTTGATAACTTAGGCCTTTCGGTTGTAAGGATTGATGTATGTCGTAGAGGTTGTATGTTATATTGGAGAGATGAAGAAAATGCAGAATCGTGCAAATTCTGTAGCCAACCTAGGTACAAGATTAACAGGAGACCGGGTCGTAATCAGAAGCATAGACCATGTAAGCAAATGTTTTATCTGCCCTTAATCCCAAGATTGCAAAGGCTTTATGCGTCTAAAGCCACTGCTGAACACATGACTTGGCATGCAAATCATGAAACAGAAGAGGGTCTAATGTGTCATCCTTCAGATGCGGAGGCATGGCAACATTTTGATAGAACATACCCTGAGTTTGCAATTGAGCCTCGGAACATCAGGTTAGGCCTTTGTGCCGATGGATTTGCTCCATTTGGTAAAACAGGCAAAAGTTATTCATGTTGGCCAGTTATCTTAACGCCGTACAATCTTCCACCCGGTATGTGCATGAAGACACCTTATATGTTTTTGACATTGATCGTAACAGGGCCGCAAAATCCGAAAAAGTTGATAGATGTTTATATGCAACCATTGATTGAGGAGTTACAACGGCTATGGGTTGAAGGTGTCCCTACTTATGACGTTTCTACCGATCAAACATTTATAATGAAGGCTGCTCTTCTTTGGACGATAAATGACTTTCCAGCTTACGGGATGTTATCTGGATGGAGTACAGCTGGGATCTTAGGATGTCCGATATGTTTGGAGAGGTCAAAGTCATTTAGATTAAAACATGGAAAGAAGCCCAGCTATTTTGACTGTCATAGACAATTTTACCGCCAAATCATCCTTTCAGAAAGAATAAAAAAGAGTTCATCAAGAATATGGCTGAAAGAACGCGTCCACCAATGAGGTTGACCGGCGATCAAATTTGGAAGTGTGTGCAGGGCTTTCCAACTGTTGTTGAGAATCCGCACGGCACGACTTATGCGTACGGAAGTACACATAAGTGGACAAAACGCAGTATATTTTGAGATCTACCATATTGGAAGGCCCATCTTATTCATCATAATCTTGACGTCATGCACATAGAAAAAAATGTTTTCAACAATGTCATAAATACCATGATGGATGTCGCAGGAAAAACAAAAGACAACTTGAATGCAAGAAAAGATATGAGAGACATTTGTGATCGTCCAATGCTAGCTGTGGATGCAAGCAGCAGGGGACCAAAACCGAAAGCAGTTTATACATTGGATAAGGAGAAGAGGCGAGTTGTTTGTCAATGGTTGAAATCGGTGCGGTTTCCTGATGGATACGCTTCGAACCTCAGGAGATGTGTTGATTTGAATGAATGCAAGTTGACAGGTTTGAAGAGTCATGATTGTCACATCTTGATAGAAAGACTACTTTCAATAGCTTTGAAGGAAGTTCTACCAAACTTTGTATGGGGCGCCATTACAGAGTTAAGCAATTTCCTGCATGATATTTGCTCGACAGTGTTAAAAGCATCGCACATGGAAAAACTAGAGAGAGATATTCCAATTATTCTTTGCAACTTAGAAATGATATTTCCTCCAGCGTTTTTTGATTCAATGGAGCGTCTCTTAGTTCACTTGCCTTATGAGGCCAAAGTTGCAGGTCCCTTCCAGTTTCGATGGATGTATCCATTTGAGAGGTAATATTTTTTTTAAAATACATGTGAAATAACTTTACCATATAATATGTTCCAATAAGCTTCTTTCTATTTCAACTAGATTCTTATATCATTTGAAGAAAAAAGTTAAGAATAAGGCACATGTTGAAGCTTCAATTTGTAATGCATATATCGTGGAAGAAGTGACAACATTTGCATCATATTATTTTGAGTTGCACGTTCAGTGCAAGAGGCGGAGAGCAGGCAGAAATGATGAGGGCCCCATTGATCCCAAATGCACGGCATTCTCTATTTTCAATTATCTGGGTCGACCAAGCGGCGCATGTCAGTTTCATTACTTATCAGGAGAAGAATTTCATGCAGCACATACTTATATTTTACTGAACTGCCCAGAAGTCGAGCCATACTTCAAGTAAGTGTAAATTTGCAAATATATATTTCTGTGTCAAATATTTGCTAATACTTAAATGGTTTTTAATTTTAGGATATTTCAAACTTCAATGTTTGGACTACAACCAAATGAGTTTGACCGTTTGTGCGATAAACAATTTGCCGCATGGTTCAAGACATACGTAAGTTGCCTATCGACAAAAACCAAGTTATTAAAATTATATACATCATTTAGTAAAATATATATTATTGACTTTGCATGTGTAACCTTAGGTTCACAGTAATTGTGATGGACTTGGAGGGCAAGGATTGCTATATCATCTGTCATAGGGTCCACAGTTAAGAGTTCGAAGTTGGCCAGCATATTTCATAAATAGATATAATTTTCACACTCAAGAATATGGAATGGGAAAATCCACAATGAATAGTGGTGTGTCTGTTCGGTCATCCAATGGTGGGAGTTTAGAAGATGATTTTTATGGCTTGTTGGATGAAATCATAGAGATAGAGTACCCTGGACCATTAATGATGCGGATTGTGTTATTTAAGTGCACGTGGTTCGACCCCGTCAAAGGGATGAAGGTGCATACGAAGTTCAATTTGGTTGAAATAAATCACAAGAAAAGGTATATGAAGTATAAACCATTTGTCTTGGCACAACAAGCAATTCAAGTATGTTATGCACCATATCCTAGTTTGAAACGTGACAAAGCCGATTGGTGGGCTGTATGTAAAATCAAAGCACGGAGGAAAATCGAGGAACACTGGAAGGATAGAGCCTACCAACAATAGGAAGTTTGTAACACTGTTGAAGTTGAGGAATATAACATACCAACTTTACGATATCCGTCCGGAGCAATGACAGATGTGGAACCAACTGAAATTTACGAATTAAATGTACAACAATGTTCCGAATCTGATTTGGAGACAGACGACGAAGACGAGGACGAAGACGAGGACAAAGATGAGGACGAAGATGAGGACGAAGAGGACGAAGATTAACAATTTTGTCACAAAACACTGTAGATGTGTAATTATTAATGCGACAAGTGATATTTTGGTTGTTATCATTATTGTTCTTGTTGTTATTGATATTGTGCTTTTTAATTACAGTTATTATTGTTTTATTAATATTAACGTGTCCTTAAAAGTTGAGATGCCAACATTTTTGACCGAAAAAAGACGAACTAAATGTACAATAGAAACTAGTAAGTCTAAATTTGCAACGGACACGAACATGTCGGTCGCAAATTTGCGACCAACACTATTACTTCCGTCGCAAATTTGTCCAAAAATTTTAAAATATTCAAAGTTTGCGACGGAATCAATATGTCCGTCGCAAATTTATGGGGAATTTGGACACGTTGTAATTTGCGACGGACACGAACCTGGTCCATCGCAAATTTGTCCCAAAATTTTTAAATATTCAAAGTTTGCGACAGAATCAATATCTCCGTCGCAAATTTATGGGAAATTTAGAAACGTTGTAATTTGCGACGGATAGGAATTATGTCCGTCGCAAATTTGCGACGGACACGAACCTGGTCCGTCGCAAATTTCTCCCAAAATTTTTAAATATTCAAAGTTTGCGACGGAATTAATATCTCTGTCGCAAATTTATGGGAAATTTGGAAACGTTGTAATTTGCGACGGCATTTACATGTCCGTCGCAAATTTGTTCCAAAATTTTTAAATATTCAAAGTTTGCGACGGAATCAATATGTCCGTCGCAAATTTATGGGGAATTTGGACACGTTGCAATTTGCGACGGCATTTAGATGTCCGTCGCAAATTTGCGACGGAAATCACACGTCCGTCGCAAATTTGCGACGGAAATTTAAATGCCGTCGCAAATTTCTCGGAAATTTGTGCGTGTTGAAATTTGCGCGGAATTATTAGGCGCGCAAAATTTGCGACGGACCACAACGGTCGGTCGCAAATTTGCGACGGAAATGTCCGTCCCAAATTTGCGACGGATTTTTGATTCTGTCGCAAAATTTTTGTCGGTACAAAAATTTGCGATTGATATATAAAGTCCGTCGCAAATTTGCGACGGACATGAAATTTCCGTCGCAAATTTGCGACGAACATACTTTCCGTCGCAAATTTGCGACGGACACTTCTAGTCCGTCGCAAATTTGCGACGGCCACTACTTGTCCGTCGCAAATTTGCGATGGACACTACTTGTCCGTCGCAAATTTGGGACGGCTTGATTTAATTCCGTCGCAAATTTGCGACGGACTTGAAATGTCCGTCGCAAATGTGCCTATGTTTTTCTACCCGATCGAGATCGAGATGTGGATTTTTTGGTGGTCTTTTTCCTCCCCGCTCAGCAACCATCCCCGTCGCCGCCGGTCGCAGCCGCCCCCACCGTCGCCGGTCGTCGCCCAGCCGCCCGTCAGCCGCTCCGGCCGTCGCCCGCCCCCACCGCCGTCGCGCCCGAGCCCCCGCCCGTCGCCCGTGCCCCCGCCCGCGCCCTCGCCGATCGCGCAGTCGCCCCCACCCCCGCCGGTCGCGCCGTCGCCCCCGCTCGTCGCCTCCCCCTCGCCCCCGGCGTCACGCCCCCGGCCTCGGCCGTCGCCCGCCCCCCGCCGGTCGTGCCGTCGCCCGCCCCCCACGCCGGTCGCGCCCTCGGCACTGCCCGCGCCCCCGCCTCGCCTGGCCGCCGTCTCCCCGCCGCGAGGAGCCACCCCCGCCGTCGCCGTCGCCGTCGCCCCGCCGCCAGCAGCCGCCCCCGCCGTCGCTGTCGCCCCGCCGCCCGCACGTTGCCGCCCTCGCCGCCGGCCAGCCGTTCTGACCGGAGCCGCCGCCCGGCCGCCGGCGCCGCCGCCTGCCGCCTCCCAGCCACCTCCCAGCCGCCGGCCGAAGTCGTCGCCGCCTCCCAGCCGCCGGCCGAAGCCGTTGCCGCCTCCCGACGCCGTCTCCGCCGAGCCGCCGCTCGACGCCGTCGCCACCAACCGACACCGTTGCCGCCAAGCTCCGCCGTTGTTCGCCCGGCCGTGGACGAGCAGCTAGCCGAGTAGCCACCATTTCGGCCCACGCCCGCGCCCGGTCCGCCGCTGTCCGATCGGCTGGTGTTAGTTGTCCTTAATCAAGTAAGCAACTCTCTAAACCCTAGTTAATATAATTAGGTAATTAGTCGGACTTGTTTAGGAATTATTTAGTTGGCTAAGGTACGGATCGATTTGAGGGTTGCATGTTGCTTTGATCGATAGTCGGCTGGTTAATTAGTGTATTATGTGGATGATGAAACATTAAATGACAATCGGGTGATTGATTAAGTGTTGAAAAATGAAAACGCTTGAAAATTTAATAATTCTATAAAACATCATTAAAAATTACGTAAAATTTACAAAACGGTTTAATTTGGCAACAAAATTCAAATTTGATGGTAAAAGTTGTTGAAATTTTTAACAATATAAAATTTCATAATATTACAAAATGGCACAAATTAACTGTGGTCACCTATTTTGAGTGAAATTTATAGTTGTTAACATTTCGGGAAAAAAATATTAAAGAAGTGAAAATTTTCAAAACCGAAAAAATGGATTAAAATAAATATGGCCATCCATTGCTCGGGAAATTTTTCTTTTGGGTGAAACAAATAATTTAAAAAATTTAAATAAAGAATTGCGTAGATAATATGTGGCCATCCTGATGAACAGTTAAATTTAAATATTTTATAGGTGGCCGATAAAAAATTAAAATTAAAAAATTTTCATAATTTCACGAAATGGCTTATAATACCGATGGCCACCCAATTTGAGTTATATTTAATTTTTTTCACGTGCCCTAAAAATTATTAAAATAAAGAAGGAAAAAAATTTGAAAATTTACCTAATAGCTTAGACTACTTGTGGCCTAATAATTTTTGTGTGGAAAAATTGTTTTATTTCACCGAAAAAAATTTATATTAATAATTAATAATTAAAAAATTGTTAAAATTTTTAAATTTAAAAAAATTACAGAATGTCTTAGAATATTGATGGCCAACAACTTTTAGTGAAATTAATAATTTTTAATGTCCCAAAACAAATTTAACAATAATATAACAAATTTTCTCTTACAAAACTTTACACAATGACTTAGAATACCTGTGGCCACTCACTTTTAGTGAAATTGAAATTTGTCTACGTGGTCAATAAAAATATAATTATCTGAATGCGATTCATGTATTGATGTTTGATACCTGTGGCCACCCATATTGTGCTTATATATTGATGTTTCATATCAAAATGACTGCGATTCATAGTATATTTGTTCGTAGGAAATAGCACGTCATAAACACTCGACGTCAACTTATTTCAAGGAAACATTTTGTCAGTCTTTCCATCAAAATGGTAAGTTATGTCATGTACATCATTATGTGTCCGTAATACCTGTAAATAGTTCTGTACATATTTGCCTAACCTTCATACTTGTCAGTATAAACGTGGAGGTCACATGCATAGAAGACAAGACTCTTCTTCGTCCTCGTCTCCGGCCCTTTCCTCTTCCCCTATCCCGTCATCTAACCCTCAACCACAATATGGTCTGTCACAATATGGACACGTTGACCCTTCCTCTTACCCTCAACAACATGTGACGGGACAATTTCATATGCCAAATGCATCTCCTCCAGTTCAATCTCCTTTAGCTCCCTCTGCTTCCGGTCCACCGTATTATTCGGCGGAACATTTGAATATTGATGGAAACACAAGTGAAGAAGATAACCGATTCTTCATATCCCCATTTGGAGATTCGTAAGTACTTAATTTTTTTTAGTATATGTAATATTTAAGGCTTTAGATATTGATGTCAACTAAATTGTCGATGTTGCACAATATCCGTATGATTGCAGATTCACGGATGGTTCATCTGTTGTGAGGGAATTGAACAAAATAGTAAGAAATTTTTAGATGGGAGAGTTCGTTACTTACAGAAATGTTCCACAAGAAGTGAAAGAAATGTGGTGGAATGAGTTCAAGGTAAGTTTTACGGATTTTATTTTCAATCCGAAAAAGTTTGGTGTAGTATGTTGATGGTCAAGAATGATATAAAGGGACCGGAACAACTCTGTACTTTTCGATACTTAAAGGATCAGATATTTTCCCCGATATGAATTTAATAAAATCTGTCTATATTTGTCTGGTGCGTGGTTATGGATATTTAGTTATCATGATAACTTTTTTTTTCTGGTTTTTATTCATTGCAGCGGAAGTTCAAGTGAGAGGAAGTGGAAGACAATGAAGTGAGAAGAATTTTCGACAAGAAAGTCAGTGATTTTATGCGAAATGCGATGCATAGAGCGAAGGGCAAGCAAGCGAAGCCGTCTTTCATTACAGCTGACAATTGGGCGGCAATTAACAGATTTTGGGCATCTGAACAGAGTCGGCAACTCTGTGAGCAGAATAAGAAGAATCGATCTTCTAGTTCTAGTGATGGGTCAGCGACATATGCTGGGGGCTCTATCAACATTGGGGAGCATCGCAAACGACTGGTAAGTTTGTTGAATGCGGTATAAGTTAGTTTATTTCAATTACTCAGAGTCAAATTTTGTAGGCACAAGAATTGGGGACGGAACCGACTTTTGCAGCTACATTTGAACGTACGTTTCAAAGGAAAGATAAGTCATGGACTGGCGAGCGAGCACAAACTATTAAGGTATTTAAGTTTATACTTTGTCTTATATGGAAACTATAATGAAAACCGTGAATGCTTTCAATATTTATGGTAGATATATATAATGAGATTTTTTTTATCTACATTGTTAATGTAGGACAAATATGATCAACTTTTAATGAGCAGTGCTAGTGGTAGTGATGATTGTCCTACGTCCGGGTCATCAGTTGATAATATGAAATTATGGATGGAGGCAACGGGTGGGCCGAAAAAAGGGAAAATATTTGGGATGGGATCGTTGTCAAGGATGTACATGCCGAATCGTCCTGGAAGTTCAGCATCCACTGGTCGAAGGAAGGCCCGACAAGACCCGCAATTGACCGAAGAAGTGCATCATCTGAAAGAAGTACTTGTTCAGAAGGACGAACAAATAAATCACTTGGAACATCAAATGGAGCTCATTATGCGACACCTTAATCTCAATCGCTATGACAATCCTCCTGCACCTCCAGCCAATCCAATAGGTGATGCGCACAATGATGACCAACACATTGAAGCTGAGAATGCTGATGATGTTGATGATTTCCTCCACACTTTCTAGTTTGTATTCGTCGCAGATCGCTGGTAAGCTTGCTTCAAAATATTGGTTATTCATATGTTTACTCATATTCATATATAAGAACATTTATGCTCGTCTTGAAACGTTTTTTTGTTAACCCTTTGATTATTTTATACCTCATTCCGCATCTATGCATAAACGCTTATTTTTATATTTTTCGACTGATTTATGTATCGACATTTCCTCAGTTCTCGACAGGAGTGACTACTTTTGGTATCCTGACATCGTGCCAAAGCCGCGTCTTCTTGTGTTTGGTTTTTCTGCGTCTTTTATGGTTGTCCCGCCTCTTATTTCATGTTTTCAATGTATTGTAAGATTGGATATGAACTAACATTATGTCAGATTATGTAACTTTCATTCAGTTATTTGTTTTAATTATATGTCATTGTGGTTGGTTTGTCAGAAACTATGATTTGTTCGTTCTTCTGTTTCTATTATTTGTCATTGTCTCCTTTGTTTGATGTGGACAACAATTTATGGCCGAAATGAACGCAAAATAGCATATATTATATTAAGACGAATTTTTTTTTCGTTACAGTTCGTGCCTACAATTTGACGAATACATTTTGCAACGAATTCGTTGAAAAAATTTCTGACTAATTTCGCGACGACCTTTGCGACGAATTTTTCAACGGACATAGTTCGTCGCAAATTTGCGACGAATTTTGCGACGAATTTTGCGACGGAAAAAAATCCGTCGCAAATTTGCGACGAATTTTGCAACGGAAACAAATCCGTCGCAAATTTGTGACGAATTTTGCGATGGACGTAGTTCGTCCCAAATTTGCGACGAATTATTTGCGACGAAAAAACATTCGTTGCAAATTTGCGACGAATTTTGCGACGACTTTTGCGACGAATTTTGCGACAGACGTAGTTCGTCGCAAATTTGCGACGAATTATTTGCGACGGAAAAACATTCGTCGCAAATTTGCGACGACTTTTGTGACGAATTTTGCGACGGACGTAGTTCGTCGCAAATTTGCGACGAATTATTTGCGACAAATTTTGCGACGGAAAAACATACGTCGCAAATTTGCGACGAATTTTGCGACGGATGTAGTTCGTCGCAAATTTGCGACGAATTATTTGCGGCAAATTTTGCGACGGAAAAATATCCGTCGCAAATTTGCGACGAATTTTGCGACGGAAACTAATCCGTCGCAAATTTGCGACGAAATTTACGACGAAATTTACGACGAAAATTGCGACGAATTTTGCGACGAATATTTTTCCGTCGCAAATTTGCGACGAAATGATAAATTTTCCGTCGCAAAATTTTGCGACGACCTTTTTGCGATGGAATTTTTTCCGTCGCAAAATTCGTTGCAAATTCAATTTGCGACGAATTTTTCCACATTTTCCGTCGCAAATTTCGTCGCTAATCTTATGTTTTTTTGTAGTGATTTATCCATACATCAATCATATTGATTAAGGGTTTTTCCATTATCACCACCCTTCCTCGCGAGCCATAAATTCTAAGCTCAAAGCTTTGGAAGGCATAAATAAAATTCTGCACTGAATCAAATTCATGGCCGAGCAACTTAAGCCGCGTCAAGAAATCAAAGCCGATGAAACAAATTTCGCGTGCATGATTCGAAGTGACGGTAACGTTGTCCCCTCTAGATTCATAGTTGCAAATCATTTTGCAGAAGACAAAAGTAAAAGGAAACAAGCTATGGATTTTTTATTCAAAATTGATTTAGTTCCAATTTTTGCTCGGTTGATCAAATTTATCATATAAATTAATCAACTTCTATAGGCCACTTAAGAGCAAGTAATTCACTCAACAAACGTAAATTGGCCATTGGATCGCAAAAATATATATGAACCAAAATCAATTAAACGCACGAGAACACCTAAGGATTGGCTCTGATACCACTGTTGGTTTTCTACGGAATATATATAGTTAAATTAAATATATACGCAGTGAAAAGATATAACCATACATGTAACTCCAAAGGCGTTGTTCATGCGTTTTAATCAAAAATCGGATAACCATAGAGGGTTAAACGGATTACCTTTCACAGCGTGCTCAGAATGATTTCAATTCGGATGTTCTTCAATTTGAGCCCCACAAGCGTCGGACCTCTAGTTCAGACACACCACCAATAGCACGACGAACGAAAAGAAGAACTTGCGGATAATCACCAATAGAATTGTGCTAGCAATCTTGTGGCAATAATTCTTCGGACTCTCGATATTTCAGTCACAGCGTCGGAAGAGAGAACACGTATTTTTTAAACTCTCACAAACACATGATAATTGCATACTTATTTTCTTCATTGTCACTTTTCAACAACCGTTGCTGATTGCACTTTATTAGTGGGATCAGCAACGGTTGCTGATTGCCACCCTTAAGATGATCGGCAACCGTTGCTGATCGTGTGCACGATCAGCAACCGTTGCTGACTGTGGGTGATGCACACGGTCAACTGTTGACCGTGTGCATGCACCACTAACTCCTTTTTTTTTAATTATATATTTATATATATATAAATAAATGTAAACACACACACACACATATATAAACATAGAAGTGCATGATAAGCATATGTGTATTTTGTGAGCATCATATGCACACACGCCCATGACAAAAATTGAATTAAATTAAATCCCATTTAATTTAATTTTAGTCCAACTCAATTCAATTGCAAACATATTTGCAATATCGTCTCTTCCGTACAATATCATCCTAAATTGGTTATGGTGTGTGACATCCTTCGGTTCATCACTGAGCTGGTAGTAAGACTTGTACTAACACATTAGCACTCCCAAGAGATTGATTGTCCCGATCAACCTCTAGGTCCTACAAGCCATGATTGACATCTAACAATATGTCATGGCTACCTAGACAGTATGAATGCTTTAAGAACATAATGAACCTGTTAGCTTTGACTACAGTGTAATTCAATCCTACTACCTTACTATGTCCCGATCGAACAAAGGCCATGGAATATTTGTCAAGCCACCAATTCGATCATATGCACAAACCTAATTGACATGCATTTTATATGAGATATGAACAGTTCTTTCTCGGTTACAACCTCGGCCGAGGATTTTAATGCAGTGTCAAGATTAGATTCCATAGAACATCATTGTTGACACCTATTTTTAATTTGCCCAAAATCAATTATATAAAAATTTAGGAGTTAATTTCTTTAATTCCTAAAACAAAAAAATTTCGATTTTACATCCATTGCATCTAGAAATTAGGCATTTCTACAAATAGGGTTTATTAATTTTATTTATATATATAAAAAAAAAAACGCACTGGGCCGGGTCGGAGCCGGGCCGACCCGGCCCATTTTCCTTTTCTCTTTCCCCCCCCGCCGCGGGCCCTCGGCCCTTTCTCTTTTCTTTTTCTTTTCTTCCGCATGGGCCCAGCCCAGCCCGCCTCACCTCTCTCCCCTCCGCGCGGGCCCAGCCCGGTCTTCTCCTTTCTTCTCTTCCCCCTGCGCGAGCCCAGCCCGTCTGCCTCTCCTCCGCCCGTCCCTGTCTCTCCCCTGTTCTGCCCTGTGCGGACGCGGAACGGCGAGCGGCGGAGCGGCCTCGCCCCGTCACTGTCTGGCCAGCGTAGGGCCGAGACAGAACGCCACAGGGACTGGCCATTAAGGCCAGTCCCCTCCTCCCTGATTCCCGGGCTCCCCCCTTATCTATTCCTCCCTCTCCTCTCCCTGTTTTGTTGTTTTTTTCCCCCCTGCAGCTCTCGACTGACGCCCCTGCACCGGCCTATGGCCGCGGAATTCGCGCGGCATAGGCCAGTGCAGGATGTCGTCAGCCGACGTGGGGAGCACAGGACCGCCGTCGCCGGCTATAAAAGGCCAGAGAGAGAGAGAGAGCTTCGGTCGGCAATTTTGAGGGTCGGCCGGCGAAAACAGTAAACAAAGAGAGAAACAGAGCAGAGAGAGAGCGAACAGAGAGAGAGAGAGAGAACCTGAGAGAAACGGGAATGAAGTGGAGGAGCATAACTACAGAAACCCCCCGGTGAACCAGAGCCGCCGGCGATCCACCGAGCCGACGTCCTCGACCGTTTGGTCGTTCTTGGCCATCTCAAACAGAAACAGAGAAGGAGAGAGACAGAAACCGAGAGAGAGGGAGTGAGCAGAGAGAGAGAGTAGAGAGAGAAGGAGAGAGAACCGAGAGCCCGCCGGAGTCAAGAGGACACCCCGCAGCCTCGTCGTCACCCCTGCAGCCGCCGGAGGGTCGTCCCGAACGCCGTCGACGGTGAGCTCCCCTTGGCCGAGACACGCCCCTGTTCTGCTCTGTTTTTTGGCACGGTTTGGCCGGGACTCGCGCCGGCCATTTCGCGCGAATCCCGGCCCATACCGTCGCCGGTCCCGATCCCCAGCCTCAGCCAGGATCAAGCCACAGCCGCCAGAGCCTATCCAGCCGCCGGAAGAGGTCGAAGATCGAAGTTTTTCCCCTCGCACGCCACCTGTTCGATGAAATGCCTCAATGAGGCCGGTTTTTGTTTCGTCGCCGGCCGACGAGCGGTGATCCGACGACGGCTCAGGTAAGTAGCACAGCCTAGGGGCGGTCCTAATCGGCGATTTGTAGGCGGAGCAGGGCTGGGTTAGCCGGCGGACGGCCAATTTCGGCCCCGCCGGCGTCTTCCTCCCCCCTCCGCGGGTCTGTTGAGTCGGGTCGGGCGCGACCCGGATCGACAGATCCGACCCGGTCAACGACCGGGTCGGACCCGTTGACTCGGGTCGGTTCCGACCGACCCGGATTGACAGATCCGACCCGGGTCAACGACCGGGTCGGATCCGTTGACCCGGGTCGGCTCCGACCCGATCCGGATCAACCGATCCGACCCGGGTCAACGCCCGGGTCGGATCCGTTGACCCGGGTCGGTTCCGACCCGGATCCGCCCGACCCGGTTCCTTTTTTTATTTTTATTTTATTTTAAAAAAAAAATAATAAATAAATATTTTTTTTAAAAAAAAAAATTTTTTTTCTTTTCTTTTTAAAAGTGTTTTCAGATTTTCTTTTTATTATTATTATTATCATTAAAAAATTTAAAAAAAAAAGTTTTCAGATTTTCGTTATTATTATTATTTTTTTTTTTAAAAAAAATTCAAAAAAAAAATTCAAAAAAAAATTTTAAAAATTTCTTGTTTTATATATATGGTATGTTTGAGTGTTTTTATCATGCATGTTTTATTTAATCGCATAGGTTGCACGTTTAATTAAATAAGCCTGTTGTTACTTTATGCATGTTTTTTTAGCACAATTGCATGAGCCGTTGTGTTTCGAATGTCATCTGACTTAGTTAGAACCTTAGGTCGCATGCCTGCATTGACTGCTAATCGTTTCTGATTATGCACTCACTCGATCACCTCACATGTTAGGAGAAAAGTCCTAAAATCAATCCAATTTGCTTGACAAATGTTTTCAAAAATGAACAGGGTAGAAAGGTACCGAAAGGGCATTAGTTATTTAACTAGTGTAACCAAGTCCCCGAATCTAGTTAATCTCTGGTTCGTAGGAATAGGGTGATTTTCCCATCACCCTATTTGGGTTTCTAATCGGCCTACCCCAAATCGATTAGTGGCGACTCCTGCATGTAAACCACCTGCATATTAAGAACTTGAACCCTAAGTCGTGATATGGTATGGGCTTGGGAGAGCCCGAGTTAAGTCCCGAACCTAGACTTAGCAAATACCGGTCGAGACCTCCCCCGAGGAGAGGTCGGGTCGCGACAGACTGGCGACTCCGCTGGGGACTTTTAAAAGTGGACTTAGGCCAAAAATTTTATCCTGTTCAAAACAATTTTTGTTTGGCAGCAAGGACTTCAGGTACGAGCCTGACATTAAGGTGTTATTTGTTTTGCAGGTTCGAATTGATTGTTTATAAATTGTTGTGCATGCTTTAATGATTTAGCACTACACTATTGCACACACAACCATGCTGCCGGACCTGGGCCGCAATAGGGCACCTTAGGACGGTGTTAAGAAAGATACGACCTCGAACGCGAGCTCGCGATGTAGAGGTTGCCTTTCTTTTCCCCGAAATTCATTTCTGAAAATTGTAAAGAAATATTTTTAGCCGCTATTTGCGTGACTATAAAATATTTCTTTCGATTTGGCCGAGGTTAAAAGGACTTGACACCAACGCGAGACTGCGATGGTCAGGCCCCCTTTTAATTTCATTTTGTTGAGCCAGTCCAGATAGAAATCGAACCTCACTTCACATGTGCATGTCGTTGTGATTGACATGGTTTAAGGAAAGGTATATATTCTATCCCTTCTTATTTTATTATGCTGTCTACTTGGTCAATTAATTTGTTGTTATTAGACCACTCATTGATTGCGAAATTAAGCAGCTCCGAGAGATTATGGCTTCCCCATCGTCCATAAAATGGGTATTGGGATAACATCATTTTTTTGTCAAAAAATCCCATTATACTCCCTTTTTGTGTTTAGGGGTTTTAGTTTTCCTCTTTAAAAATGTTTATAGGATGTACTAATGTTAATTTAGTTCGGGCCGTTTTTTATGCCTTATATGAATTTTTTGGGGCGATAAGGACACCACCGCGGCCTTTGGCCCAGTGGTACCCGGGATGAAGCGAAACGGTCCAAGGCGACCGGGGTTCGAACCCCAGGGACGCCGTTTGTAATGTTGATATTAATAAAAACCCTTTTTGCTTTATTTTTCTTTGCAAATAAAGTAAATACACAATAATATTATGATTAGGTCATGAAATGGTTATTTATTGGACATTTTAATCATTTATTTCGACGTTTTGTCAGGTAGTTACAAAAATGGCCGAAGAAAACGTCCGCCTCAATAATATGGAAAGCGAATTAAAAATGGTTTTCAATGCACTTGAAAACATCACCAAGCAGATTGAAGCTATCAACAGCAAGCTCGCACCCACGCCTGCAGCAATTGAGACGGTGTCACCACCCCCATCCACTGGAAAAGACGAAGCCTCCGCCAGTAATAGCAAAACGCTCCTGCTAGAAGACGATCTGCTTCCCCTTGCTGTCAGGAAGCCTGAACTCGAAGCTGCACCGATGACAGAACGGGACAAACGCCTTGCAAAAGTCGAAGAGATGCTGAAACAGCTTCAAGGCCCACAGCATGCAGTCCCGCTTGACCTATCTATATACAAGCGGTTCAAAGTACCAGAAAAGTTCAAGATGCCCGAATTTGAGAAATATGAAGGCATCTCCTGTCCCAGACACCATCTGCACATGTATCATGTGCGGATGACCCAATATGTTGACAATGAGCCCCTCATGATCCAGACTTTTCAAGCGAGCTTGACGGGACCAGCCCTGACATGGTATATGTCAAAAGATGTGGACGCTTTTAAATCATGGGATGATGTCGCCAATGCATTCCTCAAGCAGTACCAATTCAACCTCGACGTCACCTTCACTCGTGACGACTTGGAACGCGCTGAGAAGAAGAAGAGCGAGTCCTTCAAAGAGTATGCCACTAGGTGGAGAAACTTGGCTGCCCAGGTTACTCCACAACTCACGGATCAGGAACAAGTGAAGTTATTCATTAAGTCCCTTCCGTATGAATACCGACACCGCCTGGTTGGTGCCACTGCTGAATCCCTTAATCGTCTTGTTCCTGTTGGCGAACGAATTGAGACGGGATTGCGTGAGGGGTGGTTTACGGACCCCACTTCCACAAGCAGGAAGCTTGACATGGAGAAGGGGAAAGAAACCCTGACAAATATGGATGATGCATGCGCCCAAATCATTCGTCATTCCCCAATGATTCAGATGAGCGGTGAACAGCAACCGGCTTCAGGCCGCCGGCCGCCCCAAAGGCGAAAAGACAAAAAGCAGTTTACACCACTCCCTCTGCCTATGTCTCAGATCTTGCCTATTCTCCTGGAAAAGGGGTTGCTTGCTAAAGAGCTAAAGCGTGAAAATCCTGAGCGTTTCCCCAACTATGATCCCTCCAAGGCATGTGATTATCATTTGGGCGAAATGGGACATTCCGTCAATGATTGCGTTGTCCTGAAAAATAAGGTCCAGAAATTGTTGGATGCAAAGATGTTTTCATTTTGCAACGCATCACCCAACCAAGCAGGAGGCGCAGATGTCATTATTGAGTAAACTAAAGACTCAATTTTCCTCCCTTTAGAATAGAGGCATATTTTATTAGTTTGAATCCTCCCCTATGCGGGAGCTTTTCTTGCTTTTTAAAGTCGCAGCTGTTTTCTAAGATTCCCAGTTTTCTGGATCTGTAATTATGCTTGGAATTTTGGTTTTGCAATTTCCATTCCAACAAATGTAATTCACCTGAATCGTTCAAAAGAATTACAAATGTTTTGTTTTGAGGGCCTGAGGAAGTATCCCAAACCGGCCCGTTGATGATATCCAGCCATGTAAAGGAAAGTGTTCTGAGGCCCGGGCTTCCTCATGCTTCCTCGTTTTTAAGCTTTTGAAAATAAAACAAACGTTTTATCATTTTTCAAAAAATCAAAAAGAATGGTGGTAGAAAAGCATGCATGCTCATAACCCTGCTTGTTTTTCTAACATGTTCCTTTCGTGTCTCAGAACATATTCCTTTTGATTTGTTGTTATAAAAGGGGCATTTGGAAATGACACAAATTGGAGAGCACATCAAACCTTGGTGCTAACGGACCAACTCATCTGATAGCAGCAGTCCGAACGAAGATTATCCAATCTTCAAAGGAAACATGGGGCAAATATCATTACCACCAGTGGAGGATATCAGCCCTAGGGAGTCAAAAAGAATGTTGAGCATCCCTTGACTCCATGATGAGCGAAACATCATTTCGTACAAAAGTCAGGGGCAGATCAAGAAAGGATTATCCCTTTCTGAAAGAAAAAGGTATGTCTTATTCTTTAACGAATTTTGAAAATGACATTCTATCCCTTTTCTTTTACAGGTAATGAATTGGGAAACATGCTAGACTTTGACATGCTAGCAAGCCGGATAGAGCACCAATGTTAGAACTTCTCGGATGAAACATGACGAAGAAGTGCTTAATTGGAAGAGTAGGCTAGGGGGCATGCAATCCCCCAGCCCATCAAAAAGGGTGTATTTCGTTCCTAAAGTTCATTCACTTTAGCATGGAAATGACATATTTTGTTCCCTTTTACATAGGACGGAATTGAGTAAAGAACACTTATGGTGCAAGCAGCTGGAAAGAACTTCGCACATGACGAAATTGCGTCAAAACCGATCCTGGGGACCACGGAAGTGTCGACAGTGGCCAGACCCACATATGTTAAAGACCTTTAAAGTAGAGATTAGCTTTGCTGCGAAGATTCCCATGCAAGCAATTGCCAAATGTCTTGTACATTCAGGAATCAGAGAGCAGGCCGGGACAGCGTCGACGTAGCGTGCGCCGACAGCACGACTTTCCAGCCAGGAGTACCTCTAATTATAGAGGATTTCATTCGAGCTTCGTGCCCAATCATGGGAAAGGAGGAAAGACTCTCCTAGTTTTGAGGACAAAGTGAAAAAAGGGTAACCTGTATCGTTTTCGTTTTACCCTCCATCGTCTTATTTCTAACATGAGCTTATGTTCTTGTCAGAAAGAAATCATTGACAGGGAAGGCTGAACAAAGTAAAGAGGAGAAAAGACTCTGCCAGCTTTGAAGGCAAAATCAAAGAAGGGTAGTCTGTATCGTTTCCAATTCCTATCCCTCGAAGAGCCGTGCATTAACATGGTTTCTCTTGTTGCTTTGCAGGATTACCTTACCACTGCAGCATAGGTAGGTATTTCTTTCCTCAAAGACATCCCTCGTAATAATGCAATACAATAAGAATAAGAAGAGGCATGTTATATCAAATAAATGCATAATTCACCTCAAGTGCATTACTTGAAAAGTGATTTTGCATGGTAATTTTGCCTGTTTAATTCACCAATCCCCCATGAGAATTTTGACAATCCGATGAAGGGTGTCGAACTACTCCGATATGTTGAACGAGGTGTGTCAGAATGATGAAAGGCAACCCTTGATCCATACACATCCTCACATACCAAATTTTTACAGAATGAGCGATAAGGTTTCATTTCTACAAGGTAAAAGGATTTCTCGCATGAGGTACGGTAGCCAAAATGACGAGAGGCAATTCATTTCTCTCCCCTATACAATACCTTTGATCCTTTGCTTGACCATTTTCAAGCCCATACATTCAAAAGTTCCTTCTAAGCCACCCCACATTGGGGCAGCTTGAGATGAATCAATATCACAGGATGGATTCAGACTCAGAGGAAACAAGAAAAACATCCTTTCTTCCAATCACCCTTCCCCTGTTGGCTTCGGCCTTAGCATCTTCACGAGCCCAACAGCCCCTGACAAAGTCCTCCAAGGCAAGCACACCATCGACGACAAATCAATCAAGGCTAAGAGGGCTTTGTCAAGAGAGGAGCAGCAAACTAAAGTCTGCTCACCATGTTAATATCTTATTGATAACAACGATGTTTTCACCTAGAAAGAGGAGTTTGTAATATCTAAAATTCTCTTTGATCATCAGCTGTAACAGCTCGAACAAGGTGAAAAAGATGAATAAAAGTTTTCTTGCTCTCACTCGCATTAATCTTTGAGTGTTTTTATGGCAGGTGAACTCTCACGATGATTTAAGTGCCTTAGGATGACGAAGAGCAGTTCTTCTTCTATCCCACACACTTATATCCCTTGCTAGCCCAATTGAGCCAGCATTTTCATTTCGTATGAACCCAGTTGGTGATCATCCCCCACACTGGGGCAAGGCAAAAGTCGCCACAATTCGAGCGTTAGGCTCCAAAAAATCGAATCAAGATGAAGACTCCAACAGCCTAATAACAATGTTCTGTTCAACTTTGTTTAGGCTAGTCTTGACAACATCAGAAGAACATCAAAAAATGCTGAAAACAAAGGGGGCATGAAAAAGCAGTGTGCCTGGTAAAAGCAAGGCCAAATGCCCATGAAAACAAAAAAAACAAAGAGAAGAAAAAGAAGAAGAAGAAAAACGATGAAAGGATCAAGAGACAGGAGTCCCTAATTTTTGGGTAACTGCTGTGAAAAGCGATGAAGCTTCAGCTGAAGAGGTCTCTGAACATGATGAAAGTGCTCTCAAATACCTCAAAGTTGCTAAACAGGTGTAAGATAGACAAACCCAAAGGGGTTCAAACTTGAGTTCTTCTTCGATTCAAATCTCCATTTTGAGAACATCGTCTTGACAAAGATCTGTCACACGACAGACAAAGACAAACCTATCCTGGATAAAACAATTGAGACAGAGATAGAATGGTATCCAGGAAAATGCTTGACAAAGAAGCTTCTCGAAAAAGAAGTTATTAAAGAAGCTAAACACGTGATTACCCAGGGAGTTTGCCAGAAAGATGCAGACGGCGGAGAAGAAGACTGGTGACAATGCTAGATGATCACCAACTCTCACCCTTACACACATTTTTGAGCCAAACGATCATTTCGTTTCTCAACCTGTGAATCAAACCCACGTTACTTCCCTCATGAAGTCTCTTCTGACTAGGGCACTTGAATCAACGTGGAATTTCAAATGTTTTTAAACAACGCTCGAGGAAGTGCGAGCAAGATTATTTTTATCTTGTTTTGCAGGATTCTTGATTTGTAAACCTGGAGATAATTGCAGAATATCTTCTTTCATAACTTTGACTTGAACAGTCACCTTTGTCAGCCATTGACCAAGCCAATATTACGACCCTGAAGACCTCTCAGATTGGCAGCGTCGTACCGCTTGCGAGAAAACTCAGACCCTAGCAGATGTGACAATGGCCAGATTGAGTGTTTTCGATATTCCCGCATCAATGGACGGGACAAATAGCCCTTTTCGATGAGAGCGAGTGGAAAGTCCTTTCTGACTGAAAGTCCCTCGTTCAGCATCTCGAAAAGTCCACCTCGTGAGCGAAAATTGTCTTAATTGACCCTCGGTGGATATTTGGTGATGCAAATATGGCAAAATCATCGTGCATGAACTTTCAAATACGCATCCTGGAATAGCCTAGTTTGTCTATCCCTAATGAATGCACGCATGTTTGTGCTAATCATCTTTGACAGCTCAGATTTTAATCCCCAGTGATAGGACACAAAAGTTCAGGCGTTATAGAAGCCCTTCTTATCACTCCAAGGGAGACGCCCTGAAAAAGGTCGGTTATTCAGCAGATGATGCATTACACCTCCAGGTAAGACACCCGAGGTATTTCATCCGATTTCTTTTCAAACTACCCGGAAGGTAAACCAGGTTCCTTTGAAAAAGAAATGCACCTTGACTTGCAGTCAAGAAATTTCATATGATGTTCTGGAATAGCTTTAGTTGTCTATTTCTCCCATGAACTCGTGTGTTTTTTGTATAAGAAAATTTGTCTGATAGGAGACAGGCCTTTAAGAGGCAAACAACAAATCCTCGGGCGAGGAACCCCAGGTGCTCATCATTTGAGCTTTTCAAGCCCTGCTGGCGAGGACCCACCAGGCAAACAACAAATCCTCGGGCGATGACCCCCAGGTGCTCAATTGTTGAGCATTTCAAGCCCTGCTGGCGAGGACCCACCAGGCAAACAACAAATCCTCGGGCGAGGACCCCCAGGTGCTCAATTGTTGAGCTTTTCAAGCCCTGCTGGCGAGGACCCACCAGGCAAACCATCAAATCCTCGAGTGAGGATCCCCAGATACTTTGTCAAGACGACCGAAGAAAGGTTCGGGTTCTGGCAAAGCAAAATCCAGACAGTCAAGGCGATCGAAGAAAGGTTCGATTACCGAGACAATGGAAATCCAGCTGGCGACTGAAGATAAGTTCGGGCCTGTGCAAGCGATTTCCCCAGTCGAAGTGATCGAAGAAAGGTTCGGTTACCTAGACAAATGAAATCCAGCTGGCGACCGAAGGTAGGTTCGGGTCTTAAGCTAGTGATTTCCCCAGTCGAGGCGACCGAAGAAAGGTTCGGGTCCCAAGACAAATGAAATCCAGTCGAGGCGACCGAAGATAGGTTCGGGTCCTAGACCAGTGATTTCCCCCAATCAAGGCGACCGAAGAAAGGTTCGGGTCCTGTACAAACGAAATCCAGTCAAGGCGACCGAAGATGAGTTCGGGTCCTGGGCGAGCGATTTCCCCCAGTCAAGGCGACCGAAGATAGGTTCGGGTCCTAGACAAACCATTCCCCCCGTCGAGACGACCGAAGATAGGTTCGAGTCCTCGACACACAATACCAACTATCTGGAATTACTCTACCCTTAGGCAAGGTAAGTAACCCCAGGTATGTTTGTATTTGCTTTAGCATGCATCATCTTATATTGCATCATGAAAATGGGACTCTAGTCTCGCCAAAAATACCATTCATTGAGCATGCATGGGCTAAATTTAGGTGTCATTTTGTCTTTGAACGTAACCTCTGCGAGCTCACCTTCAAAGAGGGGCAGCTGTTGACACCTATTTTTAATTTGCCCAAAATCAATTATATAAAAATTTAGGAGTTAATTTCTTTAATTCCTAAAACAAAAAAATTTCGATTTTACATCCATTGCATCTAGAAATTAGGCATTTCTACAAATAGGGTTTATTAATTTTATTTATATATATAAAAAAAAAAACGCACTGGGCCGGGTCGGAGCCGGGCCGACCCGGCCCATTTTCCTTTTCTCTTTCCCCCCCCGCCGCGGGCCCTCGGCCCTTTCTCTTTTCTTTTTCTTTTCTTCCGCATGGGCCCAGCCCAGCCCGCCTCACCTCTCTCCCCTCCGCGCGGGCCCAGCCCGGTCTTCTCCTTTCTTCTCTTCCCCCTGCGCGAGCCCAGCCCGTCTGCCTCTCCTCCGCCCGTCCCTGTCTCTCCCCTGTTCTGCCCTGTGCGGACGCGGAACGGCGAGCGGCGGAGCGGCCTCGCCCCGTCACTGTCTGGCCAGCGTAGGGCCGAGACAGAACGCCACAGGGACTGGCCATTAAGGCCAGTCCCCTCCTCCCTGATTCCCGGGCTCCCCCCTTATCTATTCCTCCCTCTCCTCTCCCTGTTTTGTTGTTTTTTTCCCCCCTGCAGCTCTCGACTGACGCCCCTGCACCGGCCTATGGCCGCGGAATTCGCGCGGCATAGGCCAGTGCAGGATGTCGTCAGCCGACGTGGGGAGCACAGGACCGCCGTCGCCGGCTATAAAAGGCCAGAGAGAGAGAGAGAGCTTCGGTCGGCAATTTTGAGGGTCGGCCGGCGAAAACAGTAAACAAAGAGAGAAACAGAGCAGAGAGAGAGCGAACAGAGAGAGAGAGAGAGAACCTGAGAGAAACGGGAATGAAGTGGAGGAGCATAACTACAGAAACCCCCCGGTGAACCAGAGCCGCCGGCGATCCACCGAGCCGACGTCCTCGACCGTTTGGTCGTTCTTGGCCATCTCAAACAGAAACAGAGAAGGAGAGAGACAGAAACCGAGAGAGAGGGAGTGAGCAGAGAGAGAGAGTAGAGAGAGAAGGAGAGAGAACCGAGAGCCCGCCGGAGTCAAGAGGACACCCCGCAGCCTCGTCTTCACCCCTGCAGCCGCCGGAGGGTCGTCCCGAACGCCGTCGACGGTGAGCTCCCCTTGGCCGAGACACGCCCCTGTTCTGCTCTGTTTTTTTTGGCACGGTTTGGCCGGGACACGCGCCGGCCATTTCGCGCGAATCCCGGCCCATACCGTCGCCGGTCCCGATCCCCAGCCTCAGCCAGGATCAAGCCACAGCCGCCAGAGCCTATCCAGCCGCCGGAAGAGGTCGAAGATCGAAGTTTTTCCCCTCGCACGCCACCTGTTCGATGAAATGCCTCAATGAGGCCGGTTTTTGTTTCGTCGCCGGCCGACGAGCGGTGATCCGACGACGGCTCAGGTAAGTAGCACAGCCTAGGGGCGGTCCTAATCGGCGATTTGTAGGCGGAGCAGGGCTGGGTTAGCCGGCGGACGGCCAATTTCGGCCCCGCCGGCGTCTTCCTCCCCCCTCCGCGGGTCTGTTGAGTCGGGTCGGGCGCGACCCGGATCGACAGATCCGACCCGGTCAACGACCGGGTCGGACCCGTTGACTCGGGTCGGTTCCGACCGACCCGGATTGACAGATCCGACCCGGGTCAACGACCGGGTCGGATCCGTTGACCCGGGTCGGCTCCGACCCGATCCGGATCAACCGATCCGACCCGGGTCAACGCCCGGGTCGGATCCGTTGACCCGGGTCGGTTCCGACCCGGATCCGCCCGACCCGGTTCCTTTTTTTATTTTTATTTTATTTTAAAAAAAAAATAATAAATAAATATTTTTTTTAAAAAAAAAAATTTTTTTTCTTTTCTTTTTAAAAGTGTTTTCAGATTTTCTTTTTATTATTATTATTATCATTAAAAAATTTAAAAAAAAAAGTTTTCAGATTTTCGTTATTATTATTATTTTTTTTTTTAAAAAAAATTCAAAAAAAAAATTCAAAAAAAAATTTTAAAAATTTCTTGTTTTATATATATGGTATGTTTGAGTGTTTTTATCATGCATGTTTTATTTAATCGCATAGGTTGCACGTTTAATTAAATAAGCCTGTTGTTACTTTATGCATGTTTTTTTAGCACAATTGCATGAGCCGTTGTGTTTCGAATGTCATCTGACTTAGTTAGAACCTTAGGTCGCATGCCTGCATTGACTGCTAATCGTTTCTGATTATGCACTCACTCGATCACCTCACATGTTAGGAGAAAAGTCCTAAAATCAATCCAATTTGCTTGACAAATGTTTTCAAAAATGAACAGGGTAGAAAGGTACCGAAAGGGCATTAGTTATTTAACTAGTGTAACCAAGTCCCCGAATCTAGTTAATCTCTGGTTCGTAGGAATAGGGTGATTCTCCCATCACCCTATTTGGGTTTCTAATCGGCCTACCCCAAATCGATTAGTGGCGACTCCTGCATGTAAACCACCTGCATATTAAGAACTTGAACCCTAAGTCGTGATATGGTATAGGCTTGGGAGAGCCCGAGTTAAGTCCCGAACCTAGACTTAGCAAATACCGGTCGAGACCTCCCCCGAGGAGAGGTCGGGTCGCGACAATCATTATTGTACCTTGCGTATAACAAGGAGACAGATTCCATTTTACGCACACGTGTAACTTCGTATGTGAATGACTTATGACCATCAAGTATAGAGACGGATCAACGAACCAACAATATGTACACTTGTGAACCATAGCCATCTAACACACAAGTCAACACTATGCCTCAGGTCTAAGGATTATTTACACAAGACCAGAGTATGAATGATTAGGCATTGACCACGTTAAAAGCTTCCATGTTGCTAATCGTTATATGTGTGTCACGTTCAGTGAACATGTCTGGTATAAGCACCTGTATTCTAACTCGAGCATCACAATACCCAATGACTCATGATTCGTCATTCCCTTAAACATCTGATACTTAACTGTGAAGCTAAGAACACACCGGTCTCAACAGGATTATTGATATCCACTCAATGATCCATTGACTGGGAACAATTTAAAGATGCAGTCTAACTGTGAACCTATCACACATATTCTGAACGTCTCAAGAATAGGTCCAGTCACAACTAATCTTATGAAATCATTCATATATTTAAATAATTGGACATATGAATGAATACGTTATTGCCAATAAATAAATAATGACATTGAAAATACAACTTAAATCCCTAATATGTAACTATTACATGATGACTTTAGGGCATACATCTAACAGTGATATGCTATGTCGGATTTTTGGCACTTGTGATGAACTTTTTTTAAAAGTTATGGTATTCAAGTGAATGTTTTTTAAAAATCACATCACAAACATGATTAAAAAAAGTCGTAATCTCAAGTGATTATCTTTTGATGAAAAAAATGATTATTGTATGAAAGTTATGGCACTTGTGATGAATGTTTACTAAAAGTTATGGTATTCAAGTAAATATTTTTTTGAAGTCATATCACTAATGTGATTAAAAAAAAGTTATAATCTCAAATGATCATCTTGTGAAAGTTATGGCGCTTGTAATATCCTTATTCCCCATTTAAGTTCCTTTTGGTGGTTCTTTCCGCTTGGTACGTTTTTACATTTATATGTAAGGCAAGCTTTTAAAATCTGATTGATCGAAATGTTCAAGGCGAGATTGCATTCTAATTATTAGGTTTCGAATTTTGGAGTGAACGTTTCCTTTTCCATCATTTATGGAGTTGACAAGGACAATTTTTCCAAATAGGCAAAAAAAAAAGTAAGGCTGAAGATCATGCTCAATGTAAATCAAGCCAATAAAAAAGAGAGTGATTGATCTTGAGAAACATGGCCATTTTTTTAACTAAAATCATACGAGGATAAACTAAAAACATGTGAGTGGCACAAAATGTTTGAATAAGGACAAGTATAGTTTACTCTACATAACGAATATATAAAGGGCAGTCTTTTTCCACTCTTCGATATAAGAAATGGTATTTTCAGTAAAGTTTCGTAGGGTATCTCTGGCATGTGATAGTGATCAATTGTTCGTTGACTTGTTGAGTTAAATTTCGTAATTGTGACTGCATATTTTCAAAATGCCAAATTGGTGTCTCTTTATCTGTCACTGGCAACGTTTGTTTTAGTGGAAAAATGGTTAGACAAAAAAGTATTGAAAACGTGTTCCATGACTTTGTTTGGAGTGTTGACGTTCAGCAAAACAGCTACCAGTCCGGATTTTCACGTTTTCATTCTTAATTAAATGAGATTCTGCTAATTAGGTGCGGTCACAAAGGACAAACTTGGTAGCAGTATTAGCAACTTTGGTCACTTCGGGAATAAGTTTATCCATCCTCTACGCAGCAAAAAAGAGAGCGATTACTTATTTCATTCAACAACAAAAGTAAATGATGGCCATCATGCTTTCTTTGGTAAGAAATTGATAAGATTTAACTATTAATTTTCAGTTATCATCAGACATTATAAGCACCTCAAATTCAGTACTTAAATTTTCAACACTTGGTTTTCAGTTTTATAAACAAGCGCCAATACTTAAGGATATTACATTCGTTTGATAGTTGTAATTACCATGCACTTAACATACTCAATCAAGTGATAAATTCAATTATTTCGGTCATCAGGAGTAGCAATTGATGATAATTAAAGTCTTACCAATGGTATGGTTAAAATCAATGAATAGTGATTATAGTTTCATGGGGGTAATTACTTAATTAGTCGTAAAACTATTGTACGGATGCCAATTTAGTCCTAAATTTTTCTATTTTGCCGATTGAATCACAAACCTTTATAGGAAATTCTAATGTAACCCTTCCGGCTAATTTTCGTTGGAAGCCACTGATGTGGCGATATGCCACATACGATAGTCGACAATAACTCGACCACCATGTCGGTAATTTCTAGCAAAAATTGACTAGAATAACTACATTGGAATTTTGTACAAAAGTTTATGAATAAATTGGTAAAATTGAAAAGTTTAGGACCGATTTAGCATCCGCACAATATGTTGAGGATTGATTTGGTAATTTTCCCTAGTTTAATATCTGTTAGTAAATTAATTGTATTGTCCCAATTGCCACTTAGTTCTTGTGTGACCGTCCGAATGTGAGCCACAAGAGTGTTTGGTGTATTATTAGACAGGCACGAATAAACCTCTCACAAGGAGGTGCTTACGATTGACACTTTTTGTGATCCTTCGATTGACAAAAGCAGTATGTGCTGATTGTAACTTGTTTTGAGGATTACTAGTGAATTCCAATCTTGCTGTGGTTGTTAGTGCTGGGAGTAGATGTAGGCTTGGGAGTAATGTCAAACCACGTTATGTCTGCTTGCAATATCTTCTATCTATTCACCATCAACATTATGTCATGTAACCTTTGCGAGTGGAGCTTTGTGGTGTTGGGGTCAAGAGTGAGTGAGGCATAGGAGATGATATAACTAGTTCATGGGAGTGGAGTCAGGGGGTTTATGCTAGGAATTCTAGGAGATAACAAATATAACTTTAAAATTCTTTGAAGGCGGAGTTGACCTCTTGTGCACAAATTGCACAAAGAGCTTATGCCACCCTCCTAATGAGGTCATGGCATGCCGAAACTAGTTATCGTGCCATTTTGTTCTGTGTGTCTTGCTCGAGTAACTGGATGCTTGAGTTAAGTTGAGCATGGTACGATTCGATATGAGAATGATATTCGCCGTATTATTCTTAAGAACAACTATAGAATAAAAGTTGGTCTAGTGTTCTTGACACACCAAGCACCGCACGTGCTATGCTACAACCAAGGAACTGTCGGCTTGTCCAACGAACTGTCGGCCCGTGACAGATGATATTAGAGCAAGATCCCTCTAGTAGGTGTGTGATTCCAGAAAAAGTTTGTGGTCCACTCAGTCCTATGAGGGTGGAAAGTGAATCGCCAGAGCAAAAGGAGCAAACAGTGAATCGCCAGAGCAAAAGGAGCTCGGACAAAGTGTGGCTCTTGGCTTGCTTCTAAAATGACAATGGGGGCACAAAAAAGAATTGAATTGCTCACTGAATAGGGGAAATGTTCCTGGATTAATATGCAAATCTTAAGATGGGTTTGCCACCACGTTTTCACAAGGGGAAAATCCTCCATTGGTCTACTAAGATCAAAAGAAGCTTATTAGGTGAAAGAGAGTGCTACTGAAAGTGCAGTTGGCTCCGAATTCCTCACTTGTTAGAAAAAGTACAAGTGACCGAAGATGCACGAACAACTTTGATCAAGGGAAGCTACCAATGGAGTCTAGTGGCCCATTCTGTTGGGCGAGCACCACCATTCCATGGAAGATCCAGGGTAGGGCATTAAGGGTTGAAGAACATGGGGAAGCGAAAGAACACGCAATGAGAGCATTATAGAATTGAGTGTAGGAGAATGTCACGAGCAAGATTCTCTCGTACTCACATACCATTGTTAGTGGAGCTTTGTGGCGTCGAGGTAAAGAGGGAGTGATGTAAAGGAGATCATACAACTGGTTCGTGGGAGTGACATTAAGGCGTTTGTGCTAGAAGTTCTAAGATAGAACAAATATATTTCTAGGGAGCTCTAAAGATGGGTCTAGCCTGCCATGCACGCTGGTGCTGCTCTCCTAATGAGGCCATGATAGGCTAAAACCAGTTGTTATGCCGTTTTGTTTTACAAGTCTCGCTTGATAGGCTAGATGCCCAAGTTAAGTTGAGCATGGTACGATCCAATACAAGTATATTATTCGCCGTATTATTCTTAGGAACATCTATAAAATAAAGGCTAGTATGGTGTTTTCAACCCACTAGGCACTACACGAGCTATTATGTGGTCAAGGAACTATCGGCCTATGACAACTGCCTATTCATTATTATTATTTGTTCATTAGTAGCATTGCACTTTACATTAATCTGTCTTTGCTACAAGTGAAGTTTAACTTGTTATATTCCGCAAAAGTTCTTCATAATTCTCATTCAACCTATTAATACCCCCTTTAAGCCGTATTATTAGCTCGAACACTTACAAACAATTCTACATGGTAACCCACCCGACTCATATTGGAAATGGAGATGACAATGCCAATTCTTGCTCAGGTTGAATTGGAAGAATTGGACGTGGCGCACACCTTACTGTATGCATATGGTATCCACCAAATAAAAGATTTTCATAATCAAAGTTGCTCTTATAGATATATGTTTTAATTAACTTTAAGTATAGGCCTCGACCTTAAGACCTCATAATTAGTATCCCTTCAGCTATCTGGCATTGTCGCGCCTAGTGCCCTACTATCGAGGATTTGTCGAGGTAGATGACCTAGGGGTAGACTTACTAAATATTGGATGTCCTAGCACGGCACTTTAATAACAGAGTCCAAAACCCCTATGAACCTTTAATTTATTTAGAATGATAACACTGTAAATCCTTAAACTTGTGAGGATATGATTTTAAGTCTTGAAACTTTCTTTTTCTTCATTTGTGGGCTTGATTCCTTATGTTAGCTGCCTCGTTTGTTTAGGCCTCTTATAGACTATTTGACATACTATCAAGTCGAGTATCATGTATTTGTCTTGAATTTGCTCCGGGACATGTTCTTCTTGCCATCCTTTTTCCTCTAAAATTGCAAAATTCAGATGTTCAAGCTATCGGTGATGGGGTTTTCTCGAACATAAAACTACGACCAAATCGGACCAGTAGTGTGGTCCGGTTCTCGTAGGAAATGGTTCGATCCTTGATGCCAAAATTTGGGAACCGGCACTGTGTGGTTCGTGTCAAAGGTCAGGGTATTGAACTGAACCGACCTTGGACTGAACCCATTTTAACAATGCTTATTGTTTTTTTATTTTTATTTTTCAAGCTGTTAGAATTTAGAGTAATCTTTTATGGATGAATAAGGAATGAAATTTTATAATTAATGTTTTATATTACGTATTTTGAAATTTGTATTTTTTATTATATTTTACAATCCATCTTCTATAGGTTGTTGATATTGGCAAGTAAAGAATTTTGTCGCTACTTTAACTTTGGTTTTGCTTGACTAAGGGATGAGTTGAATAAGTCCCTATTGCTTTAGATTTTTGTTTGTTTTTTACCGTGTTTTTTGCTTCTCACCGTTTGGTTGCTTGGTATCACAATTCTACATATCGTGTGCTGATAGTTATGTACTTTGAAAGAGTAAGTTTGTTTTTTAAGGAATACAAAAAAATGAAACAAAGAAAAATTTATCAACCGGTTCCCTAGAACAACCTTGGTACTGGATCAAACTAGCAGGGTTAGTTCCGGGGTCTACAAGGTTGGTTCTAGATTCCAAAATCTGAGAGACGACCCTGTGCAGGTAGGTTCCAGGGTTGGACCGATCCAATCCTTGAACCGCACACTCCAACATAAAATGGCATCGTTTCTTTATGTCATATTAAAATATTTAAAGGATGATGTAAAAAAGGCTAAAGTTCAAGACCTATCTCAAAATTCTAAAATATTGAAAATTTAACAAAATCAAAGAAGATTGCAAGGAGACAAGGATCTCAAGTTTATTTTTTGGTTTTTTTCTTCCTGATATGGCGTCGGCTTAGCACCACATCAACGCAACATCTCTGCAAAGAAGGAAAAATTAATAGAAAGAATCGGCACGTAAACCACTTAAAATTAACTGAGTGACTCAAATACATGGAGGTTTACAAGTTTTAGAATTTTTTGTTTTATTGTCGAAATTTATATCCGAAGGCCGACAACACTTTAAAAATACCTTTTCAAGGCCTTTTCTTTAACCACCAATATAGCAAATGTTTATCTCTATACATCAAAGAAGTTATTTACTCTAAGCAAAATATCCTGTAATTGAACTATCACTAAACTTCAAAACCAAATTACGAGTAGCCTGGCATTCTCATGTTACCACCAAGAAATGGACTTCGGACATCATGTGGCTGGTCCCTTTGCCTCAAATTGCAATCCAAGAGTTTTGTGTCCAAATCCTTGTCGCAACCCGCCCTAAAAGTCGGGGGTTAAGTGGTGAGTGGGTTCAGGTAATATTAAACTACGACAGACGGTCCTCGTACTCAAGGTGTTTGCCCTCATTCAGCATCCCAAATCTTTACCTTGAGCGACATTGGGAAAATCCAATTTGATTATAATCTATCTATGAATTCCTATTTTATTATGGAGCCACTACTAGCCTATTATGGCTGACTAGAAGCCAAGTGGAATGCGAAAGTTCATTCCACTTCCCATGAACAAAAAATTCTATGTTTGGGAATTTGATTACACTAATCATCTAAATTAGTGCCATTCAATACCTAAACTCGTTTTGTTTGTCTTCTAAGCGATTCATGCGGTCTTTTGTCAAGTTATGAATCCTTTTAGCTTTTCCACTACGTATCCATGCATGGTTGATTGAATTTTGAGTCTAGAGTGTGCTCTATTCATCGATACAAGCTAAAAGAAGCAAAAGCATTGAATGAAGTATAATCAATGCATCACACATAGAGAAAACGAAATGACGACGAAATGAAAGTGGAAGAAAGTAAATCCAATATGTGTGGAGCAAAGAATATTACATGGCGTTATTCTAAGCCCTAGGACCCCATGAGCTTGTTCAACCCCATAGGAGTCGAGAAAAGAATATTACATGACCTTATTTTAAGCCCCAGGACTTGATGGAGACAACCGTTCTTGGCGGAAGTGGCAATGCATCTAACAGCGACAGAACTTGAGTGATTACTGGCCAAATATGGAAAACAAAGATCCATAGAAAAGAAAGAATGAAAATGAAGGAGAAAAAAGAGATCGACTCAACTTCTAGCTTCTCTAATATTTCGTTCAATTCCAATGGAGAGGAAAAGAGTTCCAGCTTCAATCAACGATTTCTTTAGTTTCTGTTGCACCTAAAAAGAGGATCCCGGACAGAGAGAGATTCCGTCAAGACTGAAAATAGGGCCTGGCTAAGCCTTGAAAACCCAAACGACAAAGGCAGTGGGCTATATACAAAACTTGAGGCAGGCCCATGGCGGAGCACAGGGACGCTCACTTTCCTCCTCTTGTGATGGTGTTGGCCAAGAATGGCATGGGGGCATGATGACATGCCACAAATCACTTTCTTGCCTTTCCTATGCGATAATTTGAATTACATACAATAAGGGAAAATCTTTAGAAACCATCTTATCCTTTAGTAATACTTCTTTTGCCATTTGCTTTTCACACGTAGCTCGTTTGCTCTTTCGCTAGTAACATAAAAGAGAGGACTTTGTTCGACATTGACATGAAAAGTTTGTCATGAATAGATGACGTCCATGCCCGATTTTCATGAACGGATATTTGAGATACTTGAAACCTGGGTTTAAAAGAGCCAATCTAAATCGAGCCTCGCGAATTTGAGAACTCAGTTAGCTTTTCTGCACCAGAGCTCTCGGTCTTTTCAGAGGTGGCTAGAGTTGCCTGTGTTGGGCTGGGGGGTCCTTTTGTTGTAGTGTAGGTTTTGGCAATCCCCTTCCAGTATCGAATTGAAGGGACTAGCATACTTTCAAAATGAAGAGCACGAGCTTATGCATGGCAATTATTCTGTACCCAGAATCAGATTTTGAGCAGAAATGATTTTTTTTTTATTTTGTGTCCGAAAATAATTTTTAAGCCTTTGAAAGCGTTCTATTCTTAGAATAGAAAAAGAACAGAAATGCGTTTGGTCACTACACAAAACTTCTTTTTATTAATAATATTTTGAATTTGTTAATATTTCTTTCTTTTTTTTTCTTTTTTTTTCTTTCTTTCCCCTTCCTTTCTTGGCCATGGCCAGCCACCGGTGCCGGCGACTGGCCACAGGCCAAGGCCGACGAGGGCGTCAGGGCCCTCGCCGCCGCCGCCGCCGCCGTTGCCAGTCGCGATGGCGAGGTCAGCCTTGCCGGATCTAGGTGAGGTCAACCTCGCCTTTGCTGGGTGAGGCCTCGCAGTCCTGGCCACGAGCCGCCCTCACTCAGGAGGCGAGGGCCGCGACACCCTTGCCGGCGGCCGGCAAGTTGCGGGGCTGAAGAACAACAACAAACCAAAAAAAAAAAGAAAAAAACCAACAATAATCAATTATGGAAAAATTATTCTAGAATCAGGAAGTTACTTTTTTTTGCTTTTTGATTTTGTTCCAAAACTTATTCTGAGCACAATTTTTTGCAAAATTGTGCCCGGGCACAAAAAATTTAACAAACGGATTTCTGTTCTCAAACTGAGGTTACTATTTGGCAAGTTGCCAAACATACCCTAAGTGTCGATTTACGAAAATTCGAATCGGAACCTATCCGACTTGTTTTGGAGATGACTCAAAGTAGAGCTATCAGGCCTATTTTGGCCTAGTCAAGTTGAATTGGATTTTGTGCTTTGCATGTGTCACGGGCCGGTATTTTCTTGGCTGTGAAATAGCCCATGAGGAGCCTGGCAAATCGATAAAACCCCAAGCCAACCTTCCTTTTATAGTTGTTCCTAAGAACCTTATGGTGAATAGCATTCTTGTAGAAGATCGCACCATGCCCAGCTTAACTCAAGTATCTAGTCCTTTGAGAGAGACAGACAGAACACTTTAGGTACAATAACCAGTTTTGGTTTACCATGGCCTCATCAGGAAAATGGTATCTGCTCCCGATCAATTTATACACAAGAAGCCAACTTCAGAGCTCCTAAGGATATATACGTTTTAACCTAGAACTCCTAGTACAAACCACCTTGATGTCACTCTCACGAATCAATTGTATCATTTCCTCCGCACACTCATTCTTCACCTCGACAAAATCAAGCTCCACTCACAAAGGTACGGGAGTATGAGAGAATTATGGTCTGTGACATATGCATGTGTTATTTCACCCTTACGCATTTTCTACAAGATTTTCTAAATCAAATTGCAGTCCAATAAGTTGGTGTCAACTTTCTAAGACGAAAAGGGGCAAAGACCCAGTGTAAAGTCCTAAGCATGGGCAAAACAATGTTCACCTAAGTGTTATTGATATGTCAAATCCTTATAGGTCATTTCAATTTATTCCAGAAATTTCAAATATACATCTCCATAGGGTTGAGCAACTTGACCAATTCAACCCAAAAACCCGCTAGAACTGGCCTTAATTGGCGGATTTAATGCCGGTTCACAAGGGGACCGATCTGATTCCCGGTTTCAAAAATAGGGAACTAGCCTTGATCATTTCGGTTCTCAGATCTATACCTTGAATCGTTTGGTTCTAACTAACGAATTGGAACCTAGGTTGTATTTGTTGAAATTTAATATGTTTTATGTATTATCCTGAAACGGAAATAATTATATTTATGTTTGACACATGTATATATACTATATATATATTATAAAATAAAACAAGAAAATAAAGAAACAAACCTCAGCATGTTTCAAGATTAACAAGGTTGGTTCCTTGTTCAAAAAATCAGGAGCTGACCTTGACATGATAGGTTTTAAGTTTTAGATCTAGAATCTCCCCATTCCGGAGTCGATCATCCCTACATGATGTAGGCTACATCTCCTTTGCTTGACGTCGGATTGGAGTGATTTATGTGTTGCGGAAAGCTCTTGGGGTCGAGCTTTTCAAGAAGCCCTTGAATTATATTTATCAATTATTAATTTCTTACGTAGAATTGAGTCTTAGTTTGATGACTCTACAGATTAAACTCAAGTCAATCATCTCAAAAATTAGAAAGGAAGGGAAGTCAGAAAACGTTCGGTAGTGTTTACATATGTATCTTTCGCCCCAAAGGTCTGCTTTGTAGTTTACAAAGTCAAGGAATGAGTTCGTCCACATCGTTGAAATTCGACCCCTACCCCTTTGCGCTTTCTATTGCATTCTCTCGCGCTTAGCAATTAGAGGCACCGTAGTTCGAGAAAGCTGGAGCGGTTCTCATCACGTGTTTAATCAGAGTACAACTGTCGGCTCCTTTTTTGTGGGGTCTAAGTTAGGATTCTCAGGGAAACCGATTAGCAAAGGGCCCAGGACGATGCACAATGAAACCAGAGGAATCTCGAGACGTTGGCGTACTGTTTTACAATTCAGAGAAAACAGGGATGTCCAACATTTTCCCGAGGCCTACACCGCGTTGAAGGAGGCTTCTGGAACAAGTTTTCGAAGCTGCGGTCCGTCCTCGAAGGGTCTTGCTACACTGGGGAAGCTTGTCGTACTCAAGGCAAGGTTATCTCGCAATCTTCAGTCCATTCTGCCGCTTCTTTTGGCATTGTGATTCGGTCCCTCTCGTTTAAGCTTACATCGACCATCCTTGTTAACCACTCCTACAACTCTTATGAAGATGTGGATCCTCAAGTGTTGAATTAGATAGCACCAGAGCTAATTTCCTGACGCTGTGTTCGCGAATTGGTCTTTACATCTGCCACTGTGCAGCGACTTTTCCTGTGCATTAAATCCTTATTTCGTGATTCATCTTCCCTCAAACTAACCCGTATCGCTTCCGGGAACTTCGAGGGGGTTTGACTCTTCTTCGGACGGCCAAAACTCAGCCCAATCTAAAGCTAGAGACCACCTGACAAGGCCAGTTTCGGGTTTGGTTAGTGAAGTCGGATAATGTTTAGTAAAATGGCCATGCAATGCATGTTTTCGGGTATGCTTTGCTTTAATTTCAAAGAAGAAAGTCGGAGAACGTCGAGATTCGATCTAAAGTTTGACTTGCCATCCAAGTGTTCTTGCTCGAGTAATTTTGAGTCACTTCAGATCAATTCTCGACATACCCACAATTTTGTCCGAACGATTTAGCTTCGTTGTTGTTGATACTTGAATTTTTCAGCTAAAGCTATTTTCCTTACGAGAGACCGTTTGTTTTACAGACATAATCAAGATTGCTTTTGCAGAGAAAATACTTGTACATCTCCCACAATCCCCCCAAATCCCTCCTACCAAACAAGAAAATTTGGGACTGCAATCCCTCCAAATTCCATGATCTCAATCCCTCCTATCACACAAGAAGTACTTTTCTTAATGTTTTCTCTTCCTTTCTAATTCCTAATTTACAATTTTACATTTCATACAATTTGCTTTCTCAAAATGATAATCATCAAACAAAATGAAATCGACCTTAAATGATGGGAGCATACAACCATAACGTGAATGCAATCCTAAATATTTACGGTCATTTTATGAGAAATTCATTCTAAAGTATCTAGCCCCCAAAATACAGCTTTGTTTTGTTTTCTTTTAATAGCAAACAAAATATGAAATAAAATGAGCAAATAAGGTAACAAAATAAATATGTGATCTATCCTAAATGTGCATTAAAAAATTTATTTACGTAAATTTCTAATCGTTCTATCCTAGCAATTTTATTATCTGAAGCCTGTTTTAGTTTGTGAAGTTATGAGGGAAAATTATCCAAAAAATTCTAAACCTATTGTACCCTAACCAATTCAATTTAAAACCTTTCAATTGTGTTAATTTAGTCCTAAACCGTTTGATGATTTATCAATTTAGTCATTCTAGATAATTTTGGCCAAAATTCACTAACATGGATGCTAGCCAGCCACCATCTGTCCTATCTGGCATTACCTACGCTAATATAGATAATTTTTGCTTTTTTTTTTACACTTTTACCTTCCTTTCGCCTGTGGCTAGTACTCAGCCATGGCTGACAACTAGCTATAGGCGAGGGTCACCCTCACAGCCTGGGCGAGGGCGGTTCTCACTAGATTGGACAAGGTTGACCCTCGCATAAGCCGCGAGGGTCGAGCCCTTGTCAAAGGCCGTGAGAGTTGAGCCCTTGCCTATGGCTAATTATTTGCCATGCCCGACAACTGGTCATGGTTAGGATTGTAAAAATGGGTCATAAATCCATATCATAACTCATATTTATGAAAATGGGTCATAAGTGATCAGCCTACTTTTAAAATATGGGTAAATACCGGTTCTAAAGAAAAAAAGGCCCAAAAAATATGGGTTTTAATGGGTTGAGTAAGAAATCCACTTTCAACCCAACTTCACTCCTTGTCTTCTCTTCTCTCTCACTGGAATCTCGCCGCCCCCTCTCCTTTTCTTCCGTCCCTCCGCTTCCGATCGTCTTTCAGTTTCCCTCATCGCCGCCACTGTGAGACTCCATCCCCAATCGGACGCCATTGCGGCAACCACAATCCCCTCGGGCGAAGCCATTGCGTGGTGACGCCGCCATGCCACAAGTGGAGGAGCAGTGGCCCCCGCGAGCCCGGTGCGGGACACTTTCATCAAGTTCGTCGAGGGAAGAGGCACGTCAACTGGCCGTCAAGCCTGGTCATCCCCGTCAATGACCCTACTTTGCTCTTCGCCAATGCAGTTGTTGCGATTTCCTGTGATTGGACTCAGCTCAGTTTCGCCTTTGTTGGCTTATTTGTGAAGATTCTTGTTACTTCTTTGAATTTCTCAGAGCAATTTTGCTTTGCTGAACTTTGGGAGTCAACAAATATAGGAACTTATGATTCTCGGTTCAATCCTTGAAAACCTCTTAACTATTCATAGGATTAGAACCACGTAACTTGCTTGAATGGATATGGATTTTGGAAAATGAGTTAAAATATGAGTCACTTTTGACTTTTTAATTTTTCTCGACTCATTTATAACCTATTTAGAAAAAAAAATGAGTTACCCATATGAAATTGGGCTCATTAAAATTAAGTAACAAATGATTGGGAACCCATTTCCCAGTCTTAAGTTGTTTATAATAAGTATTTCAATTTATAGGTTTTTCATATTTTATTTACTAATTTTTTTGTTGTTTAATTTGCTTTTTTAATTTGATGCGAAGTTTTATTTTTATAAAATATACGTGCGAAGAGGTTAAAGTGAGTTAAATGGGTGGGTAAAGGTTTTCCTAAAATATTAATGTGTTCTAATAATATGGGTTGGGTTGGGTTAGGTTGGGTATGGGTTGGGTTGGATATAGGTCACTATATTTGCATTGCATGAAAATGAGTTAAAATGGGTTAAATGGGTCAATATAGGTTGGACCATATTTGACCTAACCCAAACCCGACCCGACCCACCAGTTTGATAACCCTAGTTACAAACGAAAGGAAAACAAAAGGAAAAAAAAAAAGAAAAATTCAATTATTTTTTAAAAAATACAAAAATTTATCAATGTTAGCATCGACTATGCCACATAGAATGACTAACAGTCGACCCGCGTCCACAGTAGTGATTCCTAGACAAAATTGACTGAAATAACTAAATTAGCAAATTGTTAAAAAGTTTATAACTAAATTAACACAATTGAAATGTTTACAATAGAATTATCTGCCATTCAATATATCCCGAAATTATGATGTGAATATGTTTTGTATTTATCTAATGATAAATTGACTAAATCTTGAAAAACAAGCAATGCCAAAAGCCATTTTATGTAATGCACATCAATGATTTTTATGATTTTTCATTTGCGAATTAGACATATAATCTAAATGATTAAAAGTCTAATGTCCTGCAAAGACAGAAATAATGAACAAAAGGTAATGCAACGAAACGAAACTCCGCGAAGTGTTAACCGCACGACAACTCAATATTTGCTAATTCTAGTGACATCCGCAAATTCCAACAAAGGAAAGTGTTAAGACCTCGGAGCAATATAAAGATTGTTTATGAAAGAACAAAAGAAAGGATCTAAATAAAACAACATTATGTCAAAAATCGAATCGAAGCGACTCAAAATTATTCAAGCGAGAATGCTTTGATAACGAAATTTATATCAAACCTCGACATCCTCCATCTTTTTACCTCAAAAGTAAAGTACAACCTACTCAGGCCCCCGATGGACCACAAAACGAATATCTATGGATAGGTGAATCGAGGGGCCACAATATGGATTAATCAAGACACTGACCAGACTGAAAAACTGGTCTGGTTAGTTGGAGAAAAGGTAAATCACTCAATAAGGACTAAATGCGCCCGTAAATTGCTGGGAAGTAGGCGATATTGCAGGCAATTCGCGAATGTAAGGTCGGAAAAATTAGTTACAACGCTATGCAATCCAAGACTTGATCACGTACCAGTCGTATTGCCTTCCTAATAGTCCTAGGAGTGATTTAAAAATGGATGGGCGGATGTGAACTTAAAGGAGAGGCAACAAACTCACAATGCCAAAAGTCAGTACGGGTAAAGCACCGGAGATTGCGAGACTTTTGGGCGTTCGATTCACAATTCGTACATGCAATGTTGACATCTATGAAGAGATATCTTGCTTATGCAAATGGTAAATGAGTGGTTAGATGCATTTGTGCGTTGTGTTGGAAAAAGTCTCACATCAGAGAAGTAATGTGATTTAGAACAGTTAATATATCTAAGTACACCAATAACTCAATGACTTACATTTTTGAGTAAAAATCGATCCAATTAGATATGTGGATGAGGTCGGATTTGATTCCCTTTTGGTGATTGCCTAGGATAAAGCTATTACGCTTGTGCTGCGCGCTCCCACATTATTTAAATTTACATGTGAATTATGTTAGAAAAAAATTCATATAAGAGAGTTTGTGTGGTTTGGAACAATTAACATATATTAATTGATTTATAATTCATACGCTTAAGCTTTTGAGTGAATGTAAGTTAAATTAGATATATTAACTCGCTCGAATTTAGGCTCCCCCGGTGAAGGTATCGGTCTTGTGCTACATGTTTTTCAACAAATGGTATCAAAATCGATGATAAATTAGTGGGCTCACAATCTATTATGGTGTTTTGTGAATATCTCGAGAAAAAAATTTGACGAACTTGGTTTCCAAGTAGGCTTCATGCTTCGGTTTGGCAAAAAACACCCTAGGTGAAGGTGGGCATCCCAATGGCAACTTTTGAGTAAATGTGAATTTAACTGGATATATTGATAAACTCAAGCTTGACTCCCTCTTGGCAATCAAGGTATCGGTCTTTTGTTGCGCGCTCTCATGAGTTTAACCGGGTATGCTAACTGATGCACACTTGGCTTCCTGTTGACGGTTTCCCGGAGTGAAGGTATCATGCCTCTGTTGTGTGCTCCCAACCACAAATCTTGTTGTGAAAATTGGTAATCTATAACAAGGATCCTATTGTTTCCCAATTGAGCTTTGCTACTTGATTCATCTTCAGATATTTTTACAAACTAGCGATCCTCCGTAGCAGCAAGAACCAAATGAGAGAGAGAGAGAGAGAGAGAGAGAGAGAGAGAGAGAGAGAGAGAGAGAGAGAGAGAGAGAGAGAGAGAGAGAGAGAGAGAGAGAGAGAGAGAGAGAGAGAGATGGTGGTATTGTCGGGATGGTGACGCATCTGGCGATGATCATGCCGACTCAGGCCGGGTTCAGTCGAGGCGGCCATGGCGGAGGCCACCCTCTGTGCAGTGTGCAAGTAGTTGTGCCCTCGTGGGGGAGGGACGGTGTAGAAGAAGAAAGGACAGAAAGTGATGAAAGGAAAGTAAACTGGAAAGGGAGAAACATATGTTGGCCATTCAAACCTGCTCTAGCTGATTTGCCAACATCTCAAGGGAATAAATTTAGCGTTTTATATGACTCCAATCCATGTCCATAATTACGTAATTATATAAAGACAAATAATTTGACAGTTTTAAATGGAGAACCTCCGGAAGTAGCTCACCAGGGGCTCATATCCACATTTAGAAAGAACCTTAGTCTCACTAAACCCCCTTTCCATACACTCTCTTTGTATCATACCGAGTTGCCATTTCTCATCCCCTCATCCATCTTACAACACTTCGTGCCGCTCCCAAACACAACATCCAGGTTATACAGCGCCAGAACCAATGTCACCGAGCAAAGAAACACAAGAACCGGCCCGAAGATCCAGAGAAGAAGAGGGATCGCCGCGTAGAAAAGCCGGTTCCCCACTATGTTGAGGACAAACCCCTTCTCCAGGAGCTCGGAGATGTACTCGGGAGTGACTATAGACACCATCTCGGGGTCCGCTTGCTGCAATGGAGTGTTGATGAGGATGTTGACCTGGTTGATGAACCGAATGGCGAGGGAGTGGCAGAGGAAAGAGAAGAGGAAGATGGTGAGGAGGGTGACGTACTTCATGGCCACCATAAAGTCGCCATGCCCACCATACACGGAGTCGTTCAGGGGCTTCTTCACGCTGTAGGTGCTGCTTAACACCGCTGCAAGGCCCGAGCAGAGGAGGATCGACGTGGTGGCCATCAGGGTCGACCCCATGATGGTGTTCCGGAGAGTTTGTACCACCAAGATGTTCTTCTTGTCATTGTCCTACAAATTGATCAATTATTAACCTTCAGCTTGCTTCTTTTTCTCCGTTTCTCATGATGGTACTATTGAGAAATCCCACAAATAAAATTGTCCATACAAATCCTATACTTTGGGAAATTCAATGAATAGCTTCCTGTATTTGGTATTTGATAGTATTACATATTCCACATACTTTTAACGATTTGTTAACCATATATGTCAAATCTATAAGAAAATTGAATCGGCGAGGTTGTGAAATCGCATCCGGTGATTTCATGAATTAATCAATATCATGGTCTAAAAGTCTCTAAAGATCTTAAAAGACTAAAGACCTGTTTGATTATCCCATTAAACATTGAAAATTATTTTTTTCACCACTTAATGATTTTAGAACCTTTGACAACATCAAATTAGCCCACCACTTAATTGAAATTTGAAGTAAAAAGGCACTTAAATGCTTGACAAAAATATCCTTACTACATTATCAGAACACCCAAATAGTACACGGTTATAAAAAAAAAACATATTTTACAAGCCTATCTCAGTAAAGCAAACGTTTACCGAACTAAGGTGTCTAGTACCCACATTGCTTTACCTGCCTTTCTTTCATATTTCGAGTTAGATTTCCAGCTTGACCATGCATTTCCTATTGATTTTTATCATTAAATTATCTCCTTTATAAATTTCTGTGCAGCTTTTAATTGTTGTTTACTTCAGTGCTTCATGCAAAATGAAAGAAACATATGGTTAATAAATGTTCAATCAAGACATATGATGTTTCCCTAATATTCCACTAACCTCTTAAATGGATTAAAATTGACCAAATCGTCAATAAATTATTTCATGTTTTGACTAAAGTAAACTGGTTTACTGTTGAGATCGATTGATAGTAACGAAACTATTAGATTATAGTGTTAGATTTCAAATTCATTTCAATATCAACCGGATGGTTTCATAAAAATTAAGCGTATTTCGATTTTTCAGTTACGACTAGCTATCAAACAGTATAATAAGATTCCATTTTTCAGAATTCGAATTGAATTAAAACACTCTTGACTTATGCTTTTCAGTATTTATAAGACGGACCCAAGATTTTCACCTAAGATCAGGACCAGTCTCTTAAATTCTACAATAAATGTCAAAATTCGCGTACTATCAATTGGAGAATATCCTAGTCAGGGCAGAGGATGAAAAAACGTGCGACTTTATCTCTCGTGTGGACAGAATATGCGGCAACCCTCTAGAACATGCATCATATTCAGCAGACATTCCCCAGTGGCTTCGTTTTTTGGTCTAATCATCTTGGCCAATCCCACGAGCGGGAGTTGGAAGGTGGCTATTCCTATTCGAAGAATATTCTAAGCATATGATGTTTTCATTGTGGAGTTCACAAGAATCAATCAAAACTACATTATTCTCAAAAACTCTGTTAGAGTTTGCTAATGTCCGTAAGTTTAAGAGTTTGTTTCCTATAGTATTGACGCTCCATTATTGAAGTCAGGAATCTCTCTCAAATCGGATGTTGTCGAAAGCCAAATCCGGCACCAAATGGCCTAGGGTGACCCAAGATCTAGTGTTATCCAAGGCCAATGACGCTCGGATTACTTACAAGGTTAGAGACTGCGAGCTGGTTGACTGGGACACGAGATGTGATATAATGGGGAACGTAGTGAGGACACACAGGGAGTGGGGACGACGCCAACTGCAGTGTGGCGAGGAGGTGGTGGAGACCGACGGTGACGAAAGATGGGGGAGAGAGAGTATGCGAAACGACTTAGGGCTTTTCAGGGGTCTAGATATCTTTGCAGGCAAGTAAAGGACTGTGGAGTCTTTTAGAAGGTAAATCTGCCGAATAAATTCGTCTCCTAATTTTACAGGATCCAATCCCATCCCGTGCTCCTGGGAGGGCATTGCGGTTATTAAGATTTTACCAAAGGACTTTGTAAAAAATGTACTTACCCTTTTTCCATAATGATGATTGTTGTGAAAGGATGCACGAAACGGACTCTAATCATGCTTAAATTGTTCAATATGTGTTGCCCCGCACAGTGGTTTGAATATAACAAACCATCAGTGACACCTCAGACCAAAGCATATATTCGCAGCTAATAAATAAAGCAAAGCTAGGACGAGGAAACTCCGCATCGTCACGAGGCCATCATCACCTTTTAGCTTATGATCGTTTCATTATGTGCTTTGATGATTATGAAACGCACTTCACTCACCGATCTGACTTTACATTCTAAAACATTAGGCTATGGGTCACATGGAAAGCACTAATAAATATCAGATTTTATGCTCTGAAATGGCAGACTAAAGTTCTCGAACTAACTATTATTATCCATCTGATTCATCAGATCTACTCATGATTTTGTTCTATTTTTCTTGTTTTTTATTCCTCTACGCAAGAAGAAAATTGGGCACCACGTCTTTTGATGGAGACAAAAAATGCAAAGTTGGACGACGTTTCACCAAGCACTTGTTCGTGTCTACTTAAATGGTAGCATTAATTCAAGAACTCTATCCCTATTAGCATTTTCTCTCTTTCATTTTCAAATACTCGTAAAGGAGTGGCATCTGGAATCACTCGTAACCAAATGAAACCCACTGAAACTAAGAGTTTTTCTATCATTGAGGATAGCACGTAAATGATGATCTAAGGGTGCGGATGTTTCTACAATCTTACTCTTAATCACAATTTTTTTTTTAATTTGGGGCATTTGTTCTGTTCATTTCTCGTTAAAGAAAATGGAGAGAAGAGATTTGCATGAGACCTATGAATATATGCGTGATTCAATCATTCTATAAAAAGATTCATATACTTACTACACGGACAGTCATTGAACAACATACGTGGATGGAAAACTGTTTCTCTAACTAATAATAGACAGAACAGGAATTTCTCAATATCGCTGCTGGGTATCGCGTTGCGATACTGATGAAATCAAGAAGATAATTTAGCAGAAGAAGAGCTGGGTGAGCTGTGTCGTAGTGGATAACAGAAAGACTCGCACAAGTTTGTGTGTGTAAGGTGTATACATGACGAAACGAAGTGTTAGAGATGGAAATACCTTCATCATGGCAGAGACCCAGAAGCGTCGTGCCCTTGCGTTTGTGCCCATAATGGTGGTGAGCGGCTTGGTCCGGACCTTATGCCATAGCCAAACATGGTAGCCCAAGCTTATCAGAAACCCTAATGGCACGAGTATGGCGTCGAGATAACACTTTCTCCATTCCATCTCTCTGTCTCTCTCTCTCTGATAGTAATGTTGTCCAATGCGCTTGCACACCACCTTTGATCTTCCTATCACACTCTCTTATAGGACTTTTCGACCTCAGCGTATTGCATCATCAGCAAGCAGATATAAATACAAATGAGAACGAACGTGGACTCGTTCCGATTTCTCGTTCAGTGAACTAACAAAAGGGACCGCAAGACAAGGAAAAGCAAAAAGCATTATATCTTTTTTTAATAATATACTCACCTCTCAAACGAACATGAGCCTAATATTTTGGTTGGAGTTTTGTCCCATTTGGCCACTCGCACAATCTTTAGCTTTTATTGGTCAGAATCCACTACCATTTTTGCGTCCCTCTCTACTAGTACATACCACCAAGTATTTTTAAGGTACATTGTTTATGTCTTGTGATAAGAATGTTTAGGGACAGTATTATTCTCCAATCGGAATCCAAAAGCTAGGAGAAAAAGGTATATACGCGAGAATAGGTGCTCTTCATGACATGAGTAAGTGCTCTGACATGCATGGATAGATGAGAGGAATATCCGGGCATATTAATCACCCCACTGATCTATGCAAGATAATTGCGTGTCATCCTAAGTCACCATTTCGACAAAAAAATCCTAAGTCACCACTATCTGAACCCAACTAAAACTTAGGACCTTACTTACTTGGCTGTGAGGGTCCTGTCTTCACCAAAGCCGGCGAGGGCAGCCCTCGCCAAAGGCTACAAGGGTCGACCCCTTGCTAGATCCGGCGAGGGCAACCTCGCTTGTGGCTGGTTGCTTGCCATGGCTGAGTATCGGCCATAGGCCAAAGAAGAATGAGAATGGGGAAAAAAAAGGAAACAAAAAAGGGAAAATTTTTTAAATAAACTATTAAAAATGTCCACACCAGCGCCGGTCGTGCCATGCAAGGCTATTAGCATATACGCCAATCATATCTTACCTAAATTGCCCGAATAGACTGAATTGGTGCTAATGTGAAAATATTTATAATTAAATTGATTTATTTGAAAGGTTTAGGTTTGATTGGTATAAATATAATATATTTAAGACTTTTTTAGTACTAACCACTTACTTCCCAACATTCATGCATAATTATTAGAATGTTTATATTTTTGTCAGCGTGAATAGTATTTCATAGATCTCTAAATGGCCGGATCTCGATGCTCGTATCTCTAAATTAGGTGCAGAAGCCATCAGACACGTATGCCCCATTCATGTAACTTGCAGGTCACTCACATGCAAATTTAACGTAAAAGCGACTACACGGGATCCCGCTAGATAGGTGGGAGTACGGTTACGATTGAGGTTTTTAAAGATTGTTTTTGGAAAGCTCAGGGCTATCAAAAATAAAAGATGGAGTCGCCATCAATCATTGAAAAAAAAAACCTATGGCGAATAGACATCTAGGTGTATGTGTAGCGGCATTGGTCATATGCGAAAATCTAGAGATATTGTGGTCCGGGGTTCAAATATATGCGGAGAGGCGTAGAGCCCCCCCAATATTTTTTTTCAGTACCACAATTTCAATTAAATCCTTTGAATTCAAATTTTAAACAATTTCCTAATATTATTGATACAACTTTAATTTTTCGGGAGATTTCATCAGGCGAAACTTTATCATCATTTTACACTCCGATGTAACTCTACGTGCGATGTGTTTTATTTGTGTTTTGGAAATGTGTAATGACATTAAAAAGTAGGATTAATATCACGAAAAACCCTAAACTGATATACATGTGACAATTTTACCCCAAACTACTTTTTTTACTACAAAAAATTCCAAACTAATATACCTGTGACAAATGAATCCCGAACTATTTTTTTTACTACCAAAAATCTCAAACTGATACACCTGTGACAATTTTACCCCCGAACTAATTTTTTGACCATTAAAAATCTCAAACTAGTACATTTGTAATAAATTTATCCTCCGTTAGTATCCATTAAATTGGATTAATATCACGAAAAATCACAAATTGGTAAACTTGTGATAAATAGATGGGTAAAACCCAAAACCGGTACACCTGTCAATTACCACGTGTCATTAAACTTAGCAATTTGAAATAAAATTTAACGGAAACTAACGGAATGTAAATTTATCACAGGTGTACCGGTTTGGGGTTTTTGGTAGTCAAAAAATTAGTCTGGGGGTAAAGTTGTCACATGTGTACCAGTATGGAGTTTTTTGTGATAAAAAAATAGTTTAGGGTAAAATTATTATAGGTGTACCAGTTTGGGATTTTTTGTGATAAAAAAAATAGTTTTTGGTAAATTTGTCACAGGCGTACTAATTTGGGATTTTTCGTGGTATTAACCCTAAAAAGTATGCATGCGCTCTAATTTGCGACGTGTGCATGTGCAATCGAGTAATGACATGTTATTGCACATGCAAGCTTAGGAATATTTTTGTCCTTTTGACCATGTATAATATTGATTTTGAAATAATATTGTTAAGGGAAATAAGTATATGTTTCAATATTATTGTTAAATCATGACAATGAAGAATTAAAACAAATAAATGATGACGGCCTAGAGAAATCATAAAATATGCTAGGTTTATTTTGCCGGAACACCAAATTGTATATTTTTTAAATTTCAAGATAATCTTGACATAACAACAGCGTATTTCTTGTGAAAAGACTAATCTAAAGTATTGGCTATTTTATTTGATTTAATTAATTAATTTTAGCATTATGACGATCCTGATTCTATTTAAAGTGTTTAGAACCCTTACTTGTCGCTGTGCTATTTACCTTCAGTCTATACCTGCTTGGGATCGCTAGAATCTACAAACTTGAAACTTGCCGGAATTTCCTCAAATATAAAATCGAGATTATCAACATCATGAATAGAGAGGATGTAATTGAAAGTGAGTTTAGGGACATGTGTATCAAAAGTTCTAAAATTTGTTGAGTTTTAAAACTTTCAAAAAATACAATCAAAGCCTAAAATTTATCATGAAAGTGCAATTGAGTCATAAATTTTCAAAAAGTATAAATAAATCCTAAAACTTGTCATAAAAGTGCAATTGAGTCTTCGAACTTTCAAAAAGTGTAATTAACTGAAGGACTCGATTGGACAAATTTGACAGGTTTTAGGACTTGATTGCACTTTTTGAAAGTTTTAGAACTCAATTATACTTTCGTAACAAATTTTAGGACTTAATTGCACTTTTTGAAAGTTTTAGGGATAAATTGCACTTTCGTGATAAGTTTTAGAATTTTCAATAAACTTATCTCTATAAATGAATTTTCTCATGGAAATGAACAAATCTATTGATAGGGCCAAATAATCCTTCGTAAGGCTAGACTAGTCCTTTGAAAGGTCCAAATAATTCTTCAAAAGGCTAAACTAGTCATTTGAAAAGTCCAAATCTTCGTGCGAAAGGCCAAAATGGTTATTCGAAGTGGGAAAATGGCTTTGCTAGGACCTAGCCTACCTTACGTAGTTTGATCCGATTCTTGCACCCGCAAAAAGCTGGTGACGCGAATTTTTTTGGAATGCAGATTGATTTTCTAAAAAAGTCCCTATATTACGGATTTGCAGAAATCGTGCTGAATGGATGACACCGGTAAAATGTCAATTTGAGCAACTTGATTCTCGCGGCATCAGAAAGCTTATGACTTGATCGTTAAGATGTAATTAACCGATCTGGTCAAATCATAAAATTCCCAACACCTTGTGATTAGACAAAGATGCAATATCTTAATATACCCGCCATTCATTTTGGCAAATCGGGTATAGCTGCCTCTCTTTGTGGTATTCCGGATAGGAGTTTCGCTACAAGGACAAAAGAAATGGAATTGCAAACGAAGCAAACAGCATGGAGCGGCAGCTTTCTTCTTCTTTTTTTTTTTTTGAGATTGTGTTTTTGTTATTATTTAGAAGTTTTGACCAAACTTTGACCGGGCATGATTTTCTGTTCGATTGACTCGATTTTCGCGCCCGCAAAAAGCTTATGACCAGAATTTTTCAATGAAGTGGGTTCAATTTTCGGAAAAGTGTCAAAATCGTGGATTTCTGGGATTCCAGTCAATTGGACGATCCGGGAGAAAAGTTATTATATTTTCTCGGTTGAAAGTGCGATCACTGTAAATTCTCGCGGTCGGAAAGCTTATGGCTTTATCTTGAAGGTGGAACCAATCGATTGGGTCAAATCATAAAGTTTCCAACACCTCACAATCATATAGTCGTGATTAAAAAATGACATATTTTAAGAATCATCTATTCAATTCGCGCAAATTGGGCATTATTAGAAAACCTCTTGATGAGTGCGACCCAATTGTACCATTCCATTGAACTTTCAATGAAACAATACTTTTCGGTCAAATTTGGTCAAATCATAGGTAAAAAATAGATGTCTACAAACTGCATAGCACTGTCCATGTCCACAACAGGTCGTCTTAGAGAGAGAGATCGTCGAGGCAATGAGGGGAGATGGTCAAGATAACGGTGACGATATATAGCGTGGTGTTCCGCTGCCATCGAAGGTGGCCTGGTGCCGTTGGCGCAGAGAGAGAGAGAGAGAGTAGTGCTCGGGCTGTGGCTGGAGACAGTGTTAGGTTATTGAGACGAAATTGGGGGAGATTAGGGTCAGCAATTGATAGTGAAAGTCTTTGCACCTTTTTTCTTTTGGTTTTTAAAAAGTTTCTTCCCCAAGAAGATAGTGAAAATCTGACGAGGCCAAGAGCAAAGCAAACTTTGCTTGACGTTCTTTTTCTGGAAAGAGCCAGGACCCTTTGACTTTTTGAAAGCTTGGAAGCCGTTTTGTTCCCATTTGAAAGAAAACAAAGAAAATGGAGGAAATAATATGAAAGACATGTACATTGGTATATTTATAATGCTAGAAAGAAGAAAAACATGAAATAATATATAAGATTACAATTTCCCATTTTACTAAACTAATCACAGATTGACTAAATCAATCGAGTCCTCAATTAGGATCATCCAAATCTTCAATAGTATCAAATCGCATCTCCAACACTTCCCCTCAAGCTAGTAGCTTGTATAAATCAAGGATGCCAAGCTTGCTCAATAGGTATGTGTGTTGTCTTTGAGACAATGGTTTGGTGAAGATGTCTGCAGGTTGTTCTACAGTTCCAATTCCCCTTGTTAGAATAATCCCTTCTCGAATCTTATCTCGAGCGAAATGACAATCCACTTCTATATGTTTCGTTTTCTCATGAAAGACCGGATTTGTCACTAATTTGAGAGCGGCATCATTATCACAAAATAGTTCGCTTGGCCCATCAATTTGTACCCCAAGATCCAAGAGTAGACCTCGTATCCAAATTATTTCGCAGACTGTCTTTGCCATAGCTCGATACTCAGATTCAGCTAATGATAGTGCAACGGTTGACTATTTCTTTGTCTTCCATGAAATCAGTGATTTTCCAAGCTTGATGCAAAATCCAGTAATGGATCTTCTTGTCATTGGGCAAGTAGCATAGTCTGTGTCGCAGTAGGCTATCATCTTCATGTTGCAATCACAAGATAAGAACATACCAAGTCATGGGCATCCTTTCAAATACTTCACAACCTTCAGTGCTGCATTCATGTGAGACTGCTTTGGACTGTGCATGAATTGGCTGAGTATCTACACTAAATAGCATATATCAGGTCTTGTCATGGTGAGATATATTAATTTCCCAACGAGCCGCCGATATGCCGATGGATCCTTAAGCAATAGATCTTCGATGGATGAAGATGATCCCACATCATAGTCATGTGTCATCAATTTTGTATTCTGCTCAATTGGTATAATAGCTAGTTCACACCCTGACATTCTTGCTTCTGAAACAATTTCCAAGATGAATTTCCGCTGACTAAGGCTGATTCCTTTGTCAAATCCAGCGATTTCAATGCCAAGAAAATATTTGGGAGATCCCAAATCTTTAACATGGAAAGTGAAGTGCAGATATTCTTTGAATTTCTTAATATGGGAGCCATTATTACTCATAATCAGTATGTCGTCAACATATATCAACAAATAAATTGATGAAGTGCCTACAGTCCATGTGAATAGGGCGTAATCATGTTTGGAATGCTGAAAACCTGCATTTGTGTCGCGACCTAAAAAAATTTTCACATTTTTCGGGCTAATAGATTATTAAGACTAATCTTAACTCAAGCCCTCCCAAGCCCTACCAATTTGCAACTTAGGGTTTAAGTCTTTAACATGCAAATATTTTCATACTTGGAGTCGCCACTAATCAATTACGGTAGGTCGATTAGAAACCTAAATAAAACATAGGGAGATATGTTTTATTCCTACGAACAAGAGATTCTAAGCTCGGGGATTTGATTACGCTAGATCTAGTCTAACGCCCTTTCGGTACCTTTTCTTTTCAAAAATATTTTGGCAGACAGTTTGGATCCATTTTAGCTTAATT